>CP048716.1:0-1200000 GCA_022641835.1 Petasospora fabianii | reverse complement strand
ATCCCAAATTTGGAAGAAGGAAGGAGAGGGGTCCTTGTCCGTGATGGAGATGATGCTCAAGGCTGTACAACTGTAGTGGTGGGCCGGTGGACCAAATAAAGCGCAAATCGTTGATGGGATCCTGAAAAGAGAGGTGTACTCGAGGGACCAACAGCCCTACGAGGTGTGGGCAAACCGACTGGAATATTTAGAAAAAAAAAAAATTTAGAAGGAGGCTTACAAAGGGGTGATGAGGTTTCAACAATCTCCACGACAACCAGCGGCAGAAGCATAGTTACCGATCACAGTCTTTACAAAGCCACGACCGCCTTGAGGAAGGTGAGCGCGATATCTAAAAATAGTGAAAATGGAGTGATCTGCTGATCAATGACTAGGAGGCTCCGTAATGTGTGGGGTAGTTATAGACAATTCTGATCCAGATCAACCAGCCCCTCGGCGTCATCAGCTGACAAAATCTCCGTCAATTCGTATTGTTCTTGGTGCGAGGAGGCTGGCTCTTGATGCGTGATGGAGGATAAACTAGATGATGACCGAGCGGTGCTGCTTACGAGCAAAGGCCGTTCGCGGAAGGGGAACCCTTCAAAATTTTTACCCATTTCGCACTAGGCCTCTCTTAACTGGACAGTACACCTGTCATTGCAGGACAGCGCTCCGCCTTTTGCGTTTTCTTCTTGTCTGAATTTGGAACCTCATCGCGCAGCCGACATGGAGGTGCAGCATTTGTGATGTAGGAATATGTTTTAAGACGCGAGCCGATGCAGGATGCAGATGTGACCTGCACCGCCAGCCTTCTCTCTTCTTGCTTCTTCGGGAGTTATCTATGATCCGCCACTGAAAGGGGGTCCGCCTATATATAGCTGCCGTCTCGCACCCCTTCGACCATAATTCTCTAGTTCTATTGTCCTCCTTTCCTTACCACGAGTTTTTGTGTACACAAGTCCCTCGCTTCACAATGTTGTTCACCAAGACCGCTGTCGCTGCTTCTTTGTTGGCTGTTGCTTCTGCTCAGTACTCCAACTCCTCTACTTACTCTGAGGCAACCTCTTCTGAGGAGGCTTCTTCCTCTGAGGACTTCATCATCTCTCCATCTTCCTCTGCTTCCGTTGTTGAGACTCCATACATCACCGGTTACTTGCAGGATGGTCAGCCACACTGGGACATCTACGTTCCAGGTTCCCTTGGTCCATGGACCGATGTTGAGGTTTCCGGTTCCAACCCAGGTTCCGCTTACGTCTTCTCTGGTGTCGACATCCTCGTTGACGACGTCCAGGTTGCTTCTGGTACTTTCGATGACGCTTCCTACTCTGCTGCTTACACTGAGGCTATTGCCACTGACTCCGCTTTGTTGTTCTCTGTCAACGCCGAGGCTACTGGTGGTGCTCCATACAGCAACGAGGCTACTCTTTCTGTTACCACTCCAGATGGTAAGAAGTTGTTGAAGAGAGCTACTCAGACCTGGTCCCTTTCTTCTACTATCGATGAGGATGCTTCTACTTCTTCCTCTGGTTCTTCTGACGAGTCTTCTTCCGCTGCTGAGGAGTCTTCTTCCGCTGCTGAGGAGTCCTCCTCTGTCATCACTGACTCCTCTGCTGCTGGTGTTACTTCTACTGCCACCGAGTCTGCTGAGTCTACCACCGTCGTCACTGTTACTTCTTGTTCCGATGACGCTTGTGTTACCTCTGCTGTCACCACCGGTGTCACCGTTGTTACCACCACTGAGTCTGGTATCGTCACTGAGTACACTACTTACTGCCCATTGACTTCTGCTACCGAGACTGAGGGTCCAGCTACTACCGTTGTCACCATCACTTCTTGCTCTGACGACGCTTGTGTCACCTCTGCTGTCACCACCGGTGTCACTGTTGTCACTGAGACCTCCGAGGGTGTTGTCACTGAGTACACCACTTACTGCCCATTGACCTCTGAGACTACCTCTGCTGCTCCAGGTAAGACCACCGCCACTGAGACCACTGGTGCCGCTGATGTTACCACCGTTGTCACCGCTGAGTCTACTGTCGTCGTCACCGTCACTTCTTGTGCTAACGGTGAGTGCTCTGAGTCCGCTGTCACCACTGGTGCCACCGTTGTCACTGAGACCTCCGCCGGTGTCGAGACTGTTTACACCACTTACTGCCCATTGACCACCACCGTCACTTCCGCTGCCACTGGTGCCACTACCAAGACCGCTGAGGGTACCACCGCTACCGGTGCTACCACTGAGGCTGTTACCGGTGCTACCACCGAGACTGTTACCGGTGCCACTACTGAGGCTGTTACCGGTGCTACCACCGAGGCTGTTACTGGTGCTACCACCACTGAGGCTGCTACCGGTGCTACCACCACTGAGGCTGCTACCGGTGCTACCACCACTGAGGCTGCTACCGGTGCTACTACCGTTGCTACCTCTTCCGTTGCTACCGGTTCCGCTTCCACTGAGGCTTCTATCGCTACCTTCGAGGCTGGTGCTGCTAACGTTAGAGCCGGTGTCACTTTGGCTCTTGGTTCTTTCTTGTACTTGCTTTTGTAAGTATCTTGCATTGATGGCTAAGGGATCATTCCTGATACGAGCTCACGTTCTGGTGGGTTGTCTGAGGGTTTGACATCCTATTATGACATTTCTTTGGTTTTATTGCTTCTTTCTTTCATGTTTACCATCGTTCAGTTTGGTCTGGTCTTATCGGGAATTTGGTCTCGGATCTTGTTCTTTTACAGCTGATTCAGCAAGAGTGGTTTCATTATCCTGATTTCGTCTTCGAGCTTCAGGGTGCTCTCAACATAATTTGCATTGGGTTTTGTTCTTTGACTGGGATACAAAAGTTTTGTACTCAAATTTCAGTCGCATTATGGTTTTAATGACTTATATGATCGTTGGGTGGCGTGGTTTTTTCTTGCCTACCCTTTTTACCTGTTGGCACTTTTCTGCTAATAAGATGAACTCTTGTAACGGTAAAACATCTTGTAGTCCTTCTCCTTGTAGTTGAGGTATTCTCAATATATAGTACTGGTGATATTGGGGGCCTACATAGGCTTCGCGGAAGGGCAGTAGATTGGTGTTTTGTTGGGCATTAAGTCATGATCAATCGCTAATTGATGAATCAATTGAGCCAGAGTGTGTACTTAGAGCTGAACAAAGGCTTCATTTTTCATAGACAGTGAGAGATTGACATTTGTCTTAATAACTAAACATCATACTTGCCAGCCAAATAAGAATGGTAGGTGCAACACAGTGGCCCAAGTAAAATTTCACAGATGAGGTTGGGGGAACATACTCGGGACACTTTTATGAGGGCCATCTGCGTTAATCTAAAGAACAAATCATGCCAAAAGTGTAAGTTGACAATCAGGTAACTGATAATTTGCAAATGTGACAGAGAACTAACCAATAACAGCTTGGTGCTTCATCCAGATGCCGCTGAGCTCCCCCAACTCGCATCCAAAGTCAATGCTCTTCAACAGAAATCTGGCCCGTTTGTTGCTACGATACTCATAGGCGACTCCATGCCGGAGCAAAGGACTCAACTCACTGATGTGAAGTTTGAGAACCCTGTATATTTTGCCTCTGGCCCTAACGGAGTAGAGTATCTTCGAGGTGAGGCCGAAGATATCGAGGCAAATCTCAGCTACATGGGCCACTACAACATCTTCACAACGTCTGACGATATTACGATAGCCTTCATCACAGGAGATGAGCAGATATTGGAAGAAAGGTGTGCTGATATTCTTAGTAGGCTTGAGGGTAAGACCATTGACATCCTCATAACATACCAATGGTCCAATGTGATAGCTACTGAGAAGCAGCTTTTCTTCGGTAACACAAACGTTGACAAGATTGTTGAGAAGGTTCAGCCAAAGTATCACTTCGCCGTGGGACCTTCATCAGGGAAGTTTTTCGAAAGGGCACCATTCCTATGGGACGAATCTCAGACTGTCACCAGATTTATCAGTTTAGGTAAGTTTGGCTCAGGGGAGAAATGGATATACGCCTTCAACCTGAACAAGGACGCAAACCAGGAAGTCCCATCCAATATTACTTCCAATCCGTTTCTTGAGTTCCATAATAAGCAACTCAATGAGGAGAAGCAGCAACAAACGACATCAATCAAGCGTCCACACGAGAATGATTCCACCATTGCACATCCACCGAAGAAGCATGTCAAGAAGGTTGTTGTCCCAGAAAACTGTTTCTTTTGTCTTTCAAATCCGAAGCTGGAAGCACACATGATTGTTTCCATCGGTGAACATGCCTATCTGACTATTGCCAAAGGTCCACTCACACGCCCAACTAGCACAATGAAGTTTTCTGGACACTGTATTATCATCCCAATTGCACATATCCCAGCTCTTCTCCCCACGGAAGAAGACGAGTCTGTGGTCACACTACCACTATACAATGAGATTCTTCGCTATCAGATATCTTTGGTTAAGATGTTTAACAGCTTCCAATTGTCAACCGTGTTCTTCCAGATTAATCGAGCAGAGTCTGTCCACTTTCACATCCAAGCCTATCCAATTGCCGAGGATTTTCTCTTTGACTTTGAAAAAGTGCTCAACAAGACTCAGAATATCAATAATACCAAGTACACACGGAGTGCAAGTCTAGAATTTGAACGATTCGAAAGTACCAGCGATGAGAAGTATCTCGGTATCATCAACTCGAAGAAGGACTACATTACATTTACCATCTTCCACGGTGGCATTGACAAACAAGAAGTGTTTATTTCCCAGCTCTTAGATGGTAAGGTGGTGGATCTTCAGTTTGGTCGTCGTGTCATGGCTCACCTTCTTCAAACCCCAAAGAGATTGAAATGGGACAAATGCCAGCAGGGTCAGAAGGTAGAGGAACACGAAACTGAGATGTTTAAGGCGAGCTACAAGGACTACGACTTCACGTTAGACTTGTAGAACAGTACAGAAAAACATGTAATGAATGTAATGGATTAGGGGTATATCGCGCGTAAGTAGTAGAGTTCAAAGATTGTCATTATAGCCTGTGAAAAGTCAACGTAAGAAAAAAGTGGCAAGAAAAGAAGCCTTTGAAAAGGAAGAAGTGAAAAGTCAGATCAGTAAAGAGTGGAGAATGGGTCTGCCTTGGTGTTGTCAAACATGTTCCTGATTTGACTGAGCTGACCCTTGTGCTTGAATGTGAACCCAACAAAGTTTGGAGGCTTGACATTGCTTTGGTTGGCAAGTTTTTCAACGTGCTTTTGTTTATTGAAGACCTCAGCATACTTGGCCATGTCAGATTCATCCTCGAAGTCATCGAAGTAACCAGCATCCAGCTCTGAGTCCAATGATGGAATGAACGGTGGAGACTTGTTTCTCAAGTTGGCAAAATCAACACCAGCAAAGTATTCTGATCTTTGAACTTGCTCGTAGGTCTTGTATCTGTTCTGACTGCTGTTTATCAAATGGACCAAGAGCTTCCATGTTCTGTCACTGAAGACGTAGGAGCCATCTGAGTTCTTTGGTCTCACAAAATAGGTCTCCCAGTTCTTCAAATTGGCATATGTCTCTTCAGTAGACTCACCGCTGAATGGAGAGAATCCGCATAAGCATTCGAAGAGGATACACCCAAGCGACCAGTAATCGACTGTCTTGTCATAAGCATAACCTTTCACAATATCAATGGCCATGTAATCTGGAGATCCAACAACGGACTTTGAGTAGTTGAGGTCATTCTCCCTCAAGGTTTGGTAGATCTTCCGTCTTTCATGGAGTGATTTCTGAGCACTATGCTTGGCAACAAAGACGTCACCAATTTTTTCTAATCTGAGCTTCATGGACTGTATTCTTTCATCTGCAATTGTACCACAAGCGAGGCCGAAATCTGTCAATTTCAAGTGTCCCTTCGAGTCAATCAAGAAGTTTTCTGGCTTCAAATCTCTATGGATGAATCCTGTCTTGTGGAGGTCATTCAAAGCCGCAAACATCTCGGCCATGTAGAATCGTGTGTGGACAGGTGACAACGTATGACAATTACTCAATAATGTTCTGAAGTCACCACCAGCAACGAATTCCATACCTAAGTAAACACTTGTGGTATCTTGGAAGGAGTACAAGAGCTTCACCAACCAGTCGCTTCTTGAAGCAGCCAAGATTTCACGCTCAGTAAGTAAATGGTCCGTCTCGTTCATTCTTACAATCATGGACTTGGAGATGACTTTCAAAGCACAGATCTCCTTCGTGTCCTTCTTTCTCGAAAGATACACTTGACCGTATCCACCTTGGCCGATCTGTGTGATGATCTCAAAGTCTTTGTTCTTTGGCTTCATTCTTCTCTTTCTCAACAATGCGGTTTCATTGTTGGTGTATGCCTTCCACTCCATGTCTGGGTTCTGCGATCTATGAATGCTACTCAACACTGTCTTTGTTCTCTCTCTTCTGGTAATAATGTAGTCAAAATAATCACAGTAGTAGTCCAAAAAGTACATCTGGCACACGTTAACGGCACGCTTGTGCTTAGCGCTGAGCTTCTTTGGAGCCAACACCCTTTCTCTCGGTCTCATCGGGCTGACTAGTTGGCCCTGTGGTCTGGTCAATCTAGACGCGGAGGCATTGTCGTACGGCCTGTTCTCCTTGTTCAATGGCGAGTTTGGTTCAAATGAGAACCTGTCTTGGGATTGGACGTGTGATCCCTGAAATTGGAGGCCCTCGATATTCTTAGCAAGGTCATCCACAGCAGAGTTACGGTTGACCCTGCTGCTGAAGAAGTTAGCAACCATGGCGCGAGGTGTGGTTTTGGCTGGGAAAAAGGAGCGAGCGATGTGAGCCTCTTTCAGAGGTGAAGAGTCAGCAATTAAGTGGAAGACACGCGGGATGGTTGTCTGGTTGTGGTTAATCGAGGTGGCAGTTAGCGCTTGTTTTGATTTTTTGTGCCTCGCGTGAAACTCGCTAGGAGAAGCCCATTGTTTACCTTTTTCCCGATTCGGAAGTCATAAAGATCGCGCTTGGTCTCTGACAGATGTGTCGCTTCCAGTCGGTGGGGGAAAGACGGGTAAGACTAGAATCAGTTTTTGATTCACCCGCCACGCCATGGCTGGACAGCCAGCCACTCTCCAGATGTGATAGACACTGATGCAGCTTGAGATCATCCCATGATGCAAGCGGTATAATATCTGATCCGTGTCATCAACCCCCATACTATGGGCCACCTCTCATTTCCGGATCACACACACACATGTGTCTGTCGCGATGAAGCCCTCCTACACCAGCCTCGAATCCGTACTACGGTAGCAAGCAATCTATATTTGGCATTTATCAAACGTGACACGTGAAGAAGACTATGGACAAGTGATATAAATCAGAGTTTGAGGCGCTCCAAGTTGGCAATAGTGGCCTCGAAACCTTCAATCTCGGCAGTGGCAGTGTCCAATCTGGACTGATCCATTTCCTTGGTCTGAGCAGAAGCCTTAGCGTAACCAGCAGCGCTCATAGCCTTCTGGATGTTATCCTTCTGCTTCTGAGTCTTCTCAATCTTCTTCTGAGCCTTGGCGATCTCAGCGTCAATGTCAACGTGGCCCTTAACAAGCACGTGGACATTGATACCTGTGTTGACTGCCTGCAAAATGACACCAGTTGGGACATCGGAAGCGGACTTGACAACTTCAACGGAGTTAATGGCCTTGATCAAAGAGACAATGGAGTCCTTTTGACTCTCAACCATGGTGAATTCAGCCTCGTCAGAAACCTCAACAAAGACCTTACCCTCCTTCAAGATGTTGTACTGAGACAAGAGAGAACGGGCCTCCTTGGTGATAGCCAAGATGGTCTCGTAGTCATTGAAAGCCTGAGTATTTGAGAACTCCTCACTGAACAGTGGGTAAGCAGCCTTGACAATGGTTGGAGACTTCTCAGAAGCACGACGTGGAAGACGCTGCCACATCTCTTCAGAAATGAATGGCATGAATGGGTGGATGAGTCTCAGAGCACCGTCAATGGCGGTATACAATGTGTCTCTGGCAGACTTGCACTCCTCTGGAGTACCCTCCAAGATCAAAGACTTGGAGTTCTCAATGTAGACATCACAGACCTCGTACCAGTATTCGTAGATGGCAGAGGTAGAAGCAAAGAAATCACGCTTCTCGATGGCATCGTTGACAGTCTTGGCAGTCTCAGAGTATCTGTGCAAGATCCATTTCTCGACCAACTTCTCCTTACCATTGAGACCTTCAGTGGCTGGTGGCTGGTAGTCATCACCAAGACGCATCAAAGCAAACTTAGTAGCCTGGTAGATCTTGTTACAGAACTTTCTGTAACCCTCAACACGAAGAATATCCAAGTTGATGTCACGACCACCGGTAGTGTAGGCACAGAGAGCAAATCTCAAAGCATCAGTACCACACTGTGGGATACCAGATGGGTAGGACTCCTTCTGGCCAGCCTTAGCCTTCTCAATCTCAGCAGCAGCCAAGTTACCACCAAGCAACTTCTCGTGCAAGGCCTCAAGAGAGATACCGTTGATAACATCAGTTGGATCAACAACGTTACCAAGAGACTTGGACATCTTACGACCCTGAGCATCACGGACCAAAGAGTGACAGAAGACCTCCTTGAATGGAACAGTACCAGTCATCTTGATACCCATCAAGATCATTCTGGAGACCCAGAAGAACAAGATATCCCAACCAGTCTCCAACATGGACCATGGGTGGAATTTCTCCAATGCAGCGGTCTGGTTTGGCCAGCCAAGGGTGGAAATTGGCCACAAACCAGAAGAGAACCATGTGTCAAGGACATCCTCATCCTGGTGAAGAGTGTACTTCTTACCAGCAAACTTCTCCTTAGCCTGCTCCTCGGCCTCCTCGATGTTACGACCGGAGACCCAGTAGTTTCCGTCATTCTCATCATTCTCCTCGCCCTCAATCTTGACGAAGTAAACTGGGCATCTGTGACCCCACCACAGCTGACGGGAGATACACCAGTCCTGAATGTTCTCGAGCCAGTGGAAGTACTCAGCCTCAGAGGACTTTGGTGTGATTGTGATGTCACCGTTACGAACGGCAGCAATGGCATCCTTGGCCATGTCCTTCTGAGCAACCCACCACTGTGGCTTGAGGAATGGCTCAATGATATCACCTGATCTGGAACAGATTGGAATGGTCATCTCGTTGTCCTGCTGACCAATGAACAAACCCTTCTCCTTCAAAGCTTCAATGACCTTGGCTCTGGCATCGAATCTCTTAATACCTTCCCATTCACCACAGTTCTCGTTCAAATGACCATCCTCGGTCAAGATGTTGATGAATTCCAAGTTGTTACGCTTACCACAGTTGTAATCGTTGTTGTCATGAGCTGGGGTGATCTTAACGGCACCAGTACCGAACTCCATGTCGACAGCCTCGGCATCAGTGATGATTGGAACCTTTCTGTCCAAGAATGGGTGAAGGGCAAACTTACCATGCAAGTGCTTGTATCTTGGGTCCTCTGGGTGAACAGCAATACCAGTATCACCAAATAAAGTCTCTGGACGGGTGGTGGCAACAACGATCTTCTCATCGGAGTTCTCAATTGGGTAAGCAAAAGAGGTCAAGACACCAAACTCAATCTTTTGATCGTAACCTGGGACAGAGAGAAGAGTCTTACCCTTAACGTCCTTGTTGTCAACCTCCAAGTTAGAGATGGCGGTGTTCAACTTGACGGACCAGTTAACAAGACGGGAAGCTCTGTAAATGGTACCCTCACGGTGAAGTCTGACAAAGGCCTCAGTGACAGCCTTGGACATGTCATCATCCAATGTAAACTTCTCGTAGTTCCAGTCGTAAGAGGCACCAAGAGACTCGAATTGAGCCTTAATCTTGGCATGATAAACCTCCTTCCACTCCCAGACCTTCTTGACAAACTCCTCACGACCCAAGTCGTGTCTGGAAACACCAGTCTTAGCCAACTGCTTCTCAACAACGGATTGAGTAGCGATACCGGCATGGTCGAAACCTGGTAGGAAGAGAACGGTCTTACCTCTCATTCTGTTGTATCTGATCAAAGTGTCCTGGATAGAGACGGTCAGAGCGTGCCCAATATGAAGAGCACCAGTAACATTTGGTGGAGGGGCTGGAATACAGAAGGAACCCTCTGGCTTGATCTCACCATCCTCAGTAAACTCTGGCTCGAAGTAGCCCTGCTTGACCCACCACTCGTACCAGGAAGACTCAACGTTCTTTGGGTCGTAGGCCTTCAAAGATGGGTCGTCAAGAGAGACGAGAATCTTTTTATCACCCTTGATGGTCTTGTCAACGAACTCTGGAATTGGCTCAGCGACCTTCTTCTCCTTCTTTGGCTTGGAAGTCTCGGTTTTCTTCTTGTCAGCCTCGGCCTTCTTAGCCTTCTTAGCCTCAAACTTGGCGAGCTTCTCGGCTTTCTTTCTCTCCTTTTCAAGCTCCTTTTCAGTCTTGACCTTCTTTGGAGCCTCGCCCTCAACTGGAGCAACTGGCTCGGCAGCTGGAGCAGCAGCTGGTGGCTGGACGTCCTTGATGTTGCTCATGGCTGGAAATGTATAGTGCAGCAGACGAGAACGGCGGGTGTTCAGCAAAAAGTTCCTGTTCAGCAAAGGTCTCACAGTCGGTAGTATCCTAAGTGAGAACAGTGGCATGCACAGTCGACTGACGCGGTGTAGATAGTAGGAAACAGTTACCATCTAAGAATCTGGTGATAGAGTCATCGGCGTTTTTCACCATTATGATCCGCGTGTAAATTTCAGTCCGCGCGCAGCCTGCAGTATGGGGCAGAATTTGTACTAAAGCGCTGTGCCATCTAACAACAGGACATCTTCTTGTTCGTTAACTATAGCATAAACTGGCAATCTCTCGAGACAATGTCGTTGGAAGAGGACCTTCTGCGTGACTTGGACAGTGATAGTGATGGTGAAGAGGAAGTTGAGGTCCAAGGAGATGCCGCTGAGACCACTGAGAAGCCGTCTGTCACTCAAGATGATGAGGGCGATGTCCAAATGGATGGAGTTGGTGATGAACTAACCTCACTTGCACAAGATGGTAAAGAGGTGGGCACTGAGCAGCTACTAAGTCGCATTGATATGAACTCAGTAAATGATGTGACGAAATTTTCAAAACTTGCAACGAAGCTACGACCTATCATGGAGAGTATCGATGACTTCATGTCCAAGATGATCTCCAAAAAGAATGAGTACGACTTCCTCATCAAAACCAACAATTTGACTCTTGAAATCACCAATGAGCAAACAATGGTGCACAGCTTTGTCAAAACGCATTATCAAAAGCGATTCCCAGCCTTAGAATCGTTGCTGCCAGACGTTATTGAGTACGCCAAGACCGTGAAGATTTTACAGAACGATATTGACAACAAGGAGGCGGACCTCCCATTTCTCAGCAAGGAAAAGAAGCTTGTTATTGCAATGGATGCAATTGATGCCAAAACCAAGACTGTTGCTCTTACTCAGCAGGAGTTGGAGAAGGTAATCTCAGCATGTGACCTACTTATCGAGTTGCAGGAAGATAAAAGTAAGATCGAACACTACATGGCTTCCAGACTGGCAGCATTTGCACCAAACTTGAGTGCCATTGTCGGTCCTCACACTGCTGCTCAACTAATGAGTTCTGTTGGTGGGCTCGCAGAGCTTGTTGCCACGCCATCATGTAACATCGCCGCACTGGGAAACAAGAGAACAGTGGGTATTGGTCTTGGTTACAGTGGTATTCGTCAACAAGGGTACCTGTTTTATAGTGATCTGATCCAGCAGGTTCCTGATTCTCTGAAAAAACAGGCTATGAGAATCGCTGCCGGTAAATTGATTTTGGCGGCTCGAGTCGATCACTCTGGAAGCTCACCAGATGGAGCACTTGGAAGGAAATGGAGTCAAGAGATCGCCACCAAGATCGAGAAGCTCGAGGAACCCCCAGAAGTTGCAGCCACGAAAGCTTTGCCAATTCCTGAAGACAAAAAAGCCAAGAAGAGAGGTGGAAGAAGATACCGTAAGCTCAAGGCTAAGTTTGAGCTCTCTGAGCTCAGAAAGGCGCAGGATAGAGTCGAGTTCGGCAAGCGTGAGGATACCGTCATGGACTCGTATGGTGAAGAAATCGGTCTGGGTATGATGGGTTCACTGTCGCACATTCCAACGAATACTTTGAACAAGGCGAATGTCTCCAAGGCTATGAAAAACAGACTTGAGAAGACTAATGCTGATGCCCAGGAACTCTTCAGTCAAGACTTCATCAACCTTCCTAGGGATGAACCGAAGGCCATTGATGGCCCCAGCCAGAAAAAGATCAAGCGCTAGTACGTAATCTTAATGACATGTCACGACCCTACCTCCAGGATTTCGTAGAGAGTATTGCCATCTCTTCAAAGAGTGGGCCATTATGGACCATTAGAAGTCATAGCAACTACAGCAGCCTAAACATACTCTATCATTCATGCATTAGTTGTTGTGAATAGACATCAATCCTTGCCTCCACCAGGCACGATTTTGAATGACAAGATGTCGTTCCTACCAACATCCACAATATCATCTTCACTAATTCTCTGACCGCCGAGACCTTCAATCGCAGCGATGGTCACGTCACCCATGATATATCTGGCAACCTTCCCCACAGGTGTTCCCTTTCTGATGAGCATGCAGTCTCTAAACACATTGGTACCGTTTCCAGATGTGAAAGTGTTAATATTTCTCACCGTGTACACTGGAACGAGCTTCAAGACGTCGGCAGCAGCTTGTAGAACCTGGACGACACCGGTGGATCCGAATCTGTAGAGAACAAGATCTCTGATGTTCTCAATACGGTTGAGGGCCTTCTCGTCGAGCTCTTTAAGATCAGGATCATCAGGGAGATCTTCCTTTGTGTCAATGAATTCTGTTCCTTCCTCGTACTTGATGAAGCCCTGCTTGGCAAGTTTGCGGAGGAACACCTCTGTGATGGCACTTGTGAGAACTGCTTTGGTTTCTGGGTATTTCAGAATGATCTTTGAAACGTTCTTATCACTATCTGGATGATCGATCTTGTTTAGTGAAAGTACTGTCGGGAATTTTTCAGCCATGAATGCCTTCACAACTTCGGTAATCTTAGCCTTATCCCAGTCCTCAAGTTTTCCCAGGTCAGGGATTCGGTCCAAGGCACGAGCAATCATCTCTCTATTTGAGGAGTAACCTGCAAATTGATTCAACAGTGTATCCACAGCATTAGATTTTGTAGCGGTGTGTCTTCTCACAATACTTCCCCATCTCTTCTCCAAGTTACCTTCAATCCACAATCTGATCTCATCCTGCAGCCATTCAACGTCCTCTAGTGGATCATAGCCCCTTGTATTTTTACCTTCAGCATCAGTAGTTCCACTTACATCGACAACATGAATCAAGGCATCGGCATGACGTAAGTCATCCAAGAACTTATTTCCGAGACCTTTACCTTCATGCGCACCGGGGACCAACCCGGCAACGTCGAGGAGTAAGATCGGAACATGACGCTTACCATTAGTACACCAGCCGTAGTTTGGCTTACACAGGGACTCCTTACCGAACCTGGCACAGGCACAGTCTATTTGGAGGTATCCCGTAGCCTTGTTCGGGTCGATGGTTGTGAATGGGAAGGAGCCCGTCTTGGCTGAAGCATCGGTGAGGGAGTTGAGCGTGGTGGATTTACCAGAGGATGGTTTTCCCACGATACCAATGAGTGGATCCCTGGGCATCTTGTGTTGGTGCTGGGCTGGTCCTGAGAGATGTGTCCGATGAGGATGGTATTGTCAGTTAGGCATGCCAACTTTTTTTTTCCAGTTCGGACATGGCGAATTCGTGATATCGGAGTAGGCTCAGCTCACTCATGGAGCCAAGTTATAGCGCAATCAGTGGAGCATTAACATGGCTTAAGTGCGATTAGTTATAGTATTACAGATTACTAAATAGCTGACAGAGACAAACAAGCAAGCAGGGCATCAATTATACAAAAAGATTCAGTAGCATTATCAGTAAAAAAAATTGTTCATATTCATTTCGTAACTGCAATACCATCCTCCGTTTTCAACTTCTTCCTCTGCTGTTCTCCAGCTTCCAACTCCTCGATTCTTCTTCTCAACTCCAGCTCACGACCTCTCGATTGTTGCTCCGCATTTTCGAGTTCAGAGATCCTAGACTTGTAGAGATCATTAACAAGCTCAAGCTCAGAGATCCTTGTCTTGAGTGTGGTGACAACATCGTTGGATTCCTCCTTTGGTGCCTCCGATGTTGAAGAAGGCAACGACTGAGACGACGGTGGGGCAGATGATTGTGGAGCTGGATTTGACAGAGAGAAGGCAGATGGATTTGTGATGGAGTGTTGTGGTCCAAAGGATGGGGAAGAGTAAGAGAAGGAGGATATTGGATTTAAGAGGGAGGGCAACTTGTGCGAACCACCCAAGGCAGAAGCTGGTGAGAACGGAGCAACTTTCTCATCAGGATTAGTGGCACCAAGCTTTGCCTGTGGTGGTGGAAGAATGACATCTGGCTCACGCTTGTCGTGCGAAAGATTCTCCAAAACGCCAGCAGCGGCTTGTGTCTGGGCAAGTTGATGATGGGCAACTTGTGTCTTTGGCGTCGTACTCAGTAGCAATGGCGAAGTGATTGTCTGGAGATTTGAGGCGAACTGTGTTGGCACAGAAGCTGGGTGGTGGAGAGGAACTTGTTGTTGGAGGTGAGGTGGCAGGTGGTGCACGTGATTGAACATGAATGGAGACTTCGGTGTTGGCTTCATCGAGTTTCCATCACCATTAGAGCTAGAACCATTAGACAACAGAGAAGTAGGTGGTGGAGATGATTGTGAAGGAGCAGGTGAAGGTCTTTTTTCCTTTTTGGAACCGTCTTTGCCTGATGGAGCACGCTTCTTAGAATCCTTGGCCTTGAGCTCTGGGGTGTTTGGTCCCGACTTTGCACCGGCACCGTTGATGGTGGCACCACCTGGATGTTTGATTCTGTTTCTGGATTTGATAACATCAGTCTTGAGAGAGATTGGTCTTGGTCGTCCATGAAGCTTCAGGAACAAACCACAAGCGTTACAAAGCACCTGTCCGGTCTCATCTCTTCTCCATAGTGGGGTGGTGGAGGTCTTACAATTTTTACAAATGGGTGTGGAGATGTTTGTCTTACTCGAGGTTGACCCTTCAGCTGTGATGTATGTTGTTGTCTTAACGTTTGGATGCGGTGGGTTTGCATCTTTCTTCTTATCCTTCGGGGATGGAGCAGATGTTGTAGGCGCTGTTGCGGACTCTAACGGCTTATCGGATTGCCCCAGTGAATTAGTTCCGTCTGGAGGTGTCTGTGGTGCTGATTGTGGGAGCGAGTTATCGTTAGATGTGGTGCCAGCGGCAGACGAGGACGTGTGCACGGTAGTCACCTGACTATTAGGGCCGGTGGTGGCGTTGATGTGCGAGTTCATGGTCTGGTCAGTGACGGGTGGTCGTTGGTGTTGCACTTGTGACATTGAAGATAAGTTGTAGATAAAGTGTACTTGAACGAGGTAGACACGACGTTGAGCAGATGTATAAGTCAGGTCAGACTTCAGCGGCGAGCGAGTTGTGTGCAATGTATTATCGAGCAGTTATATTAGCGTGCACGTAGAGTTGCTAGTAATGCGTGTGCGGTTGCGTTGGCGTTGGCGTGTGCGATAGATATCACAAGGGGTTCCTTGTCATGGATCCAGAGAGCGACTTTTGTGTGTCAACGTCGATAACAACGGAGAGGTCAGGGTGGAAGCTTTGCAGGCGGAGACTAAGACGGAGAGCAAAACACGCGTTGAGCGATTGAAATAACTGGTATGTGGGGTACAGGTGGATGCGGTGGTGTGTGGGGAGTGCTGTCTGATGGCCTTATCTCTGCAAAAAATTTTCCTGGTGAAGTTCAGTGTCTTCCAGAACAACCGGGCGAGGTGCCGCTCTATTAGCCCCCAGCGAAAAAAAAATCAGAGGATTTTTTTTAAAAAAAAAAAAAAAATCTTATCGAAAAAAAGCGATAAACATCCGTTTTGGGTAATTCTTTGTTTCGACGCGCCGCATGATAAGGCGCTGTGCTTACAATTACGCTTGCCAAGCCAGTCCCAGCGTAACTTTGAGTCTCCCCTCTCTCAGACTCACGCTTCGCCTTGCGGATTCGTTTAGCGCCGTCCCCCCAATTCCCCCCTCCCCCGCCCCACAAGCGTCGGACTTTTCCTTTGTCAGCTTAGGTATCATTTGGTCATTGTAATCGCTCGCTATATATAAATTGGCAGCCATTCCCAACAAACGCACAGAGTTCATCCCGCAGCATATCTACCTGTCTCATTCTGTCAGATCGCTCGATACCTGCACACACTTGCCAAGCACAACTACATTCACGTAACAAATCTACAATGCCGTCCAACTCCAGCACGGCCACATCCTTCCACTATGGTATCGTGTCGTACGACTTCCATACCTATTTCAAGCTCGACAATCCTGAAGAAGTAAATTTCGCCCTGGAGCTTAAACAGTCCGTCGAGTCCGAGTTCAAGAACGATCTATCAGAAGGCAATTGCAGATCCTTCGACGCCTACATGGAGAGCGTTGGACCTCACACCGATGGCTACGGAATGTTTGAAGTTGATACAAAGTCACCAGGAACCTTCCTTAGACTTCTCAACTACTATCAGACACATCATGCTGAACTCTCAGTTTTGATCCATCCTCGTACTGACAAAGGTGATCTGATTGACCACACTACATATGCATTGTGGCTCGGAACCCCTAAGCCTTTGAAAACTGAGATCTTTAAGGATTAAAATTGAGCCACACAATACAGTTTTGATCCCTCTCCCCCCACATAAGACTCAATCATATCTAGAATGCGCGTAATACAAGGAGGGGCTGCATATGTAGAAAATGTTCTGCAGTCATTGCGTACATACCACATGATCCACTATCTCGTTCTGCGTTCAATAATTAACTTGTAGTTGATGATAATAGTGTCTAATGATAAAGCTTTGTTTAATCATATCAGATACTCAATGATCTCGTTTAATAAATTCCTGTGTACTAAAAGTTATTGAATGAAACTGATCTGGGCCAGTTCTCGAGGCGGTCATAATGCACCGCGATCAAAAAGGCGCATCCTGTACGCACTTCGCTTCCTTTAAATTAATGGCATGGTGTCCAGACTTAGACCTTTGCTGTATAAAAACCCCTCCAATACCCCCTTCCTATATTCTCTCTCATTGCCATGTTCCTGAACTCTCCTTACGACCCAGAAATGGCCCCGTTTATCCCCTCAGCTAACACAGGCGTCACTTGGCGCTTCAAGACACTCTATGCTCGTCATCTCCGCCTGTCACGCCTCGAAGTTATGGAGGAATTTGAGCCTAGCCATCCAGAGCTTCAAAGGATCAGACAAGCTGAGATGACACATCATAGGGCCTCCAGTGGTAGCTCAATCAGTTCTTCACACGTATCAAGAAGGTTGCATTCACAAATTTTGCTCAATACCACAAGACATTCATCACACCCACAATCGTTCGACTCACTTAGCATTGGCCATGGAGCTGTCTCCATCTCAGGAACATCAACATCTGGTACATCTACATCCGGATTCCCCTCCACTACAGGTTTCCGCTCCAATAATTCAAATATCAACAATCGTCAGGGAAATACTCTTCTTCGAGCCAAACGCATCGACTTTGACGAATTAGAAGCGGAAGTATTGCCTACGGCATGAAGGGTTATTCAAACTTGGTTGGCAGGATCATATGCATTTCATTCTCACGCATTCAAACTAAGTTAAACTCTCAGTTCTTCTACGTTCGCTTATGACTTTATGACCTTTTCCTTACAATTGTTTACATTAATGCATAGTCTATTTGGTCTTCTCCCCTTACGTATCACTTCGAAATGGGACCATCATTAAGATATGGGCTCATTTTTTGGAGGTGCGTTGTCATGGCAACACATTCCGCACACGAATCAAGAACAAAAGATTAAAAAATTAAAAAAATAAATCTCTCGGGGGCGATTCGAACGCCCGATATCCAGATGACTTGTTAACATTACAGTCTGGCGCCTTAAACCAACTTGGCCACCGAGAGGATCTTGTAACACAGGATCAGTTTTGCGCTTTAAACGATTTCGCAAAGGTTTGTTGGCAGATTCGGTTCAGGCACTTCTTTGTTTACTTTTATCTCAAACCGGAAAGCGAAACAACAACTGCTCTTTCATCAAAACATACGTAACGTAGCGAAACTAAAGAAAGAGGAACAGGTTTAAACGTATCAAACATCAACAGTGGTACTCATTTGGACAGGGAATTGCTCACCAGGATAAACTCGAGACTTCCGTATACTCGATTCCAAAGACATTATGCACACGGAGGATAACAACACAACGGAAACTCCACACCTTCTCAGCGGCTTTCGCAGTCCATCACCGCGGTTACGTACATTCAACCTTTTATCATCACCAACTAAGGTCACCATCAACAACGTTCCTAATTATCCCAAATCATCACCAGCCATTGAAGATGCCGCTTCTTGCCAGAAGGAGTTTGCAGAGCTCTCATCACAGCTTTCTGGATTGTTAAAGGATCTCTCACAGATATATACTGAGATTGGATATTCGAAACAGGACATCGAAAAGAACGAAAAGAGTTTATTCGATTTGGTATCACATACATTCGATAAGTTCCTAAGTGATTCAAGGGCATATAAACAGAAATTGACTGAGGAAAACTCAAGAATGGTTGGAATTCTTCGTCAAGTGTTAAATACTATCAATGATCCATCAGGGACAAGAACGATACCCGACCTATATCAAAGGAATCTTGTACTAAAAGACACCCGTGAGGGCACGACACTACTATCCCTCAAGAAGTGTTTAGAGTGCAGTATGGATACAGTTTTAAAGGATTACAGAGAGAGGCTCTTGAAGTACTTGCAACATTCTCAAACGCTTAACCTCTTAACACTGAGAGTCGATGGCTTCCCAATTCCAGACAATATCACCTTCCCATCGCTAGAACACACAGTCAAGATACTGAAGGCATTCGAGCAACACTCTGCCACGATCGACGTCTATGAGATTTTAGTGAGTGAAAGAAAACGTCTTCTTGAAAATGAATCCTTGAACAACTTGTCCGATGAGCGATTCATTCAAATGACACAGCTTTCAAACAAGTTAAAGAGTGAGGTAACAAGAAGACTCACAACGCTCAAGGAGACATGTCAATCCATTGCTTCGTTGTGGGAGGAGCTCGAAATCGATCACAAGTCTGAATATTTTATGATATCAGAGCGTGTTATGAATTACGCCAACTCGGACTGCAATACTGAAGATCTCGACATCTCAACTGCTTTGATCACAGAACTCACACACCAACTTGATGAGCTCAAAAACCTTCGCACAGAAAGACTACAGCTGCTTGATGACTACGCCCAGAAGTGTGAGATTCTATGGATAAAACTCAAGGAAAACCCACAAGATTTCAAGAACGCACACAAGTCGCTTTCCATGGCCAATATCGAGGCATACGAATCAGAGTATCAGAGACTCCAATTGAAGAAAAAGGAGTTTTTACAAGAATTTGTACTTGATGCGAGAACTCGTATCGTGGAACTTTGGGATCAGTTATGCTTCTCAGAAGATGAGAGAGAAAAGTTCACGCCCTTCAAAGAAGATACATTTACTGATGACCTCTTGACTAAACATGAAGATGAGATTGTGAGACTTACTGCTATCTTCGAATCGTTCAGACCAATTCTTGAGCTCGTTCAGGAATTCACTGGCTTGCTTGAGGATCGTGCCAACTTGGAGGAGAGTACAAAGGATTCCTCGAGACTTCTCTCACGAAACTCACATAAGATCTTGATGGAGGAGGAAAAGACCAGAAAGA
This sequence comes from Petasospora fabianii, assembly GCA_022641835.1. Lineage (NCBI taxonomy): Eukaryota > Fungi > Ascomycota > Saccharomycetes > Phaffomycetales > Wickerhamomycetaceae > Petasospora > Petasospora fabianii. The sequence goes on along the minus strand of CP048716.1, from coordinate 1,180,178 downwards.
GACTTACCAGACAGTTACCCCGTGTTGTTGGTGAGTTGAAGACCAAGATGCAAGAGTTCGAGACCATGAATGGCCCACTCACATTCTTGGGTGAAGAATTCTTGCAGCAGTTGGATGAGGAGAAGAAGAAGTTAGAGTCTAAGGGAAGACGTGTTCTCAGTGGCTCGAGATCTACTGCGCCATCGAGAGCTGCATCTGCAGCACCTTCAAGAGCCGTCTCTAGGGCGCCATCTGCTGCTCCATCAAGAGTGACTTCAAGAGCCCCATCTGCGGCTGCATCTCGTGCTCCATCCAGGGTACCATCTCGCTTACCATCCCGTCAGCCATCCAGATCTGCCTCGCCCGTCAAGGCAACGTCTGTGACATCAGCACGTCAGCCACTAACTTCACAAGGCGTCCACAAACCACTTAGAAGACCTCTCACAACCAAACCTACTCTTGGTGTATCCAAATCTTGTATTCTCCCACCACTCACCAGCCCGATTCGTGAATCCAATCTGAGTATCACGTCCGATATGATGAAGGATAGAAGACAAGTGCGGCCACCCACCACTCTTACCCGTTCTCACGGCACGTTCCAACCACAACTGTCCCGTCTTCCGGAGACTAACGGTAGTCCAAGACGTGCCGCTGGTCGTGTGTCTCCTTTAAAGAGCGACTCTAGATCCAACCTTCCATTGCCAAAGAAGAGATCTGCAAAGATCATGACGTCTCCGTTGAAATCATTATCTCGAGAGACTGACTATGAGGACAGAGAAAATACTGCACCTGAACAGATGAGCTCCGATCAGGATGATGACGATGGTGACACGTACTCGAACTGGAGAAAAGAGCAGTTGAAGAAATTGAATGCCGCAAGACAGATTGCTAACGATATGAACTGGGAAACTGACACGTTTTGAACTTAATTGAGATACCCCCACGGCCTTTAAAAGGGCCCGCTCGCCATAGAGCTTGATGATGTTTTGTACTGTTGCTTTATATGTGCCCTTGTTTACTGTACCGCTTTGACTTTTTAATGGACTGTTTCAACCTTTAATGACCAGCTTAGCTGGCTGTACTGATGGCACTGTAGCTCTAGAAGAAACTTTATGATTCCTCAACGGTAGAGCTACCCCGAATTGAGCTACTATTGTGAGGCTAACACCAGTAAACAACAGATGGTGGTGGGTACTCTTCTTATTCTTTTAAAATGTCAACCCTTCAGCACTACATGATAATCTTTCCTTGAACCTGCTGTCAAAGTGTGACTGATAATGAAGAAAGTGCTTCAATCTCGATGTTAATCTGTTCATAATCCTCTTGCTTCCAAGATTTATTCCCGCTGGCTGAGTAGTAGCTTGTGAGAGGAGTCGGACACTTTATAGTCCAAGACCCCGGGTCCTGGCTTGACAGAAGACTCTACTTCATGTTGGTGCTTGGTGGTCGTTTCCATATCAGCTGCCCTATTCACATCCTTCAAGTAGAAACGCCTCAGAGCAAGTTACAAACCAAACAGTAGCATTTACATCAAGCTGGCTATCTTCACAACAGTATCACAGCGTGTAATTTCCTCTATTCTCACATAATCATATTAATAAAAAGCAAATACGCCTTGAAAACGCTGTGATAAGAAACATAAACTCGTAACGACATTAGACACATGACTGACAGTTCTTTCAAACTGACATCTTTGACAACTTTGACTCCATCTCATCTTCTTCAGCCACTGTCAACTTGCGGAGACCCTTGGTCGACTTACTCGGTGTACCCTTGGACACAGCGATGGGTGAAGTTGGTGATGGTACTGTAGATCCCTCCTCTTCCTCCTCTTCGATAACATCATCGTCATTCACTGCATCGTCGTCATCATCGTCATCGTCATCGTCATCGTCATCGTCGTCATCTTCTCCGTCAACATTTTTCTCTTCATTGTTCTCATTCACATCATCATCATCATCTTCGTCATCCTCTTCGTCTTCCGGATAACCACCAAGTTTATGAACAATCTTATCGAGAATCTCATTATAATCCATCATACCACCCATACCGATATCACCATAGCTTCCAATAATCTTTTCAGCAGGTCTCAAAACATCAATCCAGGGCATCTCCTCCTTAATCGTCTTGAGATGTCTCTTTGTCTGCACAGAGTTGTATGCATAGCTCACCATTGAAGGGGCCAAAAGGATTGGATACTGAGTGTTCCAGGCCCTAATCACGTTCGTGAGTAAGTTATCACATATTCCTAGGGCAACCTTGGAGAGTGTATTAGCAGTAAGTGGGGCCACAATGAGGATATCAGCCCAACGACGAAGTTCAATGTGAAGAACAGGATCAGTTCGAGCCTTCCATGTTGTCCATTCATCCTTGTCTCTCCAAAGGCAAACGTTTGGACCAAAGTCGGTTCTAGAGACAAAATGTTCAGCAGCAGATGTCAAGATAACCTGAATAGAGATGCGATCATTACCATAAATGTCCTCGAGTTTTTTAACAATGTTCTTGATCTTGGCTGAGGCGATGGATCCACAGGCTCCGAACAAAACGTGCACTTTACCGTCATCCTGAGGTAAACGTGGATCAGAGTTCTGAGTTGATTCTTTCTTGACTGGTAGTGTGGCTCTGTTAATGATTTCACTGCCACCTGTACCATTGGAAGCACCAGTGCCCTCATCCATCACGTCTCTGATGTTTCTTGGCTCAGTACTTGCGGAGGTACTGTTGCTTCTTGATCTTACACCACTGTGACGGATGGTGTCCTCAACGTAAAAGTGTGCATGCATGTCACCTGGTTTCAATGAATGTTCGTTGTTTGATGAAAGGGATGAGTTACTCAAGTTGTGAGCTGGGGTGTGTACATCGTGTGCCGGGGTACCAACTTGAACCACGTGAGGGCTTGATGAACGCAGTTTGTCTCTGGCAGTAGCAGCAGCGACAGCAGCGACGACAGCGGTGGCAGCAGCACGACCTCTTAGCAGAACACCTCCAGCTGGGACGGTGTTCTTAATGGAGGATTGGGAGGCAGAAGCCGAGTTGGCAGAAGGTTGAAGCATGCTCTGTGGGGTAGGACGTGATGGGATTGGTTGGTCAAGGTGAACGTTCTGGTCGGTGGAGAGGCGATGCTGAGCGTCATCACCCTGCTGAAGCTCACCGTGGATGATGTTGTTAATGGAGGCAGAAGACTGGTTATTTCCTGTGCTCACGTTGGTGTTGAGGATAGGTGGAGGCGAAGGACACTGAAGATTCGACATCGCCATGGCAGTTGGCGATAACTCGTTGTCGGAGAATCTGAGCTTGAGCTCCTTGGTCTCCTTCTTGGGATCAGCCATGACTTCAAATGGATATTAAGCGAGGTGTAAGGTGGCGCGATGCGAAGAAAGTTGGTGCGTCTGTCTTGCTTTAGTCTAAAATGCAATTGAGAGCTTGTACTGTGTAGACGGACGGGGACCCTGCGTGTTCACTGCGGTAGCGGTGAAGATAAATTGAGGTGTTCCAGGTGAAGCAGGAAGCTGTAATCGTCAACAGAGGCTCTGTCGCGTACTTTTAAGGGCGTTTGTTTGCTTTTTAGATAAGAAAGTTGAAACTACCCGAGTGGCGGCTATCCCCTTTCCCAATGTCCTCTCTTTGCTGAAGCGACGCCTCCAAGCAAAATTTCTCGCGAGATCTATTGACACGTATGGCGTTGGCAGGCACCGCCGGTACGCGCACACATCGTTCATGTGGAGGCGACAAGCGAATCAGCCGATGATCTAACTACGTAGATAGTGCTGCAACCACAAGTTTGGGTACGTTTTATCGGGCCATTTTTAATTCATCTTCTTCTGTTGGAGTTGACAAATCTTCCCTTTCCGACTTTGACGCCCTGGTTTCTGAATGACTGAGCGACGAATGGAGAGATGAAGTTGTCAGCAGAACCACCACCAATGTAGTCGTTAAGAATCTTCTCATTCTGTCTTCTAAGCCAGTCATCATCCTTGAGGGCCTTCTGGTACTCCTTTTGGTCCTCTCTCAGGATAGGCTCCTCGTATTCTTTCTGCTTGTTAGACTTATTGTGCACGAATCCCTTCTTACCCATTCTCTTCTGAGTGTTCTTAGACAATGGCGAAGCTATAGAGAAACGGTCACCTCTCTTGTGCCACTCAAAGTTGGCCTTCAAGTGTGGAGTCACTTCACCGGTTTTAGCATCAACGGAAACGGCACATCTCATAAGTGTGTTACCACCACATCTTGGACAGAAATGCTTTGGTCTACCGTTCTTTGGGATTGGAAGCATCGTGAAGCAAGCATGGCATCTCAACATGTAGTTCCTCACTCTCTTGATCTGCAATCCAGACATCGTGTTCATAAGATTCAAACCAATTTGCATCGTAACATTCTGAACAGCAAAATCACCAGTAACAAGGGCAACTTTGATCTTTAACGTATGTGTCTCTTGTTCAATCTTTTCACCACTGTCTCTGATCATCACCTCGACAAGGTTGTCAGTAGTGATCCATTCACCATCATCTTCCTCCTCATTGTAATCCTCCTCGAGATCTTCCTCATTCTCTGGAGCGGCCTCTGTTGGCTCTGTCTTCAAATCCTCAAGCTTCTGCGTTACCGCATCAATGTCTTCTTGTGACACAGATGGCTCTCCTGTAGAAGTTTCAGTCTTTGTCTCATCTTCTTCTTGTTCCTGTTCCTTCATAGCAGCGGCAAGTTTCTTCTCTCTCACTTTCTTACCTCCTCTTCTTCTGTTCTTTTTCTTCTTTTCTGAAGACTCGGTAGATGTGATCTCTGGTTGCGTTTCAGTCTCAGTTGTAGTAGCCTCTGCGGTAGACTCCACCGTCTGTACTTCCTCCTTTTTCGTCTCTTGAGGATCCACTTTCTCATCAAGTTTCTTCTTAATTAACTCTTTCTTCTCACCAGGATACTTTCTCAATCTCCAGTCACCCTTATTTAACTCAACCTCCAATTCATAAGCCAAAGCGATGACGTGAATATCATTAGCAGAGAGCACGGCAAAATCACCAGTCAACTTGGCAAAATCTTGAACTTTTTTAACAAACTCAGGCTTTGGATGTCTCACTTGGAGTTTATCACCCCAAAGTGCCAAATTTCTTCTAGCATTCTCATCCTTAATTTCGTTATACACCGTAGGCGTTGTGAAGAATTCAGTAGCGAAAGTCTGTAGTGTGGAGACATGCTGTGTGATCAATGGGGTGGCGTCAAGCACCAAGGAGTGCACTTTCGGTTCAGACATGATGCTTCCACTGGATTATATTGGTAAAATAAGACAGATAAAACAAATTAAATGGACCAAGATCGTAGTGGTAAAGCGTGTCTAACTGCAAAGAGATAGCGACCCACACAGCTCATCGCTCTTCTGAAAGTTTTTTTTAAACAGGCGCGCCAAAATCCCCACATCAAACATGTTCGCGAACTTGGCTTATTTGCCCGTATCAGTATGGCAGGAACGTTCGAGAATCATCGATTGGATCACACCTTTAGAGAATAGTTTTGTGAAGAGTCAGGTCTCTCTGGACTGTGGAGAAGTTATTTTAGCATATACTGGACACAGGAACTTTTAAGTGGAACACGTTATCAAACATGACCATCGCATCTGACTTGGAGAAGGCGCAAAAGCTGTGTGATGATAGAAAGATCACAGAGGCTATTGATCTGTACAACAAAGTCATCTCTTCTGAGCCAAAATCCTACAAGGCCTACCTTGGCAAATCAATTGCTGAACAGAGAAACAAAAACTATACTGTGGCAACTGCTTGTGCTCAGAAGGCTCTTGAAATTGCCCTGAGAAGGGGGAAGAAGGAATTGATTGATGAGGTCGTTTACAGACTCTTTACTATCATGAACAATGCTGGTGACATTCAAAGTGCAGTTAAGTATTTGAATTTTTCAAAACATCGTGGTCATAATGCTGCAGAGTGTGATGTTTGGATGCATCAATTGAAGAATAAGGCGACGAATAAGGGTCTTGAAGTCGATTTTGAGGCAACATACACCTCCGTTGAAGACCTTCCTCAACATGATACTAAAGAAGCTGATGTTGGTGTTGTTCCATCTGATCTGAAGAAAGACGATCAAACCAAGCCAAAGATCGATTCCTTGTCCATTGAAGACAATGAACCAAAAAAGCGTCAAGAAACTGTTATCCCAACACAGAGTGACATTGATGAGGAGAAGAAGGAGTTGGAGAAGAAAATGGCCAACCACGATAATCTCTATCCAGCGCCAAAGGATATCAGAATTGATTGGTTCCAACAACCAGGTACAATTACCGTTTCAATGTTTGTTAAGAATCTTCCAAAGGATGATAGACTCAAAGTGGTGTTTAGTTCTGATCGGATTGAGGTCGAGTTCCCAACGTCGTCGTCATCTGACTTTATGTATGAGATCGGTCCTCTTGCCGGAAAGATCGATCCTTCTGAGTCTACCTTCAGAGTATTCTCTACAAAGCTTGAGATGTATCTTGTCAAGACCACACAGGGCAAATGGAAGACTCTTGAACGGACTGCAGATACCATTGCTGAGGAGTCTATCAATGCCCCAATCAAGTCCACGATTGATTCCTCAGCTGAGCAGGCTGCCCTCAAGTATCCAAACTCTTCCAAGAGAGGTACTGACTGGAGTAAACTGAACCTTGATAGTGATGAAGAAGAGTCAACCCCAAGCGGTGCAGATGCTTTTTTCCAAAACTTGTACAAGGATGCTGATGAGGACACAAAGAGAGCCATGATGAAGTCATACATCGAGAGTGGTGGTACTGCATTGAGTACTAACTGGGATGAGGTTGCTACTAAGAAGTATGATATTTCCCCACCTGATGGTATGGAGGTGAAGAAGTGGGAAAAGTGAAGGTATTATCTAATTCTAAAACATTGCAATGAAATGAACACGACTTTCTTGGACAACTAATGTAGTTCACAAAGTAACACGTCTACAACAAGCTAGATATTAATGATCATTGCGTACATTTTATTCATCAAGACATTGTCGAAATCATCACAACTGCCACACAAAGTCTTTTTCAATCTTGGATTGTATGGTCTTCTTGAAAGTCTGGTGAACCTCAGTTGTCTTCTTCTCAGCCAAATCGATTAATGTGTACACCTCCTTCTCAGTAAACGAACCTATGCTATCAATAAACAACAACTCAGTGGCGACACCATTTTTGATCTGGAATACCACAATATGAGAACTCTTTGACAATTGTAACTCCTCCCTTGATGGATTAGCCACAATTTCGCCACTTTCCATGATGGCAAATGACTCTGCAGAGAAAGAAGCGTTTAATCCAACATTAGCATCCACTAGAGCCAAGTATGCGGCATTTATAACGGTGGCCATCTCCTTACATGTATACGATGTGTCTTCACCAGCTTCGAGGATCTGTGCTGTGATCTGAATCAGTTGTCTTGGATACATGAGTCCCAATATCGTCTGTGTGAGTACTGTTCTGAGCTTGTCCTCCATAAGCTTCTCTCTTGTGTTAGAGATGCCTACGTCGGCACGGATAGTCACTTCGAGGGCAGACGTTGTTGGGAGTTCCTGTCTTACCTTTGGCTCTATTGGACCGGCAACTGACACAATGGTCTTAGTCTCGCCCGAGTGTAGAGATGCGGAGCCATCAACTCTATGGAGGATTGTTGTCTGTGCTTCTAGTGTCATTTTAGGGTTGTGGAAAGCTGTGAATGAGGTAAATGAAGGCTTGGTCCGAGCGTGGGTCCGGCTAGTTACATATGCTCATCCAGTGTAACATTTTTTTTTGCTGTGTTTTGTTAGCGCGGTGAAGTGTGAGATCTTGGAGATGGACTTTACACCACTTGAGCTAAGTAGACCAAAGAGGAGCTCTATACAAGGGAAATGAGTCAGCGTACAGATCACCTACGACGTGGAAGCGATGTACCTCCGAAGGTTTCGGCGTTTGCAGGTGCTGTTTCAGGGCTTGTGGCGAGGTAAGTTGCACACGAGTGATTACTCGAGATGTTGCATTTGCGCATTGGGGAAACTAACAACTCGTCAGAATGACCACGGCACCGCTTGATGTGGTTAAGATCAGGCTCCAGTTGCAAGTCAGTGGCAATAAGTACCATGGGATCATTCAAACTTTGAGGACTATCGTGAAAGAAGAAGGTCTTTTTGCTCTCTGGAAGGGAAATGTGCCCGCTGCGGCAATGTACATCATCTATGGAGGAGTCCAGTTCTCTGCGTATACCACATACAACGCATGGCTCACGAAGCTACAAGGGGAGACTGGTTACAGACTTAGTGCTCCAGTGCACTCGCTACTTCTCGGATCACTTGCAGGTTGCACATCGACTCTCGTCTCATATCCATGTGATCTTCTCCGCACACGATTCGTCAACAACAGATCCTTCAGTAAGATCGGGGCCACAGTTGGGAATATCATCGCTAATGAAGGTCCACTAGCTTTCTTCAAAGGTGCTAATGCTGCAATGCTCTCCATCTCAATTTACACTGGGCTGCTCTTTTGGTCCTATGAGTCCGCACGGATAGTATCACACAAGATCGGAGTGTTCCCGTCCATCGTTGAGCCCGTGTGTGGCTTCTGTGCAGGTGCCTTCGCCAAGGCCATCGTGTTTCCTCTGGACCTGATTAGAAAGAGACTCCAAGTCAATAAGGGCAAGTCTGGGTCCTTATTAGCCATGGGAATCTCTGTCGTGCGTAACGAGGGCTTGCGTGGGCTTTACAAAGGGTTCCTGGTATCGCTAATAAAGAATGCGCCAACGTCTGCGCTGTCGATCTGGACTTTCGAATACGTTGTCCATTGGTGCGTACGAATGAACTACTTCAACTAATGGCATATAATCCTCGAGTTAACGTGAAGTGTAGAGACTTGAGACATTCGAGGGGCTTTATGTACGCGTCCCCGCGTCACGTTACGAGAGATAACGCGATAACGAACAACTCGTATAGTTTTCACTCGTCCGGCTGATTCCAATGCCAAATATACCCCCTATTGCTGCTTCTTCTTGCAATCGAAATTCATCATTCCACTGCCTCTCTGTGTCTGCTCACTATCCATAAAAATTCTCGGTGTGGCTTCTCAGCTACAGCCTTATCAGTGAACCATCTTACACAACACCAGACAAAGCATGTCGTCTCCTTATACTTCAAAGGATCTCTTCTCCGCCCCTATTGTCACGACAGTCACAGAGACAAGTCATTGCTTAGCCACCACCTATGATCATACCCATCGGTATCCAATCGAGTCATACCTCTTCTACGCCACAATTGAAAGACGCCTTGATCCACGATCACACGACACAATTATTCTGGATCGCCTAATCAAGAAGACATACCCACATACAAACGATTCATGGGTCCCTGAAGATGCAGAGCAGAAACATGATAACGATTCCATGATTTTACGCATGACTTCCTTCTTCAGTGTATTTTGCCTCATCACAACAGACATCTTAGGCCCACAAAATGCACCATATGCATTCAGCACAATGGGCTATGGAAAGGGTGCCGGGCTTTACTTCCTCTTTGCCATCATTGGTGCATACTGTGGGCTTCTGATCTGGAGGCTGTTTATGGATCTGAACTCAAAAACACATCCTGTAAGAACATTTGCCGATTTAGCTTTCAGATTATGGGGAAAGCCAGGCAAAATCATCGTCACGATACTTCATTCGTTATATCTCCTGCTTGTGGTAGCTTTGTTGCTTCTGACATCGGCTCAATCCTTATCACAGATTATAAAGAACAAGTTTTGTTTCATCGCTTTGCTGGTGTTCTTCAGTGTATTTGGTGCGCTGGTCCTCGCTCAGATTAAGTCATTGAAGCACTACTCCAAACTTTCCCTCATCTCAGTCATTGTGATCATCATCGGTTGCATAATAGGAATGGTTGGTGCAGTGCAGTATCCACCAAATTACAAAGCTGCTTGGAAGCAAAATAACGAGCCAGAAGGTCCAGTTCGTGTTGTTGCATCCATCGTGGGACAAGACCAGATTATAGGCATGCTTAACGCTGTGTACTCATTTGCTGGAGCTCTCTTATTCCCTGAAATTTTAGCTGAAATGGCTAACCCATGGGACTTCTGGAAGGGTGCCCTCTTATCACAAGCTGTAATCTTTTGTGTTTACATCTTCTTCGGTATATTCATGTACTCTCACCAGGGCCAATTTTCCATCAACCCCTCGGGACAGAGCATCAGTGATTACAAACTTCAATCAGCATGCAATGTTATCACGATTCTCGCTGCCATAATCGCTGCAGGAATGTTCTCTAATATCTCAATCAAGGTCCTTTGGCAAAACATCATCATGGATATCTTTAAGGGGCCTTCTCTCACGTCTCGAACTGGGAGAATCTCTTGGTCAGGGTCGACTATTGTGTATTGGATCATTGCCTTCACCGTCGCTGCAGCTATCCCACAGCTTTCAGCAATCACAGCTTTGGCTGCTGCATTATGTGCCCTTCAATTCACATACTCATTTCCTGCACTCATGACCGTGACGCTTCAAATGCATAAGGATGCCCTAATAGGTGATGGAGAATTTGATAGAAAGACCGATTCGTGTATGAAGCAAGATACGTGGAAACAGAAAAGCCGTTGGATGAGAGGGTTTGCTGGACATTGGAAGTGGAATGTTTGGCACATTATTTTAGGCTTCTTAGCTATAGTACTCGCTATAGTTGGTGTAGTTGGGAGTATTGTTGATATCGTTGATACGTTCAACAGTGAAGGAGCTCCAACATCATTCAGTTGTTCTTCTCCTGTCTAGCTTTGTGATTGCATTGACTGAAATAGATTCTTGAGCAACAGATAATTTATATCTTCTAATCCTATCTTAGAGACTAGATTTCATTATCTCACCGCGAACATTTGAAGTAGCCTGAGCAGTAGAGGTTGGCCATTAGAGCGCTAACGTAGGTGCACTAGTAACCGCTCTGCCAAGCGGTGCTTGTCCCTGATTTCTATCCTGGTACCTCAATTCCAACCACACAACCTTTTCCAACCCATTCATTATGTCTTATAACACTGATGATTCCAGGAAAAGTAAATTAGATCAATAGGATATTTACATAACTAACAACTGTCTTGCTGGGACAAGCTGTGTAATTCAACCATCAAGGATTCGGCCGTGTGGTCTAGTGGTATGATACTCGCTTTGGGTGTGAGTGGTCCAGGGTTCAATTCCCTGCCCGGCCCCTTTCCTTTTTTTTATGTTTTTTTTTCCACTAGCTCAGGTTTGTTTTTTTTTTGGAATATTTAGTGATCTCTTTAGGCTATATTTAGTGAGATAAATTATTTGGAGTTCTAAGGAGAAGTATCTTAGTACCTGCCATCAATATAGGTGGTGCCCCCCATCAACGGCCATGCAGAGACACGCCTAGTGGAAGGTGGAGAAAAAATGCGTGGAACTAGTTATGATGTTGTCTAGTATTGATTGATTCGTAATGCTGGATTACTTCTGAGGTGAAGATACATCTTTATGCTTACAATATATCAAATAGTTTGGGTCGCTCATTGAACATGAGGAGGCATTTACTAGTCGTGTGGGTACTTATTAGATGTTTAATGGTTATACCCCCTTTAGTATAATTTATTTGACGAGACATTTGAGTGACCAATACTGTCATATTACTAACACTAAAAACTTCCTTTTAAAGCATCTCTTTTTATGAATTTTGCGGATTAAATTAGTGACAATGAAAAAGGTGATTATTAGTTCAGTAATATTTAAATATGCAATTACGATAAGAGGAGATGGAATAATTTACGAAATGCCACAATGGTAATAAAGTCATAATTGGACGTCACGGATGGCACTGCACTGAGATGATGAGACTTTAATGGATCACATCATAACAAAAACTATAAAGTGAGCCATTCTAGCAGTAAAGGAAATTGGCTAGAGTGAGTGATGCTGCCCCACACATCCCGCTACCGGCCACTATTAAAATTCGCGAACTGGAAAAAGGTGCGGGGGGCAACAACTTAGACTCTCGTCATCGCACACATTCAAATTTGTCATACAACAAAAGTTTCCCTTCTGATACCCTCGCAGCTGGTATATTACTAGAGATCCAAGATACGACACCATATATCAGATACATAAAGATGCTCACATCTCTCATCAGGGCCAGTACAAGACCCTCGCTGTTACGAGCAGCTGCTACACCACCTTCTCTTCTGTCGTCACAATGGATTCGTACCCTCTTCATACAAACTGAAGAGACACCTAACGATCATGCCCTCAAGTTCCTTCCATCACTTTCTATTCTCCCAGATGGTGAGACTATCGAGTATCTGAGTGGAAGACAAGCGCATGCCTCGCCCCTCGCGAGACGACTCTTTGCCGTTGACGGAATCAAGACTGTCATGTTTGGTCCAAACTTCATCACAGTTGAGAAGAAGCCACAGATGAACTGGATGCTCATAAAACCCGAGGTGTTCTCCATCTTGACTGAGAGTTTGACCTCCGGTGAGCCATTGTTCGATGAGAGTGAACTGCCTAAGGACGCCATGTTTGACGATGATGATGACGATGTTGTTGCCATGATTAAGGAGTTGATCTTTACAAGGATTAGACCTGCGATCCAGGAAGACGGTGGTGATTTGGAGTTTGTAAACTTTGAAGAAGACTCAGGAACTGTGTGGTTGAGATTGAGAGGTGCTTGTCGTTCCTGTGATTCATCCAGTGTTACTTTGAAAAACGGTATCGAGTCTATGTTGAAGCATTACATCGAAGAAGTTGAGGAAGTGAAGCAAATCGATGAGGAGGAAGAAACTGAAGTTGACCCACTTCCAGAATTGAAGAAGATGAGAGAGCATGAACATGCATCTGCTTCTCGTCAGGCTCCTCCTCCACCAAATATTTGAGAAGGTGCCCCCACAACTCCAAACCCCACACTGCACATAATATGAAACCTACCCATCTTCAGTTGCCAACGACTTCATCTCCATATTTATTCACGACCTCGCACACTTAAATATATACGATACGTTACAACTTGATCGCGTTTAGTATTGTAATATCTGGGCTTTTGTATGCACGTCACACGACTGACACCTGTACTGATCTCGAATTAAATTAGTCTGGTTTAGTCACTTTCAAAAGGTTGATTTTGAGTAGTAAATGAATTAGCATCCGTAGTCTACGTTATCCTTTATTCATAAGACGTTGAAACGTCTAATCCTCAACCAGCACAAGAAGCTACATATTACAAAAGAGTAATCAAGACGCTTTGTTCTTATGTACATGCACAATGCTGGGGCAAAATAGAAAAACAAAAAAAGAGAAGTTAACAGCCCCGCTTTTCAAACGTAGTGAACGAGAAAAGTAGATGAAGTGAAAGAAGACAGTAAAATCTAGATCTTCAGTTCCTTCAAGAGATCAGCAACATCACCTTCATCATTTGTCCAATCATTAACGATCTCCTGCCACACTTCAGATGATTTCTGGCCATATTTCTCCAGTAAACCATCAGTAATCTCATCACATTTCTCATAAAGTTGAGACTCCGTGTATAATGGATGCTTCTCGGTAATTCTAGGGGCAACCAGAGCATCAATGAACTTGGCACGCTTTTCCTCTTCGGACTCCAACGATGCAATCTCGGCATTAAGAGCAGCAATCTGCTGAGCAGTCAATTGAGGACCAGCACCAGCACTAACAACGTTTTGGTAAGGAGGGGTCTTCTTCTTGCTACCCTGTCCATTTTTGCCAAGTCCATTGGTGTTTCTGTGGCTGCCAGGCCCCATTGGGGCAGGGTATCCATTACCGTTGATCACCTGACCGTAGTAATACCCCTGTCTTCCCATCCCATTGACAGGAGGAGGAGGCAAACCACCAGCTGGGGTAGGTGGGTAATACCCACCATAATGAATATTTTGTTTTGAATGCTTATTGTTTCTCTGAGCATACGTGACGCTAATAATATTACCATCAAGCATGGTGTTGTTCATCATCACGATTGCATTAGCAGCCTCTGGGAGTGTCTTGAAACAGACAAATCCATACCCACGAGGTTGTCCATCAGGTGTAGTCATTGTACGGGCAGACACAATGACACCGTATGCGGCAAATGCTTCAAAGAGGGCACCATCGTCGATGTTGGGCGAGAGTCCCTTGACGTAAAGGTTACTCTGCTGTTGATCTGGGCGGGGCATTGGCAGTTGAGACATTTGCTGTGCCACAGCGGCAGCAACATGTGATGGTGGAGGTGGAGGTGGAGATGTAAGAATTTGCTGAATTGGTGATTGAACAGGTTGTGAAAAGACTGGTGGTAGTTGCACTGGAATTGGTGTTGGTGAGAGTGATACTGGCACAGGGATAGGCTTACGTGATTGCGAGGATGAGCTTGGACGCTCATCTCTGCGCTGGGCTCTCGAGACAGAAATCTTGATACCTGGTTCAATTTCAGCCTGATCCAGGGCCTCAAGGGCACTCAATGCATTTTCATGGGTCTTCATGTTGACAAAACCAAACTTCTTGTGAGAGTCAGTAGAAGCGGCGCCAGAATCGGACTTGATATCTGGAATAAAGACAGTACTAATCTCACCATGCTTAGCAAACAACTCTCTCAAATCATCCTCAGTCATTGTATCTGGGATGTTCTTGACGTACAGATTTGTAAAGTTTTCTCTTTCAAAGTCCAATCTTTCAAGTCTTTCCTTTTTAGCAATATGATGGTTCAAATAGAGCTTGGATCCATTAACTAGTAAGCCGTTAAGCTTCTCAATAGCCTGATCTGCACTGACACCATCTGCAAAGTTGACAAAGCCATAGCCTCTTGAACGGCCAAACTCATCAACGACAATCTTGCAACTTGTGATGATACCAAACTGTTCAAAAAGTCTGTGCAAGTCTTGTGTGTTCAGCTCTGGAACGAGACCACGGACGTAGATGTTTCCTGGATGAGTCAAGGCATCAAACTCAACGGTCACGGACAAATCGGCGCCAAGGTCCTTGATGCGCTTCTCAAGATCCTTAGCCTCATCCTTGTTGATGAACTTCACTTTGAAAAGCGTTGGGGTGGAAAGGAGTACTACATATTTGGAGAAACCCGAGAGCATCGAGGGCACGTTGGCGAGTTGCTCAACATCGCCCTGTACTGTAACGACTGCGTTCGAGTTGAGCGGCGAATGAAACTGGTGGGAGTGGTGGGCGGCAGTGGCGGCGGCACCTGTTGTTGGGGAAAGGGACGAGGAAGAGGACGAGTCTGGCACGGCGGCTTGTGCTGTTGATGACTGAGAGTCAACCGCCTGTGTCTGTGGGGCGTCTTCTGTCATTTGTGGGAAAAGGTGGTGGTGTGGATGAGTGGCGGATCGGAGACAATGTCGAGCCGGGGAAAGGTTGTGGGGGAGCTCGGTTTGTGAGTGTTGTGTGTGGGAGCCGTGTACTTGTATGTGAGTGTGTGGGGGAGAGAGGAAAGTGTGATCTCTGTCGGGAGTCTGTAGGAACCAGCTACGGAAGCGGGTAGAGAAAGAGGTGGGGACAGAGTAACCAGAAGTATGGGAGCGGATAGCTCGTGATAAGATCCGGGAGTGGTGAAGTTATCCTTCGGGTGACAGAGGACTTAGGTGCACAATGGGGCGTGTCGCTACAGCCGGTTGTACCGAGACGGAGTCAATGGCCGGGCGGTGGAGCTGGCTGTTCTTTATAGACTGTGGCAAAACGGGCGAGCCGGAAGTCTAAAGTAATTCAGATGATAAGATTATCTGCTCGAGCAACAGGGGCTCAGGCCGTTGTCTGAGTACAAAGAACAGCGGAGCAAGAGGAATTGGGCCAATAGAAGTGTCACCATATAAAGTACCCCCGGCTCTCGCGAAACGCGCGGGGGGTAGAGCTCGGGAAGAGTGCGATGGGCCGCGTTGAAAGTTCAAACGACATCTATAGTTTTAAACGAGAAATCTTTGTATTCAAGGGCCTTAGTGTTATATTCATTGCTTATGCTCGTAACTAACAAATCTATATTAGGATCTCTGCGTGTAATGTTACACCTTTTTTCCCTTTTTTTCGTTTTTCTCAATGATCCAATCTACCCCCTCGTACACCAACTTTTCTTTACCCCCGAGACGAAACCGAACCAGACAGCCGGTTTCCGGGATCACGCCTTCTATCCATTATGCCGCATGCGTTCTTTTCCCCCTTCCGCCGTACTGACAATGTCTCGGCGACTTTATGCCACGGCCTTAAACTAAATAGTTCTCTACTATTCTAGAGTTTTACAATTTCGTGGAACGTAGTATACACACCAATTATACAACCATATTTGACAAAAGAACATCCTGGGATAACAACAACAACAAAAAGAGAAATAGAAAAAAAATAGAGGTATACTAATACAGCTCAAGTCAAAATATCATACAAAAACCACCTTAAATCTGACCCGATATCTCGTTCCGATGCCATCAACATGGGGTAAATACTCATTATAGAGAGGCATCACAAGTTCATCATGAGACACCAACATACCTTAATGGCAACATCTTGGGTGCACATAGAGAGAGAGAGCGAGAGTCAGAACCCAAAGGCATCGTCAAGGACACCAAGACATAAAGCAAGTGACAAAAAAAGGGAAAACCAAAAATCAACACGTTTCGTAAAGACAAGAGACAAAAATAAGGAAAAGGGGGAAGCAAGGGGGTAGTCATTGTACAAGGGAAGGGAAGGGAGGAGAATGGCAAATAGTGAGGTCAAGCAGAAGAATCAACAGATTTACTTCTTAGCAACAGTCTTCTTCTTTGGAGCAGCCTTCTTAGCTGGGGCAGCCTTCTTGACAACCTTCTTAGCGACAGTCTTCTTAGCTGGAGCGGCCTTCTTGACAACCTTCTTTGGAGCAGCCTTCTTAGCTGGAGCAGCCTTCTTGGCAACAACCTTCTTTGGGGCAGCCTTCTTTGGAGCGGCTTTCTTAGCTGGGGCAGCCTTCTTAGCTGGAGCAGCCTTCTTAGCAACTGGCTTCTTCTCAGCAGCTGGGGCCTTGTTGAGCTTAACTGGACCAGATGGACCCTTTGGCTGAGCAAAGATACCCTTCTCAACACCTCTTCTCAAAGCGAGGTTGAACAGAGAGTCAAAGTTGGAAGCGGTGATCTTGTAGTTGGAGTGAATGTACTTCTTCAAAGCCTGACGGGAGGAACCATTACGCTCCTTGAGGGAGACAATGCCAGCCTTGATCAACTCTGCAGATAATTAGTTAGTAAATGCCCTTGCGAACATAGAGAGATACCTGTTTGTTATTGTGAAGAGCAAAGTGGAATTCACCTCATGCAACAATCACAAACAACCTTGACATACCGGCATATGGTGGGTGCTCTGGGGCCTTCTTGGAGGCAGTCTTCTTGGTAGCGGTAGCAGCGGCCATTGTGTAATTGAAGGGGTTAACAAAGTAATAGAGAGCTTTTGTAAGTCCGTGGAGACAGAAGCAGGTGCTTCATCTTGAAGAAACGAAGATGTGGGCGGATCGCGTCCTTTTTGTATTTGTTTTGGTTTCCGCAGTTGCTGCTGATGCGCGCGACAGGCGGGGGCGCGCTCCCACATAAATCAAAACAAATGCTTGTCGCTGGGACAACGATGGGGGGTATCATTGTCAACATGACCCCGTGGAAATGGGAACATCGCTCGGGCAAATGGCTGAAAAAATGCGGGGGACTCCCCCATGAAAACGCGACGGATTTCCACATTTCCTCACAGCGGACTGACAATTACACACACTATTGGGGACCCTTCAGTACAACACCATTTGTCCTGCTCTTTTTTCATTCTGTCGCCATGCTCTTCCCACACAAATTGGGCCCTGGAAACAGAAAATCAAGCAGCATGCTTAAATCCGTTCTGGTCCCTCTGTATGATGCAAAATATTCCCCTGTTTCTGTGTCTGTTGTTTACGCTGTACGCCATGTACTCGCTCTTATCAAAACCCTTGATAGAGCCATGAAGGTTTCACATCGCGGGGGATACTATGTGTAAGATGTAGGCAGTTTAGGATCAATTGTAACCAGTGGTGTTATCTCATTTGGGAGCTCCCTTATTAGTATCGCTTTAGTTGTTCCTCAGCACAATTTAAATGCTGGCATCCAAGTTGATTTTTCTAAATGACTGAAAAATAGAGACTATGGCGCGATTCGAACTGGGGTACTAAAACTCTCGTAGCCAGGTGGTCAGAACCGAATTTCAGCCCAAGGGCTCCTAACAAAAAAATTTATCGAAAAGGTAAACAAAGGAAACAACTACATGTCTCTTCATCCTCACATATCGACCCTCCATATCACCTTACCACATACACTCATCCCGGCATATACCACTTAATCAACTATGGAAGTGGATCCCTCACTTTCAGCCGATAAGAGACCCGCTGATACCCCACTTGAGGGCGAAGATGCCTCCAAGCGTCTGAGGCTTGAACAGGAACAAGATGCCATTGAAACACCATCCGTTAGCGAACCCACTGCACAACCTGACACTACGACCAAGACTGTAATGCATAACGGTATCTCGATTCCAGCAGACTCTGCTCTCTTTGCCTCCATTGAACTCCCACAAAGAACTGAGCTATCACCTCTCGTACTGATGAAGGCTAACCTTGCATCCCTCCCACTCTCACTACAAGCTCACGACTCCCTTCCAATTAGAATCCAGTTCGCCATCAACTCAGTTCCACTCTTGGATAATGTTGCCACACAGATCCTCAGACTCATCGGTGTGGGTCCCTATGAGGAGACGCTTGCCATCATTACCAACGAGGAACCGACTCCTGAAGGTCTCGTCTACAGAGATCTCGTGGAGTTGTTTGAACAGATCAAGAGAATATACTCAGAGGAGGATCCTTTCCTGGACTTGAAGCACATTGTCGAGAACACAGAAACGATTGGCGCAGAGGGCGTCAAGAATCTGAAGGATATTGAAGATACCATTGACTCTGCTTTGAGAAAGGCAAACTTGGCCACATTTTTACTTGCAACTCTGGGTTCCATCGAGGTCGGTTTCTTTTTCTTGAATGAGTTCTTCTTGGACGTCTTTTGTCCATCATCATCGAGCAGTTGGTTCAAGTCCCAAAAGTCTGGGTCCGCTGTCAACATCATTGCTGGAAAGCTTTTAAAGGCACAGGCCGGTTTGTTCCTCGAGCTGAAGACACAGGCATACATATCCGCACTCGAATCCGGAAGCAGAAGCAAAGAGGAAATCTTAGATGACATCTTCCCAGACAATATCGATCAGATGCTTCTTGAGCGTCGTCAATCTACACAACTCACACCTGCAGAACAAGACTTTATCATCCGTTGCAAGTCCCGTCGTGATACTCTCCTCAGTACCCCAGATGACCAAGATTTGTCTGAAAGCTACGATTGGCTCATCTTCCTCAAGGAACTTTTCAACCATGTCTCCAAGAACATTGGTTCCCTTCTCTGGGGTCGTAAGGGCCGTAACACATTCCTTGCCAAGTTCAACGAGGTTGCCATCTCTGAGACCATTGGTGGCTCCCAATTATCGGGTCTTTCAAGAGAGGAAATTCAAAAACGTTTGGATGATAAGATAAAAGAAGAGGAGGAACGTCAAATTCAGGAGCGTGACTCTTACAAGCGCAAGCACGAGGCCACTGCTGTGTCATCAGCTGCAGGGACCCCATCCGCCTCAGGCTCATCATCGGGGCCACCACGTCTTCGTAACATCATGAGAAGACCATGGACGCCAGAAGAGGAGAGCGCACTTGTCGAGGCATTGGAAGGATACGGTCCACATTGGGCCAAGATCCTAGAGTTTTATGGCCCTGGTGGTAAAGTCAACGAGGCATTGAAGAGTCGTACACAGGTCCAATTGAAGGATAAGGCTCGTAATTGGAAGATGTCATATTTGAAAAATGGCAAGGCTGTGCCGCATTACTTACAGAAGGTTACGGGTGAGTTGGAAAGAGATCAAAAAGTTGCTATTGCCAGACGTACCAAGACCGCCAGAATAAGAGCCCATAATGAGGCTCTTAAGGGGGCTGTGAATAAAACTGCTACTCCTACTCCTACTGTGTCTACGCCGGCCCCTACTGCAACTGAAGCTGGCACATCCACCCCTGCCAAGGTCACAACGGATAACGCAACTCCAATTGAAAATTCAGAAAGTACTGATGCTGCTGATTCTGAGACGTCGAAGGCAAAAGAGAACGTTGGTGCTGATGCCAAAGGACCTGTTGCCGAGGGTGAACAGACTACAGATAAGTGAATACAAAAACACACGATGTTATGACATGATCACTTGAGTTGTGTAGTTCTTCTGCTTTGAACCGGAGCATAGGCACAAATAGTTAACACTTACCAAGATTTTATGTACATGAAAACACACTCAGCACTATTTACGTTCTTATCAAGTGGAGTCTTTACTTCTTCAATTGAGACTTCTTGACAATTCTGATGTGACTGTTCTTTTTCTGCTGATCAGCCAATGCCTTTTGTTCCTCCTCCTTGGCCTTAGCTTCAGCTCTTTTCTCGGCCTGCTCACGAGCCTTCTCCATCTGCTTTCTGAAAGAGTCCATCATACCTTCCTGTGGTTTGGATGGATCGACAGGAGGCGGAGGCATAATGTCGGAAAGACCTGCCCATTTTCTGAAGATCTTGTTCTTCAAGATCATACTCTGGAGCACAGAGAACAAACCATTGACAAAGAAGTAGAGTACCACAGCAGAGGACAGGGACATGGTGGCTGGAATCGACACCAAAGGTAAAATAGTGAAGACTTTCTTCATAGTCGGAGAGAAGTTCTGAGCACCAGTCTCACCACCAAGTCTCATGAAACCCATGATCACAGCAGCAGACAAGCACTGGAGACCAAGATATGGATCGGCAGCGGTCAAGTCCTGGAACCAGAGGATACCTTGGTCGGATAGACCAGCAACTGGGGCGTTGGCCATGTGACGAAGACCAGCGAAGAAACCGAGGGCCAATGGAAGCTGCAACATTGGTGCGAGAAGGTATCTGTTCTTGATACCGTTTTCCTTCAAGAGTTTCTTACGTTGAAGCATGACTTGCTGAGACTCGGACATTTCAATGGAGGACATGAGCTTAGCCTGGATCTCATCGAGCTGTGGTTTGATTTTGGCATTTCTTGCCATCATGTCGGAGGACTTGACATAAAGTGGGAAGAGAACGACACGGACACCAATGGTGACAAGGGATATCGTGGCCCACCAAGGAAGACCTGTGCTGACGTGGACGATCTCCATGATGTGCTGGATCAACTCTGGTGGCCACCACCAAGACTTGGCCAGACCAATGGACTGCATGTAACCCCATTGAGCGGAAGCGTCACCGATTACTTGGCCAGCTTGAGAGGCGGCATCGGTGATGGTTTCAAAAGATGGAAGCGTTTGCTGGATCTCAGAAGCAGCCTCAGCAACCTTTTGTGTAGAGTTAAATCTAACGTTCTGGAACTGAGCTCTGTGTACGAGAGTAGGCGTGACAAAGGAGCCAGCAACAGCTGTTGGTGTGAAACGGGCCTTTGTATTAGTGTTAGTACGTGTGTGGTGGAATGAAAAAAAGTGGTGCTGTTCCGCGTCTGACTCCTCAGAGCAATAGAACAACTACCATCATATGGAGAGCACATACCACCCTCATGGCACGCAGGATCGAAGACCTCAGCATTATAGGGACCGGTGGAATATGATGTGCGGGGTCAAGCAGAGGGCCCCCTCTCGCAACAGCTCTCGATCTCGACTGGTGAAGAGGATTCGTTGATGAAAAGTTCGCGGAAACACCTGTACACCACACTGTCTAAGAAATCTCTCTATCAACAATTCGCGGAGATCTAGGAAATGTGCGCTTATCATGAATAGACAGTGGCTCTCTCTCTCTCACGACAAAGACACCGCTTCTGCGATTGATCGAAGTGTACAATGTCGAAGCACCAGATGGCTGAGATGGCATTCCACAACCAGATGGGTCCTCCTTCTAAGAGGAAGCGCACTGTTACGTCGTGTTCGCAGTGCCGAAAGAAGAAGGTTAAGGTGAGTAACATCGTATATTCTGCATGATATTCAACAGGATACTAATGATTGATTTTTAGTGTGACAAGGGCCGTCCTCAGTGTAAAGTATGTGTGGCGGCTGGAAAGGGCAATATGTGCGAGTACCAAGAGCCCTCTTGGAACGAGGATATCAGATCAAAGGTTGCCGACGACTACACCCTCGCGGCTAACGTCCCGCTAGCACACATTACACTTAACTCTGCCTCGACCTTAGGTTCTACCCCAAAGCCCAAGGTCAAGCAGACCAAATCTAATGATACGAAACCAGGAAGCACGGGGAGCGTCATGGGCCTGGAGTCGACTTTCTCTGTACAACCAAGCTCAACAGATCACTCACAGGGGAAGCACGAACACTCACAAATGTATCACCCAAGCCAATCCATTGGCTCACCATTGTCTTCGATGGCCACTTCATACAATAACTACCAACAGATTCTCGACTTTCCTCATCAACAAGGGCAACAAAGGACATCCCTTCCCTTCCCGCAACCAAACATTGGTAGACCAAGCATTGCCAGCACAACAAGCCCTATTCATGATGTTGCTCCACAGCATAACGAGTCAAACATTCGTGGTGGTATTCTCCCGCCTCTGGGTGCTACACCTGATACACCTGGATCTATATCCTCCCAGACACAAGGTGACACAATGACATTTTATGATTTCTATGAGCCAGTGTTTGTGCGTGCCGGTCGACTTGTCGCTTCTGGTCCACTGTCTCTTGCCAGCATTATCAAAAAGGATCCATTCCTTCGTGTGACGTTACTCAAGATTCGCAAGGAGAAGAAGAACCTAAACATGTACAGTTTCCAGACTAAGGCTCTCAATACAAAAGATCTCGTGAAACAGATTATTGTTGATCAGCAACACACTGAGGGGAAGGATGTCAATACCAATGCCAAGGTGGAAGAGGCATTCCAGACAAGACTTCTTGAGAATGAGGCCCTGGATGAAGTGAAAGGAGCAAGTGCCGAGAGAAGAGATACACAAGTGTTTGGTCAACCGAGAGTGGACTATGAGACGGAAACGATCATGAAGATTGGTGAAGTGTTGCCAAATCAAAAACTTTTATGGCTGTTATTCGACCGATTTATGGGAAGTCCGCTAGCTGCCTTCATGCCCTTCATTAACGAGCCAGTTTTGAGTGAAAAGTTGCAGGATATCATTGGAAAGAGATCTTCCGAGGAGGTAAAAGTGAAGAGCATTCGAATCTCGAGACGTTTCGACTTTGCATATATCGGTGTCTTGCTAATTGTGCTGAGAATCTCGTTCCTAACCGTGAGCAAAACGTTGAGTAACACTGATGAGGAGAAATACATTTTGGCAAATCCCATAGGGATGAATGTTGTCAACGTGGCACAGATGTGCTTGAACCAATTTAGATTGTTGAGACGTGGTGCCATCCCATTATTGCAATGTGCCTTGTTCATGAGATACTATCACAAGCTGGCACCAGAGGATGGAGATGGCAGTGATGGAGGTGATAGTGAAGTGTTCCTCGGTATGCTTCTACAGATGGCTAACTCTATTGGTCTGAACAGAGATTTGAGCCATGTGCACTTGTTACAGACGAACCAAAGATTGTCTAACGTTTGGAGATTCATCTGGTATGAAATTGTGACCTTAGACTTGTACCAAAGTTTGACACGTGGTAACCCAATCTTGGTTGATGAAAACTCATTCGATACAAAGATTCCAATTTGGTCCGAAGAGGCTAATATCACAACACACAAGGACGTTCGTAAGGCTTCCATCAAGAATTGTGAGATGGGTGATGTTATTAACAACTTGGTGAGACCAATCTTGAGGGATATTTTGAACATATCTAAACCTGTCCGTGTCCGTGAGCTAATGACTAAAGTTGCCAGATTAGAGATCCATATTGATGGTAACTTCAAGTCTCTCGGCTACATCCTGAACTTGCCAAGCGGTAATACTACTGAATCTGTGGAGAAGATCTTCAAGATGAAAAATTACATTGAGCTTAAGACTGCATTGTACTCCATCTATTTCCACATCTACTTGAACAATCCACAGTCGAACTACACTATCCTTCACAAGATGGTCACCATTGTCATGGAGCTTGCCCCAATGTCTTATTTCCTCTCCACAATCAACAACGGGAAGACAAATTACTTTGATACGATCTTTGGCTCTGGTGCCCAACTTATGCTTGTTCCAGTCATTCTCACGTCCTTGCATAAGATTGCTCAGCTTCTCATTGCATTCATCTCTAGATCACTTGACATTAAGTACAATTATCCAGACTTTGAGTACATGGCTACAATCACTGCAATCCGTGAAGGGTTGGTTGAGAGTTACGGTCTTGTTCGTGATAGTTTCCAATCTTTGAGTTCGGTGTACTACCACGCATGGAAGGGCTACAAGTCCATCGCGTATCTTGGTAAGCTGCTCTCAGATGAAGCCAATAACATTTGGGATAAATCAAGTGAGATGAACGAGGAGTGCAAATCTGGCCAGGTGGAACCCGATGTTGATCATTTCAAGGCTATTCCACAGGTGAACGAATTGGCACAGTTGTCAGAGTATCAGTTAGATCAACTTCTTGCACTTGTCACTACGAAAAGATTTGAACAACCGGTATTACAAAGACTCAACACCAAATCGAAGAAGACTTCAAAGGCTACTTCACCACCGATGTCTGCACCAAAATCATACCCACACATGCCTGGTGGTATTAGTGTGTATGACACTACTGGGTCTACTGGGATGTCTGGAACACAGAGTGAACTCAGTGGTGGAAGCACACCGCCGAACAACGGCTTCCACACTAACAAAAACGTCATGAGCAATGTGGAGATTGATAGATTGTGGTTCCAGATGATGGCGTCGAACACTTCTAAGAACATTCAGGAGGGTGATGCTGTGAATGGAGCTGTTGGTAATGTGTTGAGTAACGCATTGGATGATAGTGCTGCAGGGGATTATAACGTGGAGAGCACGATACCGAGCCGACACAACAATACTAGTGGTGGTGGTATTAATAGTGGTAATAGTGGTAATGGTCATGGTCATGGCCATGGTGGTGGTAATGGCACGTTCGATCCGTCAGTGTATGGTGGTGTCTTTGGTACGCTCGACTTTGAGAAGTTGATTGGTGATGCCTCTCCATACGACATGTTTGATATTCCATTCTACCAGGACTCCTGATGGTGGAAGAATAATGTACGACGCTTTGAAAGTGAATCTTAGTAGTGAATAACAGACGATAAACGAGCATGCACGTGACGATAAAAATGTATGTATGTATTAGCCTTACCCCACAGTCTCGAGATCCGTTCCTCCATTCAACCAGACGTGGCTCGGAGCAACTCGGCGTGCATCCCAAAACAGCTCATGCGCCGGCTAACTTTGGTAGGCCTCCGACAGCTTTGACGATTTCGGCAGCGAGAGCAGCTAAAGCAGTTTCAGGGAGATAACGAAATGTATGTGACCTGTGACCTGTGTGTGGCAGGGAAAAAGTTGCCGTTGGCGGATTGCCAGGTACTCGCGCGCGTGCCCGGGCCCTAAACCCCAAGGGGCCTCCCCGTCCGTCTTCTCCCGGCACACCAAGTATAAATAGAGGGCGGGGGTACCTGCTTCCCCACAGTGCGTCTTCTCTACTAGTTTATCAGCCCATAATACCAGCAGCCATGACCAAGATCAAAGTGAAGAACCCAATTGTCGAGATGGACGGAGACGAAATGACCAGAATCATCTGGCATCTCATCCGTTCCGAGCTCGTCCTTCCCTACCTCGATCTCGACCTCAAGTACTATGACCTAGGAATGGAGAACAGAGACAAGACAGACGACAAAGTGACCAACGAGTCTGCCGAGGCTACGCTGAAGTATGGTGTCGCTGTCAAGTGTGCCACCATCACTCCTGACGAGGCCCGTGTAGAGGAGTTCAAGCTTAAGAAGATGTGGAAATCACCTAATGGAACCATCAGAAACATCCTTGGAGGTACCGTCTTTAGAGAACCAATTGTCATCCCAAGAATTCCAAGAATTGTGCCTCAATGGGAACAGCCGATCATTATTGGTCGTCATGCCTTTGGTGACCAGTACAGAGCCACCGATGTCCTTATCCCATCTGCCGGTGACTTGAAGCTCGTGTTCAACCCAAAGGATGGAGGTGATGCTCTCGAGTGGCCAGTTTATGACTTCCCAGGCGCAGGTGTTGCCCTTGCAATGTACAACACTGACGAGTCCATTGAGGCATTTGCAGAAGCTTCTTTCAAGCTTGCCCTTGAACGTGGTATGAATTTGTACTCCACCACAAAGAACACCATTTTGAAGAAGTATGATGGCCGTTTCAAGGACATCTTTGAGGGCTTGTACGAGAAGAAGTACAAAAAACTCATGGATGAAAGAGGTGTCTGGTATGAGCACCGTCTCATTGATGACATGGTTGCCCAGATGCTCAAGTCAAAGGGTGGTTATATTATCGCCATGAAGAACTATGATGGTGACGTTCAATCCGATATCGTTGCCCAGGGATTCGGCTCTCTTGGTTTGATGACTTCTGTGCTTGTTACCCCAGATGGAAAGGCATTTGAAGCTGAGGCAGCACATGGTACAGTGACTAGACACTACAGACAGCACCAGCAAGGTAAGGAAACGTCAACAAACTCTATTGCCTCCATCTTTGCCTGGTCTAGAGGTATCATCCAAAGAGGTAAACTCGACGGTACACCAGATGTTGTCAAGTTTGGTGAGTTATTGGAGAAGGCTACTCTCGATACCGTCCAGGTTGACGGTAAGATGACTAAGGATCTTGCCTTGGCTGAAGGTAAGACTGATAGATCCTCGTACGTCACCACTGAGGAATTCATTGGTCATGTTGCTGACAGACTCAAGAAGGAGTTCGCCACTGCCTTCTGAGAGCTTTGTATGTAATTCTGTTCTTTTTGAAACGTATTTATGCTATGCTTGCCTTGATGGTACAGTGATATTTATTTACCATTGAAACTGAAATGAAATGTAGATCCCCACTAGCGAAATGAAGGTTAAACCAGACCAGCTGTAATGTCACCTTCTCCCTGTTCCGGCACCACCAGCACCAAGATCACACAACTCTCTATCTAAACTCGTCAACCCAACTCATTGCTTCATTCATCCCTTTCATGGCCTCGAAATGTTGCACCGCCTTTGATGACTTGTTTTCCAGTTTGTTGAGTACAGTGTGTAGGTCAGCCAGGTGGCGATCGAGGTGTGTGTCCTTCCTCAGCCTCGTTTCGAGCGAATCAAACCTGATGGGCCTCGAAGGGATTCCTCTGATGTCTTTCCATTCATTGGGCATCTGCTTACGAGACATTGTAGGGCGATTGTGTGTGTAGTATTATGGTCAATCTGAGGTGTTGTCGTGGGTTGATTTGGAGAAAACGCGGAGAAATCTTGTTATATTCATCCAACACCAGCAGTGGTGATAAAGAGGACAAAGGCTTGAACAGCAAAGGATGTATAACAAGATTGGGAAAGTTGCTGCTCAGAAGCTCACTACGGAAGCAGTTCAATCAACACTGTCAAAGGGACTCAAAGGCTGGACAATTGCTGATAACGCAATTCATCGGGAGTACACACTGGGAAACTTTGAACAAACATGGGTGAGTATAGTTAGAATCATGAACCAAATTGAACCCCAAGAGCTGAATTTAACACACAGAACATAGGCATTTTTGAACCAAGTTGCAATGAGAAGTCATCTTTGGGGCCATCACCCAACGATAACGACTGTGAGTATCGATGAGCGGCGCCCTTCGAGGCACAGATGTCAGGGGGACTAACATCACCACAAGACATATAACAAGGTTAAGATTACGTTAACTACGCATGATATCCAGGGAATCAGTGATATTGATATTAAGCTCGCTCAGAAGATTGAGCAATATAGGGATCAGTACACACAAAAGTGACAGGTCTCTGATCTGATGATGGCTCTCAGTCAACCCTTAGACATCACATATTATGCAGCAAGATATGACTACAAGGACAAACTAACCGAATATCGTAACCATGATATTAACATTTCCGTAAACTGAGTTAATAGATTAAACACCGTGGGATCAACCCTGCTAAAGGCGGAGAGATCATGCAAAAAAATGAGGTCGTTAAAGAATGCAATGAGGGGTTGGTTGGGGTCATAACAAGTGCTGAACGCTAAATGGAGATCAAGCACGGTGGTCTCTCTGCATCTTAAGCTTCTGTTCAAACTTGTTAAATTCGAGTTCAGCCAAGTTGACAACCTCTTCAACCTCCTCAACGTAGTGACTCAACATGGACTGGATACCAGACTTGAGGGTATCATCAGACAAAGAGCATGAAGTACAGGCACCTTGCAACTGGACGTAAACCTTACCATCCTGATATCTTAAAAAGACAATGTCACCACCATCATCCTGGATGGCTGGTCTGATTCTAGTATCAATCAACTCCTGAATCTCCTCGGTGATTTCCTGATCCTCCTCAGTCATTGATCTGGCCTCTCCGTCAAAGAGAGCATTGTTAGCTCTTTCAACTTCTCTTTCGTCAATGACAGGCTCCTTCTTTTTCAAATGAGACTCCAAGATGGACTCAACAACAGGTTTCACTTGGTTCCAATGAGCAAACTCATTCTTGTTGACAGTGACAAAGTTGCCTCCGATAAGCACCGACTCGACATCGTTAGAGTACTCAAAGATCTTGGCGGCAAGAGGAGAGTGTGATTGATTGGCGAGATTGATCTGGTAAGAGGTTGTTGGATCAGCAAGGATGTTCTGGTCCACTTGGAACTTGAGAGCGTTCTCGTTCGGTGTTGTGAGGGCCTTGATGGAGAGGAATCTGGCAAGGATGGAAGAAGCTGGGGCAGCGGCACGGGCTGTGCGTGCAAGGGTGTGTGTTCTCGTGAGTGTAGACAGCATCTTGTGTGTGTGTGTGTGTGTGTGTGTGTGTGTGTGTGTGTGTGTGTGTCTATATTTGATGTGTTTGCTGTGAATGTGTCAAGATGGATCTGATAAAGAACAGCAAAATGTTCTTTTATAAATGTAGGCCCTCTTCTCCGCGTCCCTAGTCACTCGTAACCAACGTGATGACATTGAGTGTTGCCCAAACCGTGCTAAGCTTATTCCTCTTTGCCCGCATTGGCTGGACACCTTTCCCGAACATCGGCCTTCTGCCCTCCTCACCATCAGCAGAAGATTCGCGAAGGTCAGCACTTCTATGAGTCTCCGAACTTCGGCGATGTCTATGTGTCTGTGTGTGGGCATTACCAGTTCTCCGCGAATTCGCTCTTTTCGCGAAGATTATGGAGGAGCACACTAAGATCTAGCAGAGAGAGAGAGAGAGAGAGAGAGAGAGAGTGTGTGTGTGTGTGTGTATATGTGTCTTAGTAAACAAAGACGAAACTGATCTTTTTGACATCAAGCATGACAAAATTCAAACTCACACCCACACTTAGAGATAATCTGAAGGGCCTACCACATTCAAAGACCATCTTGGAACGCCAATGGATCTCAACGAATGACATACTATACCTGCACAAGAAACATCTCCCACATATACCTCTATCTAAACTATTAAAGGGGCTTGATGTCTACAATCCGCCGAAGGCAACACCAAAATACACACCAGAATTCCAGAAACAACTTGACAAACTACGCCTACAAAACGAGGAAAATGAATATCAAGAGCTCGTTAATCGTGGTAAAGTGAAACTCGATGAGGACTACGTCTCTCCAGCAGACATGGCGCGTGAAATCCGCTCTCAGATAACCACAATGGTGAACATCATCATATCCGTGCTATCGGTGGTCTATGCCATCTGGTACTGGACGTCAAACGAGGCAGTGTTTAAACTCCATTATCGTGTGTTGTTATGTTTGTTCTTTGGTATCCTCGTTCTCGTGGCGGAAGTTGTCGTGTTCAATTCGTATTTGAGAAAGATGGATGAGGCAAAGACTACGGAGAGGAAGAAGAAAGAGATCAAGAAGGTTATTGAGTCGGTTATCATAAAGAGGGAGCAATAATTAAGTGGTCGTTAGCAATGGTTAGGAAGTCGTAATCTTGTGAGAGATGTATCATCTCTCTGTCATGAAATGTTATGTTATCGTTAGCAATTAAATTGTAGGTTTCGATCTGTTAATCGTGTTTTGTCATGTCGACTCGAAGAGGTGCTCTCATTTAGAAGAGGAAGTCAACTTACCAGTCACGGTAACGAATGGTGGTGGAATAGGCAACTCATTGAGATTAACATCCCCCTTCTTCTTATATGAAGTGGGGACAACACCTTCAAACTTGGCGATCAAATAGGACTCGTAGTCCTTGAACTTCTCAGCAATGCTCTTTTCGAACCCCCATTGTATCAAGACCAAGTAGAACTCGAAGACACTGAACTGTGGCCAGTATGTAGATACAAACACAATCTTTGCATTCTCACACACCTGCCAAAGCAAGTAATCACTCAGTCTGGTGTGTCCAGAGGTTCTCACCAATAAGTCAACCTTTGGCGTGTCAGTAGGATAGTAGAAGAACCTCTCCACCCATTCCTCATCAACTTTGTTCTTATCTGAGTAACCACCTTCTGCAAGCAGAACAGACTGTCCAATCGAGTGAGTCAACTCATCACGAGAAGTGTAGGAGAAGCAGACGTTCAAAGTGATCTTGTTATTGTTGAAGGTCTTCTTCTCAATTTCTTCGAGTTCCTCCATAGTCTCTTCAGGAACTAAAGTTCTGTTACCAATTATTCTAACTCTGGCACCTTGAGAGTATCTCTCACTTTGGTTCAAAAACTGGTCAATGCGTGCCATGAGCAAGCTGAAGAGTAAAGAAACCTCTTCAGGGGTTCTCTTAAAGTTCTCGATAGAGAATGCATACATTGACACGTGAGAGATCCCCAACTTCAAACAAGAGTCAATGATCTGAATTAGTGCAACCGCACCCATCTCATGACCCTTGTGGGTCTGGAGACCCTTGGACTTGGCGTAGCGTCTATTGCCATCCATGATGAATGCAACGTGCTGTGGAACATTACCTGTCCTGAGGGTGCTAATGATCACGTCTCTGGCGTGCTCATCGACGGTTTCAAAAATTGGACCAGTCAGATGAGTACCGACATAGTTGTAGAGTCCGTTAAGTATACCCATATTTATGAGATTCAATCTTGTTTCCGTTTAGTGGAGTGTGGGAGAAGAGATAAAATCTAGCAAGGGGTCTCCCTTTTGGAGAAAGGTGCGTGCTCCCTGCGCGCGCATGGCCCAGCCAAGATAAGGAAACTGCAGCTTTCAGGCTTGTTCAGTGTAATCACATGTGCTAGCATGTTTTGAGAGTAGGATCTACATATATCAAGCCTCAAAGACTCAAGCTGAGCGCAAGACCCGTATAATAACTGCCTACTTGTCAGGAAACCCCATCCCTTCCTCACGTCTATAAGCGACCAACGCGCGCATGACGCCTTCCCTTATCAATTTCTTGCGAATGATCAGTTGCATTGGGTAATCACAGGCTTTTTAGAAAGCAGGCATCCTGGAGACATATCAATCCAGCTCAAGAAAGATCAACTCTTTGGCTAATCAGATGAAGAGAGATCAAAGTCGCTGCACCATATGCGAGATCATGCCTTGCATCTAAATCCAATTTACCGAATATGGAAATTTTCCCTTTTGGGTGCCAATGTTTTGATTTGGATGTTTTTGTTATGGCGCGCGCCGCCAATTAAAAAACTGGCGGAAGACACCTTTACATATCTTAGCTCTTTGATACTCTATCACTCTTCCGTACCTACGCAGTTGAGCCATAGCTATTGTCTTTCAAGATGTCAGCAGCTCTTAGAACTCCGAAGAAGGCCACCTCAGCCTCAGGAAGTGCAATCAGCTCTACTCCACACCACGATCTCGATTCCACCATCCTCGAGTCCCGTAAAAGACAAAGTAAGAGAGATGAGGCTATCAGACGTCGTGTTGAGAATGACTTGTCCAAGAAGAGACTTGGAAAGTCTTCTGCTAACCCAAAGAGACGTTCTAAACATTCCCAACCGGGCACTGTGCTCTCCCTCAAGCCATCAGAGGCCGTTGTCTGCAAACCATCATACACCGCTTACGAGGCTGCCCAGTTGATGAGTGCTAAGCGTGAGAACTGTATCTTGGTCGTTGACGATAACGAGCACCTCTCTGGTATCTTCACAGCCAAGGATTTGGCCTTCAGAGTTGTCGGAAAGGGTCTCAATGCCGCCTCTGTTACCATCGAGCAGATCATGACTGCCAACCCAATGTGTGCTACATCCGATACACCAGCTTCTGAGGCGCTCAACCTCATGGTCCAGAGAGGATTCAGACACCTACCAGTGTTGGATGAGAACAATGCTATTGTTGGTGTTCTCGATATCACAAAGTGTTACCAGGAGGCCATGGAGAAATTGGAAAGAATGTATGAGTCCTCAAAGAAGCTTCATGACGCTCTTGAAGGTGTCCACATGGAGATCGGCATGTCGCAACAACCATTGCAGGTTATCAAGTACTTCGAAAGTCTGAAAAATGTCATGTCAGGTCCTACTCTTGAGACAGTGTTGGATGAGAACACTTTGCCATGTTACGTCTCCGTTAAGACCACAGTCTATGACGCTGCTATCCTCATGAAGGAGAACCACACTACCGCTGTCTTGGTCAAAGATGCAAATGAAAACGTCTCTGGTATCTTCACATCCAAGGATGTTGTTCTCAGAGTTATCGCTGCTGGATTGGATCCAAAGACTGTGAGTGTTATCAGAGTTATGACTTCTCAGCCAGATGTTGCCAATAAGGACTTAACTATTCAAGCAGCCTTGAGAAAGATGTTCGATGGCCACTACTTGAATTTGCCTGTTGTTGAGGATAACGAGATCATTGGTATCGTAGAGGTGTTGAAGTTGACATACGCCACTTTGGATCAGATTTCCATGATGAAGACTACTGAGGATGGTGAAGAGTCCAACGCTGAAGGTCCAGCTTGGAACAAATTCTGGACATCATTAGACAACGATTCTGAGTCTGTTGCCTCTGACTCACAGGCTGACAGTTATGCCAACATGCCAGATATCTCCATGAGTGAGATCAACCAATTCTCTCTTCACAATGTTCATGACAATGTGGCTCCAGGTGATTCCGTCAGTGTAACCAATGAGCAGCATGGGGGTTCTTCAATCATTCAGCAGGATCCGAGAGATACACCATTCACATTCAAGTTCAAGTCTCCAACTGCTAGAGTTCATAGAGTCAGTGTCAAGCCAGCCGATGGTATTGACGCATTGAGAGAGCTTGTGATCAGTAAGCTCAACAAAGCAGAGCTTGATGAGCTGAACAAGGATCTGTTTGCTATCAGTTACATCGATGATGAAGGTGATATCGTCGCCATCACATCGGATCAGGATCTCATTGATTGTGTTTTGATCAGCAGAAACTCCAAGCTTGACAAAGCTGATTTGTTCATCCATCACCCAGACAACACAATCAATTTGGATGAGTATCATCAGAAGAAACAGTCCAAGTCTTCTCCATCTCAACAGCCAGGTCAAATTGTTCCAGGTGTTGAGAATGCTGCTTTGTTCGCTGGTGTTCTTGTTGCGTTTGGTGCTGTTGCATTCGTTGCCTTTTCCATGGGCAAGAAGTGATGATGTTGATATTCCTGGTCTTTATTGCCTTCTTCTAGATACACTCTCTTTTAATACCACTAACCATTGCGATCTTTTTTTTTGGACTACATCGTCATAGACTTTAGTGTATGTTATTAGCAGGGTCATTCATTATATGTACACGTTATGCTGATTGTTGTGAATTTTTGAAAGCATGTTAAGCTCCAACACCCTTCATCAACTCAGCAGCCTTCGCTTCCTGAGCAGCCTTGGCCTCCTTCAACAACTTCTTATACTTGGACTTTCTCTCCTTAGTCGTCACATTCATCTTAACAGAAATGTTCGGACTCGAGTACTCAAAGTCCTCAATATCGAGGTGCTCTGGGTTTGTAATAAGGTAATCACCTGTGAGGATCTTCTGTTCAAAGTACTGCTGGAGGACAGAACCGTCGTTAGCCTTTGTGAGAACGTAGTCTGGGATCAAATATCCAGATTCGGCTTGAACAGCCTTTGTTATATCAAATCTAAGATTAAGATTCTTGAGATCAACTTGTGAGAGGTCATCCGTTGTCTTCTTTGTGAATTTGGTGTAGTTTGAAAGAATGATATTTTTGAACTCATCGGCAGTTGTGACTTTGCTTTTGGAGAGCCATGGCTTAATGGAGAAACCTTGGAGTCGTTCAGAAATTGGTCTCAGATCAGCTGGATCCTTCTTCTTACCAATGAACTCGATTTTTTCCACTTTTGTCACTTGCACTTCACCCTTCTCAGCTCTTTCAATAACCTTAGAGGTGTCCTCGGCCTTTTCCTTCTTCTTCTGCTGGTCCTTCTTCATGGAAAACCAGTCCATGAAGCCATACTGCACAGACGATGTATGAAGCAGACGACGGGAAATCTGTGTTGTGGCTCTTGTAGTGATCATATTGGGCGTAAGGGATCGTGAACAAAGTCTTAAATGTAGTAATTGATGGCCATGGTGATGTTGACGTCTCTTCACTTTTTTTCCACACTGCGAGCGCGGAGTTGTTGACTTCCTGATTCGGCAATAACCTTGTTGATTCGTCAATATAAGTGGAATATGAGAACAAACGTACAAATATCTCATGAGTTGTTAAATTGTATAGCTGTAGTGCAATTAATGCCATAATGGATCTCTTGACTCATCCATATGGTTTCAGATTGTCATACAAGCGACTTTTCTTCAGCTAACCAGCCACTCTGAGACCATCGCGGCACAAAAAATGATAAGAGCTTTGAATGTGTTTTGGCACCACCACTCGAGACTTTAAAGACAATAAAATCATAAATCATCCCTGTGGAGATAGTCCTGTGATATACAGTACTAATATTAGACTCAATTTGCTGACCACTCGCTTTTATTTATCATTTGACACAGTAAAATATGGGTATTTGTCTGTCTTGCCTCAGGGGCCCAGATGATGACGATCAGTCGGTAGGTGTCATAATTCAAATCACTGTTTCCTTCTCCGTTCTATACTAACACCTCAATAGATTAATGAGAATACACCACTTATCCACGATGGTGATCAGTGAGTATCTATGAGAATTATAGATAGCGCTCGGCGTATGCTAACATTAGACAGTGACTATGACAAGGGATCAATCATGAGAAAGAGAGAAGAAGAACTCAACAATATCGTCAATGAGACCAACGAGTAAGTGCATAAGACCCCTTTAGCCTCCCTTGTTAGCCAGTTACTAACTATCGAAACAGAAACCTTATAGACATCACATCTTTCTTCAATCCATCCGCATCAATGCAAGACCTCGCTATGCGCAAATCACTCGCTACACTAAAGAGTGAAGCATCACCTGAAGATGAATCTGAACCTCACAAATCGATGGCTAAGCTGATACCGAATGAGTATGTGACTGCGGAGGAGAAAAGCATATTGAAAGACTTGAACAAGTCGCTCTTTGACCTTGTCGAACAGTCTACAAAGATTCAGAAGAAGGGACCACTTATTGCTTCCTTTGACTGAGTACCCGCTCACACGTTAGCCTTAATGCCTAAATACGCTAATGACTAAAATGACATGACCTTCCTTTGATAGACAATATGTAGAATGATTCATAGAGACAGTGTTTGTGCTGTATATCAGAACTCGTTTAACCAATGCCGCATCTACCGCGATGAGATAAACTCGGCTCAACCAGATGACCCCGCTTCCGGCAACTTGACACAACGCAACATAAACACATTAAGGACAAAACACTCTCAAACATCCACTACTGCTTCATCTTGGGGCAAAAAAAGAATCACACATGGCTGCTCAGAAAGTCACAGGTGAAACCCTTCGGCCTCATGCCTCGCCAGGTGTACCGCCCAAGTTGTCTGTTACCGAGAACCTCGTCAATCGATATAAGAGTAACCAGGCCAGCTCAAGCTCCAACTCCAACTCAACACCATCAGTCATTGATGAATCACACGAAAGCAAGTCTTCATGGTCCCTTCTCAAATCCCTCCTGGTTAGTAGCCACCACAGTGCATGGAGTTGGCTCGGCGGTACGACCGAGGACATCACTGAGAAGGAGCTGATAGCCAACCTCCTCCAAAAGAAGAAGACCGCCATCTCGTATCAAGCGTGGCTAGAGGCGTCAGAGAAGCTTGATGAGTTACAAAACCTTAATAGCTGGAAAGAGCAGAAGCAATCCACCTTGTACGACTACAAACTCATTGAAAGGTTGCTCGGTGACATCAAAGAAGCCCGCATGGCTGGTGATACCAGAAAGCTCCTCTACTTGATTCGTACCACCTGGGCCAGAAACGTTGGAAATATCGGTAATGTGAACTTGTACAGACACTCCCATACAGGTACTAAGAGACTTATTGAAGAGTATCTAAGGGAATGTCATCTTGCCTTGGAAGATCTCACGAAAGAAGGACCTCACGACATTGATGACAGATACACCTTAAGTATGTTAATCCAGACCAGAAAGAACATCGGAAGAACCGCATTGTTACTTTCAGGTGGTGGCGCATTTGGATTATTTCACATTGGTGTACTTGCTGCTCTCTTGGAGGAAGATGTTCTCCCAAGAATCGTCTCAGGAAGCTCAGGTGGTGCTATTGTGGCTAGTATCCTTTGTATTCACAACAAGGAGGAGGCAACCAAGCTTGTGAGTACGATGGTTGATGAGAAATTCAATGTATTTGATGATTGTGCAACCAAGGAGGGACTCATTGTTTGCTTGACGAGATTCCTGAAATATGGTACGTGGTTTGACAGTGAAAACTTGAAACAGACAATGAAGGGCCTCCTTGGAGAGCTTACGTTCAGAGAAGCGTTTTATAGAACAGGAAAAATCTTGAACATCACTGTTTCACCCGCTAGTGAACATGAACATCCACGTCTCTTGAACTACTTGACTGCTCCATCAGTGCTCATTTGGTCTGCTGTTTGTGCTTCTTGTTCCCTACCTGGTGTCTTTGCATCCTCCACCATCTATGAGAAGAATCCTAGAACTGGTGCGACTCAAGAATGGCACCATCATTCGGTAAAATTTGTTGATGGGTCCGTTGACAACGACTTGCCAATTACCAGATTATCAGAGATGTTTAATGTGGACCATATTATTGCATGTCAAGTGAACCCTCACGTTGTTCCATTCTTGAAGTTCTCCTTGACTTGCGTTGGTGGTGAGATTGAGACTGAATACAGTGCAAGGTTCAAGGCCAAGCTTAGCCAGGCATATGAGATATGGTCTGCTGAGGTTGCTCATTACTTACAAATGTCTGCCGAGGTTGGTATTTCCAGAAATCTCTGCACTAAGCTTCGCTCCATCATATCCCAACAGTACTCAGGAGATATCACCATCTTACCAGATTATAACGACATTCTGAGATTGGACAAGATGTTAAAGAACCCGACACCAGAGTTCTTGCTTCACTATACTATCAAGGGTGCCCGTGCCACATGGCCAAAACTTTCCATCATCAGAAATCACTGCAGTCTTGAGTTTGCTTTGGATCATGCCATCAATTTATTGAAGGGAAGAAACTTCAAGGATATGAATCCAACTTTGGCATTGGTAAACCCTTCAAGCAATATACCACATGATGATGCCACTTCAAATTCAAGACATAATAACTCCATCAAAAGTGACAACAGACCAACAATGGTTGACAAGAACCACCACCGTCACAGATCCGAAACAATTTCTATCGCCCGCATGAAGAGTCTTAGACCTGTCAAGTCCAATATCAGTGTCCAAAATGCACCAGAGACAGCATATGCTAGTACGCCAAGGTCAACTTTCAAACCGTCGAGTCCTTTGTCGGTTGCTCGATATCACAGATCATACTCCGCTTCGAATCAAGAAACAGGAAGCTTCTTTCTTCCTCAAACGTTTGCCCCACCTTCAGCAGAGCTAAAGAGACATGGATCATCTACAGACACATATGTTCCTCCTGCTCTAGCTCGTAAGAACTCGAGATCATCGATGCTTTCGAGAAGAAACACAGGTATATCGTCCACATCTTCAAGTTCTGATAAACTTTTTCTTAAAGTGGAGCAAAAGAGAGAAAGTCGAGGAAACGAACCATTGAACAACAAATATCAGAACGT
Organism: Petasospora fabianii; assembly: GCA_022641835.1. Lineage (NCBI taxonomy): Eukaryota > Fungi > Ascomycota > Saccharomycetes > Phaffomycetales > Wickerhamomycetaceae > Petasospora > Petasospora fabianii. The sequence continues at coordinate 1,142,044 of CP048716.1, read as the reverse complement.
GGACTATTTTGACGGCCTGTTTGATTCTCAACCGATACAAACCAGCAGTGGCTCAGGCTCTGACTCTAGTGTTGATACTGCTATTGATCCGCAAAAAGTTGACGATTTTTCAGACTCTGAGAACACTGAGCGAATGGGTGATGATGAGGGTGGTGCCCTTATGTATACGAAATGAGCCCACATCTATGACGTCTATAAAAGATTCAATGAATGCTACGCCAGTTTATGTTTAATCATCAAATGTCATTCATCATTGTTAGTATCCCTGTCTTCTATCATCCTGGGTATGTAAACTCAACGTGTCGTTATACTGATCCTCATCATCTTCAAAGTGTCTTTCAAAGTGATCATCAATGGCGGCACTTGCTGGTAATGCACCTTCTCTTTCCAATTCTTGTAGTCTCTTGGTCGTCCTTGTGAAGAGCAACCAGCCTGTGAGTGTCAATGCAACCATAGTGAGCACAATGGAAGCGATATCAACGAATCTGGACATTGGATCTCTAGTTTTACCAATATCTTTGATCTTTGTTCCGATGAAGAGGTACATCACGAGTTTTGGGGATGATATGATGCTTCCAAGAGCAAAGTTGGTTATGGTGATACCTGGGACGGCAGCAAGGGCACCGTTAGTGAGAGAGTATGGGAATGGACAGACACGAATCAAGGCCAAGATCCAGAAACTGTTGTTATCACGTAGGACAGATGAGAATGCATATAGTTTCTTGTTGGATGAGATGAGTGCCTGAGCCCTAGTGTGGAGGTAGTATCTAAAGACGAGGAAAGATGCAACAGAACCAGAGATGGACCCAATAGCGATCGTTAGCCAACCCTTAAAGGAGATACCGTAAAGCACACCAATAACGGTATTGACGAAACTGAAACCAATTATTGGTGGGAAAGAGATCACAAAGAGTGCAGATCCAAGTGCAAATGGCATCCATGGGATGTGTGACCATTTGTCTGAGTAATCCACAATCATATCGAGGAGTGGTTCATGGAACACCACCATGACACCACAAAGACATGCGAATAGAATCCCAATGATAATGAGCACCAATTTACCCAATATAGTCTGTTTTCTCCAGGCATCGAGAAGTGCTCGTGTTAATTTAAGACCTTCCTCTCTGGCTGATGCCACTGCTGCTTGGAATGTGCTTTGGTTGGGAGCGGGAGACGATGTACGTGATTCATCTGATAGATGAAATGGGTTCTCCTGTGACATGGCAGACTGTATTAATTGGAGTTGTTGTTGATAGGATCAGACACGTCAGAGATGGCGCAGCTCAAACTATTAGACGCGCTTATTCACATTGATTTAAGCGATAGCGTTTGAAAACTCCCCGATAGGGCAAGTATCCATATTAGGAATGTTGAACCGGACTTCATACTTTATCGCTTTGTGGAAAGATTTCCTGATCTGTCCAACGTCTGTGTAGCCGATAAATTCTTTGACTTTAGTGCCTCTCGGAGACTAGAGACTAAAGGTAGAAAGAGTCACTGCTTTTGCTATTTATGATCTTTTGAAGCTGATCCACCCAGCTTTCTCAAGGACTATCTTTTGAAAAGAACAACCCTTTTGATATCGCTTCGGTTAGTTCGAAACTACCCCACATGACCTGGCGGTACGTTCCAGTGGCCATCCGCCTCGAGCATTCTAGCCAGCATGCGCTCAGCGGCGTCTTTCTCCTGAATACCTCTACTGGTCAGCACTATGTCCTCACTGTAACTGACCTTGCCCATCCTGATCGCTACTCTTTCAAGTTTGTGAGCCCGTGGTGCATTGGACCATCAACAATCACTTGGCTACCCCTCACACTCTCCGATTCGAGACGTCTAACCGAGGGACCATCTGGTACTCCTCGGATTCTCAGAGATCTTATCGAAGGTTTACAAAGAGATGGTCATTTCAAGTTCAAACCAAACTCAAGTCAACAGCTCACAGTTCTTCACCTTCGTATCCCTGAAACATGTAAGACGAATCTTGCGATATCCTTCACTAATCCTGATAACTTGTTACCCATCACTTTCAAACGAGCATCCGATACACCAATCCCATCAAAGGTTGCCGTACACTGTTGTCCATTTAGTCTCACAAGTGTTGCTATCTTCATCAATCACAAGGTGTATGGCTCCGCTGCTCTTAATCTCGGAAATGCAGGCTTCCTCACTGATGTTAAGTACCTCGATGACGTTATCGGTGGTGTAGTCTTTCTCGACTCATCACCATTGGAGTCAATTGGAATCATGTGTGGAGCTGTCACCAAGATGAATGGTGATGGTGAACTCTCTATTGTTGCATCTTGGGATGCTATTTTCAGTCTGTTGAACTACAAGGATCTTACATTTCCTGCACAGATTGAAAACGTTACAACTAGCCAAATACTAACTTTAGAACCTTCTAGGTCTGTTGTTCGTATCTCGGTAATTGCAACAGACGGAAGATTCTGGGGAAGTGGTGTTTGTATTGCACCTAATTTGATTGTTACTAACAAACATGTTCTCAAATCATTTGATTCGTTAAAGGATCTTCATATCAGACTCCCTGGTAAACCCAATTTGTCGTTGCATTTGAAAGATGTCACAATTCGTGAGTCACCGATGCAAGGGTTTGATCTTTGTTTCATTATATTGAAGAATCCATGTATTGACTTACAACCTGTCAAGGTGTGTTCGCTATACACCGAGGAAGAACCATCTCCAAGGATTGGAGAGCCAGTCAAGTCTATTGGTCATGGACTCTTCTTCGCTCAAGAAAATGTTCAACCATTAACATCTGAAGGACGAATCAACAATGTTATTTACAAAGATCTGGAAGGTTTCGGACAAGAGACAAAGTCTATGATTATAGCATCCGCAGGATGTTGGAATGGTTCATCGGGAGGTGGGCTGTTTAATCAAAATGACGAATTGGTTGGTATAATGACTTCGAATGGTAAATTGTCTTGCGGTGAGGTTATGCCAAATTTTACACTTGCCATTCCAATCAACATTATTGAGAAGAGCAGGTTCATGTTGGAGAATAATCTACCTTCTGTGGACTTGAAACAGAAAGTTGGGGACCTTTGGTCACTTCGTGAAACTCATCACAGTGTTCTTGACTCTAACACTCCAACGGTTCACAAGCTTTGATCACGATAGTAATGAAGATAAAAGAGGTAACGTATATATAATCTATTAAGTATAACGAATAGTGTTGACCAATGAGAGTCATCTTTCATTTGGTAGCATTCTGAGAAGTAATATCGTTGTAGATACACAAGCTTCTTGTATATACACGCAAGATCTTTCTATATAAACAAGAAAGAAAGCTCAAAGCGATGTTAACAGAGTAATAAGTATTTAGAGAAGTTAGATCAGAGGCATGTGCTGCGCGTACCAATAGTGTGTGTGTTTTTTTTTTTCTCGCGATGAGTCTTCTCAAGAAGTGGATGGCTGAATGGTTTAGATGAACTTGAAGTTGGAACGGTTCTTTTCTCTGTAACATTATAATCCACCTTTAGAGGAAACATATTCAATGTCTTCTTTCGGTACTCTCTTTAAAGTCACCACATTTGGTGAATCGCACTGCAGATCAGTCGGCTGTATCGTTGATGGTGTCCCACCTGGTCTCGAACTCACCGAAGACGACATCCAACCACAGTTGACTAGAAGAAGACCAGGACAGTCTAAATTGTCAACTCCAAGAAATGAAAAAGATCGTGTACACATCCAGTCTGGTACTGAGAAGGGTAAGACCCTTGGTACGCCTATTGGTATGCTCGTTGCCAATGAGGACCACAGACCTCATGATTATTCTGAGACTGACTTGTACCCAAGACCGTCGCATGCTGATTTCACATACTTGTCGAAATATGGTACCAAGTCTGCCTCTGGTGGTGGTCGTTCCTCTGCTAGAGAGACCATTGGTAGAGTCGCTGCCGGTGCTGTTGCTGAGAAGTTTTTGCAAAAGGCTAATAACATTGAGATTGTCGCTTTCGTTTCTCAAGTTGGTTCAGTTAAGATGAACAGAAGTCCACAAGATCCAAAATTCTTGGAATTGTTGAATACTATCACTAGAGACCAAGTTGATGCTGCTGGTCCAATCCGTTGTCCAGATGAGACCGTTGCTGACCTTATGGTTAAGGAGGTTGAGAACCATAGAGATTCAAAGGATTCCATTGGTGGTGTTGTGACATGTGTCATTCGTAACGTTCCAGTTGGTCTTGGTGAGCCAGTCTTTGATAAGCTTGAGGCTCAACTTGCCCATGCTATGCTCTCATTGCCAGCTACTAAGGGTTTCGAATTCGGTTCCGGGTTTGATGGTGTTGAGATCCCAGGTTCTAAGCACAATGATATGTTCTACTACGATGAGGAGACTGGCAGACTTAGAACAAAGACTAATAACTCTGGTGGTATTCAAGGTGGTATCTCTAATGGTGAACACATCTTCTTTAACGTTGCATTCAAGTCTGTTGCCACTATCTCTAAAGAACAACCAACTGCTACTTATGATGGTAAGAAAGGTGTTCTTGCTGCTAGAGGTCGTCATGATCCTAATGTCACACCAAGAGCTATTCCAATCGTCGAGGCCATGGCTGCTCTTGTTCTTGCTGACAATCTCTTGATTCAAAAGTCCAGAGAGGCTGCTCGCCAGATTGTGTCGAACTAGATTAGTGGGTAGTTTGATAGACACAAGAAGAAAAAAACCAAAGATTAATGAAAAAGCTAGATAGATATCAGGATGAAGTAACGTTGTAGGGGATGATCAGCCTGATAGCAAACCCTTTACTGATGAAGTATTGCTTAAATACTGTGTAATGAAGCCTTCCCCCATACGTCCAGTACATAAATTATCCCGGGAGGGTAGCCGCATTGGGACATACACGATAGTTAACGTGGTCACCCGGCTTATTATTTTACCCGATGTGTCCCGCGAGAGCGTCCCCGGGATTGCCCTCCGCTGCCCCAGATTTTTGGCCCGAGGTGACGCGTTCACTTATAAAAAGGTTTATTCTCTCCTCGCCACTTGTTGTCTTAACCCCACACTTTTGATAAGATCTACGAGTAAGACATAAAACACATCACAATGGTCGCTGACGCTGCAATCTATCATCCTACCCTCAGAAGACTTATCAAATACCTCGACACCACAGCTGGTCGTGAAAAGACACTTCGTCTGATTCAATACCTTGTTCGTTTCCTTGCGTTCCAAACTGCCCAGAGAGGTCTTCCTGACCTCTCTAAATTGTTCAAGTCTATTCAGGCACAGGCTACTTTTGTTAGAAAGACATTGAGATTCCTAAAGCCACTTAACCATTTGCATGATGCTGCTAAGGCTTACGATAACAAGTTAACAGACCATGTTATTAGAAGTTCTGTTGTGGTGAAGAATCTTGCTTATGCCGGTTACTTAACTCTTGATTCCATTGCATGGTTCAAACTTTTGGGAATTATGACTCCGAAGAAGTATCCTGAAGCTGCTAGATATGCTAACTGGTTCTGGTTCTTTGGTCTTGTTGCTGGTCTCGTTAATGATCTTAGAAAGATCTCCATCACTTCTTCTAAGTTACAATCTCTTGATTCTGAGAAGGGAGATGAAAAAGTTAAGCAACTTGCTGCTGAGAATTACAAGGCATCAAAGAGACTTGTTTGGGATTCTTGTGATTTCTTCATGGTACTTAACAATTTGGGATTCTTGCACTACTCAGAAGGTGCTGTGGCTCTTGCCGGTACCATCACTTCTATCTTTGGTGTTCAGGACTTGTGGAACGGAACACAAATTCCAACCTCTACTTGATCATTACTATAGAATACACACTCGCTCTAAAAAAGGGGTTGTAGATGACCTTGCTCTCGGCTAATCTGTGGAGAAGTTAGGAAAAAAGCAAAGAGAGATGAGCCTCGGCTGGGGAAAACGAATGTGGGGTGGTGTCCGGATGTATAGAATGAGAGTCTCCTTCCTTCCTCCTCTCCCCAGAGGTAGTGCCCATACCAATATATCCATGTTTCGCGAATTTAGTGGACGAAATGTTAAGAGAAGCGCGCGCTTATATACAAGGAGAAGAGGTTTAATGTAAACATCATACAACTTCCTTTGGTGAATATCTATTGGTCTTGTTGAGTAGTCTGCTATCCTTCTGCTGAGCTTAATATTTGACAAGCTCTTTGTTTGTTGATCCATTGGATAGTTATCGAGATAGAGCCATATTCTATCCACTCTTTATCCATACATTTATCCCTACATTCACTCACTCACTCACTCATTGACTCTATAACCACCACAAAATGTCTAACCAGGACCTCAAGAGATCATTTGGTACAATGTCATCACCACATCCCAACGGTACCCCAGCCAATGGTACCATCACAACACGAAACCAACAACAACAACAGCAACAAGCGCATACGCACGCACAACAGGCGCGCATGCAACAACAACAGAGGATAGCTATGATGAATGGAAATCAACATGGATATGCTCATCAACCTCATTTACAAAAGAGAGTTTATAACTTTGTTGAAGAACCTGATGAAATCTTGAAAAAATTTGAAAAATCACCACCTTCAATGGAGTTTCATATCCATGAGAACCATTATAGGTTTGGTAATCAAGATGGTATCATCTCTAAGTCTAATCAAATGGTTAAGGAATTCTTGGAATATGTCGCTAGAGGAGAGATCCCACATGCAACAGTTGAAGTACTTAGAGATGCCGGTATAACTTTTTATGAAGGTTGTCTTATCTTGAAAGTGTTTGATCATCGAAACTTTATTGAAGTTGAAGGTAAAAGGGTACCGAGATCTTTCAGAGCACTATTGAGACCAACACAACTGTCCTTATACTTTGATATGCTTTACCAATCAGATATGGCATTGCAAAAGTTTTCAGATGCGTTGGCAACTGGTATGGAAACTGAGATCTTGATGTTAACAAATAGGAAATTGGATTTGAAAGTACCATTGAATCCATACAAGGCCACACCATACACTAAACCAGTTGCTCAATATCCAATAATCAAAGAGTCTACTGGTGAGATCCTTCATAATCATAGAGAAGAATGCACTGATCCGGAATCTAAGGCATTCCATCCATTCAAGGAACTACACGAGGAATTACCACAACAAAACTCTGAGTATGAACAGTTCATGTTGATCATGAATGATAAGGCTGCAAGTGACTCAGCAGAAGGAAGTCAATTCACACGCTTAAGATTTGTTGAACAACTAAGATTAAACAAGGAAAAACTCAAACAGGCATCTATTAATGCCAATTTATCCACCACTAATAACAGATCACCAATGGGTAGACAATCACCAAATAACATTGCTAATCTAACACCGGCACAACAACAAATGTTACAACAGAGACGACTTCAACAACTTCAATTGCAACAGATGCAAAGTATGAATGGTAATTTATCACCATTGCAACAGCAACAACAACAACATATCCAACAACAAAAGGCAATGGCTCAACAACAATTACAACAGACGAGTCCAATGACTGATTCGATGATGGATGATAAGAAGCTCAAGAAACAGAAAAAGGCACCTTTAAAGAAGCCACCACAACCAAAACCAGTAGCTGGTAAGACTCTTCCTGGCACATATTCTGATAAGACATTACCCGGTGCTTCTGAAGAGCCTCCAAAGAAGAAAAGGGGAACATATAAGAAGAAACCAAAAACTGAGATGAAGCCTTGAGATACTAAAGCTTTAATAGTTCGGTTACGATATATGATATCAATAATGTACAAGTTTTTTTTGTATTAGAACGATGGTAGACCTTCTCATAGTTAAGCAGCTGGAGCTGGTGTCAAGTTCTCACCATTTATCACCGCTTTCAACACTTTATAAACTTCATCTCTATCATTCACCTCATGGATCCAATATCCCCAAACGTTCCCCTCTGTATCCTGAATAATGATATAATCCGTTTGATACTCAATAACCATCTCCCTTTTACCCAATGATGCACTCTTAGCCTTTGACAATAGTCCCAAGGAGAAGTTCTCCGGTGTGACTCTGTTTAAGATGATGACACCATGGTCATAACCATCTGTTGAACCATCACGTGAGTATACGGCAAGCACACCGTTATAATCTGTCTTTTCCCATGCTTCTTCTCTGTATTTAAACACTTGACATAGTGGTGTTTCGTACAAGAGACCTGTGAGTTTAGGGTCATATCGAATGATCACGTTATATGTGAGCGTCTTAGTATACATAGAGTAGCTCTGAGCGAGCACCTGATCATCATTTGTCGGTGTTTCAGTCATGTTTACTAGTAAACTTTAGGTGGTATTGATCAAACCATTGGTGATAGTTTGGGTCATCTTGGAGATGCTTTTCCACATTGACCTTTTGCCTGTGGCGCGAACGTGGAGGTGGTAGTGGTTGTATGGGGATTACTCTTAAATACATATATAAGTGTTTATATGAGGTGTTATTGTGTTTATATTATGTGTTATTGTGTTTATATTATGTGTTATTGTGTTTTTGGACTTCTATTGTTATTACATATCAAACTCTAAGCATAATTGTGTATTTTAAGCAGGGAAGTCTTCTGCAAATGAAGGATCTATCTTGCTAACCGTTCAACGGTCATAAAGGGGTCAGATCTAGATCTGCTTGAGAACCTCTTCAGCAGATGAGATGGAGATACCAAAGTTATCTGGCTCTTGGAAGTCCTTTACGACTTTACCATCTTCAACAATAAGTGCAAATCTCTTGGATCTATAACCACCAAAGAATGGTGTTGCGTCGATGGCGAGATCAGCAGCCTTAGCAAACTCTCCAGATGGGTCAGCGATGAAACGAATCTAAGTAAGTTGTTAGTATAGTCAATTAGTTATGCATATGACATCAAATGGATTTCATACTTACTCTAGAGTCATTGGTCAAGGAATCGGCCCAAGCTTTGAAGACAAAGGCATCATTAACACCAGTAACAAACACGTTGTAACCTTTAGAGGCAAAGTCATCCAAATGAGAAACATAACCTGGGATGTGAGAAGCAGAGCATGCTGGAGAGAATGCACCTGGAACACCAACAATAATGGATTTACCAGAATTGGTTAGCTCAGCAAGGTCAGCATCGTTACCTGGAGATCCCTCCTTTAACGAGCTGACGGATGGGATGGAGTCACCAACTTGGATAAAACGGGCTGCAGAAGTGGAGAAAGAGCGAGCAGCTGGGGCTCTAATGAGAGAACGGAGAGATAACATAGTTAGATGGGCAAATTGAGTCTTTGGAAGATGTATGAAGATGTGCAAATGGGTGTATAAAGGAGGAAAGGGGAAATTGCTACTACTCCTCCTTAAGCCTTCGCGGACAAAAGTGATGGAGTCCGACTTCAACTAAGTCTTCTGAGAGGTTAAGGAGAGAGAGAGACAATGTTGTCTATCTTTATAAGGACATTGAGACAATTACATGGTGGATCTACCCCAAATGACTCAATAAAGGCCGCAAAGAAGTGGGTACGAGATCTTTCGCCGCAATTACTACCCAAGAGCGACTTCAAACTCACATACTCCAGATCTTCAGGTCCAGGTGGGCAGAAAGTCAATAAGACAAGTTCAAAGGCAACGTTGACATTAAACAACTGGAGATCAGTTGATTGGATTCCACAGGAGGTTAAGAGACAGCTTATGGAGAATGGGTTCCGGTATGCTACAAAATCTGGTGATTGGGTTATACAGAATGATACAGATCGATCTCGTGTTCAAAACGCCGAGTTATGCTTTATCAAACTATGTGATGAAATTAAGAGAAGTGTTGTGTTTGCAGGTGAAGTTAGTGAGGAGGATAAGCAAAAATGGAAAGACGTAAGGAAGAAAACTAATGAGATTCGTCTTAAAGAGAAACAGATGAGGTCTCAGAAGAAGCAGTCTAGAAAAAGAGATTGGGATTGATCTACCAAAAGAAGACATAAGTCATGCAATCGTAACATATATACAAGTAATTATCAGTATTTACACAGTGGTAATTAACCATTCATGTGTGTGTGTCGTTTGCGTCGTCAAGACACTAACGACGTCTTCTTTTATCATTTTGAGAACAGACAATACTGATCTCTCTAGCGTTCTTGTGATCACCAATCTCCTCAAGTGCAACATAGAGTGGTTTCAAGATGTAGAAACTCCATGGGAACTGAGTGGATGCGAGGACAACTCCAACAGCGTCAGTGTAAAGTTTCAATTGGGTCAGTGCTAAAACCATCTCTCTAGAGAATTGGAAATCCAACTTCTTCTTCAAACGATTGTCCAATGATTGATAAGTCGAGGTCTTTCTGTATTTACCCCTCTCGGTCCATGCCATTTGACACATCTTTTCATCACCAAATCTCTTACCAGCAGACAACAATGTCACGTAAAGCGAGCTCTCTCTTTCAACCTTGAAGTTAAGCCCCTCAACACCATGGATAGCCGGTGGGGCACTATTTGTGTCTTCAGTTTGCACAGATTCTTCCTCGGCCTCTTCAATGATAATCTCATTCTTCCCAATCTCCTCATTAGCAAATGTCCACTTGTCCCAACGTCTCAAGAACTCTTCTTTATCACCAACTTCAACTGCTATTCTCAAATACACTTGTAACGTGTCAACACCAACAGTCTTCAAATCATTAGCAACATTGAAAGCCCATACTGCATTACTCTCAGCTATGATATGTTGAGGCATGAAGATACCCTTAACAGGTAACATTGGTGGATATCTTTCTCTCTTCTTCGTAATCTCCAAATCATCCACTATATCCTGATATAACCCCATGAAATCTACCATTGCCAACACGTTTCGTCTGATAATGGCACCTTCTTTAGAGAATTTGATCTGTGGTGTATGATCCAGTTTGAAATCACGGTATGCAATCAAGAGATAGTTTAAAGCCTCTGGTCCAGGTGTACGTGGTGAATTGATCGTTTGAGGGATCAATTCGAATAGTTTGATGTATAGGGCTCTTGCCAGTTCAAGATCACCATCACGGGCAGCAAGTCGAAGCATTGTTTGGAATGTTGATTTGTTTGGTTCAAGATTAGATGTATGAATTGAATGGATGAATTGCCAACCACGATTGAGGAATTTTGGATCTTTGGAACACACTTGGGCTAGGGTATTAAAAGTGAATACTGTCGGTGTAATGTTAGCATCGATCATCTCTTGGTATAGATCAAGTGCACGGTGAACGTTTGATGTACGGGCACAAAGTTGTAACATTGTGTTATAGGCTTCAACATCAGGATGGGATTGAAGAGAGCGGAACTTCATCATGGAAAACACTTCATTGGCCTCATTTTCATCTTTGAGATTGACACACATCTGAAGGACGTTAGTGTATACTTTCTTGCTAGGTTCAAGACCCGATGCAAACATCTTATTGAGAGAAATGTTGACACGGTCAATGTTTTGAGATTTGCAGTACACTTTGATGAGATGACCATAATAGTATTTTGAAGGTTTGATCCCAGAAGCGATAGCATTATCAAACAGCTTTTGTACAATGACTGGATGGTTAAGTTCAGCGTAATGTTTCATCATAAAGTCATAGATCATGGTGTTATATGGGATCTGTGCATCTGTAATCATCTTGTTGAGTTGTAAGAGACTATGTTCGTCAATGGCACCAGTTGGGATATTTGTTAGAAAAGTGCACACATCTGTAGTCTCAAGCCCTTGGAAAGCATCTTTACCGCTTGCTGAAAGCTCTGATATTAGTGCATTCCAATTCTGATTATCCTTGACGTGGATATATTTGACAGAATCACCAATCCTTTCCAAGATCGGGGTAGGGACATTAATACCTCTTGCCGGTTCACTGAACAACACCAGGGCATCAGCATCAGTTGAATCACTTGTCGGTAGACTTGCATCAGTGAGGTTTGTCTTTGGAGCCATGAGCTCGTTATAAATGGCATCAACATCCTCAGAATCTATATCATCAACTTTAGACTCGAGATGAGCTATCTCCTGTTGGACTCTTTCTTCCTCTTTCTTTGCAATCTCTAACTTTATACTTCTTGCAGCCTTTTGTAGTTGTTCCATCTGTTTATCTATCTGTTTGTATTCTCCTCTCCGGGAGGTATCTATTCCCTTTTTCCTACTCTTTTGTGGAGAAGTAGTACGACGTCGTGGTGCCACGATGAGGGTTCGATGTAAAGGTATCGTAGACCGTACGGGGACAGAAAGAACCGGTCGTGTGCATGACAGAGAGCATGATCGTATTACACTACTCATATTATCTGATACCAGTTAGATGTTAGTCGGTTGTAGGGTTCATAGTACAACAAATAGAGAATATATACGTTAAGACTTAGTGGTTCTCGAGGATTTTTCAATAGCTCATCGGGTGGTAGGGGCACACTATGAGATGATAAGTCTTTTCATTATACTTTGGCTTTATTATTGATTAGTCTTTCGTATGAAGAATGTGATCTAGGTTAGTATCACTGATTGATACTTTGTAAAACTACCTGTCTCTTTGTAAGGTCTTCAAAGCTGATCCTTTGTGCAGATGATGCGAGCCACAGACTCAGCCACACTCTATAAATTAGTCTATAGGGGTCCAAATAAAGGTATCAAAAAGAGATAAAATCCTCATATATCCATAATAGATCATTCATATCAACTCATATCAAAGCATATCAAAGAATATCCCCGGAATACAACAAATAAAACATCATTTGACGCGTTTTGTCTTCGCGTATGAGAGAGTGTTTTAAACACGCGTCGGTGGAAAGAAAAAAAAAAAAAAAGTCAACAAAGAGAAGTAACGCGTCATATTCCTACAGTCTCTCTCTTTCTCTCTGTACTCTTTGGTAAACACAACTATCTGGTGCTCTTAAGATCTTCCATTTGGTCTAGTACACAGTGATTGCTTGCATTTCCGACTTTCGTCTCTCCCTTTGTATCCCCCCTTCAGTCTCGAGAGCTCTCGAGAGAAACCAACAACGGACACAACAACAATAACAACAAACACCTCATTGAGATCTCGGTTATTTTGCACAAGACTTGATTTCTTCTTCCGTGTTATACCTTCTCCCCGTACTTGTTTATACATAATTGGCATTTGCATTCTCACCTCACGTGTCTATTCCGTCCCCATCCCATCGTATACACTCTCTTGAACATACTAGATCAGAACACACATAGCCACAATGAGCTACCCTGAAGAGTCCCGTCCAAAGAAGCCAGCTTACATCAAGACTCTTCCTGATCGTATTGCCCATTCTCCAACGGGTATCTCAAAGATCCCCAATAGTCGATTCCCAACATTGGCTCCAATCAACCCTGCCACTTATAAGACAGTATATGAAAGAGCAGGTTTTGAAGTTTATAAACCTTCAAATGGACACAAGTCAGCACCAGGTACTCCACGTTCTTTCTCCAATGGGGCAAGATCTGCATCTACAGGTCATCTCCCACCATCGACAAAGAGTCTCTCGAATGGCATAACACAAACAAGAAATATCTCGGAGGTGTTTGATAGATCTGGTGCTATGATCTCGCCCATGATGGAGAACAAGTCCCCTGTTCCACCTTTACCAGATCTTAAGATTGATGCTGCATTGGCTAACTCTTCAACAGATCTAAACTTCTCCAATTCAGGACCATCATCTGCAGCTACTGCTCCACAAGTAACGACCAATTCTTTATCTGGACATAATGATTTAGGTACTGTCCCAATCTCTGCTAATGTCCCAGGATACTCATTTAATAGATCTGAAAAGCTTCCACCAATCTCATCCATCTCCACTTCAGGTTACAACACCACTGCTAGAAGATCCATCCCACTCTCATCTAGATCATCATCAAGTCCCGATCGTGCCTCTTCTTCACATATCCCACAAAGTGCAACATCAAGCAAGTTTGACCTTAACTCCACCACTTCAACAAATTCATCCGAACGTAGTGGTCAGGGAAGTGTTTACATGAGTACACAATCTTTCCCAAACTTTGGTTCAAATGCCTCTTTACAAGCTGCCCCAGCAGTTGATGCTGCAACAGGACCTACTCCTCAACAAAGAGGTGCTCCTCCAGTTACTTCGACATCATACCAAAGTTCAGGTACGTTGATCGATACAACTACACCAACTACTAGTAAATTCCCATGGGCCAGTTCTCCAACTTTCCAAAACTATTCACCAAATGCAACAATGGTCAATAACTCTCCCGTTGAGAAACAGATGGCTAATGGTATTTCACCATCTCAAAAGTCCTCTGGTATCACTGGTGCCAAGGTTGTCAACTCCTCTCTTGCATCGGCACCTGCTCCTTCTAAATGGATCCAGCCTTCTACAAATACAGCAGCTGATCGTTCCATTGATGAAGAATTTAACACTTCAACATCAACAACTCGTCATATCCCCGTCAACACTAGCACCAGCACCAGCACCAACAACAACGATAACTCCGCTGATTCTTCAGATGACGAACTAAACCTTTCCTCTTCAGAAGATGAGGATAATCTCTCGGATGATGAATCTCTCAAATCCACGATCCTCTCACCAAATCCACAAGGTGGTTATTCAAGACCAGTGACGCCATCTCATTCCATCATCAACAAGGGAACCTCAACAAGTACAACATCCCCACCACCTGTGCCACCACCACATCAGTCCTCGATCCCAAGGTTCACCATCAACGACCCCGATGGAAACGTTACCAATCAAATTGGTGAAAATCCATTATCACCAACAAGAGTGGCTAAACAGCTGCAAAATCGGGAAAGTTCAGCAGGGTTTACTAGTCCAGCTTCTAGTCAATTTGAGAGTCCACAAAGTGCTGTGTTAAGTCCAAAGAAGGGGAATGTCGAGGATGATGATGATGAGACTGATGATGAGATCAACTATAGTTCCGATGATGAGGATGATGTTTCACTGCATGGTGCTAAGACTGATGTCGATCCTAAGTTGCAAAATGGCACTAAGGACATTCCGGAAATTGTTATTCAAGATGAGAATGATGAGTCTGATACCGATGATGAATTGAATTTGGATGATGCTACAAGTGATAAGGATTTGAAATATGATGACAATGACGATTATGAAGAATCTAATGCATCTGCATTTGAAGAAGTTGAGACACAACTTGATAATCTAACTACGAATTCATCTCGCAACCATTCATTTGATTTCACTAATGATAAGGTACATTCACCATTGGCTTCTGATAAATCAGTACATCCACCTGATATCAAAATGCATTCTGTTAAACAGGCATCTACTGAGACAAGAAGCCTTGATCAAAGATCTTTGAAATCACCAGATGCTCTCCATTCACAACAATACTCAGATGTATCCACTACGGCAACTACACCACAAGCTACATCTGACAAGGAACACATGGACAATGAGATCTCACCATCAAACATGGCTATGAATAATGAAGCCTTTGAACCATCAATCACCAAACAAAAGCACAAATATCCACCAGGAGAGGGCCCTTGTCGGAAATGTGGCCTTGAGATCACTACTAAACCAATCTATTCGAAATCTGGTGAATTGTCAGGACAATGGCATAGACCATGTTTCACATGTACTTTATGTGATGTTCAATTCAACAAAAACATCAGTTGCTTTGTCTTGAACGATGAACCATATTGTGAATATCACTACCATTTGACAAATAACTCATTGTGTCAGGTTTGTGGGAATGGTATCGTTGGTAAATGTCTTGAGAATGATGCACAGGATCGTTATCATGTCGATTGTCTAAAGTGTACGAAATGCTTGGGTCATATTGTTAGTGATTACTTGTCGATTGATGGATTAGTGTATTGTGAGAACTGTGGGTTAGAATATGCCCAGAGGGGAAACACTGTTCATGATGGTGAGACACCAAACATTGAAAGAAGAAGAACTAGACTTTACTTCATTTGAGGAGAGAAAAATTGAACGTTAAATGCATTATATTCGTTAGAATTCATTAAATAGTAGTACTGGATGTTGTTAGTACTGTACTAGATGGTATACTGATGTGTTCAAGCATCGTCTTAAGCCATTTGAGAATCTCAAGTAGTTCTCTATCTGTAATCTCCCTTACATTCTTAAATCGATACGACATGGCCTTGTAACAGATCTCTGCAACTTCTGATTGTTCTGATCGTGAATGACCTTTCATCTTCTTCATAACTTCAGCAGTGACGATGTTTTTAAACTCTTGTTTAGTCTTTCTGAACTGAAGACGTTCCTCTTGTTTACGGATCTCTGCTTCTTTTTTACTTTCAACGTTGTTAAAAGGCTGTAATCGTTTGTGTAGGGCCAATTCCATAAGATCCATCTCCCGTTGTTCATCTATAAAGCGATCTTTTGTTGATAGGTCATCCTTGCTAATGATAGTGAAGAGTTGGGACATGTTGAGTTCAAGGATGATACATCGTACCACAGGAGCCGTCTCAATCTCTGTGTATATGAGCATGTAAACGCCACCTGGAGTCAATTTTGCTAATAGGCCACACCTTGAGATTCCATCCTCGCAGTCTGAATGGTTCAGAATGTTCTGGAAGACAAGTTGTGTGGTTTCATTAGTGGTGTAGCTAGTAGATTGTTGTTAGTACTTTGATGGTAGTGATAGAGAATCAAAGCTGGCCATAACTCACACGTTATATGGTTTATCCACGATACTCCAGATGGGCACCAACAAAGGATCCACAATCCCCACAAGCTGTACTGGGGCTCTTATGTTACATAGGTGTTCATTAACGATTTTGCTTCTAGAAGTCCATATCTCCACGTCTTGATGTTGTTAGTGTCTATAGAGAGAGAGATAGAGACGAAGAAAGAAACACAATAGACTCACCAGAAAGCGCATTTCCTGTAGGGGAAAGAGCACCTAGAACCTTATCGTCTCTAGATACCAGTTCCACTGTCTTAAGCAGTCGTTCTGCCATTGCTGATCCTCAATCAGTTGCTATTTTCCAACTAACTAATAGTCCATTTGACACCTTAAGCTCTAAGCTACCCGCGAAAAAAAAAAAAAAAAAAAATCGTGGCTTCTCGTTCAGGAAAAATTTCCCTATTAACGACAGTTCTCTTGGAGTTGAGTGGTATCGATAAGTACCTTCTGTGGACGGAGAGAGTCTCTTTGCTTCTTCGATAGACTCATACGGTGTCATACTGATCACACGCTTTCCAGCAACGGTGATATACCAATTGGAAACCCCTTCATATACTCTCCCCACACTACGCTACACCTCAAATCAACTTAACTTAGCATAAGTTGAGTTAACTCCACCACAACCACACTATAAACTAATGACATCCACATATCCAAAGGCTGAGCGAGTTTACTCTGTGGCTAGGGTCTACGCTGACGCTAACGAACGTAGGCCACGCGAGTACTGGGACTATGAGAATGGGTTTGAGATCGAATGGGGTCATATCTCTAACTATGAGATCATCTCCAAGATTGGCCGTGGTAAGTACTCAGAGGTGTTCATGGGACTTAACATCGTTAATAACCAACCGTGTGTCATTAAAGTGCTTAAGCCCGTTAAGATCAAGAAGATCTATAGAGAGGTGAAGATCCTTCAAAATCTAACAGGTGGTCCAAATATCATTGGACTCCTTGACCTCGTTAGAGACACTCACTCCAAGATTCCTGCACTCATCTTTGAAGAAATCAAGAACGTGGACTTCCGTACCCTCTATGCCAAGTTCAAGAAAGCAGACATCCAGTATTACTTCACACAGTTGCTCATAGCATTAGACTACTCTCATTCGATGGGTATCATCCACAGAGACGTCAAACCACAGAACATCATGATTGACCCATTCCAAAAGAAACTTAGACTCATCGACTGGGGTCTTGCAGAGTTCTACCATACAGCTGTCGACTATAACGTCCGTGTCGCCTCTCGTTACCACAAGGGTCCAGAATTGCTCGTGAACTGTAATCAGTACGATTACTCCCTCGATCTCTGGTCAGTTGGTGCCATGATCGCCGCAATCGTCTTCAAGAAGGAACCATTCTTCAGAGGTGACTCAAACTTTGATCAGTTGCTCAAGATCGCCGATGTCTTAGGAACAGATGAACTCTTCAAGTATCTCAACAAATATGGTATCACTTTGTCCAAGGAGTACACTGCAGTGCTTGGCCGTGACCCTGCAAAGGGTGGTGATAAAGACTCCAAGACTTACAGACCAAGAAAGCCATGGACAGCCTTCATCAATGAAGGAAATAAGGCACTCGCTGCTGACCCTGATGTCCTTGATTTGATTGACAACTTGTTAAGATATGATCACCAGGAAAGATTGACCGCTAAGGAAGCTATGGATCATCCTTTCTTTAAAGGTGTTGCCCAGAAGTGAAAAACTTCTTCTGATGTTGTGTGTGTTTTTTTGATGAATCATGGTGATTTCCCAATGTTGTTGCTCTCATTTGCTTTCTCTCTTTTCCCATTCATGGTGTTGATGACCCCCCATTTCCAATTGTATAAGAGCTGGTGTCCTATTCACCCAGTGTCATGCATAAATCTACTAATCATTTGCTTTATTTTCTCTCTTTTATATAGCTCATTGTGTTTGAAGGTTTTGTCTAATTCTGATTTCAATGCTTGCATCTACTATCAATATACCGTATGATTGTAATAGCCCTACTTATCAACAAGTCGTATCATATACTGATACATGGTGACCTTATGTTCGCTATGTACCCTCACATATCAAAGTCGCTATACATTAACCTAATCGACCAACAATCTGACAATCAAAAAACATGCAATTTCATATCCTAAGTAAAACACCAACCCCATTAATGCAACAAGAACCAAAGATCTGCTTTCCACTATCACCACGTCCGTCATCAACAAGCCTTAACGACCTTCCTTCAACAACTTGTTTCTCTTCTCCTTTTTACGCATTCTCTCAACCTTCTTGGCGTGCATCTTAGCAGCCATCATCTCGTATCTCTCCTTCTCAGCCTTCTTCTCCCTTCTCTCCTTCATAGCATCAATACGAGCTTTCTTCTCATCCTCTTTCTCCTGTTTAAGTTCTTTAAGCTTAGCCTTAACTTGCTGATCTTTGAGTCTCTGTTCCTGCTTTTTGGCCCATTTGGAACCAACACCAAGTGATTTGACTCTGAAGGCATTCTTTTGCACCTTCCAGCCCTTTCCTGTTAAGAAATTCGTTAGTAATCTATCAAAAAGATGTATAGCTTCGGGAAACGACGATACGTACCGCTGACTCTGGAACCCTGTGTGAGGGTATCTGGGACTTCTGGTGTTGTGCTCTGTTCAGTCATATTATCTCAATGTGTAAAATAGTAAGATTCACAGTAATGGATCCTCAACTAGTTTACAAACGTCTAAGAAAAGAGTATGGTATTAATGCTCATCGCTTCCTATACTAAGACCCGCGATCAAAAAAATTTCCTTAGTATGGGGAGGTGTTCGGATGTTTTACGTCAGCAACATTTGGGGATACGCTTAGCTTTAGATCCAATATAGTCTTAAACTTGCTAGCTACTAAGTAGTGGTTGTTCTTTAATACCTGTAAATACATGGCTTTATATGCATGTCTTTCGTACTAACTTTATCGTAATATTAACAACGTAGGGAGCGGGTAGGTATCAAACTTCCTCCTCCGCGTTGTCAGCGTTGTTGAGACGGTCATCACCAGTGTCTGCCTCAGGCAGGAGATCCGTCTCATCATCAATCTCATAATCCTCATCGTTCAAGACGTCATCTAAGATATCATCCTCATCTCTATAATCAGCTTCCCCAACGGCCCTAAATCCATCACCTCTGGCAGTGTATCTGGTGCCTCTTCTGAAGATACCCTTAACTCTTTCAATGACAACAGAATCCATCATACGAATCACCTTATATGTGGCGATAACGGCAGCAATCACTGTAATACCTCCTCTGACAATATGGTTCACAACTTTATCAGTCACATTGTTTTCGATGAGGTCATCTTCTTCACCGAGTCTGATCTCACCGAATCTGGCAAAGCCACCATTACGACGGATACCTTTAACGTAAACGAACCAAGTAGCACCAATAAACACAAGAATAGGAATAACAATAACCATAGCAAGACCAAGTCCCTTGAGTTTACCGCCGTGTCTCTCTTGGAACTCATCCTCCTTACCTGGACATGGCACTGGGTTCCATTTGTCAAACTCCTGGCCACCTTTACAAGTGGACATTGGGATCTTTCTGTATCCAGTTGGCTCAAAGTATTCCACAGCATTCTTATCAATGCGGCAAATCTCGGAACGATCCTCTGGTTGAAGACCATTGACAAGCTTACAAGTACCATCTTCAGCCTTGGCATAGTTGTAATCACATTCAAAGTCACGTCTGGTACATGGACAATCTCTCACAATCTTGAAACCGGCACTCAATGGGGCACTTCCAATGAAGCAGTCGATACTGTTTGGCAATTTTCTCAAATATTTGGCCTCGTGACCGAACAAACAGTTAGATGACTCGAATGGGTGCTTTGGTGACCAATACTCAAAATCATCAGAGTCTGGATATTCAAGGTCCAAGACACACTGTCTGGAGAAGACTTTTTCGAAATTGATAGTGAATGTTCTGGACTCATCACCACGGCTAGCTTCAGATCTTGTGATTAAAAGGAACTTTTTTGAAGTGTCAGATGGTACGGTCACAATATCGGCGATCTTAACAGTGTCATTTGTGAACTTGTAGTCATGCCAAGTGTTACCTTCATCCAGTGAATAAGTCAGCGTATTGGTATTCTCCTCATCGTTGACTAATGCAATAATGGAACCACGGTCACCAAATTCCCATTGGTATGACCCCTTTTTAACCTCTTTCCATGTAGAGCCTCCATCTGAAGTGAGGAAAGTGGCAGCATCTCTGAGAGGACCAAGCTTATCACCAACATTACCACGGGCCAAGAATAATCCAGTGGCAGATCCAGATGAGAACGTATCACGAACATCTTTCCTCTCAGTGTATCCATGCAAGTGCAATGAACACTCTTTCAAAGATTTACCAAAACATGGGTAAACGTTACCATTTGAATCTGTAGATGGTGGCTGGATGAGATCCCAGTCAGAACCATCGTTGAATGTAATCTTGGACTGAAGCTGCTTCATAGCACCCTGTCTAGCTTCTTGGTGGTTGGAAACGGTGTTGATGATAGCGATACCTTCAAGACCCTCGACCTTCTCGTAGTCAACAAATCCACGCTCATCTCTGTTCACCTGACTCTGCGAGAGGACGTAAGAGGTACCATTAGCATTGGACTTCAATATAGCACCAAACTCGGAGCCGGCACGGTCGTTGGTGGTCACATGGAAGAAAATGGCGCCAGATTCAGCACCCAAAACAGTGTATGCCTGTTGGTGGTTCACGACAAAGTTCTTTGGGAATTCAGCAGCAGCAAACTCCTTACCATCCCCAGTGACGTAAGCCTTCAATGAATCACCTTCTCTAGCTGCAATCACAGTAAAGTGGCCAGTGGTAGCAAAGCCCACAATGTTTTCAAACTCAGTTTGGGAAGTAGCAAACTTGTCAGAAGAAGAAACAAGAGAGTACTTCTGGTCTTTGTGAGCTTGACAGATTATTGTTTCTGGGTTGGCATCAGACTCGATACTTCTAGCCCCGGCATAATCACATTTGACAGCATCCCTCAAGAGCAACTGCCAGTGGAGACCAAAGTCCTCCGAAAGGTAGGCAACAGGTCTGCAGTCCTTGGACCAAGCGTCCTCACATCCTTCCTGGCCGAAGAAAACCGAAATCTCAGCAGAAGAATTGGTAAACTGCAATGCAGGGAACCCAAAGTGGTTGACTTCACTCGGAGCCTGAGACATGCCGAATGTAGCAGCACGGTCAGCAGAAACATAGAGCTTTTTGTTTGCTGTGACGAGGTATGCGACGTCCTTGAAGTATGGGTTCAAATATACATCAATGATCTCCTCATCTGTAGCGAACTGGTGGAACTTCTCACCACCATCATGAGAGATGAAAAGCTGGTTCAAGTTATTCAGTACCAAGACAGTCTCATCACTTTTGTGATATTCAGACTGCTCTAGGAACAGGTAACGGGTGATCTTACCAGGAATGCTGAACTCAGATGTCAGGATATCTCTGGTCTTTGCAGCATCTTGTGTACAGTCGTAGATGAACTGGTTGATCTGAACGTCACCACCCGTACACATGTTACCTGGAATCTTCTTTCTATCAACGTACTCGTAGCTTGTTGCTGGAGAAGAAGAACACAATCTGGCAAAGTAAGCACGATCTGGGACACACTCGCCCTTGGAGTTCATGTAGAGACCCGAGTTACATTCGTAGTCAGCGATTGTACACTCACATGGCACTTCTTCCAGCTTCAAGTCAACCCAAGCCTTGTTGACGAAGCACTTGGCATCGGCCTTTCTTCTTTGGTAAATGTCCTTGTGGCCAAACAGACAAGCACCATCGCCCTCACCATGTGATCTTCCGAACCATCTCTCAAAATCGTCATCAGCGCAGGACTTGTCGAAGGCCCTGGAAAAATCGAGAGAGTAGAGAATTTGGTTCTGGACAGAGAGTGAGTCTCCGACAAGACCACCGAACAAAAACTGCGTCATAGAACCATCGATGGCAGTAGTCAACATGAATGGGAACAGTTCCTCCTCGAGCTCGATAGTTTCCCACGTTTCCGCTTGGTCCAAAGAGTAGTAAAGTTTCTTGGTCAAGAGCTGTCTCGTATCACTCTTCTTGGAGTATGGGGCAGCAACGATCACATTACCAAAGTCACCAAATGAGAAGATTGTTGGCTCATCCAAAACCTTCTTCCATGAGTAACCACCATCCCTAGAGAAGTAGGTATGCATCTTCGTGACATCATTATTGAGACGAACACCAGTGTTTCCAACACCCAGCAAGAGGCCCGGCGTAGGACCAGAAGCACTCTGGCCATCTCCACGTCTCTCCTCAATGGACAACAAGTTCAAACTGCAAGCAACATCACCAGGACAGTCCTCAGTTCTCATGAAGCTCCATGTGCGACCATCATCGAATGTGATCTTAGATCTCACGAGGGGCTCTAAACTTGTCTGATCAAATCCATTAGCAACAGCAGCGATCCATACACCTTCAACATTTTCAACCTTATCCATATTGATGAATCCAACGGCATCGGTCTCGACATTACTCAACAGATTTCTGTAGTGAAGACCATCGGTATCAGAGGCCAATACTGAAGATAAGCCCATTGAATTGGCGTATCCCCAGACACTGATGTGTAGGGAGTGCTTGGTGGACTCAAGGAATTCGAAGCCGTGAGCGATCAATTTCTCTGATAAAATAGCCTTGTTGAAATTGCGTCCATCTTTAGAAACGTAAAGCATGACAGGTCCACTATCGGTGTCGTATCTGTCAGATTGGACAACTGCAACCACGAATGTTTGAATAACTTGAAGATCATATACATATCCATTTGCCAAGTCATCGGTGTTGTCATTGATGATATCAGGTGTGGTTTTGAAAAAGTCAGTGGAGGTAAGAAGGCGTGAGCGCTTTAGGTATCCAAACTTATCCACTTCTGTTTTCAAACAGATAATTCTGGAGTCTTCATACGACTCAAAGACTGGTGTAGACTTAGTGAACAAACATTTGACAGTTTTCTCCATCATGAGCTTTGGATCGGTGTTAAACCCATCAGTGGTGTAGTAAATATCACTATTGCACTTTCCGGTGTCCTCGTCACACGTGAGGAGGGCAAGAAGGATCTGGTCTGGGTTGGCGTAGTTGACGTTAACCTCGTAGGTGAGGTCCTTGTCAATAGGGACACTAAACTCCTTCCATGATTTACCTCTGTTGTTTGTGACGTAATGAGTAGAGCCTGTTGTGAATGCGAATGCTCTCTCCTTTTTGACAGTGTCTATATGTATCCTGTCGATGTTCTCGAGGGACTTTTCCCAGTTCTTACCCGAGTCCTCAGAGATAAGTAAATTACCGTCGTTCAGATCAAACACCACTGGAGCATCATCGAAGTAGAGAAGAGACTTGGAGAGCTTGTTAAACTCTGTTCGGCGTACCTCTGGGGAGAATGCCGACACCGCTACCGATAGACACCACAGCAAGATCAAACAGGCGCTTGTCGGAGACCGCATTGTAATAGATAAAAAGCGGTGGAGTGTGTTTAGTGGTCAATTGAAAGGATCAGCTGCTTTTAGAATGTATGAATTGGCGTTGGCGCCGTCTTTGAAGGCGTATACTGGTTCGATAGTGTGCCAAGTGGAAGCTGATTAGAGCAAGGCGGTAAACTTAGCAAGATGCGTTTGGAGAAGGGGCGCAGCTCTATGGGATCTGTGTCACTGAAACCAAGTCTTCTGCCCAGGGCGGTTGATGGTCTTTAGCACTGTCTGCTCTTCTTGCTACTGCAATTGGGCGCTAGGAGTGGCTAAATGAAGGAGACTTCAGCGCAGCCTCTCCGCAGGCGAAGTCTAATTTTTGATACCGCGCACTACTCGCTTATGTCAGCCATCTTTCAAAATTTCGCGAATTTTGGGAATGGGCGCCTTTGGTCAACAAACTGCCAGTGATCAAATATTGGTCTGTTTGGTCTTTCTGCCAGGCAAGTTCCTCTGTGGTAGTCCTCATCTAAACTCACCAATCGATTACTGTCATGTCAGACTCAGCATCCAACGAACCACTCGATCTCCTCAGAATTCTGCTCGACGAGCAGGTGTACATCAAACTCCGTGGTGCTAGGGAGATTACAGGAAAGCTACAAGTATGTTAACCCTCATCCATTACCCAGTATTCACTGTATTCCTCAAAAGTGATCTAGTTACTAACATGCACTGCACAGGCGTACGACTCACATTGCAATATTGTCCTCAGTGACGCAACAGAAACAATCTTTGACACAGATGAGACCAATGAGCTCAAGAAGACAACGAAATCCTCTGAGATTCTGTTTGTGAGGGGTGACTCTGTCATCCTCGTGAGTTCCCCAACTGTTGAATAAGGTCGCTGGATGGCTACAATAAAAAACGTGTAATATAAGACGTGAAATGAATGGTTAATGCTATACGAATTATTATGCAAGTGTGGTTGTGTATGTGTGTGACATGATGTTGGCACAAGGGTATCAAATACTGTTTCTTCTCTGGATGACACGGTTCTCCTTTTCATTGAAGATACCAGCAGCAGCAATCTTTGGGAACTTCCCACTTTCCATCAACTCCTTGATCACCATATGGCCATACACACTTCCAACGTTGTAGATCTCTTCAAACTTGGCAAAGTCCAATGTGGCATAGTTCTCAATAGGTGGTCTCAAGTAAATGACACCTGGTGTGTTCTTTGCACGTTCCAGTGCATTGACCGAAGAAACGTAACACAATCTCATCTGAATCTCTGACATTGCTGGAACATTTGGATGAGATGAGAATGGGTTCCATTTGTTGAAAAAGGCCCACATTCCACTTAAGGAATCACCATAAGTCATTGGAGTACGATCATCAACTGAACCAACATCAACGGCAAAGATAATGGAGGCACCCCTATTCTTCATCTCTTCAACGGGCAAGTTATCAACGTAGCCACCATCAAGTAACATGGACCCATTATCTGTGATTGGTGGTAACAAACCAGCCAGAGACATAGAGGCTCTGATGAATCTCCAAGCGATACCAGACGAGTGGATCTCCATACATGAGTTGGTGATATTAGTCGAATTACAATAATACTGAATCCAGAAATCTTCAATTCTGTAACCACCAAGTGCCTTCCAGATACCTCTGTTAAACTCATGTCCAGTGGTGTATGCTGTTATTGGAATAGTCAAGTCACTCAATGTTCTCCACAGAGAACCAACACGACCAGCAAACTTCTTAGCACGACCATATATTGGAACCAAATCATAGTCACGAGCATACAATCCACCAATGAAGGAACCAATAGATGTTCCACCAATGATGTCAACTGGGATACCATTGTCCTGCAACGCCCTGAGGATACCGAGGTGGCTAAAGCCACGAGCACCACCACCTCCAAGAACAAGACCCACAGCTTGGCCTGACAGAAGACGAGCGAGTCTCAAGAAGTCATTTTTGTGTGGAACAGGGGAGTTGTAATGTGTCTTCGACTTTGAGTTGATGTATTTAGAGGTGAGATTTTCAACCTTGGACTTGATGTTAAGAGCGATAGTCATTGGAGTTTTTGGATGCAATGTACTATTAGAGGTAGCAGCTTCACCATTTTTATAGTTCAGTTGGATGTGATGATGCGAGTGAACCCAAATACGATTCTTAAGCCACTTACCAGTGAGTCCTGGCTCGACATACTTCTCTGGGTGTAACAAAATAAGCTCAGTTCTTGCAGTGGTGCGGGCCTTGAGTAGGAGCCTCTCGTAGTCACCAACAGCTGGATCAGCACCAGCATCAGCCATGAGGAGGATACAATCAGCCTGCTGAATGCAAGTCGAGGTCCAACTGGAGTTCACAGCAGTGTCAGCAATGTACACGACAATCTCGTATCTCTCTTCCAAGTCGGAGAAGTAGCCACTTTGACGAAGTCTGGAAAGCTTGTCAAATGCATACTTACCCAAATGTGTCAGTGTTGATGCCTGATCCAAGCCAATGACCGATACGTTCACAGCCTTGAAAGCCTGAACTAGTCTAGAGGCAAAATCAGAGACGGGAAGGCCGGCAGTGGTTGGCAAGATGGTGATGGTTCTATAATTTTTACTCGTGTGTCTCACAGTAGAGGTCGATGGTACCTGGAACATATCATAGTGTTGCCCCTGTGCCTCCTGCATAGTTTTGGCAACAATTCTGGAAACCTTAATCATGATGGATGGTGACTCCAAGGACAAGATCTCAAACAATGTTCTTGGTATTCTGGCAGCTTCAGAATCTCTCACGGCAACAAAAGTACTTGAACGCTTTGCAGCAGTCAAGACTTCAAGTTCACCAAAACTTTCACCTTGTCCATACTCACCCATGACGTTCACCTCCTGTGTAGATGGATTCTCTTGCAACGATCTCAAACGGCCAGAGAGTATAATGTAGATACCATTAGCATCTGTGTTCTGCTTGAACAACGTATCACCAGCATCAAGGTGGATCCACTCGAGAGCACTATCTAATTTCAGTACCTTTGGGTTAAGTGACTCAATCAAAGACTTGGCAATGGAAAGATAGATCATGAAGTATTTCTCACAGAGGCGTTCCAAATCCTTGTTGGACAAGAAAGCGACAACCGAATCTGTCTTAGCCCTAACACTGACAAATGACTTGTATCTCACCATGGCACCAAGGTATCCGGCAACACCACCATCTCTCACTGTATGAATTAAGTGCTCCCTTCCATTCTCAGTGTGATACACCTCCATCTCACCTTTAAGGACGTAGTATAAACCTTTACTTCCAGAGTTCTCCTCGATGCATACTGTGTCTTTCTTGATCATCTCCAGGTCAATAGCCTCAGCAAACTCCAACTTTGCCTGTTCAAAGTCAACTTGATCACTGCTGAAGTCATTAACGGTGCTTGATGCGATAGACATAGTTCTCAGTCGAGGAAAGGTACCTTCTAACAATGGCGTGTTTTCTTGTTGGAAAGTGTGGTATGTTTCAAATCCACGTGATGCTGGACTGTTGAGAACAGATGTATTGCTGCGAGTCGATGTACGTGGAATGAGTGTATCACGGTCGACTCCCATGAATCTAAACATTTGTTCGACGAGGGCAATACGAAGAGATGTCTCCTCCGTTTCCTCCTCGGCTGAAAAAGTTCTGTTAATGACATCCTGGTCACTGGATGACTCTGTATGGAGTTCCTGGCGAGATAGTGGCACATTAGAGAGTAAATCACCTGGATTGAATGAGTCTCGAGAGTGGAGAACAACATGACGAGATTCTGTTCGCTTCATCTTTGGCATGTGTCCCATTGGGAGACGTGAGTTTGGAGACAATACAGATCCATTTGAATTTTCTCTCTTGGGACCTTGTGGTGTTCCCGGTGTGCCTCTTGAGCGATGACGGCCACGGGTCCCTTCTGTAAATGATGAAGTTGAGCTATGTTTTTGGGTCTCTGTGAACCTTTTCAAAAGGCCCTCTTTGAGGTATGATGGGATATCAAGTTTCACCTTATTGTTGAGTCTGATCTCTGCATCAAAAAGCTCTCTAGTAAGACCAAGGTAGTTGTGCACTGTTTGGAAAGTAACTCTATAGAGCCTTGTGAGGATCATCTGAACGATATGTGATGAGGCACGTGGATGCTTGTGCTTAAGTCTCTTGAATGCATCTGCTGGAATGATAGCGATAGTGGAGTCTGCTGTTGCACGAGCAATGATCTTGGGTGTAGGTTCGAGGTAATCTGGTGTTGTTGGGGTGGATCCATTGAGGTTTAGTGGATCAATTCGATCGTCCAAGCCTTGATTAATCCCTAAGCCAGTAGGGTTACGAGGCGAGCTGAAGCTGCTTCTCAAAGGGTCTTCATCCGTAAAGAGTGTCAAGATATCTATCAAAGAAGATAGGGCATTACCAGTCTTAACCTCATTAAGCAATTGATATCTCTCTCCATTCAAAATGAATGTCTCACCGGCAAACTCGTCATCATTCTGCACGTGGTTTGTCTTGTTCTCAACTTTGGAGAAGATTTGAACGTTACCCTCACAGACGATAGCAAATCCGAGTCCTGCCTCTAGATCCAATACCTCATTTGCATCCAGCTTTTGCGTTCTCATACTCTTAGTCAACTCGTTAAAGACCGGCTTCTCGAGGTAACCAAACACTTTGATAGCAATGAGGAATTCATCGAGATATGATCCGAACCGTCTCTTCCCTCCCTTACCCGCTTCATCGAGGAAGGCATCTACTCTTGGTGGTTCTCTTCTCTCCTCGAGTACTTTTGAATACCCTGTCAATGCCCTATATCTAACAAAGAGTAGACTTGTGACAAAGACCGATCCCAAGATTAGTAGGAGACTCGTGAAACTGAGCGTGATGCTGAAGCTCGTACTAAGCAGGTTCAACAGCCATGACGGGAGTGTTATGAGTGCAACCTCGAGGATCTTGACCGATACCCATGAGATGAAATAGAGTATGTGACCGATTAATGATGGAACACCTAGACCAATAGTTGTGTTGATGATCTCGTCATTCCCCACAGTGGGGGTTTGTGGAACAAGACCGTTCGTCTCACTGATTGAGACCGTCGACATCAATCAATCAAGCAGATTAAAGTATGTGGTGCTGTGTGGTACTCTGTGTACCTTACTTGAGTTATTACCGTGTGAAGGAGGAGTCTTTTTCACGTGAGTTGCTTGTATTTTGTGTTTTGCTGTGGCAAGAAGTCCATCATCTTCTAAAAGGGGATGGAACCCCATGGAAATGCGGCTCGGGCACACGTTTTAAAGGCGCGCTTGGCTTCGAGAGCGCATCCTTTTGGCTAAGGGAGGGTCCTGAATCTTTTGATAATGAGAGTCTACAACTGTGATTGTGTCTTGTCTCGTATATATATCACATGTCCTATGTCATATCTCTCAATTGGTTTTAGTACACCTTCTTCTTCTCGTCGAGGGACAACTCACCGGCACCGGTGTTAACAACCAAGAGCAAACCACCAATGATGGACAAAGTCTGGTAGAACTCATACTTTAAGTAGTCTCTCTTGGCCTCGGAGGTAGCATACCAATATGAGTTTTGTCCAAAGTTATAAAAGACCAAAATTGTGATCAAAACCATACATGCGAATCTTGTCTTGAAACCGGCAAGGATGGCAGCCATACCGATAAAAGTGATAATTGTGGTGAACCAAGATTTTGTAACTGCAAATGTGACAAACATGAACATCAAGAGAATACGACCAGCGAGAAGAACATAGTTTTTATAATCGTTGTTTGTAGAGATTTCAGGTAGACCTGCAAATCTCTTCTTCTCCTTAACTAAAGTATCACTAAATGCAATAAGCAATCCACCCATAAGTGAAAGGTTTCTAAGCATAAAGTTTGTACCGACAAAGAGACCATACATGATTCCCTGAGTGATAATGACACCAATGAGGGCAGCTGAGGCGTAAAGTTGATGTTTTTTCAAAACAACGAGTGTGGAGCCACCAATCATAACTGTGACACAGGTGAGGAGAAGCAAAATGACGAGAACGTATGGGATGTGTCTATAATTCCAAAGATAAAACACTTGATCGGACCATTGTGATATGATTCTCCATGAGTCCTCGTAGAAAGTGGCAACGATGAGGAAACGGCCGATTTGAGGAACATATGGCTTAATCTTTTGAACAGCTGGAACATCAAGAAGATCTTCAACCTTCTTGGAGTATTCCTCGAATTTAGCATTGAAGCTTACACTTGACTGAGATTTGGGTTGAGTGAATTGCTGATGAGCTGGGAATTGCTGTTGATTGCCAAACTGACTAGCAGTTGGAATCTGATTGAACTTTGCACCTCTGAAAGACATGTTGCTTTTCTGGAGATGTAGTTAGGGGTGGGGGTGTATAATTCAATTCAATTGCCTATTGATCCGGGCCTCTGAAACGTTGAATTTGGTGTTTGTGGTTACTATGTGAGATTCTACTCCTGCTGATGGCAAGAGAGGTATGATAAGGGAATTATAGCTAATTTAGCACTAGATGGACCCTTCGGTTGGTTTTTAGAATCAGGAAAAGTCCGCGGTCGGTGGAACTGAGAGTGTTTACGTGGACAATTCAACTTTATTTCCTGATTTGGATTCGCGACAGTGTTAATAGGGTTACCCGGTTACCTGTCACTACATTTAGCACTAAAAGTTGGTGTTAAATAACCTCATTAAGTGCATTTACTCTACTTAATGGTGTATGTATATATACAACTGTTCAATTACACAAATATATGGATGTTGTGTGTTCGTCTTGTTGGTATACAACGAGTTCACTGTACCGAATCGGACGGGTCTCTGATGTGTCAAACTGGTGGCCTCAGGGCAGCATAACCTTTCCCGATCAGGCACTACCTAAGAGTGAAGCGTATCTATTGGGACAGTTTAGTCTTTATACTTTGATTATAACTTTCTAGTTATCACTAGAGTACCATCCATACTGAGTTTCGTCTAATGGTTATTATCTCTTGATATTTTTTGTTGGCGCATGGTTAATTGCTAATAGTGTACATTGCTACTGCTCCATGTAATGCATCTACTGCAGCCCCAGATAGATAATCTCATGGTAGATTCTCTATGTACCCATATAATTGATAGACATCATCCTCCTATAACTAACTCCTAGCCAGTTGTCCAAGGGTATCTCTTGCGATTTGGAACCAAATCATCTTAGATTTTGTCATCGTGTTTGCGTCTTTGCCTGCAATGTACGGCACTAGGATGATGTCGGCTATCGTACAGTTTAGGAAAATTGCCGGCGGGGAATCTAAGGTCATTTGGGTGTTCTTTGTGATGTAGGAGTGGTAGAGAGGAGACATCGGTGTGAACCCTGGGCTATCTTGTCTCTAGTGTTTAATGTATTCCATAATTAAGTATTCTAGGACACACTGTATTGGTTCCCTACAACGCGCACGCGAAGAGAGATAGTGATAAGTCACCGCCGTGTGCAGTGCGGCTAAGAGGTTTGATCGGTGACTAAAAATCGATGGGGTACAGGCACACATGTATCGATAGGGGGGGAAATCACTTGGGTATGGGGTCTTAGTGGCCCACTGATTACCAGAGACATGGGTAATTAGCAAAGATGCCCAGCAATAAGACAAAAAACAGTGGTCTAGGGCATCGCAGTATCGGATATCGAGACATTTTAGCTACAGGTTTTCCTTCATCTGTATGGAGGGGTTCTCGGTTCTCGGAGCTCGGAGATGGTGCCAAAAAGGGCAACGGGTTGTGTCTAATGAGATCCATTAAAGTCCCTTTGTAAGGATGATATATTCCCACTAGTTAATAAACCTATCTCTTCTACACTCACCTTCTACTCATTCACTAAAAATAATATCAAAGACTCTACAAAGGAAGTGTAAAAGAAACACAGCCCAACCAGATTATATCGGGACTTGCACCGTGCAGTTCCGGAGCTCTCGTATTTAAGCAAGCTTGGCGCCACCAGCGAAAAAAAAAAAGAGAGAGCCCCAGCGGCTTCCCCATCATTCCAATCACAACACACTTAGCCGCCGACTTCTTTTTGCCATCCGCTAGCTACAAAGACAGCTCATAGCTATACTATCGCGTTATTACATACAATGGCCAAGGACGGCATAGTTACGTCCACTGAGGCGCCTCTTAAGGATGCCGAGTCGGGCCAGCTTGTGCTAGAGCGCCGTCTACTCACCCCGCTACTCTCTAAGAAAGTGCCGCCCATCCCCACTGATGAGGAAAGAAAATTCTATCCTTTTAAGAAGGCTAATCCAATCTCTAAGGTGTTCTTCTGGTGGCTAAACCCAATTATGAACGTCGGTTACAAGCGTACCCTTACGCCTCAAGATCTCTTCAAGCTCACCCCAGATATGACAATCGATCACACATATGAAAAGTTCGATCGATACCTTACAAAGATAGTTGAGAAAGATCGTGCTGCTGCATTGAAGAAAGACCCATCTCTCACCCCTGAAGACCTAGAGAGACGTGAATACCCAAAATTTGCCATCATTAAGGCCCTCTTTCTCACTTTCAAATGGGAATACTCTACCGCTATCATGTTCAAAGTGTTTGCAGACGTTTGCGGTGTTTGTAACCCACTATTATCCAAGGAACTCATCAAATTCGTTAGCAGAAAGACTCTTAACGCAGATATCGCTGTCAATGATGGTGTCGGATACGCATTCGGATGTACATTACTCCTCGCATTCTCAGGTATCTTCATCAACCAATTCCTTCATCTATCCATCACTACAGGTGCCCATTGTAAAGGTATCCTAACCACAGCACTCCTCAAGAAGTCCTTCCGTGCTGACGCTGAGACTCGTCACAAATTCACTTCTGGACGTATCACATCATTAATGTCCACAGACTTGGCCCGTATCGATCTAGCCATTGGTCTTCAACCATTCGGTTGGACTTTCCCAATCCCAGTCATCATTGCCATTGCATTGCTCATCGTTAATATCGGTGTCGCTTCCCTCGCTGGTATCGCTGTCTTCATCATCTCTATCCTCGTTATTGGTGGTTCCGCAAAGGCTCTCTTGAAAATGAGACGTGGTGCCAACAAATTCACAGATAAACGTATCTCACTCATGCGTGAAATCTTACAGAGTATGAAAATGATCAAGTATTACTCCTGGGAGGATGCTTACGAGAGCTCCGTTGTTGAACAGAGAAACAGTGAAGTTGGAGTCATTCTTAAGATGCAAAGTATCAGAAACTTCCTCTTGGCCTTCTCCGTTTCGCTACCATCGTTCACTTCTATGATTGCATTCCTCGTCCTTTACGGTATTAGCTCCAACAGAAACCCAGCAAACATTTTCCCATCTATCTCGCTCTTTGGTTCTCTGGCTCAACAAACTATGATGCTTCCAATGGCTTTGGCTACTGGTACAGATGCCATGATTGGTCTTAACAGAGTCAGAGAGTTCCTTCAGTCCGGTGTTGATCTCGAAGATCCAGAGGCACCACAGGGCAATGATCAAGATTCTCAGGATGCTAATGTTGAAAAGCTTCCTGAAGATGTTGCACTGAGTGTCAAGAACGCCACTTTTATCTGGGAAACATTTGATGATGAAGAGGATGAAGGTGCCGACAAGCCCAAGGCTGATACTGCCACTGAGAAAAAGGATTCTGATATTGCCACTCCAGCAACTTCTACCAAAGATACCCATTCAGATTCCGAGTTGAAGAACACTGCATCATCCACTGAGGAGGAAGGTCATGAATCATATACCAAATCCGTCTTTGAAGGTTTCCACAACATCAACCTTGACGTTAAGAAGGGCGAATTCGTCATTGTCACCGGTGCCATCGGTTCCGGTAAATCCTCTCTCCTCATTGCTCTTGCCGGTTTCATGAAGCAAACAGGAGGAACGTTAACCGCAGCTGAAGATGTTCTCCTCTGTGGTGCCCCATGGGTCCAGAACACTACTGTTCGTGAAAACATCACATTTGGTCTCCCATACGAAGAAGAGCGCTACGAGCGTGTTATTGATGCCTGTGCTCTCAGAGATGACTTAAAGTTGTTCGCAGGTGGTGACCTCACAGAGATTGGTGAGCGTGGTATCACCTTGTCTGGTGGTCAAAAGGCAAGAATCAACTTGGCTAGAGCTGTCTATGCCGATAAAAGCATTGTGCTCTTTGATGATGTCCTCAGTGCTGTTGATGCAAGAGTTGGTAAACACATTATTGATGACTGTTTCGGTGAATACATGAAAGGAAAAACTAGAGTCTTAGCTACTCATCAATTGTCACTCGTTGACAAGGCTGACAGAGTCGTCTTTTTGAATGGTGATGGTACACTTCACATTGGTACCGTTGAGGAGTTGCTCACCTCAAATGAAGGGTTCATCAAGTTGATGGAATTTTCCAAGAAGTCTTCTGAGGAGGATGAAGAAGAGGATGGGGATATTGATGAAGAGGAGCAAGAAATTATTGCTTTGCAGAAGTCACAGTCTCTTGCAGTAATCCAACCAAAGAAGAATAACAATGATGCCGCAGCCGGTGTCCTCGTCAATGAGGAGGAGAGAGCCAAGAACAAGATCTCAAGTAAAGTGTACACTGAGTATCTTCGTGAAGGTGGTGGTATCCTCGGGAAGTTTGCTGCCCCAATTGCTATCTTGCTCCTGATTTTGGATGTCTTCACTACTATCTTCATCAATGTTTGGTTGTCATTCTGGATCACCTACAAGTGGAAGAACCGTTCAGATGGTTTCTACATCGGTTTCTACGTGATGTTTGTTGTTCTCAACATCTGCTTCATTGCCAGTTGCTTTGTTCTCTTGGGCTACATCTCAACCACTTCTGCCCGTGAACTTAATCTTAAGGCCATGAGACGCATCCTTCATGCGCCAATGGCATACCTTGATGTTACACCAATGGGTCGTATCCTCAACAGATTCACCAAGGATACCGATGTCCTTGATAACGAACTTGGAGAACAACTCAGACTCTTTTTGCATCCAACAGCCTTCGTTATTGGTGTTATCATCCTCTGTATCATTTATCTTCCATGGTTTGCTCTTGTCATTCCACCGCTTCTCGTCGTCTTTTCATGTGTCACCAGTTATTACCAGTCATCCTCTCGTGAAGTCAAGCGTCTCGAGGCTGTTCAGCGTTCCTTCGTCTATAACAACTTCAACGAGGTCCTCAACGGTATGTCAACACTCAAGGCTTACCGCGCCACCAGCAGATTCCTGAAGAAGAACAATGTCAGCGTTGATCGTATGAATGAGGCATACTTTGTCGTCATTGCTAACCAAAGATGGATCTCCATCCATATGGACATGGTAGCTGTGTGTCTCTTATTCGTTGTCGCCATGCTCGCTGTTACTAGACAGTTCAGTATCTCTGCTGCTTCTGCTGGTCTTGTGGTGACTTATGTGATGCAGATTGGTGGTTTAATGTCTTTGATTATGAGAGCTTATACCACTGTTGAAAACGAGATGAATTCCGTCGAGAGATTATGTCAGTACGCTAATGATCTTGTTCAGGAGAAGCCATATAGAATCAATGAGACCAAGCCATCTCCATCTTGGCCAGAGTCTGGTTCCATTGAGTTTGAAGGTGTGTCATTAAGATATAGGGATGGACTTCCACTTGTTCTCAGAAACTTGACCCTTGCTGTCGCTGGTGGTGAGAAGATCGGTATCTGTGGTCGTACCGGTGCTGGTAAGTCCTCTATCATGACTGCTCTTTACAGACTGAGTGAGCTTGCAGAAGGTCGTATCCTTATTGATGGTCTTGACATCTCCAAGATGGGATTGTTCGAGCTGAGATCCAAGTTGTCTATCATTCCACAAGATCCAGTCCTGTTCCAGGGTACTATCAGACGTAATTTGGATCCATTTGGTGAAAGTGATGACCAGCATCTTTGGGACTCACTCAGAAGAGCTGGTCTAATTGACTCAAGCGTTCTAGCCACCATCAAGGCTCAGGGAAAGGAGGACAAGAACTTCCACAAATTCCACCTTGACCAAGCCGTAGAAGACGACGGATCAAACTTCTCTCTTGGTGAAAGACAGTTGTTGGCTCTTGCAAGAGCTCTTGTTCGTAACAGTCGAATCTTGATTCTTGACGAGGCTACTTCGAGTGTTGACTATGAGACCGACGCCAAGATCCAGAGCACCATCAAGTCGGAGTTCAGCGAATGTACCATCTTGTGTATTGCTCACAGACTGAAGACTATTCTGGACTACGATAAGATTCTGGTTTTGGAGGCTGGTGAGATTGAAGAGTTCGGTACACCAATGACGCTGTACGAGAATGATGGTATCTTCCGCCAGATGTGTGACCGTTCTGATATCACAAGAGAGGACTTCGTGCATGATTTATAAATCTAACTTGATAGACTTTTTGTTTGTAATGAGACGAAGGCCGATCCTGTAACAAATATATAGATCAACTTGGCGGGCGATGTTGACCATAGCTGGCTCTTAGTACTATTGAAACGGATATACCGCACAACGATCGTATAGCTAGCCATTCTCATGCTCTCTTACCCTTTCTTACAAGTTTATACTTTATAAACACGTGATAGACATTCGTAGATCTTAAATAAAAGGGATGATTATTAAAATGGATACCGAGGGACGGTGTGACTTGTGGGGCACCATCAAGTCAAGAATAAGAAGCAGTAATCGTTCGGTAACAATGCGGAAACTTAACAACTTCATAAAGGAAAATTCAAGAGAGCAACATCATTATAACGTCAGTCAGTTAGCATAGACGCTTCCAACGTCGCTGAAGCCCAGGTCGCCGAACACCGACAAAGGATCCTTAATCAGGTGCTGAATAATAGTTTGTAGAGCACCCAAGTCAGATCCCATTGATGCGCCAATGTTGTCATTGTTGATGAAACTCATCGAGAAGACAATTGCCAAGTTTACAGCGTCCATTCTGTTATTGTCAGTGTGCTGTATTACCTTGTTTAGGTGCTCGAACAATCTTTTTAGAAGATGGTAGTTATTCACCGGCAGTTGGGTCACCAAAGTTCTCAAGTTTTCAGTCAGATCGCCTTCCTTTGCGGCCTGTACAAACTCAGGTTGAAGCTCGTTGGTCAATAAACTCTCTGGTAACTCCCTGAGATAGGACTTAAAGCAACCGGCAAGAGTGTTGATCTCGAACCAACGATCGTCCTCAAGCGTGAAGTCTCCTCCCTCATCGAAGGCCTGCTTCAACAGGTTAATGCTTCCAACAGAACCTGGAACTCTGTAAAGACCAGTTTCGTCGAGACCCCTGAGTTCAATCTCTTCAAGCAATCTCTCAACAATGCTAGGCATTAAGGTACCTTCTCGCTCACAAACATCTGCAATTGGAACACCAAACACCTTGGAAGATGTCAAGCCCTGGGAGTCCTTGGACAAGTATGTGTATCTCTTGGACATGTTCAAAGCAGCGATCCATTTCTGTGCCTCTGCATTGGATTGGGCCTGGAAGCAGTACTCATCGCCACCATTCTCACCAACAAGCTTGAAGAAACCCTCAATGTTGGAGTGAACAAACAAAGGTTTGGTACGGAAGAGCTTGATCTGTTGGTATGGCTTTGAATGCTTTCCTGCCAAATCAATCTGGTCAACATCTGGCAACTCACTTGGATGGACGACTCTATCTGGACCAGACCAGCCGCTCCCAACATTAATCGAGAAAGGACGAACAGACTTAAACAAACCACCAAGCCTCTTCATACCACCGCTGCTTGCTTTAGACGGGGAAGATCCAGTACGACCACCCTTACGCTGTTCTATTTGCGTATCGTTTGGGGCAGGGCTATGCATGTCACGGGACAGGTTCAACGAGGCCCGAGCCTGGGACATCAACTGAGATCTCTTAAGGTCTCTCTCCTGGTTCTCCAACACCTCTCTCTTTTTGATGTCCCTCTTGACCTTCTCCTGCTCTCTCTCAATCAACGAATGGAACAATGGAGTCTTACTAATGGTACGGAGCTCTTTGGACTCAACGGAAGCAACATCCTTGATCTTTTTAAAGTCCAGTTCTGGGTAATCAGCAAATTGGAACAAAAAACCAAACTCTCTGTTGAGGACATCAGTCTGGGATGGGTCTGGCTCCTGTAAATGCATGTCAGCAATGTTACTGACACAGTTGTATGTGAAACGGCGTTTGTCAAAGTTGATGAGCTTGGAGTTCTCAATGGACATGTTCGGAACAAAGTTGGCAATCTCCATTAATCTCTCTGTAAACCAACCACAGCAAGGCGTCAGAGGACCTCTCAGCTCCTCAGTTAAATCATCAACATCCAAATTTGGAAGCAAATCAGTCACTTCACCCCATACCGCGGCAGATGATGAGAAGACCCAAGAAGCATCGTAAGCGCGAGACTCTGGGGAAACAATGGCCTGGATGATGGCAGTTTCAATGAAGGATGGAACATGTGGAGAAACGTTGTCAGCAGCGTCAAACTTCGAGGTGTTGTGGAAGAGGTCAGCGCCGCTCATTCTTAATCTGGTGATGGTCAAAATTTGAAGAACAGACACCATCTTGGCATTACGGTCCTTTCTTGGTGTGTCTGGGTCTGCGATGTGTACCTTGAAGAACTTCTCAAGGTTATCATGGAGCTCGAAGAGGGCCTTAACCGGTGGTGGGAACTTGGAAATCACCATGTCCTGGGTGTTGTCACCGTAGAGGTTCCTCAACCATGAAAACACATTCAGCACCTCAAGTTTGCCCTCATCCTTGGTATTCGGCCAATTGTATCTGAATAGACTGATCAATGACTTACCAGCATGAATCTCAAGCAACTGGAATACCATGATCCAATCACTGATTGTGACATCGTTGAAATAACTGTTGATGAAGGTGTCGAGTCTGTTGACAAATGCCTCAGCCTCTCTAAAGTCCTTCGGAAGCTTCAGGTCATTGAGCGTAGCGTTGAATAAATGTGGGGTTTTGACAGGTGATCTTGGGAATCCATCTAATGGCCTGTAGCACTTCTTGATGTATGATTTTCTGATCTTCTTGTACAAGTTCTGAAGAACAAAGAAGATATCATTGAGCTCAGTGTTCAACTCAGTTGCAGACTCAAATCTCTGCAAAATCTCCTTCCAGACGACCACAATTTCATTATCAATGGCTCTCAAGAGTTGAACGAATAAATTCTTGTTCTTCAAATCATCTGTAAAGTCAGCATAGTGCTCACTGACCAAGATGGACACTGCCTCCAGCACACCGATTTGAATGTTACCAACAAATTTCCAGTTTAAATCAGCGTCATCAATGGAAATGTTTTGATCCCAGTCTGGCAGATCACCTTGTGAATCAGCATTGAACTTCTGGATTGACATTGCAGCAGATCTGGCTCCATTAAATCTCTTCAGGAGAGCCTCCAGCAACTGACTTGTGGAAGCAAAGCTTCTGTAAGTAGCGAAGAAAGTAGAGGTGTACACACCATTGTTCATCTTGAGTTTCAAGAACTGATTGTCCAAAAGATTCGACTTCTCCAAGTAGGTATCAATGTCCCTTTTGTCAATTTTCTTCGAGAAGATGTTGGAAGTCAAGGCCAACACATCAATCATCTTATCAAAAGTACCAGCCTTCAAGACGACATTAAGTGGTTTGGTCAAAGAGTTGAGCAAGTTAGAGCTGTCTAGCATAGCAAAGACATCGTCGTCTCTATCACCAAGGCCAGGATCCAAGTGGGAAGATGCTCTGTTGGACTGTGGAAGCTGACTGAGTCTGTGGTTCGAGATCTGCGAGAGCCTCTTAGAAGATGGAGTCTCGAGAACAACGGAAGCTGGTCTGGAGTGTTTGAAGTCATCACCAAGAGACTTGAAGATGAGATCGTTATCAATATGGAACACGTCGGAACCGATGTTGAAAATATCTCTCACGGACTTGAGGAAAGCATTTTGCTTTGAAGATGGGAGCTTGGAGTTCAAGGCAAAGCTCTTCATGTCAACCTCTTCAACACCAGTCACCTTCTGGAACTGAGGTTCGACATTTTGACCCGCAGTGGCTTTAGTGACAAAGCCACCCGCACCAATCAAAACATTCTGGTTGAACAATTTGTAAGATGGAACAATCTCAGAGAACAGAGTTGGTAAGTAAGATCCAGTGAGCAATGGAGTTCTAGACTCGTGGAGCTTATGGTAGTTGGAAACGGCATCATCTTCCACGGACAAGCTGAGCTCCATGACTGACTCTAGGGACAACGGTGGTAATGAAACATGATTAGACAACAGGTTGTAAAGTTCCTTCTGCAACCCGGTGTTTTCTCTCTTATCATTCTGTTTAGACAAATCATCATTCTGTTCAAGCTTGTCCAAATACTCATCCCATCTGCTGAAGGAAATTTTAACTCTCTGAACTCTCTTCTCGCACTGTTTCAAAGTGGAGTTGTCAACAAACTTGACAGTCAAATCACCAAAGTATGGAACAACGTCTTCCTTGGGGTAAGTGACACCAAGACCCTGAGGAGCAATGACATGGTATGAAGATCTGTGACTGGCTTCTGAAATCATGTTTCTTCTATCGAGCTCGAAGACAACAGGAGCCCACTCCGAAGAGATGATTTTGAGTGACCTCTCAGTGACATGAGACCAAGTCTTTTTGAGTCTCAAAACTGGGATGGAGCAGATGACAGTAGCAATCGCGAGCCAACTGACCATATCACCAATCTTGTCAAAAATGCAACCGATATCAATCCATTTCTCAAGCACAAGAGCTCTCCTTTGTTCGTCCTGAGCACCACCAAACAGATGGTTGACGATAAGTCTTCCCAAGTAGTGGATGTTTGATGTGGAGTTGAAGATCAATGGGTTGAGTCTTGGGGATGACATACCATCAATCTCGTACAACAATGATGGATCACTCTTTGGGTTCCAAGAGCGGTTGAATCTCAAGTCAATGAGGTTGATCTGTTGGGCCAACTCTCTAGAGTCTATGGCAAGGAACATGTCCACATTCATGAGTGTCTGAGAGCCCTTTGGATCATATGGTGATCTGCGGAATGAGGTGAGTGTCTTCATGGCCTCGTCCTTTTTCGTGAGAGAGGTGCGGATGCGGTTAGCAAGATGCTCATCATGGGTAGCAATGCCAGAGAGCAACTTGAGCAAGAGGTCGTAAATGGACTCATCAAGAAGCATACCCGGGAAGGAATCGATGATCGTTGTAACAACCAGTCCGAGCCTCTGTGTAATGGCATAGTCAGTGTTGGCAGAGATCAAGACCTTACCAGATGATCTGGAGGCCCTCTGGTTGGAGAATGTCACAGCAAACTCATAGAAATACTTGAGGCCAGTCTTTATGTCACCAAATAGTGGAAGGATGAGAAGCAAGTTGTATGAAAGTTTGTCGTCATCAAGGATGTTGAATAGCACTGTGTGACAAATCGACTCAAGAGACCCGGACACAATAGAATTGGAAGAGTTTAACTGAAGCTCTGGGTGTGGGTATGCATCGGAAAGGTGTTTGATCTTAACCCTGGTGTTTTTGGAGCTTTCACTCTGGCTGGAAATGTTCGTCGTTGCTGTCTGTGTTACTGGAGATCCAATACCACTCTTCAAATTCGACTTTGAAGGCATCGTCGAGAGTCTCTTCCGTCGCACAGAAGTCGTTGTTGTGGTTGTCGGATTACCATTCTCATCCAGTGATGGGTCAAATGACTTAATATTGAGGTCAGCTGGTAGTTTGTAAAGTGACAATACCGGACCCTTGAGCTCAGCCTTGTAAACCTTCCATGAATCAGACGATGCGTTGTTGAAGTTGGTAATATTGGAGCCTTTGTTGATCCAACCGGTCTTGATGACACTTGCATCGTAATTTTCATAAGTAAATGGTCTGTTTTTAGTAGCAGTTGAACCATTGTTGAGGTTGAAAGAGTTCAACGAGCGGGTCATTGTGGAAGTCTGATCTTCGCCAACGGCAGTGGTGGCATGTGAGTCTATCTGGTGGAGGTGAGAATGTGAACCATTGTTATGGTTCTTATCAGATATAGTAGCCATGGATGTGGAACCGGTGAGCTTTTCACTCTGAGTGGTCGGTGCCGCAGTAGCGGCCGAGTTGAGAGATGCCTTTGACTCTGATATGCTAATATGGTGGTGACTGTTGTCAGTCATGCTGCTGTTGAGGGAAGCGTTAGAGGCGGATCCATGGGATTGATAATAAATTGAGTGGGAAGAGGAGTTAGAAGGCTCAGAAATCTTTGGTCTGTCCTTCTCAGCAATGCTGTTGCGCTTGCTGCTCCTCGACCACCTCATCTTCTTAGCTTGAGTAGCAAGTTGTCGTCTGTATCGCGTCCGTTAGTGTCTGTTTTCAAAAATTATCTGCTTTTTCGGGCCCTGGAATTCGAGAGAAGAGAATATATGTCCGTTGAGTATCCAATCGAGGCACAAACGATTTGAGATGCGCACGCAGAGAGCCCGTGTGCAAGTGTGATCATGCTGTCATACCAGTGTGAATCGGCGATCGCGCGCGCATTCAAGGCAACGCGTTGCCAACGCGCTGGGTGGGGCCAATAATGACGGCATCTGTTACTATAAGAGAGATAATTGAAGTCGGTATAGGAGCCATGGTTTAATACATTGATATGTCGGTGACCTGTAACTGGATCTGCATGGTTCAGAGAGCGGTCGTGAGTCGTAGAGGGATCGAGACGTGTGTGAACGCATGTCCATGATCCAGCGAGAATGCGGATCGTGTCGCGCTGCCAATGGGCCAATTGGCCGGGCGGTTGTTGTTCTCTTCTCCTCTCCAGGGACAAATCAAAGGTAAACTTACTTGTATGGGCGTTTAACGCGTTAGGTGTGATTCCAGTGGTGGTTCCTGAGGTTGCCGCCACGAGAACTGGAAGGTGCTAACAAGAGCTTTCCCTGATTGTTTTCGTTGGCGCCTGCGAGTTGCCCGTGACATTTTGACAGACACGCGAGAGACTACAGTCATGGGACGGGAATATCTCAGCACTACGTGGAAGGCCTTTTCCTTCTAGCCATGTATTCATGATATTCCATACAGGCGAAATCAGCCTAGAACAATCCAGCAAGCATGACTTCTTGGCGCGCAGGCGCCTACTCAAGGTGCTTGTCGTGGTTCAGGTGGCTGTACGCAAGGGGCACTCATGCCTGGAATGTAACTTCACAACTACTTAAAGTATCTGGGCAACATTTAGATTACCATGTCGTTGATACCCAGCAGCGGGGTCATATATGGGCGATAATTCATACAGATTGCACATGCTCTTACCTCTTTCATCTCAAAAAACCGTGTTGTCGTCGACATTTAAGATCATCAGGGCCGAGCTTCGCTCTAAGCTAATTTAAGTTCATCTCACTTGAACTGCATAGCTGCTAGAATTCAAAGTTCCGCCAACACAAGACGTACAGCCGAACATAAGTCACTCGAGTTTGACAAGGTAATCCACCAGTTTCACCCAATTATCTGTCAAGGTTTCAGAGTTGTCTTGATTACAATAGATCACTCAGAATTTAATCGGCTCCTGAGGTCCCGCTAACGGATTCAAGCGGTATCCCTCGATGGCCAAAACCATGACGCTACATTATTTAAACAGCACAAGAGGGCACCTCCGGCTCTTTAGTCAGAAAGGAACTGTGTGACAAACTTTATGAAGCCGGAAATTATTATATAGAAGCCGCTGATTCATCACTGATCCCCCTGCACTCATAGATTAGATTGAGCCCCCTAGCCCCTTGATCACTTGCACCTGTCAAACGCGCGACTTAAAATCGAGATCAGATTAGCCATCTGATTTCCAGCAACCATAGTAGTCTACCCGCAGGTCCAATCAAGAGGCCCATGTAAAAAGGTACAGCTATAAAGAACTAAATGACTATCATAATAAGTAAAACAGAAGCATCAATGTCCATTCACAAGGTCAATTGTGTTGTGTTGTTTCCAACCTAAGATCATGTAACATCCACACACCATTATTTTTGGGGGGTAAACCCGAACACCACGAATCATAATCTCTTCATTACTTGGTTATATTAAGCCCAACAAATTAGTATTTAGGCACATGTGCATTATGATAGCCTTCTTCCAGAAAACTGAGGTTTATCTGATAGTACTTTTGAGTCCGTATCAGCTTGTTAATAGTTTCAATTTCTTACAATTTTCAAAAGAGCAGGACTGAAGTTTTCGATTCTTATGTAGTGTAACTATCTAAGATATCATCAAAAATCTTTTGGGTATTTGAGAGAAGCAAGAATTTAGTTTTGTTATCCTCTATATGCTATATGCATACATATCGTCCTGACTGTAAAGGACAACCCACAAAAAGGTATTGCTGGGCTCAATTGATGAGCGTGGTGTCCCGGCAACGAAGCCAACTCGCGGGCATAAGTAGAAGAGTAGAACAGAGCGGTGGAGTCACGATTTGTCCCCCCATCAAAACGGTGAAAGATTGCCTTCGCAAGATAATATATTCACTGCTGCACCAAAGCCTCTCAATTGGTTATTTGATAATAGTAACATTGCCTAACCGCATTTCAGCAGTAGTAACATATCTCTAGCCACTGGAGGTCACGTGCCCCATACTTTTTCGCGAATTTTTGATGGAGCGCGCGCTCTGGATGATTTTGATGTTGCGGAGGATGAT
Organism: Petasospora fabianii; assembly: GCA_022641835.1. NCBI lineage: Eukaryota > Fungi > Ascomycota > Saccharomycetes > Phaffomycetales > Wickerhamomycetaceae > Petasospora > Petasospora fabianii. The sequence continues at coordinate 1,097,450 of CP048716.1, read as the reverse complement.
TGAGGCCCCCGAACTATTAACAACTTCTCATCTTCACCCAACGATAACTTGTTACTTGTGTCAAGTCGTTCTGAACATTTGAAGAACATCAAAGATGAGTGACGAAGAAAACGCACCTGTGGTCGAGGAGACAGAGATTGTGGAGGCTGGTTCTCCCAAGGTTGACGACACCGCTGACGCCGTCGAGAACACTGAAGTGACGGAACAACAGACCGAGGAGGTTGATGAAGATGCACCAGAGGATGATGATAATGATGACGATGATAAGAATGTCAATGAACAAGAAGAGGATGGCGATTACTCAGAACACCACGATGAGGATGGTGATCATGAGATTCTTGACTATGATGATGTTGCCAAGTTGAAACCAAGTAAGCGTTCAGGAGCTTCTCAGGCAACTCCACCTGCAAGAAAGTCCAAATCTGCCGAACCTGAACAGATTGAAGGTGATGATAACGAACAAGTTGTCCCAGAAAACTTTGATGAGTCAACAAAGAGACGTCAAGAGCTAGAGGCTAAACTTGAGAGAGCATTGAAGAGACCAAAGATCAAGAGAAGAAAAGATGAACACGATCTAACGAATGATGACGACGAGTTGATCCAGATCTTGAAACAGCAGATGGACACAGCTGCTAAGCAAGATGCCGAGCTTATTGAATCTGAGACTGGCGTTGCTATGAACAAGATTCAGTTGTTACCCAAGGTGCGTAACATATTGTCCAAGGCAAACTTGGCTGAGGTGATTTTGGATAATAACTTGTTGGCTGAAGTAAGACAGTGGTTGGAACCGTTACCAAATGCTTCTCTTCCATCTTATGAGATTCAAAAGACCTTGTTTGCTGCTTTACTCAAGTTGCCAATCAACACGAATCATTTGAGAGAGTCAGGAATTGGTAAGATCTTACTCTTTTACCAAAAATCAAAGAGAGTCGAGCCAGATATCAAGAGAGTTGCTGACAAGTTAGTATCGGACTGGACGAGACCTATCATTGGTGCTTCCGACAACTACAGAGACAAACGTTTCAGCTCTGTTGAGTTTGATGCTGCCAAATTGAAGGAGAAGATGAACAGACCAAAGAAGAGACTCACAGAAGAGGAGAAGAAAAGAAGAGAGGCTGAGAAGTCGATCTATGAACAGCAGGCTGCTAGAAGAAATAGAGCTGCTGCTCCCGCCCCAACTGTCACAGATTACAAGTTTGCTCCAAAGTCAAGAGTGGACAAGAACGCCATGTCTATTACACAAGCTGGTGTTGGTTCCTCCTTGAACAGAGATGATCAATTCAAGAGAATTAAGGCCAAGTTGTCTGGTAGAAGAGCAGGTGGTTCCAAAAAGGGTGGTATCAGTATCGAGGGTAGAGGCACACAGGGATTCTGAAAGGTTTGTTTCCAATAATTGTACGATAGCATTTTTCATGACTTATCACGTAGGAAGACCATATATAGAAGGGATCTACTTAAACAATGCTTTTTAATTAACCTTTAATGTGCATAAACAAATATACAGAAACTAAACCAATAGTACATGACGTTGGAGTTCGTTTAGGATCTTGGTTTCTCCTTCTTCTCCTTCCACAAAGCCAAGAGGGAGACACCAGAGACCTTGACGACCTTGAATCTGACACCTGGGATATCACCCTTAGCCTTACCCTTACGACCGAAACCGGCGAGCAAAACCTCGTCGTTCTCGTCGACAAAGTTCAAACAACCGTCATTTGGAACGAAGGCAGTAACTCTCTTACCGTTCTTGATCAACTGAACTCTGACACACTTTCTGATAGCAGAGTTTGGCTGCTTGGACTCAATACCAATCTTCTCAAGAACAATACCCTTGGCGTGGGAAGAACCACCGAATGGAGAGGACTTGAAGGCAGTTCCCAACAATCTCTTCTTGTAGGTCTGCTCGGCCCAACGGCTAAAGTGTGTTGTTAGTATTGCTGGTCTTTTAAGTGGTTGCGAAGCTGCATAAAAATTGAGCATCGGGCAAGCGTGGTGGACTTGGGACGAATAAACACTTCGGTAGGATGATTGACTGATGGAATGTATCAAGCGAAGGATGTACTGGATGATTCATGGTTATGTTTGCTGCGGTGTGCCTGTTGAGAGGGCTTTAGGGGGCGTGGAGTGATGATGAGTGTGGGACATCGATCTTGTACCTATAGGCTGTTGCTTTTACTGAGTGCTGTGCAATGGATAGAGTGTAGTTGCCAGTGTCTTGATGTGTGTATGGGTTTCAAATGATGATCTTTGCTTGTGTGATGAAATCTTTGATGTCTTTGAGTCTTGATGATTTGATGTGTCGATGTGTCGAAAGTGTTTCTCGTCCAAGTTGTTGCCACGCCATGATGGGTATGAACTTACTTGTTTCTTCTGTGGACTCTGAGCTTTCTAGCGGAGTTCAATCCTCTTGGCTTACCCTTACCCATCTTGATCGGTTTGGTTGTTGTTGGTCGTCTCTACTTTGAGTGGTGTTGGAGTTGAAGTGTGAAAAAAAGTCTTTTTTCACCAGGCAGACAAAGAGCGCGGGCCAAACTGGGACTGCCGGCTCACCACCAATTGAGGAATTCGCGGGAGCTTTAGCTTCACTATTGGATGCTGAGTAAGCAGTACAATACAAGCGTTTCGCGCGCGACTTGTGTGGCACGTACCGGGTCCATTGATAGCATCCGCACACCATAGAAGTTCTGGGGGATTAGGGTAAACGGAAGTCACGTGAATTTATCAGGGCAGCGCCCAGTGCCATTTGAGCGATCTGGATAAGATCCTCCACACTATCAGTTGAGGCATAGGATGCACACACATTGATAAAGAGACACGGTGGAACCCAATGTCACTCACTAATCATTTGATTGCTGACTATTTGAAGCGTCATGGTCACCATGATACGTTGAGTGCCTTCGAATCGGAAGTCAACATTGACACAGTAGGTACAACTGTCACTTATGAGAAGCTTGAAGATATTGTATCTGATCGTGTTGCATACCTTGCGCATCACTCTGATGTTATCAAGGAATCAGAGATTAACAAGAATGAGAATTCTGAGCTTTTCAAGTCTTGGAATAAAGAAGTACCGGAGATTTTGCACGAATTGAAAACTGGTGGTGCACTTGTTGTTCATATGTCATCTGGTACACTACTCATTGAAGGTGAATTGAAGAGCGTTAGTACGCTTTCCAGTGTTGATAAGGCCATAACATTGGTTGATTTGGAAACCAGATGTGTCATTGGAAGATTTACAGGTGTACATAACAGTGTTGTCAAGTGTTGTTATATCATTAATGGTACTAATTTACTTTTGAGTTGCGGCATGGATGGTAAAGTAAAGCTTAGTGAGGTGAAGGATGCTAACACAGTGGAAACATTAGGTGAATGTCAATTACATCCTCGTTTGGTTACCGATTTCAAGATATTGAAAATGAGTGAAGACGAATACTTGATCTTCTCCATCGGCTGGGATCTCACAGTGAGAGCACACAGACTAAAGAACACTAAGTTTGAGTTCCTCTCCCAGTTCAAGCTTTTATCCAATGCTACTGCAATCGAGGTAAGTACATTTGAATCACAGCCCATTGCCTTGATCACTAGACTTGATTCTTCTCAAATTGCATACTTCACTTTGAAGAACGATACTCTACGTGAAGTCACTAGGATTTCCCTTAATGATGCAGAATTCTCAACACATGGTTTCACCGGTATGGCAATCACGATATCATCACCAACACTTACTAGTGATACGAAAGTTGCTGTTGGAACATCACACATTCCATATCTTCGAGTCATCATCACAAAGGTGCCTGATCTAAGAACGCTACTAGCGGAAGTCTCCACGACAGAGACATCTGATGAGCAACAACTTAGTACACCAACTCAACGTGGATACATTGTTGGAAATTTCAATGCCTCATCACCACAGGATAAGTTTTCACAGCCTCATATCACTTGGAGAACAGATGGATCTGGTATTTGGATTGCCGGTGATGATGGTATCATTCGAGGTCTTGAGCTTAAAAGTGGTGCTATTGTTAAGGAGCTTATAGGTCATGATGAGAAACAGAGAATTAAGAATATGACCAATTGGGTGATTAATGATAAGGAGATATTGATTAGTGCTGGTGTTGATAAGAAAGCTATTGTTTGGGAGTGATGAAGTCTAGGCAATGTATACTTACAATAAGTGGTTACAGACTGAATAAATATATCAATAAATCTAACTGTGTGACTAGATCTAGTTAAGTGTCACTACAGAATGCGCATATGACATATAAAGATACTTGAGATCAACTCACTTCTTACCACCAACACTTCTAATAGAACCTTGACGTTTCAACTTGAGCAAGATAAAGAGAGTTCTTGTCATGACTGTAATTTGATCCTTAAACATAAAGATGAAACCTTGGACAAGAACACCTTTGGTGATTTGTGGTACAACACCCTTCCAGAGGGAAGTTATACCTTCATTCTTAACAAGATATCTCAAAATGCTTTGGAAGGATTCGAGGTCTTCATTACCCTTCTCATCATTCTTTTGAAGCATGGCCTTAGCAATGATAAGTGGTTGTGTAATGATTGTAGCCAACATCTTGGAGACGACTCCAAGGAAGAAGTTCTCATGTGGGTTAAGAATGGTACGTCCCGTGAAGAGTACAGCTTTAAGACGTTCAAAAGTGGCATATGTGATTGATGGATTCGTTGTGAGAACAAGACTCACTTTCAAACCACGCCAAAGACCTGTTGGACCATCCTCTTTAACAATGTTACGAGCAGAAGTCAAGATTGTTGGGTTCTTATCTGGGTTAGTTTGCTGTCTTGTAGAGATGACAGAGATTGGGGAAGTAAAGACTTGACCCAAGGCAGCAGCAACCATACCAAGGACAAGTTCCTCTGGGGTAGAATTTGCCAAGGTTAGTTTACGAGTTGTCTTGATCTGTGCCCAAAGCTTTCGAACAAAAGTGTACCAATAAAAGTATGTGAATGATTGTACAGCAGTGGAGAGTAGTGATGATCCAAGACCTTTATAAAGACCAGAGATACCTTTCTTATTATAGATCTTCACGAGACAATCCCATGAATTCTTATACCTGTCACTAAGCTCAGTCTCAAGTGCACTCTTCTCTTCAGGGGTCAAATCATCCCCCGTTGCGGACTTGACATCCTTAGTTTGTGTCTGGATGACTGTCTTGATGAGGTCTAAGGGGTAGACGATAGTACTAGCAATGATGGACGCCGAGGCCCCATACACTGCATTCTCAAGAGAGGACATGATTGTACAACCTCTATCACTAACCAATCACTAACAGACTTAAAACCAGTGGGCCAGACTTGCCCTTTATACAAAACTTCTCCGCATTGCTCAACCAATGATACCGAAAAGCCGAGGTCCGTCATCGTCTGGGGAAAGTGCGCGAATTGGTGGATTGGGGTAAACTCTTAGGCCACGGTAGATCTTTGGTTGGGTGTGTTTCTTATGGTATTTATGGTATTTATGGTATTTATGGTATTTATTATCTTTGTGTATATGTGGAGTGTTAGTCTATGAGTCTCTTTGTATGTTAAAGAGTTGTTTAAGATTTGTTGTGGGATTGATGGATTGTGGGATTGTATGTTGAGAGGTACTAAGTCTCCGGACGTGTGGGGCTTATCATAGTGAGGGTGTTATTGTGGCTTTGGTCGCAGTGCAGATATCATTGCTAATGGTTTATTAGAGATTATACTTATGACATATAATAGACATCTATTCATCTATTCATGAGATATAAAGTGAAGTGTTGTTTGAATTGGCTGGACTTTGGGTATCCTCCGCTCTTGTCCGAGATCATGATAGGCTCTACGTAGACTACTAACTCTATAACTTTATGTCATAATGCAAGAGAACCACTATAACCGTTTTGAGATACAATATTCTCTAGATAAGTACATATATGTGTCTACCACCCTCAATGCTTCGAGTTCCAGCCACAAGCATCTGCAAACTTGACAAGTTTACCACCAAAGATATCTAAGGCACTTCCATATGTCAAATCAACTTTACCATGTGAAATCTTGTCTACTCTTTCCAAATCTTCAACACTCTTAGCACCACCAGCATATGTCACTGGGATCTTGGACCATTCAGCTAACTTTTCAACAAGTTCTTCATCAATACCTTGACATAATCCTTCGACATCAGCAGCATGAACCAAGAATTCATCACAGTATTGACTCAATGAATCAAATGCCTCTTTATTTAACTCAAAATCAGTCACTGTTTGCCATTTGTTCGTCGCTACATACCATTTCTTTACACCATTAACGATCTTAGTACGACACGAAAGGTCAATAACAATGTGTTCTTTCCCCACTGTCTTAACCAGTGTATCCAATCTCTCTTGACTGAAAACACCATCAGGAAACAACCAACTAGTAACAATAACATGAGATGCACCTTTTTCAATCCAAAACATAGCATTTGTCTCATTAATACCACCACCGATTTGGAATGCACCGGGCCATGTAGCTAATGCCTCAAGGGCAACTTCATCATTTTGAGTATTAGAACCAAGTTTAATCACATGTGTCCCTGTAACATTGTGTTTCTTATACAATGATGCATAGTGAGATGAGGGTAATGTTGATACAAAGTTTGTGGCGAGGGTGTCTGTTATAGTTGTAGTTGTAGTGGAATCATCAGAGGAGAGAGTTCCTCCAACGATCTGTTTCACTTGTCCAGAATGAATATCAATACAACCTCTGAAACGTGTCATTGCTGTAGTTTATAGATTGTAGTGGTAATAGGAGTAGTAGGAGTAATAAGAAGAGAATAGTCGACGTTGGTGATGAGTGAACGAGTCGCGAATTATCTCGAAGGATATACAACTATATACGTACTTATACTCACCTATACAACAACTTACTTACTTACTTACTTGAATAACTCGATAGAGCTATAACATAACGCAATTGACAGTATGACCTCTCTCAAACCATTCCAGGCCACGGATCTCTTCTCACTAAATGCAGTGAATCTTGATCCCCTTACAGAGAACTTTAACATCGCTTTCTATCTCGAATACCTTACAGAATGGCCCTCACTCTTCTTTAAGTCTACCGAACTAAATTCTACTATATCAGGGTATATGATGGCTAAGACAGAGGGAAAAGGTCCTGAATGGCATACACATATCACAGCAGTGACTATAAATTCACATTATCGTCGTATTGGTCTCGCTTCATACCTTTGTGATAACTTGGAATACATCACTGATGCAAAGCCTCATGAGGCAAATTTTATTGATTTGTTTGTTAAAGTGACAAATTCATTAGCTATTTCATTATATGAAAAGCTTGGATATTCTGTTTTTAGAAGAGTTGTTGGGTATTATGGTAATGATTCACCTTATCCGACTTCAACTTCAAAGATTGATGATCAAAAGGATGCATTTGATATGAGAAAAGCAATGAAGAGGGATCAAGGACGAAGTATTAGAAGTGATGGTAGAAACCATAGGGTTCTACCACATGAGGTGAGGTTTTAATCTGGTCTCTCTCTCTGTGTGTGCTTGATGATGATTTCAAATACATGATCAATCAATGCTACAAAGTGATGCTGTAGTATACTATTGTACATGTATAATCATATTGATTACTTTTCTCTGTGATAGAGCACTGCTCCATACACATATGAATATCAACTCTCAGAAGTTACCATAATTGCCATTGTAGTTAGTGTAACCACCTTGGAATCCACCAGTAGCATTACCATACGGTGTATCGTTTCCATAACCTGATTGTGGAACCCTCTGAGAATAAGCAGTGTTGGCACCACCAACATCTGTTCTAGTTTGATCTTTTCTATCCAATTCTGTCACTATACCAGCAATCTTCTTCTGCAATACTTCAATACCCCGCACAACAACTTCTTCACAAGTTAGATTACCAACAGTTTCAACATCCATGTAAAAAGTATTAGGCACTGCTGCATAATCAAATGGTTCATCTTTATTTGGTGGTGCTTCAAATTCTGCATTTGCAGATTTTGGCCATTCTTCCTCCACACTTTCTTCATACCAATAATCAGTATGTTTAAGTTTGTTCCAAGGATCATATTCAAATCCAATAGCGGCACATGGTGACCATTTAGCGTGTTCCTTGGAGATACCTTTCTTAGCAACACAACGTACTTTAAGTTGTTGATGTTGTCTCAATCTAGCAATGAGAACACCATTACCAGCAGCATCTTGAATAATTGGTTGACCAATCTCAAGACTTGTATCGGAGTTTAAGATGATCAAATCCTTTGAATAAACATTGACTTCACCTTCATCTTCACCACGAACATCGAGCGAAAGCTCAACAGAACATCTTTTGCAATAGTCATCACAGGTACAATCTCTAGAGTATTCCAATTTATCAACGTCTTTACTTTGTAATGGGATCAAACCGAGTCTATGTGCGATGAATTCATCAGCAAGCACAGAAGTGTTTGCCTCGATCTCCACTGAATCAATGGCAAGTGTTGGAATCTCAGCGATCATCGTACGACGGATCGAATTGGCAAGAGCCAAGTCAACGTTGGATAAAGTGAGACTCACTTCGTTATCCTCCATATTAAGACTGCGAATATTCACAGCAGCTTCTGGAGCTCGTCTGGACATCTTTATACTGTGTGAAGGAAAGAATAGGATCGACCAGTAAGCCACTAGATAACGATGATTATGTTTATAAAATCGGAGTTGAGTTCGTTGTTGTCGGTTATAATTGGGAAAAGTGGCGATGGAAAACATCCAGACACCATTTAATTTTTCGCGAATTATTTTTCGCGAGGCGGGAGTTTATACTATACTATACTATACTTACTGATATGCTTACTTATACACTTTATCTTTGTATCGTATATATTTAACTAAGAGATATGACCACTATTCCTTTACCAGATCTTCGGTTTGACTCATCGTTTCGTCGTTCATTACATGCAAAGGCTCAATTATCTAAACAGACAACGGCATTAGAAGCTAAGGACGATTCTGAATCAACAACTACACCAGATGAGCCATTACCAATAACACCACTTATTGTGATTCAAGTTGTTCTGAAGGATGTTATCTTGATGCCATTGATACAAGGAATTGCATGGAGTAGTATTCTTCTCCTGGCAAAGCCCTGGTTAGCTGCAGTTGCAAGACATGGAAGACAAGTTGGTATACAATTGTACAACTCACTTGGATTTAACTTTAACCCAAGAAGATTGGTTGCTTAGTTCTTTATCTCTTTTACTGCTTACGACACCTTTATGATTACATGCATTGTTTTTTTCTGTATATTGTAGAAACCCCGATCAATACTCGTCATCACGTCTCCATGAGTTATCATTACTTCCACCACGACCACGTCTACCTCTTCCACCACGACCATTATATCTGCTTCTATTGTTATTACCAAAGTTTGGTCTGCCATTGTTAAACCCACCATTACCGAAATTTGGTCTCTGTGGACGTGTTTCCGTTGCAGAATTTGAAATGTTATCAAAGAAGGATTTCTTCTTATCATATGCTGGTTCAACAGTTTCATCATCTTTTGGTCTTTGTAATGGATCTTCATCTTCTTCATTAACTTTTAAATCTTTAAATTTGGCATTTGCAGATTCAAAATCAAAATCAGTATCTGGAACTGATGCATTTTGGAAAGTGTTATGACGATAACTTTGTTGTGTCTTTTTCTCAAATGCAGCTTGTTGTTTAAGTCTTCTCTCTTCTCTTTCTTTTTCTTCGTCTTCGTCATCATCCTGGTCGTCCTGGGATTTAGTCTTATCATCCTTAGGTTTAACCTGTTCATCAGGTTGAACCTTCGGTTCAACCTTCTTCTCCACTGGTTGTTCCTTCAATTCAGCCGGTGGTTCATCCAACACACTCAAATCTTTAACATCTGAACCTCTAAACACCACAACTGGATAAACATCATCCACTGCCGGGATCTCCTTAGTTGGATCTCCAAGTCTACCTTCTGTACCGAATGGTTTAACATTCTTAAGTGTCACTGTAGCTTCTTCACCGTTAACATCAGCAAGTGTTCCAACATAGCTATATCTGTTAGTTATTCATACTTATAACTCATACTCCGAATTGAAATGTAGACATACCGAATACCTCTACTAGAGATGAGAGAGATGGTCTTTCCAATATAATGAGACATTATTGATGTATAATGATTTTACTTAAAGTAGTAATGAGGTTCATTAGAGTGGAAACCAATTGAGTTTAATTTCTTCGCGAATTTATTGACTGCCAATTAGTTACGGGTCAATAAGTACTAGTGAAAAATTCATTCGACTATATCTCTCTCTATCTCTTATTACTATGTATTTGAATACTCTTTGTTTGAATACTCTGGATTAAGAGCTTGAATGAGATGTCAGACGAGTATTTGAGAGCTATGGAGGCACAAAGGCGTGCTTTTGAAGCACAGTTTGGTTCATTAGAGGAGATGGGGTTTGAAGATAAGACTAAACAGATGTCTAGTGATGAGCATGAGTCTGATGTGAGTTCAGAAAGTTCTGGCAATGAAGATGAAGATGAAGATGAAGATGAAGATGAAGACTTAGGTGTATATCAAAGTGGTGATTCTGTGTCATCAGAGGAAGATGAGTCTGATGATAACGAAAGCACACCAGTTGTTGTCAAGTTTACTGATTCAACAAGAGAATACATTGGTCCATCCAAAACTGAACAGAAACTATTGAAATCTGGTAAATCATATGTTAAACCAAAGGCTCCACCTAAATCCAAACAAAGGAAAACCAAAGAAGATGAAGATGATATTAAGAATGATCTTGAATTACAAAGATTTCTTGATGAATCACATATATTGGCTAATTTCCAATCACAAAATTCTGGTGCAGATCTAACATTACAAACTATGAACTCGGATGGTATGATTGGTAATGCTAGGAAACATACTATAAACTCTCGTTTGAAACAATTATCAGGTATTAACTCCACCAAAGACACCAAACTTGAAAAAATGCCCATCTCTATGCGTAAAGGTATGGTTAAATCACGTCAAGATAAGATTGCCAAATATGAACAAGAAGCACGTGATGGAGGAATTGTACTTTCACATGTTAAAAAGGGTGAATTCCGTAAGATTGGTGGTTCTTTAACTATTGATGAAAGGATTGGTACTGGTATCAAATCAAAATTGGATTCAAAGAGAAGATTTAGACAAAAGGGACTAAAAATTAATAGTGTTGGAAGAAGTACTAAGAATGGGTTAGTTATTAGTCAAAGGGATATTGATAGAATCAATGGTCCTCCACCTGGTACCAAAGGAAAGGGTAAAGGTAAGAGACGTTGATTATACCTTTGATTAGGTGTTAATGATTTATGATTGCATATAGATCTATTTTGTAGTTGATTACTACTATGCATTGCATATGTTAATAACATGTAGCATCAATCTTGTAGTTAGTTACTATATATTGCATATACTAATAACATATAACACAGAGTTGGTTACTATATATTGCATATAATGATATATAAAACACACGGCACATATGATATAAGAGAAGGACTTTGTATTAGTTATAGCCGTATGGTACCCCTAGATCGGGTCCATGACCTACTTCCCTCGGTACTTGGTTTATACCGAGATGTATACTGGTATACCTATACCGGTATATACCGGGCCGACTGACTCATGGCCAAGACCGGTATCTCGTATATCCAGTGGGAGGTAGACCTAAGACCATAGCAATAGGATAACAAGCAATACAAGAAATACACTATACACAAGCAACCCACCACACCACTACACCAACCCACACCAACCAAACATATAGAATAAGAATAAGACTAAGAGTAATAACCGGAACCGGTAAGAACTCGTGTGCCCTGTACAAAACAAAGAAAGCGCTGATCCTATGAGAACTAACATTGGCCCACGTGGGCACCACCTCTTCCCCCCACAAGCGCTTTAAGTTAATGTTCGCGAATGTTGAAGCTTTAACCAAATGGGCGGTGGTCGGTGTCACAAGAGCTTAATACTCCGACTTCTTCTTCTTCTCTTCTGGTTCATCTGGTTAGTCTTCATCTTCTGATATACAAAGACAGATCACATTCATTTGTCTCTGTTTAGCTTGGTACGCTTTACTGGTTGTTTTCTCTCTGTCTTCTGTCCCCAGCTCATAGCCCCCCCCCCCACACTACATGGACTCAACCAATTGGCTGTTTGAGGGCTCTACGCCCACTATGCTTCAACACTTCTCTCAAGAGCAAGCATTCTTAGATTTTGATTCTCCGGGGAATCATTCAAACCATTCAACTACCAATAACACCATCAATAACAATGGACATCAACCTTCTGGTTCACAGCATGGATCTCATCAACCTTCAGGTTCACAACATACCTCTCATCAAACATCTCCTACACAACCTTCAACCTCTAGTCATACACCCAGTGCACAACATGCAGATCTTTACTCTACTAATGGTCCTCATCAGGGTAATTTGGGTGATTACTTGGGTTCAAATGGTCGTGCTATTGATATACTTGATGCTACTTTACATTCTCACAATAATGATCAAAGTATCTTTCCACATGATGATAAGGATCATGAGATGTCTAATTGGTCACAAATGGAGATGCATGATCTAGATATAACAGGTATCCCACCTTATATCACTAGTGATAATGATATTGATGATCAACAACAACAACAACAACAACAACAACAACAACAACAACAACAACAACAACAACAACAACAACAAACAACACAACACATGCGTATAAACAGTGAAGCTTCATCTTCTACAGTACCACCAACTCCAAGTTCTTATGATGTTAACTCATTTGCTAATGGTTCTTCAAATTCATCCTTCTTGGCTCAATACTCACCAGCTTTACAACAACAACAGCAACACAATTCTAATGAGAATAGTGGATCCATTAGACCAGATGTCGTCTTTACACCATTAGTTTCACCAGCTGTGACTCCATTGGATTCTATCAATCGTAAAACTTCAATCACTGGTGGTAATGCAGGGTTTTTCTCACCTTTAACATCACCTGCATTAGAAGCTAAATCTCCAATGAAACATGCAAAGAAGTCAACTGTTGATGATAAGAAGAAATATAACAAGAGGAAAACTCCAGGGAGTACTCCAATAGTTGGTCCAACTATCCCAGGAAGAATTGCTAAGAATTCTCCAGTCTTAAAAGGTAAAAGATCTTCTTATGCAAGTAACATTACACTTCATCAACAGATGCAACATCAGCAAGGTGCTTCACAAGATGGCCAAGGACAAAAACAATCTTCATCTTCTAACTCATCTGATGGATTTGTTGATGTTAAACTTCCTGAAAGTGTTGAAATAATGGCTCCACCAAAGAGTATCAATACTACTACAAATGGATCTTCAAACTCTCTTAGAAGAACACGAACAAAATCAATTTCACAACCAGCAACTCCTGCAACTTTAATGAGTCTTAAACTTGATTCTGGTTCAAATACATCTTTAACCACATCACCAGTGATTCTTCCTTCAAATGATGATTCAAGACGTTCTTCAATTTCTACAATCCAGGGTAAAAATGGTCAATTGCGTACAATCCCACCAGATACCTCATCTGCATCACGTACAAATAATGACGATGAAGAAGATCTTCATTCAAAGAAAACATCACATAAATTAGCTGAACAAGGACGTCGTAATAGAATGAATCAGGCAATTGCAGATTTGGCAACTCTTATCCCTGAACAATTGCATGCACAAGTTGCTATCCCAAGTAAGGCAACAACTGTGGAATTAGCTACACAATACATTCAAAACTTGGAACATGAAGTTATGGTATTAAGAGAACGGTTAAGAGCTATGGGAAGTGATGAAATTAGTAATGAGAGTATAAGTCCTTTGGAGACAACTGATCGTTAGCTTTGTTTATAATGCTATATATCTGCTTCAATAATCTGTATGATATATAGGTGGGTGTAGTGTAGTAGAGTATAATCGACACGTGAATAATTGACAGATTCAAACACCCGAACACCAGATTATCGCGCCCAAACAAAAAACTTAATAAAATTTTTCAGTGAGCTTCAACACACGTCTTCTACACTTCCCAACTACAAAAACCTCATAAACACAGTATACCAACAATGGCCGTAAGTGAACACACATAAGCCTCGTCACACCCTGAGATTTCAAAATCTCAGTATATGTGCTTGTGGCTTTATCTCTTCTCAGACATTATGGAGCTCCACATTTGCCCTCTTTTTATAGACCTGTTGCAAATGGAGTGTTGACGATGTCATGATTGAAGTGTGAAGTTTAAAGGTTTGGGGTTCTCTCATATGAAACACTTGAGGATTGCGTTGTCTACCTACTACTCAGGTGTTTTTTTGGCTTGAGTTAGAAGGCTATGGATCGAATCTGTTGATGGTTGTTTCGAGGTGCTTCTTTTGCTGTTGAGAATATCTTTTCTAATAGCATGCCTGCTTCATCACTCCCACCATTACACTTGCTTCACAAACTTCTGCACAGGCTGGTTTCAAGTATTGAATTCATTTCAAATAACTGAAACGGTAGAGATTGGTCAGATTGGTTGTTCTCCCTCTTGTCGTTTGTTCTTAACAGGAATTTGTCCCATTCCTTGTTAAAGAACACCCTTTTAACGTACAATGGAATCACCAATACTAACATCTCAATGATACAGCCAACTAAGAAAGTCGCCCCATCTCCATTCGCTCAAAAGTCTAAGAAGGCTTCCGGTCCAAAGAACCCATTGGCTGAGTCTAAGCCATTGAAGTTTGGTATTGGTCAGGCTATTCAGCCAAAGAGAAACCTTTCTAGATTTGTTAGATGGCCAGAATATGTTCGTCTTCAGAGACAGAAGAAGATTTTGAACTTGAGATTGAAGGTTCCTCCAGCTATTGCCCAGTTCCAACACACTCTTGACAGAAACACTGCTGCTGAGGCTTTCAAGCTCTTCAACAAGTACAGACCAGAAACTAAGGCTGAGAAGAAGGAGCGTCTCACTAGGGAGGCTGCTGCTATCGCCGAGGGTAAGACTAGACAGGAGGCTTCCCCAAAGCCATACGTTGTTAAGTTTGGTTTGAACCACGTTGTTTCTCTCATTGAGAACAAGAAGGCTAAGCTCGTTTTGATTGCCAACGATGTTGACCCAATTGAACTTGTTGTCTTCCTTCCAGCTCTTTGCAGAAAGATGGGTGTCCCATACGCCATCATTAAGGGTAAGGCTAGACTCGGTACTTTGGTCCACCAGAAGACTTCTGCCGTTGCTGCCTTGACCGAGGTTAGAGCCGAGGATGAGTCTGCTCTTGCTACTCTCGTCTCCACTATCAACTCCAACTTTGCTGAGAAGTACGAGGAGAACAGAAAGCACTGGGGTGGTGGTATCTTGGGTGCTAAGTCTCAGGCTAAGCAGGATAAGAGAGCTGCTCTTGCTGCTTCTGCTGAGAAGAAGTAAATCTTTACGACAACTAAAACTTGTATATTAATGGGACTCACGGAATCACGGAACTTAATGTCAACTTGTAGTTTAATCTTCTTTCAACTTAATCAAAATAGAGGAGATTGAAAGTGCACATTGTCCCTTACCAACGTTATGGTTCGATACAACTCGCCTGATGAAATTTCTGACCAATTGGAGAGCCGGAAATGAACTTTACGCGAAAAGTTACATTACGGAGAAAAATGGCGAGTAAACAAAGGCGTACGACTAATAATGAGGATCTTCTTTGTAGATTAGTACCCTCACAAGGTAAATTAATATATTAACAATGCTTGCCACACTTGCTGAGGCTCTTGAGGAGCTCAAGGAGGCTTTCGTTCCAACCGTTGCCAAGGCTGAGTCCGAGGACGACGAGGCTGAAGAGGAAGAAGATGAGGATGACGAAGATGAGGATGACGAGGATGAGGATGAGGAAGGTGGTGACCAGATGGATACACTTAGAAAAGTGTGTGCCGAGGACCACCACATCCAGCCATACGTTCACCACTACGCTGAGTGTGTTGAGAGAGTCACTAAGGCTCAGGAGGATCCAGATTACGACCAGCTCGACTACAAGGAGGACTGTGTTGAGGAGTTCTTCCACTTGCAACACCACATCAATGACTGTGTTGTTCCAAGGTTGATGGCTAAGCTCAAGTAAAAGTACTGATTTGAGATGAAAAAATGGAGGGTGATGATTTATTAGACGTGTCTTGTTGACACATTGACTGACATTCATGCGTGGGCCCCAGTTTATGGTGTCATGCCGATAAGATGAGATGGATATGATTTTGATTTTTTATTATTTTTTTGTTGGTTTGACGAGGTTACTCAATCCATTGATGTACATATACAAAAAAAAACTTGCATACGAAGCACTGGTTATTCATTAAGAAGCTTATAAACTTAACAAAGACGATCACTTGTAGTCTGGACTAGAGGTATGGGTCCGAGATAAACCATTGAAGTGCAACGCCCGAGATTTTGATGAATTAAACTAACCTATGATGTAATTCGTTAGTCCTATTTAGCGTTTAACTAAGTCAAACCCCTCCATGACCATTGTGCCGGCAAGAATAAGCACTTGTTGAATGTGTCAATCGGATCACCCCACAGACTTCATAGCGCTTATGATGATGCCTGCCCTGACCCCAAGGCACGTGACTACTATTTTAAGCCCTTAACATCCCAAAAAAAAGTCACAGTCACATCAAAACCTCTCACCAACCAACCACTCTAAATGAAAAGTTCGCGAATTTTATATACTAGTCGCGAAAGTGGGTTGTCGAATTGGTGCGGGCCGCATACTCGTTGTGAAAAAGTTACCAAAAGTTGAAGCGAGGCCTACGACTACCAGCGCATACATTGAGGTAGTCAGCCAACAAGCAAGTAAGTGGAGATCAGGGGGTACACATTGAAGAACTGGATGATATAATGTCATGGAAGCACAAGGTATCACAACGCACAAATTCATATCAGTTAAAACGAAGCTACGACCGTGTCAGAGCATATTGAAGATCCACCTCAAAAGTCGACAGCGCACATAGACCGCAGTTACCCATTATCAAGACTCCAAAAGTCAAAGAACCACTCATTATTTATCATGAAGTAAAACATATCCATCGTGGATTCACTCAGCACCGTCGACAAGATTAAGAACCGTGAACGAGACAACCCCATCGTCATCCAGTTTGGACTTGTGAACCTACAACCTCAACCCACAATAACAGGAAACTAACATATCATTTAGCAATGTCTAAGTCTAAGAACCACACAGCTCACAACCAGACCAGAAAGGCCCACCGTAACGGTATCAAGAAGCCAAAGACCCACAAGTACCCATCCTTGAAGGGTGTTGACGCCAAGTTCAAGAGAAACCACAAGTATGCTCTTCACGGTACCGCCAAGGCTTTGGCTGCCGCTCGTGCTGAGAAGAAGTAAATCTACCTCAACTCAGCTACAACCCACATACATCTGAACTTTTTTTTGATGAATTGATGCTAAAACAAACGAAACTTATTGGTTATTGAAGGCGCTATTGTGACTTGCAATTCTGACTAAATAATCAGCTTATACAACGGCTTTGGATGTTGGCTCTGACTGATAAAGTTCCATGTATATCATCTTAATGGTTTAGGTAAAAAACTACGTAATATGAGTGACTTGTAGCTTTGTCTAATTGGCATTTAGAGTGTTGGGATACGGCTAAGGGTTTCCGCTTGTGTTTACTCTCTTCACTTTGTGGCTAATGAGTTGTAATAAGCTCTATTGGAAACAGAAGTAATTTCGTCCTTCCCTACAGTTCTCTTTAAACGTCTTCTTTGTTCAAGACTACAGAATCTGTCTGATCGCCATGTCTGCAACCGAATTTATCAAGTCAGCTGAAGCTGAAGCTGTCGAGCCTGTCGATGCCGCTGTCAATATTGAGGAAGAAGCACATGTTTCTGTTTCTTCTGTTGAAGAGCCGCCATCTAGCTCCATTCACAGACTTTTTATCAACAACGTCAGTTATCAAACTACCGAATTCGACCTTTATGATTTACTCAAGGAGTTTAAAGTGTAAGTAGGGATCTTATCACCCAAAATCCCCACAGGTTGCGCGCGCAATACACGCACGGCACAGACCTCATCGCCAAAATACTAATTATACGATACAGTCTTTCTGTCTTGGTTCCAAGTCACACCGTGAGAGGCTTTAAAGGGGCTAAGCAGAAGTCCTTAGGCATTGCCTATGTCGAGTTCAAGTCAGCAAATGAAGCCTTGCTTGCCAAGGATGCTATCAATGGCAAAGAATTGAACGGTCGTTCACTTAGAGTTAAGCCATTTCTCCCATATTCACCAGACAAGAGGGTCAAGGAGAAAAAGGTCAAGCAGCAGGAGCAAGATTTCAACGTTTTCCCAGATCTTGTGGAGGATAACACTGATCCGGCTGTGAAAAGTCACCATAGCGAATCTGTTCATATGGAAGATACTGAGGACCAGTTTGAAAAGATCATCAAGCCTCCTGTGTCCAATGATACCCTTTTCATCCATCGTCTTCACAGAAAAACCACTGATGGAGACCTTCGTGAGTTCTTCTATGAATATGTACCAACTGAGGTTTACATCTTCAAGAGCCGCGTCAAGACTGGGGTAACAAAGCCACTCTTTCGTCACCGCTACGTATCTGCCTTGATTACATTGAGTGCGGAAGGTGCCATTGAGAAGGCACTGATTGAGTTGAAGGGTAAAAAGTTGAAAGGAAGACACATTTCTTTTAAGCCAGCTTATCTTTCAAAGATCGAAGAGGTGAAGAATGCAGCTCAAGCTCAGCATGCTAAGTTGGAGAAGGTTGGGAAAGACCCAGCTAGTGCTGGTCCTTGCGCTACTAGTGCAACTTGTTCCGCAAAGGATTCTTGTTCCGATTGTGACTGTCAAGAAGACAACTGTTGTTCAGGAGATAATGGTCAAGTTGCAGAGCCTATTACTGGGGTTGATGATGACGATGAGATGGCTCTTTCTGGCGCTCCAGAGGAGACAGAGAACTGATCTTTAGGGTTGAAGTTGGCCATAGCACGCCTCAATATTAATAGTTCCACTGAGGACTGTGGAGCTGTCTACCGGAGCATTAATTGAGGAAACATTCATGTACTATCGTAAGTTAAGTATCGTAGAGAGGAAATAGACGACGTCTTAGTATGCGGGGTGACACTATTGACACGTTAGATCAGTACAGAAATAATAAACAACCCGTTGTCTGAGCGACGATACTAGGGCACACCGTTCTTGATTCTACTGGTGTTCTGAATTATTCCCGCAAAGCGTGAGAGATCTGGTGTACGGATGGATATGAAAAAGCAGTCTCACTCCACACAGAGCGCGCACTTTGGCTGGTGAAAAGGTTACGTGCCCAGGCGCGAAAACAATTTGCATCGCGCGGTGAAAACTTGAAAAACTGTTTGACAAGCGCTTCACCACACACTAGAGGAAGGACTCCAACCAACCAAATCATCAACAATGGGTATGTGGACTAAAGGAGATGAACAGAAGAACAGCAGAGATCAGCTATTATGATTGCCCATAATCTTTACCCGTGATAAGCACCGTCACTGAAGCACCAACAAGCAAAACTCACTTGTGTACAAACCGTGTTCAAACATCAGCATTGTCATCACCAAAAAAGACCTTCAGTGGCTTGATCATATTAGCAACGAGCAATACAGTACCAATGACTGCAAGAGTTTCACCGATCTCAAAGATACTCTGAGTTTGATCATCATTTGCAACCGTCACATCTGACTTATAGACCGGCAACTATTGATCAATACAACATTAGCCAGAGCTGTTCTTCATCATCAAATATCAACCGACTCAAGTCAGCTTACTAACAAATCGTCACAGGTAGAGTTATTCGTAACCAGAGAAAGGGTGCTGGTTCTATCTTCGTCTCTCACACCAGATTGAGACAGGGTGCTGCCAAGCTCAGAACCTTGGACTACGCTGAGCGTCACGGTTACATCCGTGGTGTTGTTAAGCAGATTGTCCACGATGCTGGTCGTGGTGCTCCACTTGCCAAGGTTGTCTTCAGAGACCCATACAAATACAAGCAAAGAGAGGAGACTTTCATCGCCAACGAGGGTGTCTACACTGGTCAGTTCATCTACGCCGGTAAGAAGGCTTCTTTGAACGTTGGTAACATTTTGCCATTGGGTTCCGTCCCAGAGGGTACCATCGTTTCTAACGTTGAGGAGAGACCAGGTGACAGAGGTGCTCTTGGTAGAACTTCTGGTAACTACGTTATCGTCATTGGTCACAACCCAGATGAGAACAAGACCAGAGTTAAGCTCCCATCCGGTGCTAAGAAGATTCTTTCTTCTGACGCCAGAGGTGTTATCGGTGTTGTTGCCGGTGGTGGTCGTGTTGACAAGCCATTGCTTAAGGCTGGTCGTGCCTTCCACAAGTACAGAGTTAAGAGAAACTCTTGGCCAAAGACTCGTGGTGTTGCCATGAACCCAGTTGATCACCCACACGGTGGTGGTAACCACCAGCATATTGGTAAGGCTTCTACCATTTCTAGAGGTGCCGTCGCCGGTCAGAAGGCTGGTTTGATCGCTGCCAGAAGAACTGGTTTGTTGCGTGGTACCCAGAAGACCCAGGACTAAACTACTTAACATTTTGTATATGCGGTTAATGTCTGTTTGGGTTTTTTGTGTTCCGAAAAATAAATCATTTATAATGTACTGTTAGCTTCCAACTATTGTAGTGTTAAACTTGACTGTTCGTTTTATTCGTTTGTTATTTACAAGAAGTCATGCCGCATGTTTAGAGAACAGTTGCCTCTTGCTCGTCGTCATCATTATTTTCATCGGTCAGTGCAATATAAGAGTTATTCCCCGTCAACTTGCTGATCAAGACATCATAAGCATCTCCTTTGTATAACGTAGCAGCAAGAAGAGCACCATGGAAGATTGCCATGATGATGAATGGGGCACCAGCCCAGATGTCGGAGAAATAACCACCAACCTTGGATATGAGGAGTATACCAATTCCACCACAGAAGCCATAGACACCAGAAATGGAACCATTATGATCACGTTGCTTGTCTGTAGCAAGAGACATAGATGTGATGATGGTACCGATCATTGATACACCGAAAATGATACTGAAGATAAAAATGATAGGTGCCCTTGGATTGCCAACCAGGGCATAACCAAGAGAAGCAATGATACCAGAGAGAGATGTTACAATAAGACCAAACTTACGACCATATTTGTCACAAACGAATCCAAAGACTGGGGCAAAGACAAGAGAAACTGTATGAATGATACCAGTGAGAATAGCTGCTTGAATGTATGCCTCTCTACAAGAGCTTCTGTCAGTTGCATCGCAAAGTCCCGACTTCATGTAGTAACTGTTCACATAAAGTGGAATGAAGACAGAGATAGTAACTGTTGTGGAGCGAGCAACGAATCCACCAAGATATGCCAATGCGATCTTCTTGTTTCTCGCCTCTCCAAATCCGAGCTTCAAGAGTTCAAAGTATGGCTTTGGCTTGTGATGACCAGCAGAGTCCTCTTCTTCATCGAGACCCTCTAATACATCATCATATGGGGAAAAATATCTTGATAAGAACGGAATCCGCAAGCTCTTGGGAGAGAACAAGCCGTAGGCCAAAAATGTGGAACAGGCAAGGGCAATTGTACCGATAACCATGTATGAATGCTTTAAAGCCGGTGCTGGTGGTTCAACCTCTGCAAACTTATTAGGCAACGGGATGTAGAACATGGCAGCAAAGACAGCACCAGAACCTGAAGCCATTCCGATGACAGAAGTCAATTTACCATTTCTTTTTGGTGGTTCCTGGGCATCAATAGTACCGACAGAATCGGCAGAAGCATCATCAAGTGTCTCAGTAGAAGGTGGCATAGCCTCGTTATCGATAAGAGGAGCATTTCTTCCCCATCTCAGGAGGGAGCTCAGTTCAAAGCCAGAGGCACTCATCTCAGCCAACATAGCGGTCATCATGGAGGCAGAAGCTGTAGCACCCACGGCGAATATCATTCTCAAGAACAAAAGGTCAGGATATACGCTCTTGGCTGTCGTATATAGAAAGAAAGAGACACCCACAATAATGACACCCGCAATGTTGATGTACTTTGCACCAATCTTATCACTGAGAGCACCAAGGAATGGAGCAATCGACATAGACACCAGCTCATCGGCAAACCCGAGTGTACCAATATAATCACCGATCTTTGTAGAGATTCCCAGAACGTCTGTGAGGAAAAATGATTGCGTTGAACTCATGAATACCACGAAGGAGATTGTAAAGAAGCACGCAGCTGTGAATGCCACGAAGTTGAGCTTCGTATACGGTTTAGAGTAGGCCATTGTGACAGTTATACCTTCTCCTATCCTTGTCTACCGCCTTCCTTGGACTTTGTAGAAGAGGTGTTCATCCGTGGGAAAATTATCATTTCGATCAGTAACCTAACTCTCCGATAGTATAAACCCGAGGCTCCTAGGACCGGACATAGCGGTTTACTTCCGGGGATGTATATCGTTGTCATGCCAACGGATTATATCTTAAAATCGTGGACAATAAACCCGAACATCTCGAGATTTCCCAGTTGTCTCCACGCGCGCGGCAGTCGCGTAAACAAAAACATAAAAACCAAAACAAAAGGTCTTACTCTGGCGGCAACGATCAGAAACTGGTTTAAATCTATCACGTATACTTTGGGTTCATCATGCACGTGGAGGAGCTCATCCTCGATGGTTTCAAGTCGTACGCGACCAGAACCGTCATCTCTGGTTGGGATCCGCAGTTCAACGCCATCACTGGTCTCAATGGTTCGGGTAAGTCCAATATTCTTGATGCCATCTGTTTCGTCTTGGGTATCTCTTCCATGTCCACGGTCAGAGCCTCGAACTTGCAGGACTTGATCTACAAGCGAGGACAGGCTGGTGTGACCAAGGCTTCCGTTACCATTGTCTTTGACAACTCCGACACGACCAGATCACCAATTGGATTTGAAACAGTGCCAAAGATCTCCGTCACTAGACAAATTGTTCTTGGAGGCACAAGTAAGTACTTGATCAACGGTCATAGGGCCCAGCAACAGGCCGTTTTGCACTTGTTCCAGTCCGTTCAGTTGAACATCAACAATCCAAATTTCTTGATTATGCAAGGTAAGATCACGAAGGTTTTAAACATGAAGCCATCAGAAGTCTTATCATTGATTGAAGAGGCTGCTGGTACCAAGATGTTCGAGGATCGTAAGGAAAAGGCTGAGAAGACTATGGCCAAGAAAGAGACTAAACTTCAGGAGATTAGGGCTTTGTTGGCTGAAGAGATTGAACCAAAGCTCGAGAAATTACGGAGTGAAAAGAGAACTTTCCTCGAATTCCAACAAACGCAATCTGATTTAGAAAAGTTGTCTCGTGTGGTCAATGCCCATGATTTCTCTCACTACTCGGTCAAGTTCCAAAAGCTCCAGGAAAGCTATTCGAGTCAGAAGCATACATTGGATAACTCATCATCTGAAATTGAAAGATTGACTAATGAGATCGCACATTTGACCGAGGACTTGGAGAGAGTTAAGAAGCACAAGGAACAATACGCACACAAAGGTAACAAGCTTAAAGAGTTAGAAGCTAAGCACAACGAAATCTCCCAGACACTTACAAGATTGGAGACAGCCAAGTCACTCAACCTGGAGACTTTGCAAGATGAAGAGAAGAACAAAGCCAATTTGATCAAGCAGATTCAAAAGTTGGAAAACAGCTTAGAAAAGAAGGTTGCTGCGCATGCTCAGATTGAGGCTGATTACAACAACACCAGAAAGAACCTTGAGGAGCTCAAGACTCAACACTCTAAGAAGGAGGAATTGCTCTCGACGTTGACTACTGGTATCTCATCCAAGGGCCAGTCTGGTGGTGGTTACGCTGCTCAATTACAGGAGGAGAAGGCAAGATTGACCGAAACCAACGTTTCCATTGAGCAGATCAAGCTCAAAGCACAGCATCTTTTGCAGGAAAACAACTCAACTGAGCCAAAATTGGCAAGTGCCAAGCAAGAGTATGACGTGTTTGTCCAGGAACTTGAGCAGCTTAAACAGAAGAAGGCCGGTTTAGAGCAGCAATTGAGTAACCTTGGGTTCGACCCTGCAAGAGACAAGAAAATGAAGACCAGAGAGGCTCAGCTGAACAGAGAGTTGCATAAGCTCACTGGTGATGTCAACTACCTCAAACGTAAGGTTGCCAACTTGGAGTTTACCTACAGCAAACCATCGGCCAACTTCAACCCGACCTCTGTTAAGGGTGTTGTCGCTCAATTGTTCAGCATCCAGCAAGAGCACATGGATTCTGCCACTGCCCTTGAAGTTGCAGCAGGCGGAAGATTGTACAATGTTATTGTTGATAACGAGGTCACTGGTGCCCAGCTCTTGGAGAAGGGTCAGTTGAGAAGACGTGTCACCATCATTCCATTGAACAAGATCTCTGCTTACACTTTGTCCAAGAAGCAAGTTGACCTGGCTAAGGAGATCTGTCCTGGTAAGGTAGAACTTGCATTGAACTTGATCGGCTACGAGCATGAAGTTGCTAAAGCTATGGAGTTCATCTTCGGCTCGAGATTGGTCTGTCAGGATGCTGACACTGCTAAGAAAGTGACCTTTAATCCAAACATCCGTGCCAGAAGTGTCACTCTTCAAGGTGATGTCTACGATCCTGAAGGTACTTTGTCTGGTGGTTCCAGAAGAAACAATGGTTCGGTGTTGGCCAACATTCAGGAATACAACCAACGCAACGCTCAAATGGAGTCAATGCAGAGCGAGCTCTCCCAAATCCGTGAAGAGTTGAGCAAACAGCACAAACTTTCACAGCAGACCAAGTCAATACAACAGGAGCTTAATGTCACAAATCATCAAATTCAACTTGCTGAGAAGAACTTGAAGACCAACCTTGCCAGTCAGTTGCTTCAAAAATATGAGTCCAACCAACAAGAGATTCAAAACTTGGAACAGGCAGTGGTTGAGAAGCAGGAACTGATACAGAAGATCACAAATGATATTCAAAAGATTGAAGTCGATATGAGGGAATTTAACAGCAATAAGGGTTCCAAGTTGAAAGAGCTCGAAAATGAGGTGCGTTCTATGACCGCTGAGATCTCCAAACTTGCTGCTCGAGTTGAGCAGACCGAAGATGCTTTCCAGTCCTCCCAGATTGAGCTTGAACAGATGACGGCTGAATTGCAGGGTCACAAGGACTCTATATCTGACATTGATGCTAATGTCAAGGACTTGGTTCAACAGTCCAAGACGATAGAGAAGGAGTTACTGAGTCATGCTGAGACGTTCGAGTCTATTAACACTCAGGTTCAGGCTGAGAAGGAGGCACAGTTGGGTGTTGATGACGAACTTCGTGACTTGACCAAGGCATTGAAGGCCAAGAACCATCAGATGAGTGATATCAAGTTGAACTCTCAAAAGTTGGTACACGAGGTTGAGAAGCTCGGTTCCAGCGTCAATTCACTAAGGGCTCATTTGGAGGCCCTCGTCGAAGAGAACAACTGGTTATCAGACGAAAACATGGTAAATGCTGTCATTCGTGAATATCCAAACGTTGATATTGAGGACTTGAAGCAGCAAATCTCCCACGCACAAGAGAGATTCCAAAGCATGAAGCGCAAGGTTAACACCAATATTATGAGCATGATCGACAATGTCGAAAAGAAGGAGAGTTCGTTGAAGCAGATGATCAAGACTATCGAAAGGGATAAGTCTAAGATTGAAGAGACAATCATAACGTTGAACGAGTACAAGAGAGATACTTTGATCAAGACATGGGAGAAGGTGAGTAAAGACTTTGGCCAAATCTTTGGTGACTTGTTACCAAACTCTTTCTCTAAGCTTGAACCTCCAGAGGGTGTGGATATCACGGAGGGTCTTGAAGTCAAGGTGAGACTTGGTAAGGTGTGGAAGGAAAGTTTGGTGGAGTTGTCTGGTGGTCAGAGATCCCTTATCGCCTTGTCTTTGATTCTTGCCTTGTTGCAGTTCAAGCCTGCTCCAGTATACATTTTGGATGAAGTTGATGCTGCTTTGGATTTATCTCACACACAGAACATTGGTCATATAATCAAGACCAGATTCAAGGGATCACAGTTCATCATTGTGTCGTTGAAGGAGGGTATGTTCACTAACGCCAACAGAATCTTCAGAACAAGATTCCAGGACGGTACATCGGTTGTCAGTGTTATGTGAGTACTATTTTTTGTTAATACGGGTTATAAATTGGTTACGTTTATTTTGGTTGCACCTGTTGTAGAATGTTTGTAGGGGTTCATCTCGTCGATAAAGTGTGTCACCCAAGCCTAAGGACTTCAAGACACATTCGCTACAATGTGTAACGCAGATGGTGAGAAAAGGACAATTTCTCAGTGTAGGGATTCCATTGCTATATTCATTTCATACAACTGGCAAGCTACCACATTGTCCTTGGTAAGTTAGCAGAAGTGTGCGGTAAAGAGAACCAGTTTGCCTCTATGAAAACTTCACTAGGCATTCCAAAGGGTTAGGAGACCTACGTAGAGTGCTAGAATCAATATAGAAACGATATCATTACTCTATTTAATTGAAAAGGTCCGCATTTAGTAGACCTCCAAGATGTAACGAGAGTTCTCCTTCATCTCCTCAACCTCGTGAGCAGCGTCAATCTCGACACCTCTCTCCTTGGCCTCAGTAGCGACAATGTCCTCCAAAGCAGCAGTGACATCTGGGACTGGCCAAACTGGACCACACAAGTAGAAGGAACCATTCTTCTTAACGATAGCTTCCTTCAACTCTGGCAAAGTCTGTCTGATACGGTCCTGAATGTAAATCTTCTCTGGTTGATCTCTGGAGAAAGCGGCACCAATGTGTGTAATAACACCAGCAGCCTTGTAAGCCTCCCAAAGCTCACCGTAGAGGTACTCCTCCTTTCTGTGTCTAGCACCCAAGTACAAGAATATCTCACCAATCTCCATACCTTGCTGTTTCTGCCAGATTTTCTCCTCAACGAAGGCCTTGAATGGAGCCAAACCGGTACCAAGACCAGACATGACAATAGGCTGAGTAGAGAGTGGTGGCAACTTCATAACAGATGGCTTAACGGAAACAACAAGCTCAGAACCGATGGCCAACTGGGACAAGTATCTGGAACACTGACCGAATCTCTTACGCTTTCTTGCATCAGTCCAATCAACGACAACGATAAGCAAGTGAACAGCATTTGGATGCATCTTCTGAGAGGAAGCAATAGAGTATTCTCTTCTCTTCAATGGTGGGATCAAAGTCAACAACTCCTCCAAAGATGGTCTAGCAGATGGGAAGACCTCAAAGATGTCAGAGTAACTGTAGAACTCAACATCCTGGAACTTCTTGAGCTCATCAGCACCCTCAGGGGATCCCAAGCTCTCGAGCTTCTTCTTCTCCTTCTCATCAGTGGCGAATGGAGCAAGAGATTCGTAGAATCTCTTGGCTGGCTTACCGAGCAAATCCAAGTTATCAGTGAAGGCCTGGAAGACGGTTCTGGTCTCAATCAAGTCATTGTTGTCCTTGTTAGGAACCTGAACAAGGGTGTTTGGATCCAAACCATAAAGCTCAATGAATCTGGAAACCTCCTCAGGGTCATTACGACCGTGAACACCAAGAGCCTCACCGATGTCATAAGTCAAACCAGTACCAGTAATGTCAAACTCAATGTGGAAAATGTTTCTGGAGTAGTCAGCTGGGGTAACACGACGGTTCTCCTGGACCTTAACAATAAAGTTACGGACTGGCAAGTCTGGTCTCAAGTTGTTAACAGTGTTGAAGGACTCCTTGAAGGCGAACTTCTTGACAGTGTCAACGTAAGAGGAAACCTGAGTAGTTTCAGGTTCTGGAACAGATCTTGGGTTGGCGACGAAGGAAGACTCAGTTGGGAAGACTGGCAAGGAAATTTCATTCTCCTCCAATGGCAATTCAGCCCACTTGGAATCGATTTCAATCTCCTTGACACCCTTGGCGAAGACAGTCTCCTCAACAATAGAAGTGACGACAGCAGCCAACAATTCAATGTCAGAACCAGAAGACTGATGAACTCTTCTAACGATGTCGTTAAGGGAAAGAGATGGAGCAGAGTACTTCCAGAAGACGGACTGGATAGCGATCAATCCAGTACGGCCCTTGGCAGCTTCCAACTCACCAATAGTAGACAAGTCAATAACGACAAGCTTAGAACCGTTCTTGGCGATGTTACGACGGAAGCCAATTGGCAAACCCTCAGCAAACTCCTTCAAATCCTGTGGCAAGTCAGACTGAGCCAAGATGATAACACCGTTAGACTTGACAGTCTTGACAACGTTAAAGTTCTGGAGGATGGTCTTGTCATCAACGACAATGACATCAGCGGCATCAACGGCACCAGATGTGGCAGATTTGGAAGCAGCAGAGATCTGAGCCTGGTAGATACCACCAGCAACCTCGTTATCGAACTTTGACTTGAACTTGAGCTGAACGTTAGCATCCAAAGAGTAAGCGTGAGCAACTCTTGAAGCAACGTCGATGTACTTGCTGTTGTCCAAAGACCAGAAGATGGAGTCACCAAGAGCAGAATCAGACTCAACCTCGACTTGCTTAGTGACGGTAGACTCTGGAATAACAACGAAGGAGTTAACAATCTGATGAACGGCAACGGCAGACCAGACAAAAGTTGGGGAATAAATGAACTCCGAGACCTTAATCTGCTTAGCGAGACCGTTCAAGAAGACAGTAGCGTTAACATTGGACTTCAAAATAGAAGATTTGTTGTCAAGAGACTGACCAATGACTGTCAAAGATTGGGTAGTCTTTGGAATAGCAGCGACAAAGGACTCAGAGTCGAATGGCAATGGGATTCTGACAGCGATGACACCAATTTTCAAGTTGAACTCATTGGAGAGCTCAACAACCTTCTTGGAGTACAACTCAGATTCGACAGAACCGTAAACAACAAAGACGTTGGTGGCATCAGCAGCACCAAAGTATTCGAATGGTTTGTAGTGAGTACCCAAGATACCGTTCAAAGCGGACAAGGCAGCAGATGGTCTCTTTGCGATTGGGATTTGACTCCAGCCGGAGGCAGAAGCCTTAAGTTGACGGTAAGCAGCAGCCAAGGCATCCTGGTCGAGGACGTTGTTAACTTTGAGGGAGTCTCTGATGTAAGAAGGACCATCGTACAAGTTCAAAGAGGACTGAACAGAAGAGTAAGCCAAGGACAAGATAGCGATGTGCTGAGCCTCCTCAGCGGACAAAGGAGTGAAGACGGCAAAGTTCAAGGCGTTGGCAAAGTTAAGTGGAGTAACATAGTTTGAGACCAAGGCACTTGACTCGTTGTCATAGTCCAAAGCGGAGACCTGGAAGGAGAGAGACTTGGAAGAATCACCAGCTTTCAAAGTTGGCTCAAAGTATGGCAAAGAGGAACCGGAAGTGACAACTGGAATGGTCTCAGCGTCCTTGTTGGAAGACAAGTAACCCAAGATGGCACTAGAAGCACCAGCTCTAACCTCAAAGTTAGAAACCTGTGGGACGACATCTTCACCATTCTTTCTATGAAGAGAGGACCAGAGTTTCAAAGTACCGTTAAGAGCGTTCTCTTCACCGATGGAGTTATAAGTGAAGATACGTGGGAGAGCAGCGTAGATAGCAGAGGAAACAAGGGTAACTGGGGTAGTGTAAGAGGTACCCTTAAGTGAGTGTGGGTCCTTTGGAAGACCGAATGGCTGGACAATGGAGGCACTAGCCAAGCTTGTGACAGCTGGCGAGGCACTGTTAACCGACTCAGTAAGGGAGATACCCATGGTTGAGTGTATAACTTCTGGTGTTTAGGGATCGAGATCACCTCGGGAGAAGTTCAAGAAGACATCGTCAAGATTGTGAAAAGTTTCCGTAGTATGTGATTCGGGGACTCGAGACCGTAAAGCCACACTAGCCACATAAAATGGGAAAATGACGATGCACCGCCACAACAGTTTGTGGAGAGCACGTGATCAGTCGTTAGACTTCTTCTTATGGCGTAGCTTACATAATCTCGGTGTAATCAGATTGCACCGCCACATATGCTCAAGGATAAGGGGGAATATTTCCTCTTTTGGCTGTGAGTGGCTAGTGCATCTCTTTGGCATGCGCCACATTTTGTGTGGAGAGACAGACACACAACAGAGGGAAACCAAAAGGGTGGGCGGCTAATCTCTTTGAACTTAACAACATAACAACATAACAGCGCACAAGCGCAAGAGCCAGGGATTAGGACTACTGATAAATATGACCATGGTTCAAGTTGATGTCTCTACGGATCAGGCTCTTCATAATACGTTGAAAGAGCTACGGCTCTCGATTATTGGTGATGAAGAGGAGAAACTCGCTTTACTCAAGTCTTCAAGCATGGACACTCTATTCATTCTACTTGATCAACTTGTATCGGGCTCTCGTGATGGATCAACAACATTACAGAATCTTCTTATCATCTTTTACTCCTTGTCACGTCTTCCAGAAGCTTTGCCGCCGCTTGTGAGTCAGTATAACTTCTTCACGGCGCTTATCCGTGTGGCAAACAAGTTTAAAGATGATGATGCCATCTTGGTGAGTGTTCTTGACATCTTATCCAATATCTTATCTACTAGAAAGGATTTCAATCTTGATTTGATGTCATCAGATGGTATTCTCTTCAATCACTTGGTATTTGAACGTCTTAGTCAAGCGTTAGAATCGGATCAAGTATGGATCACTAAGCAGTCTAAAGTACTATTGAGTATCTTTAGTCTCATACCACATCTCAATTCTTCAGATATGAAGAATCTGATTCCACCAACTTTGAATATCTTGGATATATCTCTTCAAAAGGCACTTGACTCCCTATTGGTTTCATATCCTAGGGGTAAAATCTATACCGAATGCTTTGATAACGTTTACGTTCCACAACCACCAAAGATGCTCTTGTTCCCCAAGTTCACTGCACCAATGTTGTTCTCCATGGCACATCTTCTTGCATATGATTCTGATTCAGATCTTAGACTCAGTGGTCTAAAAGTTGATTCTGTCTTGGGTAAAGATCATTATTTTGTCATTAGCTCTTTGCTAAAGACTTCAAACCCAGAACTTAAGTTAGCAGCTGTTAGTGTCTTGGTTAACTATTCTTTCAATTCTGATTTGAGTTCACATCAGAAGAACATTAATGTTCAAAAGTTATTACCATATCTTCTTCAATTGATCCAAGTTGATGATCCAACCGACATTGTTGTTTATCGATCACAATTGAACATCTCGAGAAAGTTTAACCCATTGGACATTTTATCCAAATTGTCTCTAAATTTTGACTTTGTTAATGACTTCTTACTCAATTGCAGTGTCATATCCAAATTTTGTGAAATGGTTAATAAGATTGCTAAGACTCCACTTGACAACTTGGCTTTAGCCAAACTTGATAACATGGGATCTGTGTTCTTGATCTTGAGTTCTTTAACTGCAGTCAAGGAATCCAACAGAACAGCAATCCTCTCAGATGATATGATTCATGCAATTGAGAAAGTTCTCGAGTTACATACTACACAATTGAAACAATATCTTGAATCACCAGGGTCCATTGATGATGATCTTCTCTTAACTTCAAATCATTTGGCTGCATCTGCATGCAATTTACTTCGTTCATTATCCAGAAGTGTTGCTACATTACGTACACATCTTAAAGAGACTCAAACTATAACATTTCTACTTGAAACTATTGCTATACCAGAACAAGATCTTGTTAATGCCTTTGTTAACAATTCTGCTCTTTTACAAAATGAATTGTTGTTGAAAACAGTGACACTTGCCATCATCTCAAATGTTGTTCTTGATTTCAGTCCATTAAGAAAAGCTTTGATTAATGGTGGTCTTGTTGATTCGATTGCTGCATTGTTGCACAATACTGAAAATGTTAACATTCTTCTCAATTCTCTTTGGGTTTTCCGTCATATCATTTATAATGAGAAAGTTGATGCTCGTGAAAGATATATGGGTCCTGTTGGTCTTGATAGACTTGTTGAATTATGTGATCATCCAAGTCATGATGTCCAGGAGATGTCATTTAACGTTTTGAGAAACTTATCAACTAGTTCAGATTTACATGTGAGACAACTATTGAATTTCTTCAATAAGGAGAAATCAACAGATGAGGATAAGAGACAAAGTTGGTTAAATTTCTTATTGGGTAAGATGGAGGATAACTCTATGCATGATTCTAAGAATGAAGATATGCTTGAAAGTATTGTTTACATTGTTGTTCATATCAGTGCCACTTCCGAGGATTTAAGAGATTTGATTGTGAGAAATCGAAGATTGATGTTACACATTAAGGATCTTTTGATTAATTGTCAAAGTAATAGTATTAGATTGGCATGTGTTTGGGTGATTATTAATTTGACTTGGGTTGATAACATTCAACAAAGATCTGGTGAAAGGGCACATGTATTTGGATTACGTTCTGATGTTGAAGTTGAAGACAATTCGGATGCTAATGTTGATGTTGATGCTGATGCAGATGTTGATGCTGATACAGGTGATGATAATGATGTTGTTGGTGAACGTATCTCAGGATCTAATCGTTTAAGAGATTTGAGAGCATTAAGAAATAGAGCTTCGGGAAGAAACACAATTGGACATGGTGTTGATGATCGTGTTTCTAAATTAACAGAAATGGGATTCTTAGATGTCTTGGGATCATTATCACGTTCTGTTGATAATCTTGATTTGAAAGAGAGATTAAAAGTTGCAGTATCTAATCTCAACTCTGCTAACCGCGGGTCCGCTATAAGATTTTAAGCTGGTGTTTTACTAAATGTATTGTTCATGACTTTAGATGAGTTTATAGAAGACGCTAAGAGTCTATGTAGGTCGTGGCCCATCTCATTTCTTCCACATTGAAAAAACAGTCGGAAAAAGTGGCCGATGGTGTAGCATGTCTCTATTAGTAGTAGTCTATATTCCTTCATACGTTTGATTGCTTCCCTCTTGAACTGAATACTCACAATATGGTTGACTACGATTATACTGTACTTGGAGTTGGTGTTTCTGCGTTATTGGTGATTTCAACAATATTGTTGTTAAAGCGTGGATCAAAGACACATATCAAGAAGGATAAGAAGGATAAGTCAAAGTCAAAGTCCAAACCAAAACTATCATTTGTTGAACAAGTTCAATTACAATTGAAAGAATGTGAAGAAAGTGTAAGAACTAAATTGGAGAAAGGTATTAGATCTTATATTGAAGAGTTTGAAACACTTAAGGCTGATGATAAACAGTACAAATTTAATTATTTCCAAGAAGAGTTATTAAAAGAACTTATTAGATTGGATGGAATTGAATTATCAGAGATGAATGATTTGGAGAAGAAACAAGAATTAAAGATTTCTAGAAAGGATTTAATTAAGTATATTCAGGGTCTTCAAAAGGAACTTGATGCCTTTAAGCGCGATCATAAGGATCTTATACAGTAATGTTATGTTATTTGTTTTATATGTTCAGTTATGTAGAATAAATCTATATAGGTATATTTGATCTATATAGATAGACAGATATATCGATAGAGATATATAGATATATAGATATATAGAGATAGAGAAAGATATATAGAGGTGACCGGAAATTACATCCGCGGCGCGCGCGAAATATATCGCAAACGAACGGCTGTACGGGAAAGGTAGACCCCGTGATTGACTTCCAATTGAGGGTGTTTTATAGTTATATATCCTACTTTAACGGAATAAACGCATGTATATATCCATGATCCCCTATATATTCATTATCCCCTATATATCCATATATGAATGCTTAAATCAATATGTAAATATATATATTTAATATATATATATATATATAAATCAATATATATATATATATATAAATCAATATATATATAAATAAATAATCAATTCCCGCGCTAGCGCTCCCCGGACACGCGCGACAGCTATTGTCTAAGGGTGCTTAACAGGGCCTAGAACAGGGTTATGTGAGTCACTTGGTCAGACTGATATACACAGACTGATATATAGACACACCTATGATGATATATAATAGTATAATAAACACATACTCACTATCATTTAATCAATGTCTCATATAACACCGCCGCGCTATATCTCCCTCCACTGTCAGATTGCTGCCATATGGCGCAAGCGATGTTTTTTTTTTTCTTTTTTTTTTTCTTTGCTGGAACCTTTAACCCGCGTGATAAGTTCAGTCTCAAGTTATATGCAACTACATCTGCGGCTGATGCACATTTTAAAAATTGATGTTTATGAATATATAAAGGTCACTGTATTCCCATAATGTTTTATTTTGGTCTCTTTTAGTTTGCGCTGTTTGATTCATTGATTGTGTTTGGTCATATAGACAGACTACACATAGGCTACACACAACACACCACTACACCCGAACACACCACACAACACACCACACAATGCATTCAGACGAAGAGTCTATCAACTCTTACGATTTACACAATAATCCTCAGGCATATGTGCCCGATAATCAAGATGCTCAATCAGAGTTATCAGCTCAATTATCAAGAACAACAACATCAAATAATGTTCGTTTAGTTCCAACTGAGACTGCTAAATCTCTTCAAGAGATGGGTGTTCAAAGTGAACCACCAATTCCTGATGTTAATGCTCCACAAAATGTTAAGAATGCTATATTCCCAGAAGAGTACACTTTAGAGACACCGACAGGTCTTGTTCCAGTGGCAACTTTACAAGAAATGGGTAGATCTCAATCAAGAACTGCTCAATTAACAAGAACTCGTACAAATAGAGATTCTTCCATTGGTGGTGATGATACTAATCGTTATAATGGTGATGATGATTCATCTGCAACTGCAAATAATGAAAAGAATACAGAACCAGAATTAGATCCAGAGATTGAATTTGTCACTTTCATCACTAATGATCCAGATAATCCACATAATTGGCCAACTTGGCTTAGATGGGTTTATACAATTAACTTATCTATCCTTGTCATTGCAGTTGCTTTCGGTTCTTCATGTGTTACTGGTGGTCTTGGACTTATCAATGATAAGTATCATGTTTCAACAGAAGTGTCTACATTGACTTGTTCCCTTATGGTCCTAGGTTTCTCTGTGGGTCCATTACTTTGGTCTCCATTATCTGAACAGATTGGTAGACAACCAGTTTATTTCATATCACTTTTCCTTTATGTGATATTTAACATCCCTTGTGCAGTTGCTAAGAACATTGGTACTTTATTAGTTTGCAGATTCCTTTGTGGTGTTTGGGCATCTTCAGGTCTTTCATTAGTTGGTGGTTCCATTGCTGATATGTTCCCAACTGAGACTAGAGGTGAAGCTATTGCTTATTTTGCATTTGCTCCATATTGTGGTCCTGTCTTTGGTCCTTTGATTTGTGGTTGGATTAACATTAAGACTGAGAGACTTGATCTCATCTTCTGGGTTAACTTGGCATTTGCAGGATTAATGTGGATCACATCAACTTTGGTTCCAGAGACTTATGCACCGGTTATCTTAAAGAAAAGAGCTAAGAGATTAAGAAAAGAAACTGGTAATCCAAAGATTATGACTGAACAAGAAGCTCAAGGTATGTCTTTGAAAGAACTTGTTATGTCTTGTCTTGTTAGACCTCTTTACTTTGCAGTGACTGAACCAGTATTAGATCTTATGTGTTTCTATGTCTGTTTGATCTATGCTCTGTTATATGCCTTCTTCTTTGCTTATCCAGTCATCTTTGAAGAACTTTATGGTTACAATGATGCATACATTGGATTAATGCTTATTCCAATCCTTATCGGTGCTTGTCTTGCTCTTGTCACTACTCCAATTTGTGAAAAGAAGTATGTTGCAATGACAAAACGCAGAAAACCAACTCCTGAAGATCGTCTTGTTGGTGCTATGATTGGTGCTCCATTTGCAGCTATTGCCCTTTGGATCCTTGGTGCTACTTCATATAAGCATATCATTTGGGTTGGTCCAGCTTCTTCGGGCCTTGCTTTCGGTTATGGTATGGTTTTGATTTATTACTCAATCAATAACTATATCATTGATTGTTATGCAGTTTATGCCTCTTCTGCTCTTGCTACCAAGGTTTTCTTAAGATCTGCTGGTGGTGCTGCTTTCCCATTATTTACACCACAGATGTATAGAAAACTTGGTTTGAATTGGGCTTCTTGGTTATTAGCTTTTATCTCTACTGCTATGGTTTTGATTCCATTCGGGTTTTATTTCTATGGTAAAACTTTGAGATCAAAGTTATCTAAGAAGAATTATTCTACTCTTGATGAGGAGTGAATTACATCATCATCATCATCATCATCATCATCATCATCATCATCATCATCATCATCATCATCACTACATCATCATCATCATCATCATCATCATCATCATCATTATAGAAACCATATACACTGCATTCTCTCACTCCTCACACAAATAATATATAACTCGAAGAGTTTAAAACTCATTAATGAAAGAATATCGAAAGTTATGAATTGTAGTCTCTGATATCTATGAGTTGTAGTCTCTGACAGATCTATGGGTTGTAGATGTTTGGTTGTTTATTCATTTTATTTATTATATTTAATATGATTTCTGATTAATTAATATATATTGAATAATAGATAAATATATTAAATATATTAATTAATTTATACATATGATATTCATTATAATGCATAAATATAATGAATAGATTATACATATTATATTTATTATAATGAATATGAATATTGTAATATATAACAATAAAACATTATATAATACAACATATAATGCAATATACTATTAACCCGTGCACCAATGACAGCACTTTCCCACACGGGTTCGGCTGGCGCGGGCGTACTTGAAATTCCGAGCCTCCAATTCCCCAAAGATTGCCATTAAACCTCTCCTATTCTGTTACATCATCGAATAAACCCAGAGACAATTACTCAATTGTATTGCTAGTATCTACTCTAATCAGATACATTTCACTTCGACTCAAGGGATTCATCTACAAAGAGCGTTTCATTGTTCGTTTTTGAAGTCAACCCCACAGCGAACATTTATCTCACCCCCTTAACCGAGACACAACACATACACATATCTCTACCATACTCGCCTATTGTCTACACATACAATTTTCAAGATGGTGAAGAGACCAGACCCATTTGAGGGCCTTATTAACCCTCCAGTTGAGGAGAAGAAAACTATCTTTAGCTTTGCCCTGAAGTCTAAGAAGAAAGTTGCTCCTACTACTGAAACGGAGAAGGAGAAGCCAACTCAACAACAGAAAGACGAAGAGTCTAAACAGTATCATTCACCTTTCAGATTGAACAAGACGAAATCTGGTTCAAGTAACTCTAGTGGTCATGTTACCGGTATCAAGGTTCCAGCGATGTTTGACTCGCTTGAGAAGAAGCACAGGAAGCAAATCCAAGAATTGGAACGTGAAAAGCAAAGACTTGAGACTTTTAAGAAACAACAAGAGCATGAGTTGAAAAAAGCTGAAGAATATGAAAAGAAACAACTTGAGAAGGAAAAGGCCAAAATTGCTGAACTTGAAAAGAGAAAGAAGGCGGCTGAGCTTGAAGCTAAGGGATCAAAGAAGGATAAGAAGGACACCAAGTCCACTGAATCCATCGATGAAGTCCCACTCGAGTCTACATCCAAGGATGCTGATAAGACCACAATTGATGATGAGGTTCCACTAACCAAGGACAACGATGACGATGCCACAATTGATGCTCTTTCTGACCCAGAAGAAGATTCTGAGGTTGCTCCTGCCACAGCTGGTACTGAGGCTACTGACACCACTGAGCCAGAAGTTGCTGAAGCTGTTAAGGAGATTAAGACTGCCGCTGCTGACAAGTTTGAAGAACAGGCTGATGCCATTAAGGCTGAGAATGAAGAGGCTGATGTCGCTGAGGCAGTTGAGGAAATCAAAGGTGCTGCTAGTGACAAACTAGAGGATACTGCCGGTGATATCGAGAAGGAGAATCAGGATCAAGAGGTCTCTAAGGCTGTTGATGAAATTAAGGAGGCTGCTGCCGATAAGACTGAAACTATTGCTGTTGAAGAAGAATCCAAGAACGAGGATAATGATGTCTCAAAGACTGTTGATGATATTAAGGATATTGCTGCCGACAGGGTTGAAACCATTGCCACTGAAGAAAAGGCCAAGACCGAGAATGAAGATGCCCAGAAGGCTGTCGATGAAATCAAGGAATCCACTACTGACAAGATTGAGGCCCTCGCTGAGAAGAAAAAGGCTGAAACCACTGACAAGTCTGGAAAATCAATTGTTGAAGAACCAAAGAAGAAAGGTAAGTTTGGTGCACTCTTGTCCAAGATATCAACTGCCACCAGTACTACCTCTTCTTCTGCCGGTGCATCAAAGTCTGCCGCAACTCCAAAGAAGGCTACTACTTCGGGCACTACGACTACTGGTACTGCTAAGAAACCAGTTCCAGCCGTTAGACAACCATTGACCTTGAAAGAGAAGATTGATCTCAAGAATAAGGAGCATGAATCCCGTTTGGCTGAAATGAAGAAGAAGTCCGATCTTAAGCTTAAAAAGATTCAGGATGCATATGACTCTCAGATTGCGAAGCTTAAGGCTGAAATTGATGCCATTGAGGGAAGAATCGACAAAGATACCAAATCTACCAATAAGTCTATCAGCACAGCTAAGAAGACACATGAGACCAAGACTAAGGAGCTCGATGAGAAGCACGCTGAGGCCAAGAAATCCTTCTTGGAAGAAACGGAACAGAAGATCAAGGACAAGCTCGCAGAGATTGAACAGTCCAAGAAAGATCAAGAGGAAGGTGCTGCCCAAGTGAAAGAGTTGGAACGTCAACAGGTTGACTCTTCTGAGAAGCTGGGTGCTTTGGAGCAGGATATTCAGAAATTGAAGCTCGAGCTCAGAGATGAGAACGATAAACAGGATGATTTGAGCAAGGAGAAGGAAAACAAGTTGGCTGCTCTTGAAGATTTGAACAAGGAGAAAGAGGATATCATTGCCAAGATTAAGGAGGCTGAAGCTAAGGATGAGCAATCCAGAAAAGTGATCTCTGACTATGAGACCAAGGCCTACCAGAAGGATATCGATGCTATCAATGCTGAAGTTTCCAAGCTCTCTGAACAATTGGCTGAAGCCAAGCAGAAGGTTGAGCAATCTAAGAAACAGAGAGAGGAGCTTGAGGCTGAACTCAAGGCTAAAGAAGCTGCAGAGAAGGAGGAGTTGGAAGCCAAGGCCAAGCTCGATACCCTCCACGAGGAGGCTGAACAGGCTGGAGGCAAGCTCGCTAAGAAGGTTGATGACCAAGAGAAGGAGCTCAAGGACCTTGAGGCTGCCAAGGACAATGCCACAACTGATAAGGAGGTTACTGAAACTAAGAAAGAGCCAGTCAAGAAAAGAGAACCTATTGACAGGGCCAAGTTTGAAGCTGAAGAAAAAGAGCTCTTGGCCAAGATCGAAGAGGCCAAGAAGAAGAGAGAAGAGCTCGCCAAGGATCTTGAGGAAATTGATCCAGAGCTCTATGAAACTGTTGAGAGAGAGTCAGTTGTTGAGGTTCCAATCTCTGCTTGAAAAAGTAAGCAGTTTCTACTTTGTTATCTTTTTATTTTGTTTGTTTGATGTTTGTTTACTTGTTTGATTTGAGTTGTACAATTACTTTGTGTCTTTCTTCTTTTTGTCTCTATTTTATATGTTCAATCAGTTTAAAATACGTTATAACACTTATTAAAGAATCAACAGTAGAGAGAACATAACGTTTCCTCCCAAAAGGGGAAATTTCCCTTTTAAGACATTAGTTACATTTTTCGCCGCGAAGGGATCATCGGCTTTAAACCTCGTAGGATAACAACGAGTTATCTTGTTATATCCTTATCTTGTTATCATCGAAACCTCAAATTGATATCTTACGCTTACAGAAATCAGTTAACACAATGTCATTCTTCAACAATTTCACTAAACAGCTGCAGAGCGGTCTTGAAGAGGTACAGAAGGAGGCTCAGAAGTTCCAGAGTGACTTCACCCCAATCGCAAAGAGAACAGCTAGACTTGTTCAGGAGAAGTTTGGAACCATTGAGGACATCAGTGAACTCCCTGAAGAGTATATCTTGTTGGAGAAGAAAGTCGATGCCTTGAGACAGGTTTATAAGAAGGTTCTAGCTATCACTGCCACTTATGAGATTGAGAGTTACGATTACCCACCAAACATTCAGGAGTCAGTCTCTGATCTTTCAAAGACCCTTGCTGAGAAGTTCAAAGGTTTGCAAAAGGCTACCACTGCTGCTGAAGCTGAAAAGGCACTCACTTCTTCCTCTACTGACCCATTGGCCTCGTTGCCAAAGACATTGGCCCATGAGATATCCAAGGCTGCTAAGCAGTCTCATGACAATTTGATTCAGTTTGGTGAAGAGAATGCCCTCTCTAAGGTTCTCCTCAAATTTTCTGAAGCTCAGTCAAAGATTGGTACTAAGAGATTGGAGCAGGATCAGATGATCATCACTGAGTTTAACAAGAAGTTACAAGATGCCCTTGATAAGAATTTCCAAGAGACACAATCCAACAGAAAGAAAGTTGAAGCTGCTAGATTAAACTTTGACACTTTGAGATATGAGGTTAAGATCAACCCTGAGAAGCAGGAATCCCTCCAGGGACAGCTTGATACCTATGAGGATGAGCTTGTGAATGCCACTACCGTTGCTGTTCAGAGTATGAAGAAGTTGATTGAACCAGCTGAATCTGTCAACTTGATCATCTTGCTCAACAAGATCCAGTTGCAGTACCATAAGGCTGCTGCCGCTGAGCTTGAATCGCTCATCAAGGATTTGGAGGCCGTTCCATTGGATGAAGAGGATGATGAGGAGGATGAGGAAGAGGAGTAAGTTACTAGTAGTATTGTCTTTATGAACTTTTTTTGTGATGCTTTTACCCCAATGCAACTCAGTTTTATGATGTCTTTATAAGTTCTACGTAGAAGTTGATTAAACCATAACTTTTCGTATTATCAAACCTTTTTCATATATATACAACCGAATACTAAAACATAACTGACATGATTCATGAGCTGATTACAACATTGATGTCATAACCATGCAATGCATCTTACAATCAGTGAAGCGTCACACAGAAAGTACCAGCGGGTCTGATACCAAAGGCATGACTTAACCTCAAGAAGAAGATCTCACCAAATGCAATACCTAGCACAATTGCAAAGAAGTAAAGCAAAACGAAACTCATAGCAGCCAACATGAGTGCGTAACCAATCATAGTTGACACGAACACAATGATAAGTCTAACAAAGTCTCTATAAAGACTCTGAGGGGTAACATGGAAGAATTTTGCAAGAACGCTTCTGTCTGATGTATTTTGATTCAGTCCAATCTCTGTAGCTGTGGCTGGACCACAACATTTAATTTCCTCTTCCTCGGTAGATGATGATCCTGCATCTTCTGTAAGCTTTGTTGGAACGAATACTCTTTGTTCAATGTAGGCACCAAGGAATGAAAGACCTCTGAAGAAGAATGCAGAGAAGAATAGAACGCAAAAGATACCAAATGCAGCACCACCACTAGCAGCTTGAAGCGTCTCAAACACCACTGGGTAACCAGCGTATTTTGTAGTAAGGTGAGAGTTCATGCTCATACCCATATCCATGCCCATCCCCATTGAAGAGTCTGTAGACTGTGAAGAGCTCATGTCCATAGATGCAGTTGCAGAAGAAGACGCCATGTCCATAGAGGACATGGTCATTGAGGCCATACCCGAATGGTGAGCCATGGACGATGTTGGAGTTGTCATTGTCTCCATAGAACCGGATCCCATCATCATTTTGGGCGAATGTTTTATTGAGTAATCTTGTGAAAGGGAGAGAGAGAATGTGTAGTGTGTGAATAAGGCTCGAAGTGGGTAGATCAACGATCGGAACTCGGGCCGTTTAGTCGGTTATGGAATGGGATATGATGAGATGAAAGGTAAGGATAGGAAAACGAGTGTAGGTAGCAGCGGGGTGCTTTATATCGTTTTTGACAAAATCGAATGATTGTTATCTTTTAATCTCTTCCAAGCTCACGGATAATATTAAGAGATCTCTTACTGGGTCTTTAATTTGCTCCAATTTGCTCAACTCACCCAGTTCTGCATGTTGTCCCGATATGGAAATAAGTGCTCATCGACTTCTCGAGAACGAGAGATCTCGAGGCGAGCGCCATCGCTCATAACCACTTTTTAGATTGATGGTAAAGTGGTTATGAGCGTTATGAGCGATGGTCAATTATTTTTTAAGTGCCCCAACCATGCGCGAAAAAAACGGAGAAAAAGTCGGCATCTTAATGTTATCCTGGCCGTGTGTTCACGTGACCATTTTCGCGCTAGGGAAAATTTGAGAAATCCACGGGTTGTTTACTGTTTACACGTTTCTCCGAAGAGGGTTTCTGAGAGAATCAAATCAATTCTTTTCTACGGCGGCAACGCTACACAAGTCGCAGAACAGCTTAGAGTCTACAAAATCTGTTTGTCCCATTCCAATTATCTTGTATAACCGCAATACCGCGTCACGTTGACACATTAGCCTCTTCCTTTGCGCCACCCAACAGTTCAATTTTCCCCCCTCCCCTATTCAGAAGAGATATCAATTAACCGCCGCAATGGAGTCAATTCTTGACTTCTCCCAACCGCTGGACATCGGTCTCTTCGATAAAGTCGTTGAGACCTTCTACACGGGTTCTGGTCCAGATCGTAAGATTGCTCAGGATGCCGTGACTAAATTCCAGGAGCACCCAGATGCCTGGCAAAGAGCTGATCAGATTCTTCAAGCATCTCAAAACCCTCAGGCTAAATACATTGGTCTTTCCATCTTGGACAAGCTCATCCAGACAAAATGGAAGCTTCTACCAGATGAACAGAGACAAGGTATCAGAAATTTCATTGTCAATATGATCATTTCAATGTGTGACGATGATGATACTTTGTTCAGCAGTCAAAGGGCCCTAATCAATAAGTGTGATTTGACATTGGTCCAAATTGCTAAGCAGGATTGGCCTGAAAACTGGCCAAACTTCATTCCAGAACTTGTTCAGTCTTCTAGAGCCGGCTTTAACGTTTGTGAAAACAATATGGTGATCCTTAAGTTGTTGTCAGAGGAAGTGTATGATTTCTCCACCGACCAAATGACACAGGCAAAGACCAAAAACTTGCGTTCTAAGATGCAAGAAGAAGTTGCTGAGATATTCAAACTCTGTTTTGAGGTCCTTGACAAGGCTGACAAACCATCATTGATTGTGGCTACTTTAAACACTGTGCTTAAGTACCTACAATGGATTCCATTGGGCTACATCTTCCAGACAAACTTGTTGGAGCTCTTAACAACCAAATTCGTCGTACCACAGGACACAAGGGCTGTTACTTTGAAATGTTTGACAGAGGCTGCCTCTCTAACCGCTTCTGAGTACGATGAAAAGTTTGTCATGATGTTCCAAAGTGCAATGTCCCAAATTACACAAGTCATCCCACCAAACGTTGAGTTGAAAAAATCTTACGAAGTTGCCAACTCCAATGATCAAGCATTCCTTCAGGACCTTGCCATGTTCATTTGTACATTCTTGGCTAATCACAATCTTGCATTGGAGAGTAAAGAGGAATTTAGACCTTTGTTATTGACCGCCCATGAGTACCTCATTCAACTTTCGAAGATTGAAGAGAGAGAATTGTTCAAGACGTGTTTGGACTACTGGAGTAAGCTTGTGAGCTCTTTGTTCCAAGAGGTTCAACAATTGCCAGCTCATGAACTGTCTCCACTTATGCAATTGGGGTATGGTAATGCATTGTCATCCACAAGTGCTGGTGGTGCCCCAAATCCAGAGTTGCTCGCGAAGTTCCCACTGAGAAAGCACATCTATAGCGAGATTTTGTCACAGTTGAGATTAGTTGTCATTGAAACAATGGCCAAACCTGAAGAAGTCTTGGTTGTTCAGAACGATGAAGGTGAAATTGTTCGTGAATTTGTCAAGGAGTCCGATACCATCATCCTCTATAAGACTATGAGAGAGGTTTTGGTGTTCCTTACACACTTGGACGTCGTTGATACCGAACAGATTATGAGTGACAAGCTGGCTAGACAGATTGATGGTTCTGAATGGTCATGGCACAACATTAACACCCTCTGTTGGGCCATTGGTTCCATTTCTGGTTCCATGAACGAGGAGATGGAAAAAAGATTCTTGGTTGCAGTTATCAAGGACTTGCTTGCCCTCACTGAGATGAAACGTGGTAAGGATAACAAGGCCGTCGTTGCCTCCAACATCATGTACATTGTTGGTCAGTACCCAAGATTCTTGAAAGCTCATTGGAAGTTCCTCAAGACCGTCATCAACAAGCTCTTTGAGTTTATGCATGAAACACATGAGGGTGTTCAGGATATGGCTTGTGACACATTTATGAAGATTACTTTGAAGTGTCGTCGTCACTTTGTTGTCCAGCAGCAGAATGAGACTGAGCCATTCATTGATGAAATCATCAGAAATATTCAAAAGATCACAGAGGACTTGCAGCCACAGCAGGTGCATACTTTCTACGAGGCATGTGGTTACATTGTTGGCGCTCAAGGAAACGCCTCCATTAGAGAGCGTCTCTTGTCGGACCTGATGTTCTTACCAAACACCGCTTG
Source organism: Petasospora fabianii (assembly GCA_022641835.1). Classification (NCBI taxonomy): domain Eukaryota; kingdom Fungi; phylum Ascomycota; class Saccharomycetes; order Phaffomycetales; family Wickerhamomycetaceae; genus Petasospora; species Petasospora fabianii. Next base: position 1,052,772 of record CP048716.1, on the reverse strand, counting down.
GGATGCTATTGTCAAGAAATCTATGGATGACCCAACTTTGCTCACAAATCCAGAGTCAGTCAAGATTATCGCCAACATCATCAAGACTAACGTTGCTGTTTGCTCTTCATTGGGTTCTGGCTTCTACAACCAGCTTGGTTTGATTTACAACGATATGCTTTCACTCTACAAGGCCGTCTCTGGTATGATTTCGGAAGCTGTCGCCAACGAGGGTTTGATCGCCACCAAGACACCAAAGGTTAGAGGTCTTCGTACAATCAAGAAGGAGATTTTGCATCTTGTTGAGGCCTATATCTCCAAGGCTGACAATTCGGAGCAGGTTGTTGAAGTTCTCGTTCAGCCATTGTTGGGAACTATCTTGGAAGACTACAAGTCCAATGTCCCAGATGCTCGTGATGCTGAGGTTTTGAACTGTTTGACCACTGTCGTTGCTAAGGTTGGTCATATGATCCCAGAGGGCGTTGTTGTTATCCTACAGAACGTCTTTGAACCTACTTTGGACATGATCAACAAGGACTTTACCGAGTACCCAGAGCACAGAGTCGAATTTTACAAGCTCTTGAGGGAGATTAATTTGAAATCATTCAATGCATTGCTTCAGCTTTCTGGTGAAGCCTTCCAGATGCTTATCAGTGCCATCCTTTGGGCATTCAAGCACAACAACAGAGATGTTGAGAACACAGGCTTGGCCCTTGCCAATGAGCTCCTTCGAAATGTTGAGAAGCTTGGTACCACACCATTCACAACAGCATTCTACCAGAACTTCTTCTTCCCAATTCTCAGTGACACATTCTACGTTCTTACTGACTCCGACCACAAGGCTGGTTTCAAGGCTCAGTCGACTTTGTTGGCTAAGATGATTGACCTTGTTGAGACTGGTCACATTACTGAACCATTGTACTCAGAGGGTCAGGCCGCTCCAGGTACAGCTAACACATTGTTCTTGAGAGAGTACCTGGGTAACATGCTTGTTAATGCATTCCCTCATTTGCAGCAAGAGCAGGTTGAGAACTTTATCAAGGCTTTGATTGCTCAACACCGTGACACTAACAAGTTCAAGGGTACTCTTCGTGACTTCCTTGTCCAGATCAAGCAGTACGGTGGTGATGCTACTGATTACTTGTTCGCTGAGGACCGTGAGAACGAGCTGGTTGAAAAGCAGCGTTTGGAGAGAGAAGCTGCTTCGAAGGTTGGTGGTTTGTTGAAGCCTTCTGAGTTGGATGATGACTGAAGATGGGGAGAGACTCTGATAAATTTTAGCTGCTGTTTATAGGATATGAGTTCACTCATTGAGGATAATTCTCCTCTTACGACGTAATCTTTTAAATGAACGTTATATTTACAGGATCATGAAAGCATATGGACATAACAGAAACTTCTCAGAGCTTTTTGATAGCATCAGAGACGTTGACAAATGCATTTGTTGGACCTGGGACGTGGCCCTTAACGAGGATCATACCTCTGTACTCGTCAATCTTCTCCACGTTCACAACCAGTGAGTTCTGCTTTGTGCTACTTTGACCACCCATTCTACCTGGCATTCTCTTACCTGGCAAGACACGACCTGGGGAGGTGTTGGCACCATAAGAACCACCAGATCTGTGCGAGAGAGAAGCACCATGCGAGGCCTTCTGACCTTTCATACCATATCTCTTCATAACACCGGCAAAGCCCTTACCCTTAGAAACACCTTTGATATCGACAAACTGACCTGGTTTGAAGAAGTCAGCGTTCAAGATCGTACCAACTGGGAGAAGACCCTCTTCGTTCTTCACCATAAACTCTGAGAGTTTAATCTTTGGATTCACTTGAGCCTTCTCAAAATGACCAAGCATCTGTCTTGTCTCTCTCTTTGGGTTCTTAACACCGTAACCAACCTGCACGGCGTAGTAACCTTCGTTTTCTTTAGTCTTGTTGTAGACAACCTCAACTTGATCCACTTCGAGGATTGTGACTGGATATGTTTCACCAGTAGCCTCATCGAACCATGGGCCCATACCACGCTTGATTGCAATGAGACCGGTTCTGAAAGGCACTCTTCTTCTTTCTACAGCTTTCTCCTGAGTGTGATTTGGTGCCTCAGTGATGATCTTTTGTTGAATGGTGGATGGTGCTGTGAGGGAAGCGCCCGTGCGCACCAGGCGTGGGAACTGCGAGGCCAGAGGCGTGGCTCGCACACGGAGCATTGATAATCCGAGAAGACTGTTCATGGCTATGATGTGCAAGTCCACGGATGAGTGTATTAAGCAGCACTTTTTGATTAAATATCTGAGATGCCCATTAATACAATATTGAACTCGAACCGATTTTTCACAGTTCGCGGTAGTGAAAAAGTGCGACAGGGTAACCCCTTCCTTGGGTGGTGGTTTTTTCAATCACGTGCCATGAAGTCCCTAATAAATTGTGAAAGATTTACCAGAGTTAAGTTATATATAATCATTTTAGCCAATTTTAGAGTCGACTACATGTAACTACATGTGGCTGTCGAGTAATGACATGTTAACTCATATCAGATGCGCGTTATGTACAGGGAAGTATCGTGGAGATGATGGGACGTATTGGCCAAAAAGCCCGGTGAATCATATCGAAGACACAAGAAATGGAAGGGTAAGTGACACGAGCAAAGTCCGAAAGGATATTGCTGATGGGATATGGAAGTCTTTCAAATCATTTGATCTTCTTGGTCTTGAGGGCGATGGTCTCGTCGTCAACATAGATACCTTTACCCTTGTATGGCTCTGGTGGATGGAACTCACGAAGTCTTGCAGCGAAGAGCTTTACCTGTTGCTTGTCTGTACCTTCAATGATGATTCTTGTAGGAGCTGGTGATGTAACTGTGAGGTTTTCTGGGATGAAGAGACCCTGTTGGATAGAAGCTCCGACTTTAAGGGAACAGAATGGCTTACCGTCCTTCTCTTCAACTTGGGCTCTGTAACCGGTACCAACGAGCTTGAGAATAGACAAATGACCTTCAGTGACACCAACGATGTGGTTACTCAGAAGTGATCTCATTGTTCCCCAAAGAGCTCTCTGCTGTTTGTCTTCTGGGTTCGGCACAGACACTGTAAGTTTGTCTTCGGTGTGATCGAGCTTAAGGAAACTTGGCATCTCAAGTTGAAGAGATCCCTTAGGACCATCGATTGTGGCAAGCTGTGAGAGTTTCAATTGTGTTCTACCTTTTCTCTTGAGAATTGGTTGGTCCATCTGAGTGAAGCTGAGCTTCACTTCGGCTGGTACGATGATTGGAGTCTGACCGATATTGGAGGCCCGGAGCGCCGTGGCGGAGAAGAATCTCTTCGAAGAGACCGTACTAGATCTGAGGAACATGACAAACATAAGATCTAAGAAGATGACAACCAAATTAAACCTTTTAAAGAAGAAACATATCCCAAAATCAATGGTTTTTTCCACTTTTCCAGCCTAAAAGATCTCGAGTAAAAAATCGCGAAATGAGTGGCCCTACCGCATCAATTTTTTTACATCTCTTAAGCTCATCTCTTCAAAGTAGAAACCTCTTCTTACTCTTTACAACTTTTAACTAAGTATAGCACAGTGAAGTGGCGAAGATGGTCAGAAAACTTAAACATCATGAGCAGAAGCTGTTAAAGAAAGTTGACTTCCTTGACTGGAAGCAAGACAACGGCCACAGAGATGCCGAGGTCATGAGAAAATATCACATCCAGAAACGTGAAGACTATCATAAGTACAACAAGATCTGTGGTGATATTCGTAAACTGGCGCACAAGCTCTCGCTATTACAAGCTACAAATCCTGTGCGTATCAAACACGAGCAATTACTTCTCGAGAAGCTTTACTCAATGGGTATTCTTCCTACAAAGTCTAAGATTTCGGACCTCGAGAATAAGGTCACAGTCTCCGCTATGTGTCGTCGCCGTATAGGTGTTGTTATGTGTCGTCTCAAGATGGCTGAGAATTTGAAGGATGCTATCACTTTCGTTGAACAAGGTCATGTCAGAGTTGGACCAAATGTCGTCACAGATCCAGCTTACCTTGTCACTAGAAGCATGGAGGACTACTTGACCTGGGTTGACACGAGTAAGATCAAGCAGAACTTGCTCAAATTCAGAAACCAGATTGATGACTTCGAGTTCGCTTGATCTTTTAGAATCATATCAAGGGGATTTTCCTCTTTTATTGTTACGGCTTAATGACTATGCACATTTGTTTACACAGAACTGGGTTTGTAGAAAGATGTAGAGCTGAGATATGTTAACACTACGAATACGGAGGGGAACAAGTCGTAAGCATCATCAGTTATTAGTTTTCTGTAGTCTTATAATCTTGAGATTATGTCGTCAATGTAATTAATCATAGCTTCAATCTGATATGAAGTTGACTCAACGTATGGCCAAAAGCGACCGTGGGCCTTAACATACCTGGAACACAAGTTAATCTTTTCATGCAAATCAATACCGTTGAAGTTTTTGACAAATGCATCAGATGTTTCCTTGTCAACAACAACAGAGAGTGTACGTTGATTTTTTCCAACAACAAACTCAACTCTTCTCGAATTATGTGGCAAGTCGGGAGTCTGTGCCAACTCCCTCACAAACAATTGCTTAGTCAAAACAATCGAAGACGCTAATACCGTCAGTGTGTTAGCAATAACGACAACAGAGAAGATTGGATACTGCAACCAGACATCTGGGAACTCGTTGTATGTTTGGACCTGAGCGCTCATATTCTTACCATTCTCTGGAAGGGCATCAGTCCACCAAGTCTCTGTAGTCTTCATTGATGTGATCTCAGACGCAGGTGTAAAGTTCAATGGGCCACCAACGACAGTAAGTGGCGTATTGGAAGAAGCAGCCTCCGGGATCTTACCCATACCGATTTCAACAAGTCTGACAGCTTCCAATGCGGCCATGAAAGTATTAACGTAGTGAGACAGCTGGGTTGGAGTCAAGTTCAAACAGGCGGCTTGAATGTCTTCCAATCTGGACTCGTACAAGGAGTTGAGAACATTATCTGGATTGGTGTTAGCCTGAGTCTCATGCGGTTTGATGAAAAGGATTGGTGAACACTGAGTAGCATTAGATGCAAGCTTGGCAACAGTAAGCATCAAGAGTGTGAACAAATTTGAAATGTTGAGAACAACAGTCTTCTTCTTAATATGAGAGATATGGTACAAAGAGGAGTTGGCAATATCCTCAATGACCTTCATCTTAGCGTTGAACTGTTCAACAACGTTAGAAGTCAAGAAACCCGACGAGATTATGTCCATGATATCTTCCATGTTCTTAATTGCAGCAATAATCAAGTCGGAATCACTAAAGCTCTTATACTCAGTAGATATGACAGCAGCATTGTTCAATTGTCTGTCAACTTCATCCCACGACTTGTACTTTAATCTCTCCAAACAATGGTTATCTGTAGTATCAAATATTCCCAAATTGACGTTGTATGAAGTATCACTTTGCGGCATTGGCAGATCGGAGGGGAATGGCAATAGCTTATCACTCGTCTTGTTGTAAGGAATACCCCTGTTGAGTCTGACAAACACGTTGAGCTTCCAAGCTCCCCAAATGGTTCTTAGCATATCCTCATGTCTCAATACCTGTTTCTTGGTAGCAATAGATGCAAACTCTTGCCAATCACCAATTTTTTGAGCCTCCAAGATATAGGAAGTTTTCATCACCTGATAAGTACGCTCTGATCCATCAATGGACTGCTGGATGTAACCGCCCGGTCCCAGCGCACCCATCAATAATACATGTGCCTGTAATGCAGTCTCTGCATCCATGTAATCCCAGTATTTCTCTGCAAGGAAATACCAGTGTTGTGGATCTCTCAAGTTTGGTGTTGGGATCATTATACTTGAGGCGAAGCGACAAGAGGAGGAAAACATGGCATGGATGAGAGATGCATCCTGACGAACTTGAAGTTGATAAATGAGACGGTGCTTTGGTGGGAGGAATGGACGAGATGGATGGATGTAGCGGTAGTACAAGTCAATAAGAGTACAAGTTGTGTTCCAGTTGGGCAAATCAAACATCTCAAGCTCCTCATTTGAAAGAAAAATGTATGATAATGCGCCAGATAACTTTGGTAAGCTGAATTCTGAATCTTGGGATGGATGTGGTCTTTTGCGACGAGAGTCTTCTTCAAAATTGGAGAAGGGGAATCCCTGTGGTGGAGGTGGAAGTTGTGCACCTGATCCTGGATGTATTGGCATTGGCATTGGCATCGACATTGGATGCTGATGATGTGGAGTTGGTGGACAAAAAGGTGGTGGTGGACCGAAAGATGGAAGCGGCGGTGGGCCACCAGAGCCATCAGCCCATGGAGGCGGAGGTGGAGGACCGTATGAACGCGGATGGTGATGTCCATGATGGCGAGGATGACGGTGATGATGACGACCCCATGGTCCTTGTGGTGGGCCCCTATCAAAGTATCTTGAGTCACCACGTCTTGAACCGTGATCATCACTGAAGTAGTCCGAGTTATTTGATGAGATCACTGAGCCCGAACGGTCAAGTAGTTGTGATTGTAAATTTGCAGCTTCTCTCTGTAATTGTTGGACTTTCTCTTGTAGCGAGTTATTGGATCCAGAGGATCCCTTCTCTGAAGGGGCCATTGTTGGCGAGTGTACACCATGGTAAAAGGGAGATGTAGCGGTAGATGTTATTGATGGCGGTGGATCGAAACTGTTTCGGATTGTATGGGCAAACTGTGAACTCGATGCTGATGTATTTGCTGAAGTGACTTTGTTTAATCTTGTAGTTGTTGTTGGTGTAGATGCCGCGGTGGATACGTTATTATTGTTGGCGGCATCTGAATTCTGATCGGAATTGTTCTCTTTTTTGCGTCTACCACCTCTCTGAGACTTGACAAAGACACATTCAATCCCAAGAAGCTTGCAGTTAGTGCATTGTTGATGTCGTAGTTCACTTTTGTCGTTTGGAGTTGAAATGACTTCTCCATCGCACTTCACCTTCTTCTCACGACAAGCGAGACAAGCGTGTCTTGCAACAGGGCGCTTATGATTATTTGTAATGTTCGTACTACTTCTTGTGTTATTATTGAGTGGCGTAGCTGTTTGGGAGGTATTGGATCCACGCTGATGGGGCGGTCCCTGTGCAATTGGAGGAAGACCCGACATGACTGTGGGTGGCTTCGGCGCTAAAGCGTGCAACTGGCTACTAGTGACTGTCACTGTGGCTGGGGTGGTATTGTAGATGGTAGGACCTCTATTGAAGATGTGTTTTGCAACTACCGTTGCCAGTGTTTCTGCCGAATAATGCTGTGAAAGTAAAGGTAAATAGGTAAGAGAAATAAAGGGAGAAGGAAAGAAAGGTTTGTTGGATGCCGGCGCGGGATTTGGTGTGAGCGGTCTGACGATACGGCCCGACAGCCACGGGATTTAAATTTAAAACTAGAAAAATATGGGTTGCCGCAGCGCGCGCATGGACGCAGTTGACTCAACAATCGCTGTGATGGGTCTTCATCTTTATTAATATGTAAAAGGGTGTGATCTACATATCTTGAGCCATGGTTAAGGTTTGTGTCCACTTTTTAAGTTTTTGGTGTGTTGCGAAGACTTGAAGAGCGTGCAGAACGGCCACGCAGTGGTACGGGAAAGGGGGGGTCAAAAGCCGGAGCGGCAATGGGGACGGGGATAGTCGCCCGAGTCTGCAAGTACCTGTTGGAAGAGGTGGAGTAGGGGTAAACCAGTATTTACAAATGCTTGGGGCAATAAAATAGTAGCTCATGCAAAGATCATACACTTTTCCGTTGAATGTGACTCTTCTTTCAACCTCATCTTTTGAAAAGCTTTCATATTCGTAATGTTTGGTCCGTTGCCGTAAGGGGCTGAAGATGCATGAAATTGTACAGTTGCCGGGGAGTGCGACACCTTATTTTTAAAAGGTTATGCTTTGAAGATCACATGAATACGACGGCTAGTGCATCATCTAGTTGTTGTTTAAGATTGTGCTATGCGCTTACAAGTTCTTTAAAACTGGAAGGAACCATTACAAGCATGATGTTATTACCGGTGTGTTCCACTCCAGAATACCACAGCCCACGAATCATTCCGCTGCTGCCTACTGAAGCTGACGCCGTAGCCATAAACAATAAAAAAAGAAGGTGGAGGTAACCCGGCCCATTAAGTAAGTTCGCGATTTTTTTTTTTTTCTTTTCGCGAGTATAAATAGGACAAGTTTTCCCACAGTTCTTCCCACTAGACAACCGCTGGTTCTCTTTCTTTTCTTACTTCAGCGGCCAGGAGATCAGCATCAAGTTAAAACTCACATCGTACATGGTTCTTGCCTTTTACCAGAGCCATCCGGGTGCTGTCTCTGCTAATGGCCGTCTCGTGCATTTTTTGGAATCCCCTTCTCTTTTATTTTCTTGCCACTATGACTGGCTGACTGGTTTTACCAGTGATCCAGTGTAGTGGTGTAGGAAGATAGACTTATTAAGCGGACTTTGACTAGTTCAGTCAAGCCCGTTCTCTTTTAAATTCCTGTCATGAGTTCATGGCATGTCATTAATTGAGTTTATCCCTTTGCATTTGATCTTCATGATCTATTGAATTATAGTCTGGTAGACTGTCTTTTTGCGGAATCTATTTGCTAATGATGATTATGTTGTATACAGCTGACTTGATATCGATGAATATTCCTAGTTGGGTATGACACCTCTTGCGTACACTAAAACTGGGCCTAGTACTTGGCTACTTCTTGGCCTACAGACAATATAGATTGTACTTGGCCAACACTTGTGGGGGGACATACAAAACATAGAGATAAAGACCTCACACACACACTAGCGGTAGATCGGGTAGCTGCACAACCACATACCCGGTGTAAATGCTTATGAATTAAAGGGGGCCGACTCGGTCCGACTCTCGACCCGACTATCGACCCGACGACGCGTTGAAGGAATCTGAATTAAAAAAAAACACAGAAAAAAAAAAACTGCGCCTGTGTGGATCTCGCCTGTCACCGAAAATAAACAAATTTTAGGAGAAAAAAAAAAAGAACTGAGTTGGTGGATCAAACTCAATTTACCGCCAGGACCACTTCCCTTCAGCGGCTAATCAACTGTCTCACGGTCACTACTCTATTCGCTTCTACCGCCGCCACTTTCACTCATCTTTTACTCTTTACTCTTCAACTTCACCTTCACTCTTCTCTCATTTCGCAGAGTTCATTTGTCTATCCATCCAAACCCCCGCCAAGGCTGTATTTTGATTTTGATCTCACAAGGACGCGTCTACCACGATCTTAATTTCAACCGAGATTGGTAAACAGCGGCTACGGCTTTGACACTGCTTATCATAAACTTCTAAAGCACTAAGCATCAGCTAATACATCTGCTACGCAATATCCACTATGGACAACTATTTACCCACGGAGACAGAGTTTGTCTTCCCTACTCCTTCGCAAATTTACGCGTCGCCAACATCACTCACAACCAGCTTCGTCAACCTCCAGATCCGTGCCACATCTAGTGACGATGAGAGCAGTTCCTCTTCCACAACAAGAAAGCATACAAAATCACGTTGTAATGATGCTCAAAGATGTGAAACAGGAAGTTCTACTACGCCTCTCACCATCGCCCTAGCGGTAACGATTCCTACTGTTGTCTTCCTCTCCATCATTGGATTCTTCATGTTCAGATCTTACAAGAAGGGTAGAGCAGAGTCTAAGGATGATAATGATCCTGATTTCTACGGTGAAACTACCATCTTACCAGATTATCCATCTACAAGACCAACTGGTCCAAATGATGATTCGCTCTATTCACATGGTCAAAATCCTTTCGCTTTAGATAATGCTCGTTACCCATCTGCTGCACTAGCAAAATATAACAACCCAAGTCAATCCCGTTCCATGTCTCGTGGATCTCCATCCATGAATACCGTGCAAGCTGATCCATACTATGAATCCTTTACATTGCCTTACTCTCATAATTTGGGATCTAAACAATCTCTTGACGAATTTGCCAAAAATTTGGGTTCAGAATATCAAGCATACCAGATCAGTTCAAGACCAGGATCAAGACCACAATCTCCATACAGATCTACAAACTCATCTGCTTTGAACCTTGCCCATAACGATCCAAAAATGAGACACTTGACCGAGAAATCAACAAATTCTTGTGAAGGTGAAACAACTGATTCCCCATATTCATACAACGAAACAAAGGTCAATACTGATAATATCTTAGATGATGAACAATCAGTCGTCACCCGTGATGTGTTTGCTGATCCAGAGAGATCTACTCAACAACAACACACTGATAAACGTAATAGTGACATGTCATATCTTGAGGATGAACCAGAGCATTTGAACACTACACATGATAGCGTTCTCAGGTCCCAGGAGGAAGCTACACGTGACCAAACTGATGATGGTGATGATGTTGAAACTGCTGCTACTACCTCCAAGGGTGTTAATTTCGATGCCAAGGCTGATGACGAAGACGAAGAGGAAGACGAGGACATCAAGAGAATGAAGAGTGTCTACAAGGTTTACTTTGACAGAGAAAACTCTGTCAAGAAGCCTGGAAACACCATCAAGGCTCCATCTATTGATGTTCCACCATTACCAGACGTTGATATCGACTCTACCATTCAACAGCTTGAGTCTGAAGATAAAGTCGGTGAGCTCGAACAACCAGTTGGCCATCTAGGTGATGACCAGTCATCATCAGAGGTCAAAAAACCAAGGGCAGTATCGTCTGTGTACTCTACCGTCCCACTTCAGTTTGACCAGTATCAGCAACAGTCGCAGCCACATCAGCAATACCAGCAGTATCCACCACAGCAGTACAACCAGTATCAGCAACCACGACAGCAATATCAGCAGCCATACCAGCAGCAATATCCACCACAGCAATACAACCAGCCACCATCAAGAGGCTCACCAAGATTGCATCCACAGTACTCTGGTAATCGCCAACCACCAGTTAAGCTTCCACCACTTCAAACGGTTCCAACTCCAAGTAAGATCGATTACGGTTCCGTTGTCTCAAGTACCGAGTACGCCCCAACCAAATCCCTCACGGGAGGTACCAGAGAAAATCTCACCGTTAAACCATTTAACCCATTGCATTATTCTGATCAAATCTTCTCCCCAACATCTCCATCATCTCCAACATTTTCTCAATTCCAAGCCCCAGATCAATTTAAAGACGCTGCCCCACCTTCTCCACACCATCTTACTAGACAGAGTGTTGTGATGGTGGACCCAGTTGGTATTGGCAAGCAAAAGATCTATAGACCAGCTGGTTCCTTCTCACAGATGAACAGTGCCAACAGTTCAAGAGCTGGAAGTTTGACGTCGCAACCTCAATACCCACAGCCATCAATAGCGGCATCTACATCTGACGCTGAACTTTTACCAAGATCTGGGTCTAAGGCAGACTTGAGACAACAGTTGGGTGCTTCGGAAAACTATAATTTCATGTGAACGCTGTTTAGCTCTCACCTGTTCTCTGCGTTTTTTTCTTCTTCTCTTCGTTGCTTATTGTTACTACCTCTGTTTTTTTTATGATCAGGCTTTTCACATGTGCATCTGTATACACCATTTTCCCGTTTTAGACTTAACAGGATTCTCTCTTATCATTAAACGTTAAGGAACACCGTTATCGTGTCATGATCTTGTGTCATGATGTTGTAGCATATATACATTAGAAGATTTAAAACCGCGTCGACCCCATGTCGAAATATATATTTCAACCAGCATATGCTTTCTTCTATAAAACCAAAACTTCAACTTTGCAGCAATCACTGATCAGTAAGCTTCGTAACCAACAGACTCCAATCTCTCAGCCTTACCTAAAACCTCTTCTTCCTGCTTAAGCAAGAAGTTCTGCATCTCAGTCATGTACTCAGGGATACTTGTACCCAAGATTCTAATAGCAAGGAGTGCAGCATTGGTAGCATTGTTAATAGCGACAGTGGCGACTGGAACACCTCTTGGCATCTGAACGATAGAGTGCAAAGAGTCAACACCATCTAAGACGGATCCTTTGACTGGGACACCAATGACTGGGAGTGGAGTCATAGCAGCAACCATACCTGGTAAATGAGCAGCACCACCAGCACCAGCGATAATGGCCTTGATACCACGTTGTGGAGCTTCAATTGCGTATTTGGACATTCTGTGTGGTGTTCTGTGAGCTGAAACGATAGTCACTTCGAATGGAACGTTGAATTTTTTCAAAATGTCAGCACCTTTAGCCATAACTGGAAGATCGGAATCAGATCCCATGATGATTCCGACAAGAGGTTTCTTTGGTGTTTCTGTCTCAATAGAGAGTTTCGAGGTCTCACCCATGATGTATGAGAGACGACGCTCAGACTCACCCATTGAGCTTGTGACAACATTAATATGACCCATCTTTCTTGCAGGTCTAGTAGTCTTACCATAGAGATAAACTGAGGCACCAGGAGTTTCGAGAGCACGTCTGCATGTTTCCAGTTCGCCATTTGGCTCCTTGGCACCCAACACGTTAAGCATAATAGCATTAGTGTTAGATGTTGTTAAAGATGTAAAGTCCTTTGGCATTGGGAGGCCCGTGACAGCTCTCACGTGAGCCTCAAATTGTGATGTGACACATGCATCAATTGTGTAGTGACCCGAGTTGTGAGGTCTTGGGGCAATCTCGTTGACAAGGAGTTCGCCATTAGCAAGGTAGAACATTTCAACACCAAAGATACCAGCTCCCGGGAATGACTTGACTGCATTCTGAGCAAGAAGCTTAGCCTTGAGCTGTACAGAATCTGGAACTCTAGCTGGGGCGTATACCAAATGACAGATGTTGTTCTCATGAATGGTTTCAACGGTTGGGTAAGAGTAAACTTCGCCATCGAGGGAGCGCACAACCATAACAGCAAGCTCTTTAACAAATGGAGCAAACTTTTCAGCATACAGTGGTCTGTTGTGCAATGTTTCAAGTGCCTCTGGGATGTCATCTTCGGTCTTAACGACAAAGTTACCACGACCATCGTAGGCATTAGTTCTAGACTTGAGAACGAATGGGAAGCCGAATCTTTGACCAATGGCCTTCAGGGACTCCTGAGTGTTATCGACATCAACAGATTCTGCAACCTGGATTCCGTGATCAATGAGGTGCAATTTCTGACGATACTTATCCTGGATGAGCTTAATTGTATCTGGGGTTGGATAGCACTTGATACCAGTAGCTTTCTCAATGTTAGCAATGGCATCGGCATCAACATGCTCAATTTCCACTGTGAGAACATCACATTTGGCTGCAAGCTTAGCAATGGAATCGGCATCACTGAATGAACCATCAACGTGATCGTCAAGGGCATTAATCTGCTTTGCTGGGGAGTTTGGAGCATCTAAGACAATTGTCTTAACGTTGAGACGGTGAGCAGCCTCCACAATCATACGGCCAAGCTGGCCACCACCAAGGATTCCAACAACTTTAGAGTCCATTCTTAATGAAAATGTGTGGTATTAAAGAGCTTTAAAGCTGAATACTTTAGTGGATAGTACCAATATCGTTGAGCAAAGTACAATGAGTGATTGTGACAAAAGTTAAGCAAATTTCCCAATCGCGCGGACCGAGTCAGATCCCCTTTGGGACACAGGACATGTTCGCGGAGAATATGGTATGGGGCAACATAATGTAAATAGTCATCTTTATCTTTATCTATTGTTTCTTTATATTTACTTGGTCAGCTAATGATATGGGGTCTTTTCTAAAGGAATTAGAGATAACAGGGGTATACAAGATATAGGTGGCATCCAGTGAACCAAAATTGACAAGCCAAGACTTTTCCAAGAGGAAAGTGGTGTATTGTGGTACCGGCTTCACCCCGCATCGATCTCTAGCGTCTTCCTTGTGATCTGAATCAATCATCAATGATGGGCATAGCTTCTACCCTTGAATTTATGGTTTCAGAGTGGGTAGCAACTGTACCGTGGCTACAAACTATTACTTAGCAAAAATGTATCATTAATGAGTCGATATTGCGTCGAGTAAATGGAGTAGTCTAGGATATTGGAGAGTCTGAGGAGTGGAGGGTAATACATTGACAGACTTCAGGTGTCTTATCCTAAAGGTTTAGTATCGAATATTATGTGATATTAGTAGAGAGCATCTCTAGGATAAAAGCCCCTAAAACAGCGCGCTTAAATATAGGAAAGTGGTTAGCCCTTGGCCGTTACCCCTTGACCCTTGTGACACAGACACCTTCTTGAAGCTCTCTCCATCCCTCTCCCTCACCACACAACAATGTACAAACACACCACCACCATAGCTACCACTATTGCAGTTATGAACTCTTCAGACGCTCTTCTCGTCTCAACTCCCACAGAACAACCCTTTGCTTCATCCAACACCTTTGAGCTCACTGCCGCCGAGCAGGCCAATGTCGACAAAGTGATAGCCGCCATAGAGGTCCCAAACACAGATAGTTCCGCCACGGTGATGTCCTTTGCTCTCTCCCCAAATGAGCATGCTACTCTTGTCAACAACTATTCCCTCAAAACCATTCAGTTGATTTCAAGTAGTTCCACTGAAGGTGGAAGCATAGCTGCTCCAGAGAGTTTACAGGCTCTTCCAGAAGATCCAACCGCCGAAAGTCTTTATGAGCACTTAGCCAAGCATAAGGGTAACATTGAAGAGATTGTATTTGTGTGTGGATCGACTGGGAGAGTAGGTGAATCCTTAGGCCAATACATTCCTGGTTTGGCGGAAATTGGTTCAAGTTCAAACACCCTCATTATCCTCATGGCACGTCATTACAGTATAGTAAGCTCCCCAAGGTTATCTGAGAACATCAAACACGTCAAGGCACTTGATCAACATTGGGCTGACATCATCAAAGTCACCATGGGTATCTCCACCATGGCCAAATACAGTCTTATCTGGTGTGTAAACACACCTAATGCGGTTACAACCTCAAATAACATGCTTTCTGAACTCTTAGTTATTGGAAATTGGTCATTAATTGTTGCAATTGTGAGTACGTACAAATCAGGAGTCATCCGATATGGTCTCAATCGACACATTCTTCCTACGATGGCCCACGCCAATGACTACCATGAGCACCATCAAACTTTGGACGTTGTGAATGACGCAGTATTGCGTAACAAAGTTGAAACTGTTATCATTATTGAATGTGGAACAATCACTGGACCGAAACGAGTGTCAGGAGGTAACAATTTGATAGAGTTTGAGCGTCCCACCGTCGCTCATACACTTGTGTCTCGATTTTTAGGGCCATTTCTTCCAAATACAGCAAAGCCGGCAGATTTGGCCAGAGTCATATTGAGCTCCTTTGTGGTGTCAAGAGAGACAAGAGTTCTTTTTGTTCGGTATAAAGATTTGAAAGCCATCTCGGGTCATTTTGTTAAGACCCATGGCATCGATAAGAGAGCTTTTAGTCGTTTCAGAGGTTCAAAGATTGGTGAGTTCTTCATCAGAGGCTTTTGAATTGATTGAAACTTTTCATCATACAAACAAGGTTATGATTTCTTGGTTCAACCAAGTTCTTGCTATCCATAAAAGGACCTGATCTTCTTAAAGGATATGTTTATGAAGTGATGTCTGGTATATCAGTTGATCGTGTCGCTTCTAAATTCGCCATTATGAAGCTGAGAAGACTAAGATACGACATGGTATGTGTGAATTCAATATCTTATACAGTCAATTGAATGTATGAGGACTTCTGTATGGTGTAGACCATAATACGCCTCGTAGTGTAATGATGAAGCAGAAGTGTTCGTTTAGATAACGCGACTTTTTTTTTCCTTCATCTCTTGCTGATCTAACTCATCATCGTTATTCCAATACAATCAGTTTGTCAAGTAATACCCACTACAATGGCGCCACAACGCGTATTCTCGGCGCCTGGAAAGGCTCTCATCGCTGGTGGATACCTCGTGCTTGATAGACAATTTGATTCATACGCTGTGGCACTCAGTGCCCGGATGCACGCCGTTGTCGAAGGCTCACCATCACCAGAAAACTCAACCACGTCAGTCACGGTCAAGAGTCCACAATTCGCCGAAGGTGAGTGGACGTATCGTCTTAGTGATAGTGGATCATACAAAGTCGAGGAAATTAACGGCAGAACAAATCCATTCGCCGCTGCTACTGTTTCAGCAGTCCTCGCGTACGTTGGCGACGAGGTTTCACACAATAACATCATCATTACGGTTTTTTCAGACGCCGGATACCATTCTCAAGACAATTCTGTGCTCAAGACATCTAATAATACCAATTTGGCTTTCCATTACCATAACGATAAGATCACAGATGTGGCCAAGACAGGTCTTGGTTCCTCAGCGGGGCTGGTCACGGTGCTGACCACGGCCTTACTTTCCTTCCTCGTGCCTTCGATCGACATAAACACCGATCCAGGTCTTCGAATTGTACACAATCTCGCACAGACTGCACACTGTCAGGCACAGGGCAAAGTTGGCTCAGGATTTGATGTTGCCGCCGCAGTGTTTGGTTCAGTTGTTTATCGTCGTTTCGATCCATCTCTCATTAACTCTCTCAAGGCTGTGACCGAATGCACAAGAGAAGAATATCACAAACAGATAAAGGATCTTGTTGAGAGTGACTGGGATATTAAGAGTGACCGTGTGGCGCTCCCAAGGGGTGTTAAGCTACTCATGGGTGATGTGAAAGGTGGTTCTAATACTCCAAAGTTAGTCGCTAAGGTTCTTGCATGGAGACAATCTGACCCAGAGAGCGGATCTGTTTACAATGAACTAGATGCATCGAATACAAAGCTTGTTGAGTGCTTGAGTAAGATGAATGTCATGGCATCTGAAGATCCAGAGAAATATGATCAAGTGTTGAAGTTCGTCTCTGAGAATACTTCGGCAGAGGTTTTAAAATCTTCATCTCCTCAACTCATCGTTTTCAAAGAACTGATTAATGCTGTGGAAACTATCAGAAAGAACTTCCGAATCATTACAGAACGCTCTGGTGCAGAAATTGAGCCACCACAACAGACTGAACTACTTGACGAATGTCAAAAGATCCCAGGTGTCATCGCAGGTGTTGTCCCGGGAGCTGGTGGTTACGATGCTATATCATTATTTGTGACTGAAGATTCAGAAAAGATCATCAATGACGAGACCTCGAGTAAGGAACAATTTGAGAAGGTCACTTGGATGGATCTCAGAGAAGAGGCATTTGGTGTTCGTGAAGAACACATTAAGGATTATGCATCTTTCTTGTAACCCCCATCTCTCTAGGAATGACCACAACTGTTGAAGAAGAGAACCAGAATAGAGCAGTATCAAAATATCCATTGCATCACATGTTAAACAAGAAACTATTGTAGTTGTTCAATTAAATACATCTTCATCATAAATGTAAGGTCGGGATTTGAGTCCGAGCCGGGTAATACTCGCGCGCTCGACAAAAAGAGAAGCGGGGGGTCTTTTAGTTACCGCCACCGAGCCTAGGCTTACCATTCAGCTCGTTAACGAGGCAGGTTTTCTGTTAGTGTTCCAGGTCTCTCGCTAATACCTGTGACTTCTTTCCAACGAACACTTACAAGAAAAAGCTTGGGCAATGAACGTACTGAGAACGAGGTTCCCGCGGCTTCCCGCAAATCTCGCCATCAGGGCGGCTAGATCCAACCATCAACTCATAAACCTCCAATCTCTTCGTACACGAACCCTGCCACAGCCAAGAACACTATCATCACTTCCACAGAGACGTAACTTCCACTCCTCCCGTTTTGCAAAGAAAGAAAACAAGAACGACGATGACGACAAGAAGAATGACAAAGATAAAAAGAATAAGGATAATAAGGACATGTCTCCATCTGACTACTTCAAATCACCAGAGTTTCTTCGTTCCGTTTACATGACCGTTGGTTTCACTCTTCTTTTCTACCTGATCACACCGGGTGATGCTGCCAACTCGAACGTGTTGACTTTCCAAGAGTTCAAGACTAAGTACCTTGAGAAGGGCCTCGTCCAACGTCTTGTTGTTGTGAATAAGTATCTCGTTGAAGCTGAACTTCGTCCAGAGGCTTCTGTTCCAGGTGTACCAGGTGTCTTTGGTAACAGACCACCAGTAGTTGCATTCACAATTGGTTCCGTTGATGTGTTTGAAGAACAACTCGATGGTGTTCAGGACAAACTCAACATCCCTCCACAGGAACGTATCCCAGTTACATACTCTGATCGTGCATCCATGTTCTCCTTGATTGCTCCTTTCCTTCCAACATTCCTCCTGCTTGGTGGTTTGTTCTACATGACCAAGCGTATGCAACAGGGTGGTCCAGGTGGAGCCAGTGGTGGTATGTCTAACATCTTCTCAGTTGGTAAGTCCAAGGCCAAGTTATTCAACCAGGAAACTGACATCAAGGTTAAGTTTGCCGATGTTGCCGGTTGTGATGAAGCTAAGGAGGAAATCATGGAATTTGTTGAGTTTTTGAAGAACCCACAGAAATATGAAAAACTTGGTGCAAAGATTCCTCGTGGTGCCATCTTGTCTGGTCCCCCAGGTACAGGTAAGACCCTTCTTGCTAAGGCTACCGCCGGTGAGGCTGGTGTTCCTTTCCTTTCAGTGTCTGGTTCAGAGTTTGTCGAGATGTTTGTCGGTGTTGGTGCCTCCAGAGTTCGTGATTTGTTCAAAACTGCTAGAACAATGGCTCCAGCTATCATCTTTGTTGATGAAATTGATGCCATTGGTAAAGAGAGGGGTAAAGGTGGTATGTCCGGTGGTAACGATGAGCGTGAGGCAACGTTGAACCAACTTCTTGTTGAGATGGATGGTTTCGAATCATCAGATCACATTGTTGTGCTTGCTGGTACCAACAGACCTGATGTTCTTGATCCTGCACTTATGAGACCTGGTCGTTTCGATAGACATGTTTCCATTGATAGACCAGACATTGAAGGAAGAAAAGCCATTTATAAAGTCCATTTGCAAAAGCTTAAGCTCAAGATTAACTCCGATGCTGTCGTTGCCGAGAAGAATGATGAACTCAGTGGTCGTCTTGCTGCACTCACCCCAGGCTTCTCTGGTGCCGACATTGCTAACGCCTGTAATGAAGCTGCTTTGATCGCAGCTAGACATGGTGATGAATACGTTGAGTTGAAGCACTTTGAACAGGCCATTGAGCGTGTCATTGCCGGTTTGGAGAAGAAATCTCGTGTCTTGTCTCCAGATGAGAAGAAAGTTGTTGCCTACCACGAGGCTGGACATGCCATTTGTGGTTGGTATCTGCGCTGGGCTGATCCACTGTTGAAAGTATCCATCATTCCAAGAGGCCAAGGTGCCCTTGGTTACGCTCAATACTTGCCACCAGACCAATATTTGCTCTCTACTGATCAATTTATGGATCGTATGACTATGGCCCTTGGTGGTCGTGTCTCTGAGGAACTTCATTTCTCTTCTGTCACTTCTGGTGCTCATGATGACTTCAAGAAAGTAAGTAACATTGCTGAGTCTATGGTTACCAAGCTTGGTATGTCTCCAAAGATTGGTTATGTTTCTTTCGATAGTGACAGTTCAGGTGGATTCCAGGTTCAGAAGCCATTCAGTGAGAAGACTTCTCGTATCATTGATACCGAAGTCAAGCGTATCATTGAAGAATGTTATGAACGTTGCAGAAACCTTCTTGTTGAGAAGGAGGCCGATGTTGAGAAGGTTGCACAGCTCCTTTTGAAGAAAGAGGTGCTTACAAGAGATGACATGATTGAATTGCTCGGACCAAGAGCTTGGAAAGAGAATGATGACTTTGAAAAGTATTTGGGTACTGGTGGTAAGAGTGCACCACCACCTCCACCTACAGAGGCTCCGATTGTATAAATACGATTTATACCTGTACATATAATGACCAATCACTACATGCCTGACTTCGTTATATTATTAGCAAAGCTTCTATTAGCAAGACTAATGTTATGAACTTAATGAATTGATGCTTCAGAACGTCTCCTCCATGATGATCTCCTTCGCTTCAGGTTCATCCATCTCCATAGTCTCATCAGGAACCTGGAAACCTTCTTCTGTAGAGTAAAGCACCTCCTGGATCTTCAACAAGATCTCCTTGAGTGTTGGCTGCTCTTCATTCTTAGCCGGTGCTTCCTTTAAAAGTTCACTAGTGGTCTCCGTTAGAATCTCAAT
The DNA here is from genome assembly GCA_022641835.1 of Petasospora fabianii. Lineage (NCBI taxonomy): Eukaryota > Fungi > Ascomycota > Saccharomycetes > Phaffomycetales > Wickerhamomycetaceae > Petasospora > Petasospora fabianii. The sequence goes on along the minus strand of CP048716.1, from coordinate 1,032,660 downwards.
CTCTCTCAGCTTGTTAAAATAGAAATTACGCTCAGTTTCAAGTGCCTCCACTGCCACACGATACTCCTCTAGTTCTGTATCGGCAATTGTGAGTTGTTCTTTTGTTGCATGAAGCTCTTGTTCGAGCTCTTTGTTAACTGTATTATTGATGGAGGATACACGTGATGTCGGCTTAGATGGAACAGAATTCAAACTGGCTGTTCTAGAGCGTGGGAGTGCGTTTGAAGATGTTGATGATGCTGAAGTGGAACGACGAGTTGATGATGCAACGTTGGGTGTCGATGCTATGTTCTTTGTTGATCTTGGAGCAGGCGTTGAAGAAACTGGTGGTGGTAGGTATTTTCTTCTAGCTTTAGGATCATACTCTGATTCGTCTTTATTGTCCTTCCAAAACTTTCTGATCCACTGGAAGAACTCGAGATTATCTTGGAATCTGCACTTGACGAGTCTCTCAACAGGTATCGTCTTGTTAATTTTGTGCTTAAGGAAACATGCTTGAAGAACTTTGTAGTTGTTGAGGTATTCGTACTCCTTGGTAGCATCAAACTTGACCTTTTTCATAGCAACATCGAGAAAGATGGAATCCATAAGCTGACAATAGGCGGCTCCGGTTCCGAGCTGTTCAACCTTAGTGTAGTTGAGATCAAGGGTCGTGTTGACCCAGTTCAATAGCTCCATACGTGACTCTGCCATCGTGATTGATTGTATATCTTGATTTTATATGTTCTGGAGGACCTGATGCTTCCTACTACCCCACACAATTCGAACACCAATAGCGTCAACAACGATGAAGTTGATGTGAAACATGTTATGTTTACGCGTTTTTTTTCTTCTTCTCCGCGCGAAATGTAAACAAACGAAAATGCCGGGTAAATCAAAGTGCCTCCTTAGAACAGAGAGTTCAATTGGTATCAATGAAGCATCCATTGAGTTGAGATTCACTAGTTGAAAAGAGTTGTGGTATACAGATAAGACTGAGAGACATTTATAACTTCTTCTCTGCTAAGTTTCCCGGTTATTACATGAAGTGTGGCGTCAACCCGGGCATCTTGCCAAATCGGGAAAGTGCCGATGCTCCATGATAAGAGATTTAAAACGAGAGCATTTAGCTCTCTAGATGATTATCCCTTGCCTCATAGATTGATTAGTCAAATAGGTATAAGCACAAATACAGAAATAATGACCAAGCAGAAGGTCTTGTTCGCTACGATCCCACCACGTCGTGAAGTTCCAGACGAAGTACCAGAGTTTGCCGAGTTCTCAGAACTATTCGAAGTTATTGTGTATCCACTTATTGATGTTGAGCAGTTCCGTAAGGCTCTTCAGACTGATCTGAGTGATATTGCCGCTGTATATATCACCAAAGCTTTCTTCAAACACAAGTTCAATGAGTTCATCGAGTATCTACCACCAACGGTTAAAGTTGTTGCACTGCCCCACGTTGGTTCAGACAGGTACGATGTCGAAAAGATTAAATCCAGGGGTATCAAGATGTGTAATATTGGCGATGCACCATCTTCTGATGTGGCAGATGTGGCTCTATCTTTAGCCCTATCGACATTTAGATTTACCACTTTTTGGGATCATGCACTCAGGGAAAGTGATGGTGATATAACAAAGATGAAGAGTCTTATGGGTAGTACGGATGTCGATTCAAAAACAGGGATGCCCTTAGAGGCCCCCGAAGATCGAAGATTCTGGTCAAAGCATGCTACACTTGGTGGGAAGTTTATGGATTCACCAAAAGGTAAAGTTGCAGCACTTGTTGGGTTTGGTTCCATTGGTAAAGAGATCGCTATAAGACTTTGGGCAATTGGAATGAAAATTGTCTATACCAAGAGATCGGAATTGACAAATGCTGAGCTGGCTCAGCTTCCCTTTGCTCCTGTGTATTACCCTACTCTTGATGAGATGCTACCAAACACAGATCTATTAGTGCTTGCTGTGCCTCACACTCCACAGACTGTCAACCTCATCAATGAACGTACGATCCAACTGTGCAAGAAGGGCATTCGCATCGTCAACATCGGTAGAGGCACGGCCATTGACGAAGATGTGCTCTTTAAGGCACTTGATGACGGTACAGTGAACTCTGTTGGACTTGATGTGTTCCAACACGAGCCTCACATTGACAAGAGATACCTCACCAGACATGATGTTACCATTGCCCCACACGTTGGCCCATTCACAAGAGACAACTATCACTACGTTGCGGTAAGAACGATGGATAACATCAAGAATATTCTACTAAATGGTGGAGATGGTATCTGTCCTATATAAAAGAACCCCAACAAATGTTAATCTAAAGCAATGTTAAGTATAATCCCCTAAAATGGTTGGGCGAGTCAATGATGGATGGGCCGAGTCACTGGTCGGGTCAGTAACCGGGTCAAAAAGAGCGCAAGCGGCAGACTCTGACTACGCTAGAGATACAACAAAGATAAGAAAAGAGGCAAGTATCCACAGAAAACCGAGTCAGTGTGCCTTTGAAACAGGTGGAGCCGTTTGGTGCCACTTGGTGATGGTAAAAACCGGGATGCATTAGCGACTATAAGAGGAGAGGGATACTAGTGGTCCCTATCCATGCCCTCCTTAGAGGTACTACTACACAAAAACACTTCTAATTCACTCACAATGCCACATTTTGAGACCTCAGACCCAATTGTCAAGAGCACAAACACCTCTGGCATAGAATTGTCATTACCACCATACCTCCATACTCCTTTAGTCGATTCTGCGAGACTCTCTAGCGTCGCAGGTTGCAAATTGATGCTTAAGCAGGAGTTCGCTCAACCTTCTGGTTCTTACAAGCTAAGAGGTCTATCTCACCATATCAAAACAGAGATTGCTGCCATTGAGAAAGACCCAAGTCTCCAGGATAGAAAGATCTTGGTCGTGGCCGCATCTGGAGGTAATGCCGGTAATGCTGTTTCCTACGCTGCTGCTCACTATGGTATCCCGGCTACAATTGTAGTCCCAAGTGTCGCAAACATGAACATGCGTACAAAGATCCAAGATAATGGTGCTACCGTTGTCGTTGCAGGTGATAACATTGGACAAGCCGATGAATACTTGCGTCAGGTCTTGATTCCACAGCTCCCAGATGATGTTTTACCAATCTACTGCCACCCATACGAAGCCCCTGCTGTATGGGAGGGACACTCCAGTATCGTTGATGAGGTTGTCCAAGACTTGGAAAGAATAGGTGACTTGCACAGACTCAAAGGTGTTGTATGCTCTATTGGTGGAGGTGGATTGTACAATGGTCTCGTTAGTGGATTGAACCGTAATGGGTTAAGCCATGTGCCTATAATGACTTTAGAGACATCCTCTTGTCCAACATTCCAATCTGCCATTGATTCTGGTAAGTCTGTGATTTTGAAGAGTTTCAACACTATAGCTACTACATTGGCTTGTCCATACGTTACCGAGAAGAGTGTTGAGAACTACAAGTCTCATAAGACCAAACACATTCTAGTTAAGGATTCAGATGCTGCTCATGCATGCTTAGAGTTTGCAAGGGACTATAATGCAATTGTTGAACCAGCTTGTGGTGTTGCTCTTTGTTCTGTGTACGATGGCCTGTTACAACAGAATGCTGAGTTCTTCAATGGCCTTGGAAAAGATGACATTATTGTTGTCATTGTCTGCGGTGGATCCGCAACAACCATGGAAGACTTGCGTCATTACAAGGAGAGCTACAACCTATGAACGATTCATTACGAACATGCTAATACATGACAAACATAGCTTAAACAAATCCCGTAGTACATACACCAACTATTAAATTAGAGAAAAAGAAAGAAACCAAAATCATAAGCAGTTAAGATATCAAGCCACCTCCGGATAAGATCTCAAGTCAAGCGTCAAAGTTCTAGAAGAGTTCTCCTTTTGCTCCCTGTAGATACCAACAAGTGCATCTGACTTTTCAAATAACGCATTCTTCAAACTGATAACAATGAACTGGAAATCTGGACCGGAGTTCCTCATAATATATCTTGCAATTTGGTTCACATTGTTGTGATCCAAAGCCGCATCAACTTCATCCAACACAAAGAATGGCGATGGATGGAAGGAATGAATGGCAAACAACAATGCCAAGGCAGCAATGGTTTTCTCACCACCAGAGAGGAGATCCATATCTTTGAATCTCTTGTTAGGAGGCATTGCATGGTATCTGATACCAGCCAGATACGGCTCATCCTCATCTTCTAATGTCAAGTAAGCAGAACCACCAAGAAGCTGAGTTGTCTGTTCCTTCTTTGTGAGCTCTTTGTAAATGGTGTCAATCTTTTCAGAAATGTGTGTAAATGCATTCATGAACAGATCGTAGCGCTGATCTTTAACCTTCTGGAACTTGTTGACAACCTTCATCTCATGTTGACGATGACTTCCAAGTTCATCCTCAATCTGATCAAGTTTCTCCTTAACCTCCTGAAGTCTTTCAATTGCCTTCACATTCGGAGTTAACTGTTCAAGCTTCTTGGTTAACTCACTGATCTTTTCTTCCAAGTCAGAACCATCAGCACCAGCCTGCTTGTACTGTGATGGGAGACCTGAGTAATCAACATCAACGTTTTGAGTGGTATCGATTGGGAAATCTTGATTCTTAGATGGAATGCGGATGTTCTCAATGTTGCATGTTGTGAAAATGGCGAGTCTCTCAGAGTTATACTTTTCCACATCCTCCATGCGAATCTCAGCTTCCTTCTTCAATCCTTCCTGCTTAGCAATAGCGTCGTTCAAACGCTCCTCAACGTCACGTATTTGTGACATCTTCTCACTGTTGGACTTCTCAAAGGCAGCCATATCCTCCTGTGTAATCGCCAACTCAGCCTCAGAGTGATCAATAGATTCATTAAGATCCTCCTTCTCCTTCAAAAGCTTCTTAAGCGACTGCTCAAGCTTCTTCAGCGTACTCTTTACTGTCTGCAGTCTAGCAGTAGTGTCAGCGTGACGGTCCTGCTCAAACTTCAACTTCTTCTCTTGCTTGATGATTTCAAGTTCGTAGTGTTTGAGTTCCATAGATTGCTGACGAAGCTCAGATCCAGTAGATAGCTCGTATTCCTTAATGGATTTGAAGTTGTGCTTCTGGCAGAACGATTTAAAGATTTCTGATTGTAGACTCTCAACTCTAGCGTCTTGCTTGGCGATATCTGACTCAATCTCATAAAGAGTATTGGTGTACTGTTCTTTCTTCTGTGCGGTTTCAGAGTTTTGGGAGTAGTATTTGATTTCAGCATCAACATCGGTCAAAGCTCTATCCAACTCAACTCTCTGTCTTCTCAAGTCATTGGCTTTGGTTTGGAGATCTCTCAGGTCGAGTTCTTGGCTGTTGATGTACATGTGATCTGGCTTATTATGAGAGAGAACGTCCATCTCATGCTTGAGTTTTTCCAGCAAGTCGTTGAGCTTCGTGACCTCACCACGGTTCCATCTTCTCTCCTGGTTTGCAGAGTAACCGGCCGTCATAGTGTTTGACTTGGAGATAAGAGTACCATCCAAACAGACAGCCTTAATAGGCACCTGCTTGGTGAATTTGATATTTCTTGCAACGTCCAAACTGTCACACACCATAGAGTCGCCACAGGCAAACTGAACAGCACGTTCCAAGCGTGGCTCGTACTCAACAATATCAATCGTAGGTCTTGCACGATGATCCAAATGACGGTATCTATTATCTATTGGCTTGGCCTCAATGATATCCAAAGGAATGAAAGAAGCGGTACCAGCACGTTGCTTCTTCAAGTACTGAATGCACTGATGAGCAGTAGCAGAACTCTCCACGACAATGGCGTCGAGATGCTTCCCCAAAATCACATTCAAGGCAACAGAGTACTGATGATCAGATGGAGAGACTAAGTCAACAAGAAGACCAATGACTCCTGGGAATGCACGTTTGAGGACAGACACGTTCTCTCTTAACTTGCGCTCTCTCTTTGTCTCTCTTTCATTAGCACTCATCTCATCAATAGAAGATAAAACCTCTTTCATTTTAGACTGCAACTCGTATTGCTTGGAGTCATAATCTTGTGCACTCAACTGAAGTTGTTGAATGTATTTTTGTTTCTGTGCGACCTGACTGTTGATATCGTTCAGATCACGAGATACAGAAGTCAATTGAGTCTTGAGTTCAGCTTGTTGAGCCCTCAAGTCATCAACTCTGTCTGATGTAACCGATTTCTGTTTCTCGAGGTTCTCAAGGATGTGTTCGATTTCCTTCTTCCTGTTGAGCAATAGAGAAAGCTTCTCATCTTCGGCAGCACCTCCTTGAGATAAGAACGTTTGCTTCAAGAGCAAGTACTCTTCATGGTCCTCCTCTGTGATGTCACCACTCTGTGCCAAGATCTCAGCGGTAGCTTTCTTTTGTGACTTCTTGATAGTCGCAATGTTGTTCTCAACTTGCTTAATCTTAGCTTCCTGTGATGCAATGTCGTCTGTAAGGCTATCGTTGTTCTTGGTCATCTGTGAAATCTTCTTATGCAAATGTTCAATCTCAGTTTCATATGGCACGAGCTTTTGATTCTTTGTCTTGATCTCAGCCTTCTTAGCATCAATTAGCTTCTGGAATTTCGTTAACTTCAAAGATTCCTTAGCAAACTGCGCTTTTATCTCTTGGAAATGAGAATCCTCCTTAGAGATCTCATTCTTCAACGACTTGAATTTGTTCTTGGTCTCTTTGATGGATTCAAGTAAAGAGTTCTTCTTTTGATCAATATGGTAGAGCTTCCAAAGATTCAGCATCAACAAGCAATCGTTCTTCTCAGCCAACTTCTCTTTGAAGAGTTCAGCCTCATCACTCTGTTCCTTGTACTGTTTGACCTCACCAGTAAGAGTTCTTCTCTTGGATAGAATAGCAGCTGTTTGCTCCTTAACTTTATCTTGCTCTTCCCTTAGGGCATCATACTCAGCCTTGAGATCAGCTGAGCCGCTGACCATCTCGATTAATCTGCTTAAATCTGTGGCAGATTGGGAGGCGATCTGTTCGACATCACCTTGGAAGACAAGAAAGTTTCTGGCTTTGATCAAGATGTTCTCTTCCTTTAGGATCTTGGAAAACTCCTTAGCAGATATGTCACGATCGTTGATTCGGTACGTGCTTTGTCCAGCAGCTGTGATTGTACGTTTCAACTGAAGAATCTCTCCATTAGTCTTCTCATAAACAGCCATGACGTACGCCTTCACGGGGTCAGCTCCATGACGCCCTTCATCCTGATCATCTTGCTTACTTTCCACGACTCTTCCCCTATAGATCAAATCCTTGAGCTTGTTGGAACGCAAATGAGTTGATTGAACACCAAGGACGAACGATATAGCGTCCATCATATTGGATTTACCTGAACCATTCGGACCAATGATGGATGTGAAGTTGGCAGTTCCGAAACCGACGGACACAGTACCGCGGTACGACTTGAAGTTGTGGAGTTCGAGTCCCACAAGTCTTCCCATTGTGCTTTTGGCCCTGTGTACGAGTTCTTAAGAGTATTTGATGAGTTAATGAAGCTCTCGGGAGGCAAACTTTAGTAGTGTGCGCGTACATACGCGTGTGAGATCTGACGCGTCTCATTTTCGATTTTCGCGTTTTCGCGTTTGTGTGTGCGTACCGGTTTATCGATTATATATGGTAGGGGCACTCTATCATTATTAGATTAAAACCGAGACCTCATCCCCACAAATTGAGTCAACTTTCTTTCAGCAGGACACACACACCTTCTTCCCTTCCGTGGATATGATACCACTTCATGTTAGTCAAAGGTGTATAGTGAGTCGCACTACTAGAGTCATTGATGGAGTCGAACGTACCGTTGCCGTTAAGAAGTACTTTCGTAAGGCTTTACGACGTCAAGCCATGAAGACCGGTCTTACCGATACAGAAATTGTACGACGTGAACTAGATATGATGAATACTGTCACACACCCATCAATTGTTTCTGGCCTCGGCATCATAGAGACACCCACTGCCATTGAGCTGATCATGGAGGATGGTGGCGATGCGCTAGTCTCAAGACGTACGTACTCTACTGAGTTTACAAAACGTTGCCTTGCTGATGTATCATCTGCTCTATCTGCACTTCATGCAAACAACATTGTTCACATGGACATCAAACCGGAGAACATTGTCTTTGGTGGAGAAAGGGCCAAAATCTGTGACTTTGGTAGTGCTCTCAAGATACAGCCACATGGGAAGCTTCCAAAGTTTCCCCAAACAACACCGGCATTCTCTTCACCAGAACTCTGTCTCATGTCACTCAACGCTACAGCAGTTTCAACCATGGCTTCTGCCAAACCTCTTGATATGTGGGCTCTGGGTGTTACGTTATACTCGATGGTGTTTGGAAGGATGCCATTTGATTGTGGGGAGAATGATGATCTTCAAAGCTGTTATACTTCCATCATTGGAGATGAGATTGTGCTGGAAGAATGTGATTCTCAATTGCATCAATGCGTTATTGGTCTACTTGAAAGGGATCCGAAACGTCGTTTGACTGCTGCTCAAGTCCATAAACTGATTTCTTGAGTTTCATATACACTCAAAACCAACGCTCATATCCTAATCAAGTCTACATCATATAAGTTGGGATCGCTATGGGTTAAAGAAAAAGAAGTATGTACTAATAAGGCCAGGTGGTCAAGAAGAATGATGAAAATAATGTCTAAAATAAAGATTTGACCAACCATATCATTGAAAATAGCACGCTAGTCACCAGGTTGTTACACCCAACGACCCATGTGTGAAAGAAAGGGTGTATGCTCAAAGCAAAGCTCTGCCGATAGTGACATTGTCATACACAGATGACCCCCAACTGTTGAACCAGTTGGTCTGGAATGTGGTCTTGAAAGCACCTTCCTCATCAGCAAAGACACGAGATGATCCCCATGGCTTTCTAACTTTAGAGATCAGACCTTGCGAGTTGATAATCTCTTCTTCCTCATCAATCTCAGTGTCAGATTCAAGGCTGAGGGCAGCGTTACTGATAAGGCTTCTAAGGAATGTATTCTCCTCAACATCACTGTCAACGTCGACACTCTGAGAAGTGACCTTCTTGATGAGTGCTCTCTTGTGTGACCAAGGGTCATGTTCTCCCTTTCCCTTTTCTTTATTATCTGGAATAATCACACCATCGACAGTAGATTCTGGAGAAACAGAAGAACATAAGATGGTACGGCCATTCTTGAGAGTCATCTTTTCACCTGGATCAGTGCTCAGGATAGCCTCGACAATGTCTTCAGGTCTCGTGTCAGTTCCCAAACAGTACATCTCATAACCATCATTGTGTGTTGCTTCAATACCGTACAAGTTAGGAACACGACGTTTGTGATCGTTAAACACCACCACAGTCTTTGTAGAAGTAAATCCCTTTGGTTCTAAGACGGACTCTGACACAGAGATTGGGCTGTTGGATCCAAGGCGACCAAACTTGATCCCAGATGTCTCAAGTTGAACGGTATCAAAGACCTCTCCGACTCCTGCAACGTTGGTGTATCCAATCTTCTTGACAGGGAAGGTTCCACCATTGACAACAGCAGAGATCAAGTCAGTGTTGAGATAGACCAATCCGGAAACACAACCAATGGTACTAACCAAAGTGGTATCCATTTTCTCTGCATAGAAAGCAGATATTAACTCAACCCAACCGAGGAATCCTTGGTAACAGGCATAAATGGTTCCCATACGAGTTATTCCCCAGAAGGAAAGAAGCTCATCTCCAAAGGCGAACGAGGAGACAGACTTGAAAACAGTGCTGTCAGTGATGCCCTGAGAGGAGATATAAGAGAGAGCATCGGTAGCATTACCTTGTGAGTTGAAGATACATTCGGTAACGTTAAGCATTGCGATAGATTGTTTCTTTTGATTGTTTGTTTGGAAGTGATATAGAAGAGAGGCATAGAATGGGGATGATTGCAAAGGTCTGTGGATGGTCTTTAAGTGTTCCACCAGTGACACTGATTTCTGCTAAGTGGTTTCTGTCTTGGACATTGATTTGAAGACTTCCATAGCACTTTGTAAGTCCATTTTATGCACTTTCTGGTCAAGGGGCATTAAACACAACCCTTTTTCTGTCCACTGCAAATGGTCTCTTAGTCTTGGGATACTTGGCTCATTGTTGTAGTTAAGACAGATAATGTTACTCTGGTTGATTAGTGTGTCGTTTCATGATCATACCACTAGTTGATCCAAGAGATCTGTGTAGATCGTAGTCTTTTCCACTTGACTTGTGTGTATCTATGATACGCATATTAGATCTATTATGTAAGCACATCGGTATCTGTTATGTAAGCATATCAATTATGTAAGCCATAAGTATATGACTCAACTTTTTGATATACAATAGTACAAATGAGGTAATTAGGAGTTAGATACGGCCGAATGTGTTGATATGATCTCTTTCAACGGATTATATGCTATCATATGGGTGCTGTAATGAACTTGCGGTCCAGCTGACGCGTCATATACAGAAGAAGCTAATCAAGAAAAAACCCCATCTCTGCATATGACCACAACCAAGCGCGTCAATGACCTTCAATAGAGATCTCTGATAGATATCTCCTCTATCAATCACATCATTCTCCCCAAGGATCATCTCACGTTCACCTATGACGCTCTTTGGAGCAGCAGAGAAACGATTTTGGAAGCCATATGATAAACTCATCTCGCATCTCATCACATACAGACTACCCAAAGCTCCTACAAAATGGGTTTTCCAACCAGGATGGACCCGTTACACATCTGATGGTCCACCAGAGCCTGTGGAGTATCCACTTGAGAACGCTCTCGTGTACGATATCGAAAAGCTTTACAAGATCTCCAACAGACCGACACTCGCCACCGCTGCTAGTAATAAGGCATGGTATGGATGGGTCTCTGGCTCTTTGTTTGAAGACAATGGCACACCCAATGACATGATTCTCTTGAATCCTAAGAAAGAGAAGAAGGCTATAGTCGGGTTTAACGTTGGATATGATCGTGAATCAGTCCTAGATGAGTACACATACGGTGAGACTCCACAGACTGCATGGATTGACCTTCTTGCCTGGTATACGGCATCTCATGCATTCCAATTACCAAAAAAGGATCAAAGGGTAACTGAATTTATGAATTTCATGAATGACTTCTTTGTCACCAAGGGTAATAACTCTTTGAAGTATCCAATGCGTCCAGCTGTACCTAGACAGAGATCTCTTGCTGCTCTTTACCTCAGATTCAAAGGTGATACTTTAAGGAAAGATGTTCGAGATTTGTTTGGAGGTACATCTAAAGATGTTATCATTGATTCGTTTGACATGTGTATGTCATATTGTGCGTCTGATGTTGAGGCAACTTGGTCATTGATCAAACTTTTACGCAATAGGGCACTCATGAGAATCCCCAAGGTCAATCTTATTGCACAGACACATATGTTGGGTTCTAAAGTTTATGTTAACACAGAAAAATGGAACCAGTTCGTGTTAGATAACAATAAAGCGGTCATTGAGTGTGATGAAACCCTCAAGAAATCACTTTATGAGCTTATGAAGAATACCAAATCTTCCATCACATCCATTGCAGTATCTGAAAGACTTAACATTCTGTACAAAGGTGAAAGAATCGTTAAGAGTAAAGAGATTAAAGAACTAGTCCTTGAATCTGACCCAAATACAAGGTTCCCTGCACCATATACACATACATACACGCTTCTCAAAGCACCATTCTCACCACTTTGGGAAGATCAAAGACTCACACCTGGCGATGAACTCACTTCAAATATCGTCTATGCACATTTATCCCCACAAAAATGGAAGAGTATTTATCCAGAACTACATCACCGAGTGTTATTACTTGAGCAGACACCCAGAGTTTCATGTACTGCACCTTTTGTTCGTCCGCTAAAGGATGAAACTACACATCCACACCACCCGGTCTGGCTCGAAACTTTCCCTGAAGGGGTGATTGGTAATGGATACGAGAAGACATTCGAGTATCCAGAGGGATATACCACAGTTTCTGTTCCATTAGAGTTTGAATGGATCAAAAATGCATGGTTTGATAAACCTGGTGTTTCTAAGATATCACCATTTTTACTAAAGAATGCATTTGAAAAGTTCCAGACTTTGTATCGATCACATATGCTTGTTGGTGCACCGGAGTTGTTTGAGATGAAAGGTATTAGATCTTATACATTGATCACTTCGTTTCATAAAGAGGTGAGATATATGGTTTGTGAAGAGGATAAGGAGATTGCACAGAATTGTCTCGATGTGCTTGATACTTCCATTAAAGACTCTTTGCGGGGGAAACTTGGTTTGACTACTGAGAGTTACAATAGACTTGAAGGAATGTTGGATTTGGGGAGTCTGAGTGCATTTGACAATCTTTTCAGAAGCACTGGTGTATATATACCTAGGGGGTCATATCTGTAGTGCTCTGTCAGTCATGCTACAACACTATAGATAAAACCATTTCATAAATTCATTGACTAATAAAGACAAGCATGTTCATATGATCATACTGCGAACAGTATAAGTACTCGAAGTCATCTGTTGTACTTCAGGAACCTGCTTCATCACTGAAGACTTACGCATCAATGGCATGATCTTTTCATAAGTGAAGCTGGCTCTGACGTCGTGTTCTAAGTCATCATTTTCAATGCTATTGAGAGTAGAACCGGATGTACGTCTCTCTACTGTCTTGTATCGTGGTTGCAAATCCACGAGGGTATTAATACTGTTCTCACTTGTGTTTTGCAAGTTTGTGATAGATTTCTCACGTGTGTGAGTTGGAGAACTGTTTGGTGTTGTTGGTGCGGATGATGTTGCAGTTGAAGTGATACACTGTTCAAAGAGTGATTCTTCAGAATCGGACCCAGATTCAGTGTTGTATGTGAAAGCAGACTCTGAGTCATGATGGGTAGATGGAATTGAATGAAGAAGTTCATCCATGATCTTTGCGGATGTCCCTTCTTCAACAACGAAGGAGTCAAGACCTCTCTTACCATGAACACCAAGGAACGAATCTCCATCGATAGACATGATCTTGTTACCGACACTTGTCATATCAACGATAGCTGCCTTAGCAGCTGGAATCAAAGTACCACATTGTCTTTTACTCACTTTGGCATAGATCTCAGTCTCATCTGTAAGGAAAGTGTTACCCATGTACTTGATTGATTCCAATCCTTCACTTAAACAACAATCACTAAGGTCTTCGGAGAAGTTTAAATCCCAATGGATGATACTTCCATCATTACCACCACTGTATAAATCACCAGAACTTTCTTCAGACCATTCGATACATGTAACGAGATCGTTATGACCCGATAGATTACCAAAGGCACCTTGAGCTCTAATGTCCCAAAGACGGATTGTACCATCGAGATGTGTAGCAGCAAGAACGTTATCATCATATGGTGCCCATTTGATTGCATTAGCACCACTAAGACTTTTGGAATCCTTTGGAGTGAAGATTGATGGATGGTTAACTGGTGCTCTGAGATCATTGAGGGCAATACCAAATTCACCAGCAAGGGCAAGAATGCCGTTTTTGGAAGGTGAAGCATCAAAGTTAAGTAGACCAAGGTTTTGATTCTTAAGGATTGGTAAGTCAGATCTGTGATTCATGTCCCAAAGGAAGATGTTTTGGTTACACTGAGTTAGGAAGTTTTGAGAATTGGAGATCCAGTTTGGCGTGACGATTCTCTTTATAGAGAGATTCTTATAACGGGAAGTGCTAAAGTGTTTCTTGTGATTGAATCTCTTAATGATTCTAGCACTTTCATCAGAGTTAGAGTCTGGAACTGAAACCATGTGAACGGTACCATTCTTATGACCAGTCATGAGTGTACTCTCACATTCATCATACCCAAGCCATTGCATACTTTGGATATATGGCAAAGTGATTGTTTGTTGATGAGTCAGTGAAGTTGATTCGGTGTTAATATCATAGATGTAGAGGTTATTTTCACGTTTACCACTAGCAACAGCTATTTGTTCGTTATTCTCCTTGTTAACAGCGACTGATGTTAAGTAAAGTTCATCATCGGGGACTTTCCAATAATTTGAAGCGATCTTGATTGTATCATTGGAACATGTCTTATCAAGTACTGTTGTGTTCTTATCATCCTTAAAGAGCCAACTCTCATTAGAGAACTTACGAGTGGATGAGGAATAGAACTCTGGGTTAGATCTGACTTTCTTCACTGCATTTTGACGGAAGAGGACCGTTGGAGAGTAGTGTTCCATGATGTGTAATGAATGACTATGTTAAAGAGAGTGAGTGTGAGTGAATGGATGTACAAATGAGTGTGTATGACTGTGTATGACCGTATGACTGTGTATATGGATAGTGAAGAGTAGACAACAGAGAACAAATCGGCAGACCCTGAGCTTATAATGGTCTGCCAGGTGCCCACAAGTGGGCTGGTTGGCAACTGATGACGTTAATGCATATGCAATCCAAACAAGGGATCTGAACAATAAAATCCCTTCATTTGGGACGAGTTTGCTGGTGTTTAAGTCAAAACAAAGATGCATTAATGCACCATAACCCGCATACCATTGAGCCAGCCACCTAAACATCAAAACACCAGCCACCCAACTTGCGCTAGTCACTTGCTTGAAGGGGAAGAAAGGGGTGTCTACTGCACTTAGTATACTGTTAAACATCACTTGAATAGATAATAAACAAATATATCACTAATTGAACTAACTAAACTAATATAAATGAATATCAAGTAATAAATATTACCCGGCCGCCGCGCCGTTGCCCGGGTAGCTATGGTGTGGCCCTAACCATTCTTACCCAACTCTATTTCGTGGCCCTAACCATTCTATATCTCTTTCTGTTCTCTCTCTATTCTCTCTCTATTCTCTGTCTTTCTTTCTTTCTTTCTTTCTTTCTTTCTATTCTCTCTATTCTCTCTTTCTTCCTTCTGAATATCTGCATCTCTGCATCTCTGCATCTCTTTCAACTTCATCTGACCACTTTAACTATACTCCGCATAAACTACGACATGGTATGGCCACTGTATAGTCTTTTATCTCATGAGCTAAGCTAAGCTAAGCAAAGCAAAGCAAAGCTAAGCATTATGTCTACACTAAAGTCCCGCGCAATGTGACATGGATCATTAAAAACTATATCCCACGGTCTTTATGTAATCAAGACCGTGGTTAGGACTTGGAAAGTCAAGGAACTGAAAGGAAACGAAAGGAACAAGATTGAGTAAGTGAAGCGATTATAAGAGACAGACCAAGCACGTATATACTGGCATGATAATGAACAAGAGATCATATGGGATATGTGATGTAAAGCAGATAAACAACATATGACAACAATCGTTGATGGTAGAGCACATGAAGATGGAAATGGAGATGAACATGGAGATGAAGATGAACATGAAGATTAAGACGAAACCAGAATGCAATGATGATGAATGTACATGTCTAAGAAGAATAGCTCACCCACAACAACAAATTTTACTCCAGAAACCTTCTTCTGATTCTTCAGATCTTAAATCATGTTGATTAGCAATCAGATTCTGTTGAGGATCATTCATCTTATGAGAATTCAAGGCATATTGAGATGGATTCATCATATAATTACCCTGATGAGTCTTTGGAGTCTTTGTTCTCGAATTGTTTAAAGAATGAACATTTTGTTTCAATTGTGCAGCTGTTCCTTGAGGAGCTTGTGTGTTTCTTGGAGTTTGAGTTCCATAACCATGAAGATATGGTTTCTTGTTGATTTGAGAGTCCCAGCCTCTTCCACCATTCAATGACATCCAATCATAATAACCATCATCTGTTTCTTCAATTGATTCAATTGCCAAATCCATCAAGGATCTCATATAATCATAATCTGGTTCTTCATCAAATTTCAAATTTCTGACATATGATAAATAATCACCAAATTGTGATGGTAAACTTTGACATAATTCAGGGATTGGAGTTGATTGTTTCTTTTCACCAATCTTTTCATATTTTTGCTTATTTGATGGTGCCTTAAGACCTTGCCAAGGTAAAGATCCTCTAAGGAAATACATAAAGACATGCCCCAAACTCTCCAAATCATCTCTTCTTGATTGTTCTCTTCCCAAATGTGTGTTAATAGACATATATCTTGCCGTTCCACTTAATGATTTGCGTTCTCTATATGGGATATGTTGCTTTGTCTTTGGATCTCTATAATATTTAGCCATTCCGAAATCAACAATGTGAACCGTATTAGCATTTGATGTGTTTGGTCTTCCAATAAGGAAATTATCTGGTTTGATATCTCTAAAGATCATATCTTTCTCATGAATAGTCTGTACTCTAGAGATCATTTGCTTTGCAACTTGTGCCACTGTCTTAACAGAGAATTTACGTCCACACCAATCAAAGAGATCTTCTAATGAGGGACCCAATAGATCAATAACCAAGATGTTATGCAAACCTTCTTGACCAAAATAATAAGCTCTCGGGATACCAAATGATCCAGATAAGATCCTATAAGCTCTGTATTCATCTCTAAGTTGTGGTGTCTCTGTACGTCTTGGTTCAAATTTGATAGCAACTTGTTGACTGTTGAGAAGGTTAACACCTTCAAAGATGATACCAAAGGAACCTTCACCAATCTTTTTACCAACTCTATAGTGGATTCCAATCACGTTTGCATTCTCTGCGTTTGATGACATGTCTGTGTGTTCTTGTTGTTGTTATGTTATGTTATGTTATGTTATATTATGTTGTGTATCTTGAGACAGTTTCACTAAGGGAATGTGATAAGAATGTAAGAATGGACACCTTGTACCAATCCAGAACGTGTATCAAGACTCAATGTGTATACCTGTGTATACCTGTGTAACTTAGAAAACAGATATACCGGTCAATATTACGTCAACCTGTTATAAAGCTCACGTTATGGAATGAAAACCCAGTTCGAGGGGTAATTGGACACAAGCACCGCAAAAGACTTAAGAAGAGACCAAAAGGCAACCAGGTCGACTTTTGAAGTACAATAAATCGGATGAAGTGGATTGAGTATGTGTTAACCTTGAACTCAAGAAGGAAATCACTTGAAAAGATCCCTGTCTTGTCTCTCTCTCTTAAAGACTTTACCCTTTGTTGTTGTTTAGTTTTGTGAGGAGAGTTTTATTTTCCCAAGGGCTGCCTTGGGATTTTATGAATATTGCCTAATTGGGACACATCACCGCATTAACAGTGTTACCCGGGCGTCACATATATATATTTATTTCGCGAAATCGTTTTACTTAAGCAAAGGAGCTAAGGACTATACTTAGTACTTAAGAGACGCGTCTTTAGTTGGGTTTATCTCTGTTATTCTGCCAATATGCCACTTGCAGTCAATAGCAAGTGTCTTGCCTACCATGGTCCATTACTATATGAAGCTAAAGTGCTTAAAGTACGAGAGCCAGGAGCTGCCATGGCACAGACTAAAGAAGGTAATGAACCAATAAAGCTTGAAGAGATTCCAGAGGAGATCCAGGATAAGAAGTTATATTTTATTCATTATCGTGGTTGGAAATCTTCATGGGATGAATGGGTAGATTCAACTCGTTTAAGAGATTTTACAGTGGAAAATCTTCGTTTACAGAAAGAACTTAAGAAAGCTGCCTTAAGTGCTACATCAAGTGTTTCAGCTACTGGTAAAAGAACAATTGATGTCTCCAAATCTTCTCATAGTGGTGGAATCAATTCAAAGACTTCAAGAAAGAAAGATGAAATGGATATGCAATCAGAAGATGAATATCTAAAGAGACCCGAGATCAATCTTGTTATACCTGATCCACTCAAGTCTTTACTAGTTGATGATTGGGAAATGGTTACTAAAGATCATCAATTACTTCATCTCCCTGCAAAGCCAACAGTTGATGAAATCTTAAACATGTACAGAAGAGCCAACGTAAAGAAACATGCAACAAGTACAGAGAGTGATATTGAACAAGAATTCCTCTCAGGTCTCAAGATCTATTTCAACAGATGTCTCGGTAATATCCTTCTCTACAGATTCGAACGCAAACAATTCTTGGACCTTGATAACAATTATAAACTTAAAGATCGTCAATTAAGTCAAATTTATGGTGCTGAACACCTTTTGAGATTACTAGTGTCGCTTCCAGCACTAGTGGCTCAGACAACAATGGAACAACAAAGTATTGGTGTCTTGAAAGATCATCTTGAACAATTCCTTCAATTCTTAAATGATAACAAGAAAGAACTCTTTGTTAAACATTATGAAAGCGTCTCTCCTGCTTATGAATCTCTTGCAAAGGCTTGAAAGACTCTTGTTTTATGAAATTTACGATATCTAAAACATAATGTAGATCTACAAGTCAATATAATGTTAATGAATAACTTTGTCCATATATCATATCAAAGGAATAAGAAAAGAGGTTAAAAGGAAAAGCCGACATGACGAAACTTGTCGAAAACAGGCAAGAATAAGGTCAGATCTTATAGTTTAAGACAAAACATCATAAACAAAACACAGCACTCAAAAATCACCACAAGTCTTCATCATCTGAATACATGAGTCATAAAGTCATAAGTTGGAGTAACAGTTCAAGAAAGGATAAGAAAAGATGATCATAAAGTAGAGATAGAGATAGAGATAGAGAGAGATAGAGAGAATAGAAACAGAAAAAAAGAAGGAGAAAGATACATAGATACAAAAAGAGGGTAGAGTGTTAATGGTTAAATGAATGAGTGAATGAAAGTGAAAGAGAGAAAGTGACCTGGAGAAATATGTATGGTCGTAAAGAAGAAAGATCAAATAGTAGGACAGTAGGTACAATAAAGAATAAAAGGATAGAAAAGGGAATAAAAAGGAAGTAGAAGTAAGGGACTCGAGAAGTGCAAGACCTGATCAGCTTATGAATAGTTCAATGTCAAGTTCTGGTTGTAGTGGGCTTTTTGGACAAAGTGTATATGATAAAAGAAAGAGGGTCAACCTCTTAGATCAACAAGGCGGCAACAGCAGCCATGGCGGCAGACGCAGCAAGAACACCACTAGTCATCTTAACACCAGAGTTTTCCTCTTCACTATCATCTGAACCAGTTGAGTTAGCACTACCGGTTTGATTAGAGGCTAATGTCTCATTGGCAGGACTTTCAACCTTGGAAACTGTTTCATTCAGTGAAGTTGTATCATCTTCAATAGCGGCTGGGGCTTCATCAACAACATCTTCAGCATACTCTTCAGATGGAGTTGAAAGCTCAGTATCAGTATCGTAAGCGCTCTGGGCGAATGCGTAAGCGGCAATGGTGGCGGCTATGATCAATGTCTTGGAGTACATTTGGTTCGGTATAGTTCGTCTAGGGGAGGGTGTATAAAAGGGTTGTTGAAGTGAGTGGTAATGTGGGAGTGGTGATACAGGTAAATATTTATATTAGAGACGATGACATTGTGGTACAAAGACGACAATGCTTCACTGAGGGTTGTGAGAGAGGTGTCAAAGACGGAGTTGACCTACCGCATATTGGAGGAGCCAACTGTCAGCAAAGAGCTATCATATGGCCTGATGATAATAACATAGTAATCCAGTCATCTGTCCAATATCCAAATAGACTAGTTGATTTTATTAAGCGCCCGCTGAAAGACTCTTGGTAGTGCTTATAGAATAGAAGTATATGCTCAAGCCTGGGGTAAACCCCCTCATATGTTATTGTTATTGTTATTGTTTCGGAATTTCTAATCGGAATTATATGTCGGAATTATATGTCGGAATTTGGTATAAATAATAAATATACATAATAAATGTCGCGAACTGTGGCTGATGTGGCTGATGTGGCTAGTGTGGCTAAAGTGTGGCGGTGACTGTGGCTAATGCGTATGTTTTTGCTTATCGGTGTGAGTCAAAGGTTCGCCGAAGCCGGCGAAACAACCGGAGGGGCCACTTTTTTCTGTCTGATTTTTCAAAACTCCTTTAATCCAACAACTTTTCAGTTAACTCTTTCCCACTCACAGATAAACACAATCAGATTAACTAACTAATCACCACATAATGGTTAAAGATATCTCTTTGGATACCCTGGTGGTGTCCTCTGTTAACAAAGACCAGTATAATGCCTCAGTGGCCCCTCTCTACCAAACAACAACTTTCAAACAGAAAGATTTGTCAGATATGGGAGAATACGATTACACAAGATCAGGTAATCCGACTAGAACTCTTGCACAGGATCATCTTGCCCGTATCATGAAGGCTGAGAAGGCTTATGCTATCACTAGTGGTATGGGTTGTCTTGATGTTATCACTAGGCTTCTTGGTCCTGGAGACGAAGTTATCGCTGGTGATGACCTTTATGGAGGAACTCATAGACTTCTCACATTCTTGAACAAGAAGGGTTCAATCAAACTCTCTCATATCGATACTACAAACACCGAAGTTGTTAAGAAGACTCTTAATAAGAACACTAAGATGATCTTCCTTGAATCTCCAACTAACCCACTCATTAAAGTTGTTGACCTCCCAACTATCTCAAAATACATTAGACAAAATTACCCAGATTGTATTATCGTCTTTGATAACACCATGATGACTCCATTACTCATCTCTCCTCTCGATTATTGTGACATTCAATACGAGTCAGCCACAAAATACCTTAACGGTCATCATGACATTATGGCAGGTGTCATTGCTGTTAGAGATCAAAAGCTTGCTGATGATCTCTACTTCGTCATTAACTCGACAGGTTGTGGTCTTGCTCCATTTGACTGTTGGTTACTTCTTAGAGGTCTTAAAACTCTCTCAGTTAGATTCGAGAGACAACAGGAAAATGCAATTAAGATTGCTAATTGGCTCGAACAAGTTGGTTTCAAAGTTAGATTCCCAGGTTTAAAATCACATCCACAACATGAATTGCATAAGTCTTACAATAGAGGTTTCGGTGCTGTTCTCTCATTTGAGACTGGATCCATCAAACAATCTACTATCATCACTGAAAATACAGAGATCTTTGGTGTCACTGTCAGTTTCGGTGCCGTTAACTCATTGATCTCTATGCCATGTTTGATGTCGCACGCTACTATCGACGCTAAGACAAGGAAGGAGAGACAATTCCCAGAGGACCTCATTAGACTCTGTATCGGTATTGAAAACAGTGATGATCTCATTGCTGACTTAAAACAGGCATTGCTCAAGAGTGGTGCCCTCAAGGAAGTTGGTGGTAAGTTGCAGAGACAGTTTGCAGCCAAACTCTAAGACATATGGCATTTATAGAGCAAACTGTTTCCTTTCATTTCACTTCAAACTTTCAATCACACAAAAAAAAAGCATTCACTTCTTCACCGATCATTGACGGTGTCTCGGTTTCAACACACCAGCACCCTGATGAAATCTCTGTTTGACCCCCATATACAAACATTCATCTGTGATCATCACGCTATGCGTTTCTCCTAACACTGCATTATTAAGTTTCCAACAACTTTCTACTTCGATTTATGATATACCTGAGTGCACTATTCCAACATTGTGCTTACTCATTCTGATGATACGACCATCCAGGCTCGTCAATTCCAACATTGACGGCCTTATACGACTAGCTTTATAAAAAAAGCCAATGACATTCCAACATGCACAGGCACAACATAGGGTCAACTCCAACTTTGGCCCAAAAACTTAATAAACCATTGCTTTAAATTAGATTTTGTAGACATTAATTGATGTCGTTAGAGTGATAGGTTGCCCATTACGTAAGCAATAAACCCCCACACTTTGATGACATAATCAAGTTGAGAGTAAGGGGGTTACCCTCTCTCCGGTAAAGAAATTCGCGAAAAAGTCGCCAAATGGAAATCGGCGATGATTTAACAGTGAACGAAGGAACACACAAGTTGCTCTCTACGAATCTACAAATTTTAACCGATTTGACCATGTCTGAGCCATCGAACGTTTCCTCGTTCATTGCCAAGAACAAGGTCGCCATTGCCGCCACCGTTGGTGTCGTGGCTTCTGCCGCCGCCGCATACTACGTGCTTTCCCAACAGCCGGGTGCCACCACTGACACTAGCAGTTCCAAGAAGAAGAAGAAGTCTAAGGGCAAGTCTCAATCTGTTAACAAGACCAAGAAGAGAGTTTACCCAGCTGACGCTGAGGGCTTCCCAGCCTTGACCGCTGAAATCATTGCCGCCCTCTCTGATGAGGATAAGGAGAAGTACGCTCTTGCTTTGAAAGAGGATGGTAACGAACTTTTCAAAGAGAAGAAGTTTGAAGATGCTATCAAGTTCTACTCTGCTGCCCTTGAACTCAAGGAGGATCAGGTCTTCTATTCCAACAGATCTGCATGCTACGTTGGCTTGCAAGAGTATGAGAAGGTTATTGAGGACACTACCGCTGCCTTGAAGATCCAACCAGATTACACCAAGTGTTTGATCCGTAGAGCTGCAGCATATGAACAAGTTGAGAGATACGAAGATGCTATGTTTGATTTGACCGCTGTCACTGTCTTTGGCGGTTTCAACAACAAGTCTACTGAAGCCGCTTTGGATCGTGTTTTGAAAAAATTGTCCTTCAAGGTTGTTGAGTCTCGTATGAAATCTAGAGTTCCAGAATTGCCATCTGCCTCTTCAACTTCCTCCTTCTTTGGTGCCTTTGATGATGAACCAACTGTTGAAGGTCTCCCAGAAGACCCAGAACAGTTGGAACCACAAACTGGTGACTTCTTCTTGATCTCTGCCTTGAAGGAGCTCTCCCGCAGATCCTATGAGAGTTACGAAAAGGCTGATGTCTTCATTCAACAAGCTGTTTCCGCTTACAAGAAGGAGTTCGAGTCTAAACCTGAAGATGATTCTCTGAAACGCAAGTTGGCCATTGCCTATGAATACTCTGGTTCTTTCAAATTCTTGAAGGCTGAACCATTGGAGGCATTGAAAGACATTGAAAGTGCCCTTGAGCTCAACGCTAGATCTAGAGCCTATGTCTTCCAAGCTTTGATCTTGGCTGACAAGCAGGACTTTGAGAAGGCCGCTGAGTCCTTTGACAAGGCCATTGCTGCCGCACCAGAGTCTGGTGAAGCTTACTACCACAAGGCTCAGATGTACTATTTGACTAACGAACTCGAGAAGGCTAAGGAGAACTTCACCAAGGCCAAGGAATTGAACCCAGACAACGTTTATGCTTACATTCAGCTGGCCTGTATTGCTTACAGAGCTGGTAACTTCCCATCTGCCGAGGAACAGTTCCAGGATGCTAAGAAGAAGTTCCCAACATCTCCAGAGATTCCAAACTACTACGGTGAGATTTTGGGTGACAGTGGTGATCAGGCTGGTGCCTTGAAACAGTTTGAGATCTCTTATAAGCTTCAGGAGGCCTTGTCCAAGATTTCTGTCGGTGTCATCCCATTGACCAACAGAGCTGCTATGTTGTCAAGAACACCAACTCCAGAGAACATTTCCGCTGCCACTGCACTCTTGGAGAAGGCTATTGACATTGATCCAAAGGCTGACCTTGCCAAGATTACTCTCGCCCAGTTGAAGCTTCAGGATAACAAGGCTGAAGAAGCTGTTAAGTTGTTCGAAGAGGCTGCTGAGTTGTCTAGAAGTGTCGATGAGAAACTTCAGGCAACCTCTTTCGCTGAGGCTTCTAAGGTTCAGCTTAGAATTAGAGCCGATCCAGTTTTGAACTCTAAGATCCAGGAGCTTATGGCCCAGTACGGTGCCCAAGGTCTTTGAATCTGAGGCGATGATACCATACGTCTTTAACGAACATTCTTACACGTCGTACTATATCCCCCACTGTACATATTTTCACAAAACTTTACAAGTGATTAGCTGGGTTTGGATGAATGGACTTGATCGTAGAGAATGATACCTTTTATATTGCTATAAGACTTGACAGATCTGACTCATTGATATAAAATGTCAAGTAGAATTGAGGTTTCTTTACCCCCACAGTTTTCTGATGTCCGGGTGTTCTGAAATCCGACTCGGTTTCGATATAAATTGAAGGAGAGTAGCAACAACGAATTGATGAAATACATGAACTTGGACGGCTAAGTTGGACAACGACTATCCTTGCTGTTCATTCTACAATGACTCCGTACATCCACACATCGCAACCACCAGCTTCGACGGCTATTGACCGCTCCGTCCCAGATTTCCCCGTTGCAGTCTCAGACGACGAAAATCACTACTTCTCCACTAATGAGTCTCCTGATTACCTTGATGATCTCATCCAGGAGGCACGTACTTTTATCGAGTATCATAAGAAAGAGGATCAACGTGTTGTGCTGGTCACATCGGGTGGAACCACAGTTCCACTCGAAAACAACACTGTGCGGTTCATTGACAACTTCTCCGCTGGAACGCGTGGTGCTACTAGTGCCGAGTACTTCCTTGAACAAGGTTATGCAGTTGTGTTCTTGCATAGAGAGTTTTCGTTGCTCCCATACTCACGACACTTTTCCCATACTACAAACTGTTTCTTGGATTACATGTCTGAGAATGCAGAAACTGATGAACTCGTAATCAAGCCAGAATATCGTGATGAGATGCATCAATTATGGCGTAAATACAGTGCTGCCAAGAAGAACAACAAGCTTTTACTACTTCCATTTACCACAGTTAACCAGTATTTGTTCTCTCTTAGAGCTCTTGCCCGTGAAATGGATGCCATTGGAACCAATGCCCTATTCTATCTTGCTGCAGCAGTTAGTGATTTCTTCCTCCCAGAGTCAAGAATGCCAGAACACAAGATCCAGGCACAGGACCATATCGAAGGTGGGAAGCTTGTTGTGAACTTGGACCCGGTGCCAAAGTTCTTGCGTCGTTTAGTTGATAGTTGGGCACCAGGTGCTATGATTGTCAGTTTTAAGCTCGAGACTGATGAGAGCATTCTTATCAAGAAGGCCAAACAGAGTTTAGAGAGATATAACCATCAATTGGTTATTGGTAACTTACTTCAAACTAGAAAGAAGGAGGTTGTCTTTGTGACCAAGGAGAAACTGAATTGGTATAAGTTGAAAGATGGTGAGGAAAAGACAGTGGAAATTGAAAGCATCATCGTTCCTGCTGTTTGTGAAGAACATAAGCTATGGATCGAGTCTCACAGAAAGAATTGATATATTTGATCAAGTATTTGTTTTATGTACATATCTGTTTTAGACCCATATATACCCTCACACATCACATGAATTGTATTCCAACACCGTACTGAAGCCCTTTTCTCAGAGCATCATTCTCGTGTGCCACTACTGGGAGCACAAAGTTAAGTTCAAATCTAGCAACTGGATGTTTGAAAACAATACCAAACCCACAACCAACAGATGGTTGGAGAAGTTCCTTGACTAAAGTAGCAGTGTTGTCTGAATGATCCCATGGAACACATGATCCAAAGTTTAAGAATGTGTGTAACTTAAGTCCACTTTCCTTAGAGACACCTGGGAACTTTGTGAATAATGAGGCACCACCACTAAAGAAGGCATCACCACCAAGAGCATCACCGTGATCACGAGCTCCGAGTCCATTATAAAAGAAGCCTCTTACGTCATTTGGACCACCGAGATAGAATCTATCCATGAGATGAGATGGTCCATTAAGGGCATACAACCAACCACCACGGACAGATAAGTTTAAGATATCTCTACCATCTCTCCAATTGGTTGCCCATGATCCCGAGAATGCCTGTTTTAAAAACTGGGTAGTAGAGTAAGCTGTGGTGACCTCATTGGACAAGGAGACATGAGACCCCATTGTTGGCAGCACTTTATCATCTCTACCATCTTTAGTAACGTCATATCCAACACTTATTTTCAAATCATCACCAGCATGTGCCAAAACACTTCCACTTGCACCTTCATATGGACGTACGCTTCTGAAGACACCCTGGATGGTGAACTCTTGTGAAAGGTCATTTTCAGATTTGACAATTTTACTCCTTAGTCCTCTCAAGACTTGTTCATGTGATCCCCAATCGATTCTCCTACTTGTTTGATATGCAGCAGTATCCAATTTCCATCTTGTACTCTCTAATAGTGGCGCTGTGTATTGTGCCAAATAACTTGATCTTGTTCGTGTACCTGTTGTAGCATCAAGGATTAAACTCTCACCTGCACCACGGATATTACGCCATTGGAGTGTAATGTATCCATCACCTTCACCATTACCGACATTTGTACCTGTTTTTGCCATGAATCTTGAAATTGGTGTAAGTTTTAACTTTGGAACAACTTGTAATGTTGTTGTAGAGTTTGAAGAGAATGTGGGAGCATCAAGTGAGATACCAACATTGGCTAATGCACCTGATGTAGACAGTGTCTCACGAACCTCATCAATACCTTGTAACAGCTGTGTCACGTTACGTGCATTGATAATTGGTTGGAGATGAGATGCTAGGAAAGAATCACGAAGTTGTTCAGTTCCCTCCACAACAACATTTGGAATCTCAACGGCTCGTGTAGAGTTAGCCTGAAGCACTTTTGTCAAATGTTCCATTCCTTGCTTCTGCATCATCTCAATACGAGCTCTATAAAGCTCCTCCATCTTGGAGGGCTTCTCCTTTTCCTTGAAGGTGGTACCAACACGGGCAACGGCCTATAACGTAGACTGTTAGTAGTCAGCACACCAGCGGACCGCAAGACATAAATCAAAACATACACTATCCTCCTCGTTCAGATCAAGTGACATGACCTCCTTATACCTCTAAACCAAAGCTAAGAACACCTCTTCCACTTATGTTTACTCTTAGTCTTCTCTGTTTAAACTCGAGATCTTTGAGGTTTAATTGGTGTTTGGATGTTTATGCTAAAAAATCCCGGCCTGGTACGGGCACTATAGGGTAAGACCGCAAGTTTCAAGTGGAGAGGATTAAATCGAAATCGGTGGGGATTCCTCGGTTAATACGCGTCTCTTTTACTTAGCTTGATTTGATATAGTCTAGAGACTTAGTATACAATGGTTGAAATCACTGAATTGAAAGACGAAGCTAAGCAGCAGCTTTCCAAAGTGGACTCATCTGCTTCATTCACTGAGCAACTGTATCAATATTCACAAACACCATATCCATCATGGATTCTCTCTGGTATGCTTCTCGCTACACCATTCATCACTAGTCAACCACAGGCAATTCAGATTGCTAATGCTCAGAGAGGTGGTATGTCTTTCCTTGGTGCTGCTAAGAAGAGAATTGGTCCATCTAATTTGTCATCATTGCTATTTGGTGGTGCTTTGGCCCTTGGTGGTTGGATCATTCAAGAAGGTGATGTTGAAAGTGGTACCGGTTTCATCACTGCTTGGTCCTCTTTGTACTTAGTAGTTAGTGGTCGTTCCATGTTCAATGGTATCAGATATGGTAGGGTGTGGCCAGTTTTGTTGGCTACTGCCGCAGGTACCAATGCATACATCCATGGAAAGAGATTCTTCTTTACTTCTGGTACTGTTTAAATTTTATTTGTAATAGGTATTATATTGTACGTTTATTTCACCATTGTATCGGTAGCCATCCTTCTTTTGTTGCCTTATCGACAATATCTGACTCGTTATACATCTCAATGAACTGTTGATCTAATGGACGAGCTTTTGGTGCAGCAAATCGTCTATATTCATCAAATATCATTGTTAATGACCAATTTTGTAATCGTCTGATGCATCCAACAAGACACCCTGTACGATGTTTACCTCTATTGCAATGGATTAACAAAGGATGATTAGATGGATTGATGGCAATCTCAAGTGCTCGTGTTAAGACATCTGGTGGTATGTTAACAAATGGTTCCTTATTACCACTCATACCAACTTGAAATACATTAATTCCTTGTTCTTGAACAAAATCCAAGTTCTCTCTTGGATATTCCTCTGGGATTAAAACCAATATACTCTTTAATTTCAACTTTGCTAGAAACTTGAAATTTTCAGGTCTTGGGAAACTTGAACGATAAATCTCTCCAGCAACTGGACTAAA
This sequence comes from Petasospora fabianii, assembly GCA_022641835.1. Classification (NCBI taxonomy): domain Eukaryota; kingdom Fungi; phylum Ascomycota; class Saccharomycetes; order Phaffomycetales; family Wickerhamomycetaceae; genus Petasospora; species Petasospora fabianii. The sequence continues at coordinate 1,004,791 of CP048716.1, read as the reverse complement.
ATTCTCTGGTGGTGTATCATCTTCCTCTCGCATTGTTCCTTCTTCTTCTTCTTCATCAACATGCACATCAATCGTTTGCTTCTCATCATTGATTTTCTCTTTAATGATCACTTCGGGCCTATCATCTTGTCGTGATCGTAGTAATTTTCCTCTCTCCATCTCATATTCAAGTTGCGTATCAGCATAACCATCATATTTCACGTAATTATCATGTTTGTTAACTCGATCATCGTCACTATACGCTCCTGGGTCATCGAGATCCATTTGAAACTCCATGATTGTACTGTGTTGTATATGTTGTACTCTTATGGTGGAGCACGTGTGGCTGGTTTGAGCTAAAGTGGATGTTTATCGAATCTTCAAGGTTCAAGATATGATATGATGATCAAGTTGTGTTGTATAGGTTATTGATATAGGTTAGAACATCTCTTGGATCGTTCTTGAGTTCTGTTGCTGTGTATCTAGTGGGTATTCCAACGTTGCCAGTGTATGGGGTCTCTGGAGATATGGGAAGAACGGGACGTGTTATCTGTGGACTTAAATATCCTTTTCAAGATGAATAAACTTTGGTCTACCAAGAAGGTCTCCTTCTTAGTCTCAGAAGGTATAGAGGTTATAGTTGAAAGGGTTTGTTCAAGCCTCTTGAGTTCATATTAACGTAAACTAAGAGGTTGTTGGACTTCAATATAATGTTCCGACTCCGAGTACTTCGCGAATTTGAGCATCTGATGGGTTTGATGGAGGTGTCTTATTTACCAATAGATTGTCTTTATAATCTATAAACAATGTGTTATATGAGTTCTTTCATAGTCTATTATCTATATTACCTCTTTTTTTCTGTAATTTTATGACAAGAAATACCAAAACTACAAAGAACGAAAAGTATCACACCTTCAATTGTCACGTGATAAGTCACATGGTAAGTCACATGACCATCGGTACGCGCAACACACAGGTGTCCGATGACTCGTTTGGAAAAAGTTGATTCGCCTTTCTCTTTACTTAAATAGATCATAAAATACACTAGAATCTACTTATAAGAGACACTCAGTTTAGCAATATAACCATGCCAGTATGTTTGTACTCCATCGAAAACTCAATGAATACTCGCAAAGCTCCATGTATACTAATATGTCCCACAGTCTCCAATTCAACCATCTCTTGAGGCACTCTTGAAGATTGTCAAGACAGACCGTGCAGAGAAATCTAGTGATGAGGTCCCAAACTTGTATCCTGTGTATTCCTTTGTCACTGATGATGAGACCACAGCTCATATTGCTTACCTCAAACTTTCACGCATTGGTGACGAGACGCATGAGAAAACTCAGTCTTTCCTCTTTGAGTCTGCAAAGAATGGAGAAATCGTCGATAGATACTCCTTTATTGGTGTTAAACCAAAGAAAGTCATTAATACCGGTCCAGATTTCGGTATTGAGACGGATCCTCTTGTGTTACTTGAAGAAGAAATGAAAGGACATAGACAAGCTCAACTTCCAGGTATCCCACGTCTTAGTGGTGGTGCTATCGGTTTCATCTCTTATGATTGTGTTCAATATTTTGAACCAAAGACAAAGAGACCAATGAAGGATGTTTTGCATTTACCAGAAGCCTCGTTGATGCTCTTTGATACAGTCGTTGCCCTCGATAACGTTTATTCAAGATTCCAAATCATTGAAAACGTTAACATCTCAAGCAATGACTCAGATGAAGTTATTGCTGAAAAGTACTCTGCTGCTCAAAAGAAGATTAACGACATCGAATTCACACTCACAGACAAGTCAAAGCCGGTTCCATATCCAAAACAGGGTCCTATTGTCCCAGATCAAACTTTCACCTCGAACATTGGTCAAGAAGGTTATGAAACCCATGTTAAAAACTTGAAGAAGCACATCATGAAAGGTGACATTATTCAAGCTGTTCCATCTCAAAGAGTCGCTAGACCTACCTCATTGCATCCATTCAACATCTATAGACACCTAAGAACCGTCAACCCATCACCATACATGTTCTATATCGACTATGTTGACTTCCAAATCGTCGGAGCCTCACCTGAGCTCCTCGTCAAGTCCGATGCTAACAATAAGGTCATTACACATCCAATTGCAGGTACCATCAGACGTGGTAAGACCACCGAAGAAGATGATGAACTTGCATATGTACTCAAATCTTCCAAAAAGGATCAAGCTGAACACGTTATGCTTGTTGATTTGGCCCGTAATGATATCAATCGTGTTTGTGATCCAACAACTACAAACGTTGATAGATTATTGACAGTGGAGAGATTCTCCCATGTTATGCATTTGACATCACAAGTCTCAGGTATCTTAAGAGAGGATAAGACAAGATTCGATGCCTTTAGATCAATCTTCCCAGCTGGTACAGTTTCTGGTGCTCCAAAAGTTCGTGCTATGGAACTCATTGCTGAGTTTGAAGGTGAAAAGAGAGGTGTCTACGCTGGTGCAGTGGGGTCTTGGTCATATGATGGTCGTACCATGGACACTTGTATCGCTTTGAGAACTATGGTGTGTAAAGACGGTGTTGCTTATTTACAAGCTGGTGGTGGTATTGTGTTTGATTCTGATCCATATGATGAGTACATTGAGACTGTCAACAAGATGAAGGCTAATAACAATACCATTGTTGAAGCTGAAAAGATTTGGATTGAGAAGCTTTCTAGAGGTGAGAGTTGATTGACATCATAAGCAGTTAAAGCAAGTAATGAGCATGTATAAATAGATAGATGTGATAATCTACAAAGTAGCATATGATAATGATATGTCGGGTCAAATGATACCTTCCTTCTTCAACTTATCCTTAACTTTCCTCTCCTGTTTCACAATATTCAACTGTTTCTTCTCTTTACGATTATCATCAACTAACTCAAACCAACGCTTCAAGAAGTCATCATCTGTATCTTCTATATCTTCACCAGAAGTTGGACAACGACAACGACAACCAACACCGTAGTCCTTTATCGGATCTGTCTTACTCCAAAATTTTTCAAATTTTGGGTCAAATACAGGTGTATAGTCCTTTGCAGCTTCATACTTGAGTTGATTTGGTGAATTGGCAGGACAATGTCTGATTGTTGTATGTTGATATCCAATATCACGGAAGTAATGCACTTCTTGGAAGTCTAATAAGAAACCAACTGCAAGGGAATGAACTGGTGCATCACCCCATCTCTCTGTGAAGAATCCACCAACACTCTCCAAGTATTGGAAATAAGCCTCATATACTGGATTATCCCAAAGGTCAACACGAGCGATTTCGAAATTGGACCAGAAATGATAAAGGTTATAATCCTCGTTCTCCATCGTTTCACCTTGAAGAGTTGGAAGTCTTGATCTCTGTGTAGCCAGATTTATAAGGGCATCTAACTGTTTCTCAGGGATTTTGGAATCATCAGATATTGGAAGGTTCTTTTCAAATGTGATTCTCTTAACGAGTGTATCTCTAAGGATAACTTCACGTGCACGTTCAAGAACTTCATAAGTGTATCTCATGTTCTTGTACACGGTATTCAACTTCTCGGAATTACTCATTTTCCAACGATTACGATAGTTTTCCACAAAGAGTTCCCATGATGACTTTGGCTTAATGTTGTTCTTGGAGAGGAAGGCCTTTGTATGACGGAACAAGTTTGGAACAGTCTCAAATAACTCTCTGATTAAGATGGTGAATCCATACTTCTTACCACTTTGAGCCATCTTAACAAATGGGTCATAGGTTATATCACAGAAGAATTCAACATCGGGTTCAACACGCCAATACCATTCGAATTGCCTCACTAATGGATGCTTATAAAAGAATCCAGAATAGAATCGACACATCTTATGATAACTTTCCATGGAACCATACATGATACCACGATCTCCTTGTGATTCAATCCCTTCTTTGAACGCCCATGTATTCTTCACATCCTGGGGGAAATCCCAATTCTCCTCTTCAATATGACCAAATAGACATTCTGCCTGTGTATGTCTCTTTACTTCATCTTTAAACTCTTGTGTGAACTCTTCATCATTCAAGAAGACCCATGGATACTTATACCATTGATTAAAGTGTCTCTCCAAAGACTTCATACTTTTCACAACATCCTCCACTTCTTGATTACGTGCCAACATGACCAATGAGGCATTAGCTCTTGTAGTCTCTTGTGCAGGAACGTTACAACCTTCATAAAAGATATCATTGATTGTAGATGCGTATCGATGATGACTTCGCAGTTCCGATTGTCGCATGAGTTCCTTCTGGTGAAGCACAGTGAACACTATCGTGAGGATCAAAAGGGTCAGCAGTGAGAGAATGGTGTAGATCGGTACAAGGAATGAAGAACCAATACGCACACGATGCTTAAGGATAGATGTGATGGCATGTCGGAGACTGCGTAGAATAACTCGGGGACGTTGAATGGGTTGCATTGTGTGTGTTTTTCAGTATTGATATCGATAGATCGGAAACCAGTGTACTTCTTGTAAGTTCATCTCCTGTCTCTCTATGTCTGTGTGGAAGCCGTGATATCCTTTCTGTTGTGCTGCTTCTCGATACAGTTATCAGTAACGCGTGAAATTCTAACAACTCTCGGGACAGATCAAGGGAGCGGTCTCGTTGAGGGAAGATAGTTATGTATGTGGATATCCCAGTAGACCCTAAATGGATCTATGTATCTCTCTGTCAGAGCCAACTGCTTCCTTTTTAGACCTAGATCACTGGTCACTGGACGTTAGTTAAAGCCACTTTTTAACTCTTTGTCCAACGTTTCCCATTATGGAAATTTTCGCGACGTATACGGAGTTTCAATGAGACTTATACATAGACTTTAAAGTCATTTGAGTTGTATTGAAGTGGATATAATGTGTATTTGGAGGTGTGTTGGTGTTACTTTTCCATTAAATATATGAGATAGTTGCTTTGTGCGTCTTTAGAGAGAGTAAATTGGTAGTAAATAGCCTACAAATCATGAAATCGTCAAGCACTTGATATCATTTGATATCATATCTCTGATTAAGTTCAACTAATGTTTCATATATAGATACAAATTATACTATTACTGCTTCTTTTTTCTACATAAAAGACTACTAGTAATGGATATCCAGGTGGTACTCCTGTACCACTGGTCCTATGTACATCAAGACATCCAAAATCTCAAAATGGTGATCTTTATGAATGTAATGTAGAATCATTGAATGTTCAATCAGAAAAAAGAAAGCAAGTCTCGTCCCTGAAGATCATTTTTGTCCTCTCTGAGCTTGACTCTATGTTGCATTGATATTTCATCATGTTAGAACAGACAATTTCTCCGACATACAGATAGACAGACAACCAATTGAGAATGAATCTTAAAGTAATAGGGATCATGGATGTCCAATAGTAGTTAATATGAAGTAGAAGGAAAGAGGTTATTTTGAAGCCCCGCACATATGACTGTGCTAGTTCCAACATATGGTTGAACAAGGCTTGAAAAAGGGACGGCCCCATTAGAAACGAGAGTAAGCTCCATTGGGTTTGAACTCTCCGTTGACAAGAAGAGAGACCAATTGTTATAACTATCGTTTAGGCTGCAAGCAGCCCCGAATACCGAACAAATTTCAACCAACCATTGGAGGGAAGGTGAAGACCAGAGACATGAACAGGAAAACGTGTCAGTATTCAATCCAGCCTTTATATAAACACCTGTAAGAATACGAGAACAGCCTATTCACATCTCAGGACTGAACGTGAGAGGTCTTTATAACGGGGTGAGGACAGAGCCAGCAGTGGCAGATGAAAAAAAAAAACCCCATATTAATGATAATGTGAGAGATCAGCTCAATTCAGCCGGGGGAACCACAACAAAGTCGTCATTCCATAGTTTACAAGACACTGAATATACGCTGTTGACACTTTTGAAAGCATCACAAAGGGTTCAAGAGGAACACAACGCAAGTGTCAAACCAAGGATACACGAGGGTCCAAGCTGCAAAGGGTCAACACTTAATCCTCTCGTCTATAAAAACGAGAAACCACACTATCCATAGGCAATATTTTCAACACCACAGTGGCCCGCCACTAGCACACGCCCTTGACAACACACACATTGACAGCCACAAACGAGGAGATGGACAACAGATCTCGATCTAACTGGGTCCAGCAAGAGATGAGAGATACCAAGAACACGCCAGACAATGTCTCAACGGGTGGATTCCTTGGAGAGACCCGTTACGTTTCCGCGAGTGTTGGGTGGGAGACTTTCCCCAAAGCATTAATAAGACCACCTCGTTACGAGGTGATCCTTGAGTAGGCTTCGAGTAACAATTCTTCGTCCAGGGGCCGTAACAAGAAGAGAAGAAGAGAAGTAGAGAAGTAAAGGTATAAGAAAACTTTTTTTTTAAAAAAGGATTTTTCGCGAAATATCATGGTGTCCGGGTGTGTTTTCTCCCTTTTCCCTTATTCCCTTTGTAGTTTACTTAGGGCTAAAGAGATGGGTTAGTAGTTGATTTAGTCTTAGATGTATTGATATAAGACCTTAAAGAGCTATTTCTTTGTTTGGTGAGAGGATTATTCTGATCAAGTCTTGAATCACTTTTTGATACCACAAATTGTTCTGTAATTAAAGCTCCTCAATTGAGATCACGCCTATCAGTGGGTAGGACATCAACAGAAAAGGTTGTATCAACTCTCCAGGATCATACCCATACAAGTAACAACAAGGAACACAATGTCTGCAGACTACTGGACATCTACTCAACGCAAACATTGGCAATTCACTAGAGATTCACTTCGTGAGACTAGGAAAGAACTCAAGTTACTAGAGAATACAATGGAGGAAACAGGTTTAGTATCTCGTGTTGAAGTTACATATGATATGCATATGCGCATATATATTCATTCCTTGGTTAATAAACTTGGGAGAAGGTTAAATGTGAGACAATTTGCTTTATCAACCGCTGAAGTTTATCTATTAAGATTCTTAACTCGTGTCTCACTTAAAGAGGTTAACCTGTATCTCTTGATAACAACAGCTGTTTATCTTGCTTGCAAGATTGAAGAGTGTCCACAACATATTAGAACTGTTGTCTCCGAGGCAAGGAATCTTTGGCCAGAATACATTCCTCATGATGCTACAAAAGTTGCCGAATTTGAATTTTATCTCATTGAAGAATTAGAAACTTATCTTGTTGTTCATCATCCTTACCGCTCACTATTACTTATCAATGAAACATTAGCAGAGTTTAACCAGAAGCCACAACAGATACATACAACTACTACAACTACAACATCTACTACTACAACTACTACATCTAATGGAATGACACCAGCGGGTCCATTAACACTTTCACCAGAGGAACTTCAATCTAGTTGGTCCATCATCAATGATTCATATGTATGTGATTTACCGCTGTTGTTCCCACCACATATCATAGCCACAGCGGCTGTTTATCTAACGATTGTACTCAAGTACAATCATTTACAATATTTACATAAAGAAGGAACACCAACACCACCAAAGACTGATCCATTAAACACATTTGTTCAATTCTTAGGTTTTTCAAACATTGATATTGATCAAGTCGTTGAAGCGGTTCAAGAATTGATTACGTTATATGAAGCATGGGAAAGTTATCATGAGACTAGTTGCAAAAAACCATTAGAATCTGTGTTGCTTAATCGTTAATTACTGTTGATGTTGTTGATGTTGATCATGTTGATCATGTTGATGATGATGTTGATGGGCGGCTAATGATGAGCGGCTAAGTCACGTGATGTTTCCAATTCTCATTACAAACAAAAAAAAAAAAAAAAAAATCTGGATCTCAAACAAAACTACACGAAAAGATCCAAAACACATGTGTTGTTTAATTAGTCGAGGATCTTTCACGGGGCAAACCACGAGGATTTAAAGGTTTCTTACACTTATAGGAATCATCTGGAAGTTCTCCAACTTAGGTCTCTCTTGCACTCGTTAACTGCGGCTTTTGATTCTATACCCAGTCCATCTCCTCACTTGTCTCTTCTCCTCTTCTCTCCTTCTTTCTTCTCCCGTCGCTGCCGCTGCCGTCAGCACTTTTAACCAAAGGATCTTGAAACCGCTCGCTAGGTCTCTACCGCTTTGTGTTCCAGTCCAATAACCTTTGTTGTGTGCGGTGTGTCTTTTGTTTTTCTAAGAAGATAAGATCACAGTCATGACCACCACATCTGTCAAGAAGAATGAGACGATTGTCTTTCAGAGGAGTACAGACACATCCAGCACATCTTCTGATGACGATCTCAGTGAGGTTAAAACACAATATGATGATAAAGAGAAACATACAGAGGTAAAACCTCAAGTGTCAACCTCAAGTGAAGTTAATGCCATTGATAAGTATCAAATGGAGATCTCAATCATCATACTCATGTCTTTTGCATTGGCAAACTGTTTCGATATCACAGCGCCTTACGTTGATAAGTTCATTCATTTGCAAAACAAGTATCCAGGTACAGATTTTTATGATATCGATATCAATGATGCATTTTTTGTCTTTACATGGATCTTTGTCGCTACTTTTATTCGTGCATTCACAATGAATTACATCCTCAGACCACTCGCAAGTTGCGTTAATATCACATCACATAAGGCTATACAACGTTTCATGGAACAAGGTTGGTATCTCGTTTATTATAGCACTTCATTCATCTTTGGTTCATACATTTATTACCATTCACCATATTTCTTAAATTTTGACAATTTTTACATTGGTTGGCCACATGATAAGATGACTTGGTTATTTAAGGCTTACTACTTGGCTGAATTGGCAGGTTGGTTACAACAGATCTTTACATTGAACATTGAAGAACGCAGAAAGGATCATTGGCAAATGTTTTCTCATCATATTATCACATGTTTCCTCGTGACAGGTTCATACAATTACTATTTTACACGTATAGGTAATGTCATTATGGTTATCATGGACGTTGTCGATATCTTCCTTTCAACTGCAAAACTTTTGAAATATTCTGGTGTTCAAACTTTTTGTGATGTTATGTTTGGAGTGTTTTTGATCTCTTGGGTCATGTTAAGACATGGTCTTTATAACTATATGTTTTATCATGCTGCAACAAGTGCAAAGACACTGATGGTTTCAGGAAAATGTATTGAAGGATTGATTCAAAAAACTTGTTGGACTGATAATATCATTACCATCTTCTTATCATTATTAGGTGGTTTACAAATCATTATGTGCATTTGGATGTATTTAATTGCTAAAGTTGCAATTAAAGTTGTCACGGGGACTGGTGCTGAAGATGTTAGAAGTGATGATGAGGATTGAATAATCTATACAAGGGAGCAAAACTCGATGCAAAATTTGATGCAAAACTTGATACAAAACCCACAAAAAAGAAGACAAAAGAAGACAAAAGAAGAAAAAAAGAAGAAATAGTGTTTATGTTCCAGGTTATTTGATTCATAACTTATTTATAATTTAATCATTTTGTTGTGTTTTTTGTGTTTTGTGTAGTCAAACTGTTTATCCGTTCCACCCGATACACCCGATACACCCTACTACAACTAATAAAGATATAACATAGAATTCAAAAGCAAACAAAGAGAATGTTCAACACAATGATAATCACGAAGTGAAGCAGCAACGAATAGAGATATCAAAGTAAGTTGTTTTGGAAGAAGTCAAAACATCATAAATTCATCAACAACCTTGATAGAGCTCTTCAAAGATGATACGATACATATAAAAGAGCAAGAAGTGGAAGAGAAAAGAGGCATGGGGTGAAAAATCAATAACATCAGACCAGAAATGCAAACGTTGGAAACATCAAAGAGAAGAAAAGGCTTGGTTTGTAAGGTGTAGTGTTGGAATGCCTTCTAGCAATAGTGGATAAAATCAATGAATTTATATATGCATGCCAATGAAAAGTAACATAGGATAAGTGTGCAGAAAGCATGGTTGACAAGACACAAAGCAGACAATTACTTCTTAGATTCTTCTTGTTCTTCATCCTCTTCATCCTCTTCAAGTTCAGTAATGGTGTGCTTTGGCTCTTCATTATCATCTTCTTTCTTAGCCTGGGAACCAAGTGTATTAAGAAGGTTAGCAGAGTCAAGATAAAAGACACCATTTTGACTTGTAAGTACATTATGTTCAAGCAACTGTTGAATAGAGAAGCTTGTTTTCAATTGCTCATTCTCAGCTTCTTCATCCTGGGAGGTCAAATTCTGTGTAGAACCAGCTTCACGCTCATAATCATCATAAATACTCTTTGCAACTTCATAATAACTTTCAGACACTGGACCACCATTATCCTTAACGTATTGATACCATTCTTCCAATGTCTTACCATGAAGTAGGGCAACAATGACAATAGACATGTTATCACAACCAATACCTGAACCATGAGAAGTTGGTGCCAAACAGATATCAATGATACCTTCACTAATCTCAGTAAGTGTTAATCCATCATGAATACCTCTTCTAACAACCTCGACAACTTGTTGTGAAGTAAGACAATCCCAAATACCATCACATGCCAATACGACAAACTCATCATCATTAGTGATTTGATGTTCAATAACATCTGGGAAAGCAGTGACAATTTGCTCTTCAGGTGGTAAATCTGAAGATTTCTTAAAATCAAAATCACCAATGGCTCTAGATAATGCCAAGTTACCATTAACTCTACCAATATCAACAAATCCACCAGCAGCACAGATTCTTGCATGTTCACCTTCATTGTTTGGTTTATGATCATATGACAATGCCTTTGAGTTACCCTTAACAGAGAGAACGGTACGAGAGTCACCAGCATTAGCACAAATGATCTTATCATCGGAGATGATAACAGTAGTTGCGGTACAACCACTTTGATCATTCTTCAACACTTCATCTTTCAAGATAGCTTCATCTGCAGCAAGGAAGGCATCTTTTAAAGCTTGTCCATAATTACCCTTTTGGAACTCTGGTTGCTTCTTAACAATCTTATAAAGGGTTTCACCTGTGAATTTAGCAATTTTTTCACCTCCATGACCATCATAAACACCAAAGAAGGCAACACCTGAATCATCAGAGTGACTTGTAGAAGAAGCACCAACTTTCTCATTATCTTCATCATTATCAGTGTCAAGATCATCATTCAAATTGAGAATAGTAGTATGAGCATCCTCCATATTGATTCTCCATCCTTGCATACTTGAAAGACCAAAGGCATATTTAGCATTCTGACCTTGATGGGACTCCTTGTCCGTGACTGGTTGCGAGAGTATCTGACCCATGTTGTGTGTGTGTGTGTGATTGTTTATATGTAGTTATATGAAGTTAGACGTCACTGTGTTCGGATGAATGAGGAGTGCAAAGAGTTATAAAGATAATCAAAGCAGTATGGATTAACAGACCAACCAGTGGAGTGTTTCTTGGTGTTGATGGGGAAAGGTTTGACACGCGAGTCGTGTGGAGTGTGGAGAGATGGAAAAAGTTTTCTCTTTGGGGTGGTTAGGTTAAACAAACGATCGTTTCGCGAGCGTTTGAAAAGATTAGAGATGACAATTCCAATATATGGGAACACAAATTCCAAAATAAAGACAGTTAAAATGTTGGGATTCCCCTATAATTTGTGTCTTTAAAGTTGGAAAATTGACCTTTATTTGGTGGCGTTGACGTGTGTTATTTTGGACGATTTTTTTTTTTCGTAAAAAGCAAAAGAAAAAAATAACAAACGCGGGTGGGCACGTGATAATGCACGTGACCATAGCTTTGTTTACATTTTTGTTATAGATAACTATATACATATATATATATTATATATATAAGTTATATTGAAGTTATATGATATATGTATAGAGGTTATATATTGTATATATAAGAGTTACATAGAAGTTATATATTGTACATATAAGAGTTACATAGAAGTTATATATTATAGATATACTTACACATAGAAGTTATATTTTATGTATATATAGATGCTATATAGGTTATATATATTATATATAGATGTTATATATATTAAAACCAACTATCAAGATAAATATCATTGTTGAAGACTAATGAATCATAGACTAATTGATCTTGACCTTCGAAATTAAGACTCTCAAATTTAACATCTTCTTGTAATGCCACAACGTTCAAGTCATTCCTAAGTCCCTCTATAACTTCTGCAATTCTCATTGTTGTAGGATCAAGTTTAGATCTTTCCATGAATCCAGCAATCTGTGAGATATATTCCAATGCTCTTGTCTTATCAACACTCTCAACTTCAACTTCACCTTCACCTTCATACTCAATCTCAATCTCCCATAGATCATTAGATGTGTTGCATAAGTAAATAAAGAACAATGAAAGGAACAATGCAGAGTTATAACCCATTAAACAATCTGTAGCAACGGCACCATTATGGAATTGATCTTTCCCCACGGCAAAGTTCATGGCTTTGGCAATGGTAACTGCAGCTTGAACACCAAAACGAACAATAGACATTATAGTTTCATCTTCACGGATCTTAAAATTTGTCGTAGTGACATACACTAAGATCGGTAATGTTATCGAAGCCAAATAGTTATGATAAGTGAGACAAAGCTTTAAGTCATATATGTTGAATACTTTTGCAAGTGGCTTAATCTGAAGTTCTTCATGTAGTTTGTTAAGTTGTGCCTTAAGTGATAAAGTACGTTCAATGTTAAGCAATGAAAGTGGTTGTTGTGTAAAACGACGATCTTTAACCACTTTACTAAGGAATCTTGACATTTGAAGATTAGCCTTATGATAATGAATAAACTCTGGTGTAAGATTTGTCCTTGATAGATCAGGGTATGGTATATCAACTTCTGCCTCATTAATGATACTTTGACGACCAAAATTTAAACATAGTGTCATTTCAGTTTGAAACAATGACCAAAACAACTGTGATTGAATATTCAACTCATGACCTTGACCCATACTTCTATGAAGTCCAAGTGATGTAGCTTGTCTAATTGCAAGACCAATTAGATTCCAACATGATTCTCTATTCTTCTCTGAATGAAGATATGTAGCATAGAGATAAAGAAATTGGATTGAGCTGATACTAGCACCTAATGTAGCATCTGTTAATATCAACTGAAAGATCTCATCAATGTTCGTACTGTCAAATGCATGTGAATTGATATCTGTCATCTTAGTTCCAAGCAAATACACCAAATAGATACAACCAATAGCCGTGTCTGGGAGTTCTTTACGAGGTTGTTTAACAGATTCACCAGATTCAAGTAGTTTCCAATACAAGTCATGTCTAACCATGAAATCCGTTTGATCAAACACGAAATAGAAAGGATGAACTTTCTTAAAGAAGACATCAACTAGTTCCATTGCCTTTTGCCTTGTTGGAACTATACGTATCAATGGGAAGTTTGGATTCTCAAGAAATGAAGTATAGATCTCCTTATAGTTCGGTTTCCTCTCTAACCCGTTTCTGAACAGTGTAATGTTATTATCAAATGATAATGTCGATACTAAAGATCGTTTAAGTAAAAGATTGCAAAGCAATGTAAATAATGATGAAGTTCCTGAAGACCCAACGTAATGGGTACCACCTGTAGCGTCATACACAACTGTTTCCTGTGATTTCTCTTCATATGGTTCCAATGGATGTCTCTTTTCACTATGATTATTAGGTGTTCCTGAACCATGTGAACTTGCACTATGGAACTCAATGGCATTTGGAGAGAATGGTTTAAGGATCTTAGATTCCACTTCAATGTTCTTCAGATCATCATTGTCATTCTCCATATTCATGTTTATCCCCAGACTCTGACCAAGATGAGTAAGTGCATTAACATCATTAATATCAACATCTGGATAAAGACCTTGAACTAACTGGATAACTGTCTGATAATGAGTCCCGAGGTTCTCAAACGACGCGTACACTCTACGACGCCGTGGCACTGTGGTGATGCACTGAAGATTATACTTGTTGCAATTAGAACACGGATGTGTCCTATCATGAAGACTAGGTCCATCCTGAACAACTCTTTCACACTTAATCTTCTTAGCTTTACACCTGTCACAAGAGTATGCGGCCCTACGACGAGACTCTGGAGGTACAAGTCGGGACTTCTTATTCTTAGTCTGCTGAACCTTCGGAGCAATGGCCTCCGATGATGCTCTTGACATCTGCTGGTATAAGTAAAGTCTGGGACAGAGTAAGATAACGTTATTGCAGTGATCTAAAGGTGAAAGAGTCTAAGATGTTTTTTAGTCTCGGATAACTGCACAACCGCTTCCGAGACATTTCATTTTCGCGAAAATGTTTTATACCTTACTTATAGTCACTTATTCACTTATAAACATATACACTAACATATACACTGTTATAGACAGTAGACACTATAACAGTGGTAAAGAGTATGGCCACCACCACTTCATCTATCATCAACTTAACAAAGACAATTGTCGGAGCAGGTCTCCTGGCGATCCCTTTTGCTTTCAAGGCAAATGGAATTCTGTTTGGTATACTACTTATTCTACTTGGTGGTATCGCTGCTTGGTATGGTCTTTACATAGTTGCTCGTGTATCAGATCATATAGAGGGTGAAACTTCATTCTTTGCCCTTTGTGCCATCACTTATCCGAAATTGACTCTGTTATTCGATTTCTCTATCGCTATCCAATGCTTTGGTGTGGCTCTAAGTTATCTTGTACTCTTTGGAGATCTTGTTCCTTCACTCATTGGTGAATATTTAACAAGAAATCAGGTTATAGTGATGTCATTGGTCTTCATCGTCCCCTTAATCTCATTCAGAAGATTAGATTCCCTCAAGTTTGGATCTCTTGTTGGTCTCATTGCTATCGCTTACTTGACCCTTTTGGTACTTGGTCATGCTCTCTTTGATGACTTGTCATTAACTCGTGGTGAACTTAGAGTCATAAGACCAGGACCATTGAGTGAAGTTCTCTCAGCTTTCAGTATTGTCGTATTTGCATTCACTGCTGCTCAAAACATTTGTACCATCATTAACGAGATTGATGATAAGAGGAAAGTTAATTGGGTTATCATTGCTTCTTGTCTTGGTGCTGGTATCTTATTCACCGTTGTTGGTCTTGCAGGGTATCTTCAATTTGGATCTAATATCACAGGTAATGTTATCCTAAATTATGATTCAACATTGATAACTTCCCGAATCGGTAAGTCTGCATTGACTTTAATGGTTGGTCTTAGTTTCCCATTAATGTTCCACCCATGCAGAATCTCCATTAACAACATGATCCATTGGATTGAAACGGAATTGAATAAAGAGAAACAAGGTGAAACAAGACCTTTGCTTTCGAGTGATAACAACAACAACAATGATGATGTTGAAAGATCCCATGTTGAAGTACCATTCTCTACAAATAGATTCATCGCAGTAACAGTGGTACTATGTACAGTCATTTACCTCTTAGCACTTTCAGTTACGTCATTTGAACTTGTCTTAGCACTTGTTGGTGCTACTGGTTCGACATTAATCTGTTTCATCTTACCAGGTTTGTTTGGTTATAAGTTATTAGAAACACCAAGAGAGAGATATATGAGTTTGGCATTAACTATTTGGGGTACAGCTGTTATGATTGCTGCTGTCTTTGCCACCCTTCGTTATTAATAGATACATTACAATAACATAAGAAGTTATCAGTATAATATCACTATACTAGAAGAGCTCTTGTATCTACACTCAATTAACAGAATACCTAACATATCTTCTTCCCATCTAATGTACAAAAACCATAGCAAAGAATAAAGAGGTTATACCTCATACCCAAACAAAAGAACACTTAGTTTCTCTCACCTCTCAATCTTCTAGCAAGCTGGATGTCCTTCTTCTGAATGGTAACACGACGAGCGTGAAGAGCAGCAAGGTTAACATCCTCAAAGAGAGAAACGAGGTAAGCCTCAACGGACTCCTGAAGGGCACCAATGGCAGAAGATTGGAATCTCAAATCGGTCTTGAAATCTTGAGCAATCTCACGAACCAATCTCTGGAATGGAAGCTTTCTAATCAAAAGTTCAGTAGATTTTTGGAATCTTCTGATTTCTCTAAGAGCAACGGTACCTGGTTTATATCTGTGTGGCTTCTTAACACCACCAGAAGCTGGGGCGGACTTTCTGGCAGCCTTAGAAGCAAGCTGCTTTCTTGGTGCTTTACCACCAGTGGACTTTCTGGCTGTCTGTTTAGTTCTGGCCATTGTGTTTTGTATTGATGGAGATAAGAGAAGAGTCTTCTGCAAGTACTGGATGGTCTTTAGAACTGGGGGACCTGCTGCTTTATATGCTAGACGCGAGGAGACACACAAATGTCATGCAAAAGCCTTTTGTTTTGGTCTCACTAAGTGTAAAGGGACCAAACATATAATGTTTGTTGACTATCTGGGGCATAGACGGAAGCTATGTACTCAAATTTACTGCTAGATGGGAGGATAAGTAGCAGCGGCTGTCACGGAACCGGTACCTAATGTTGCAGCACATTGCATATAGCGACATGACCCATTCTAGAATCTACACAGAGGGTGCGCAGGTATCAAACTGGGTGTAAACTATGGCACGGATGAAGCATAAACACCATAGTTAAGGACTATTTACCAGCGTAAATCTAAGAATGAAGTGTCCTTAACTGTGATGGAAACTTCCCTTACGCGTCTCACGAACGTACGCGTTTGTTTTGTTTTGACAGTAAACAAATGATGCATTGCCAGGGACAAATGGCTAAGACTGTCAAGGTATAAAGAGCGACGTATCGCCACTATGTCTTGGTCAATAGTAGAACTTTATCATATCAACAACAATAAAATAAATTAACAATGTCCGGTAGAGGTAAAGGCGGTAAAGGTTTGGGTAAAGGTGGTGCTAAGAGACACAGAAAGATCTTGAGAGATAACATTCAGGGTATCACTAAGCCAGCTATCAGAAGATTGGCTAGAAGAGGTGGTGTTAAGCGTATCTCTGCTCTTATCTACGAAGAGGTTCGTGGTGTTTTGAAATCTTTCCTTGAACAAGTTATTAGAGATTCTGTCACTTACACTGAGCACTCCAAGAGAAAGACTGTTACATCTCTCGATGTCGTTTACGCTTTGAAGAGACAGGGTCGTACTCTTTACGGTTTCGGTAACTAAGTTGTTTTATTCGGTTATGTTTACGGGTTTACGGGGATATTATTAATGTATATTAGTTGCTAAGTGTTAATGATTTGTAGTTTATAGGTTGACTATACCACCGGTAAAACAGTCTAATAGCAGACTACAACGTTCGTTAGAGTTATATTGCTTTGCTAAGCTTATGCAATGCTTGTCTATCATAGATACCTCTCATTACATATAACTCTGGATATCATTATCTGTCGGGTGTATATTATCACCTCAAACTCCTCAACATGGCCAAATCTTCATTCACTTCATCATTCTTAAGACCCTGAGGTGGATTATATGATTTACTTGAATGTCTTGTAGCTGGTTTATCAGGCTTACGATCACCAAATAGTAAAGAACTCAAATCTGCAGTATCACTAAGCCATGATTCATCAGCACTTGAATTTTTACCTCCATTACCATGAGAATGTGCTAATCTTGATCTCTTTGCAGATGAGTTATTCCCGGATTCATTAGCACTAACATGACTGTCTTCATTACCTGATTCACCACCTGTAGTGACACCACCACCAACACCCAGTAAACCACCACGTCTTCTAAGACCTCTGCGATCACTTAGATAACCAATTGCAGCCAAAGGTTGTTGATCTTTCTCCTTTTCCTTTTGTTGAGAACGTGTATGTTTTTGAAATTCATGTGTTCCTGATAATGGTTCCATTGCCATTGAATAAGAATGAGAATTAGCAACATCTAATAAGACTTTATCCTCTTTCAACTGTTTAACTTGTCTCTCCAATGAGGCATATAATCTCTCTTTAACCAATTTAACCATTTCATCATGCTCCTTGTTTGCCATTTCAACTTCTTCATAAAAATCCTTCTCTGCACGATCAATTTCATATTTCTCAAAAAGGGCAAGCCGCACAAGTTCAAGATCACGTTCTTCTTCAAAATCTGTATAGGATTGATCACCAGTTGCCTCAGTTGATGATACTTTCCCCGTTATAAGATGAAGTTCCTCTTGAGCCGATTGAAGTAATGTACGATAATGATGATCCCTTTCCAAGTAAAAAGTCTCATTAAGCTTTGTTAATTTAGCTTGTATTGTAAGCCTCTTCCTGTCTCGTTTGCTCTGTGTTTCTGAGAGTGTTAGTGTTGTGTTTGAGAGAGTATGTAGTAGTAAGCCGCACGACTGGCTAGACAAAAAGTATATAACTCACCTTCCCCATGTACTCCATTCTGATACTTCTCCATGGTCTGTCTGTCTGTCTGTCTGTCTGTCTGTCTGTCTGTTTGTTTGTATATAGTAGCTTGCCGCCGTAAAACAACACTTTATAGAGATATAGAGAAGCCCCACCCAATCGAAATGCTTTCTTGTTAGTTTTCGCGGAATCGCGAACATGTTTTATTCGCAAGATAACTTTTCATTTTATTTTTTAAAAATAGAATTACCGAATGCGGGAATTAAAAAAAGGAACCAGTAAAAACTACCGAATGCGGTAGTTTCCCGCTCAGGTTCTTTTTTTTTTTTTTCGGTTCTGCGCCGCTGGCGAATTAATTAAAAAAAAAATGATAACAATTATCAACCGCTGGCGCTGGCAGGATTTATATGGGGGTAGAGAGGAGAGTAAAAGTGTCCTATCACTGGAAGTTTGATATCATTAAACGAGGTTTTCTCATTTGCGCAGATTCTTTTAAAGGGACTCTGTAAAGGAATCCAACCCTCCCCCACACACACACACATACATTCACAAACAGGTCTAAGCGACGCACCGGTTTTAGTGCGCGCTAGGACTGTTACCGAGGACTTCTCCACATTACAAATATCTGATAACGCACGCATAGATGAATTACGATAATAAGGAAGAGTCACCGTTTGATCAGTTTCTTAATCTTTCAGGTTCAGAATCTAATCTTAACTCTCCAGTTGTTGGTGCTCCAAATCCATACTTGTCACAACAGGGTTTATACCAACAGCCACAACAACAGTTAACACGTCCTGTGCCCGGACTCAAGACTGATTATAACCTTCAAAAGGCTAGCTCCAAGACAGATCTTACGATTGATCCATATGATAACTCTCAACAAGTTCCCCAGATCCATTTGCCACAGCAGCATCACCAGCAGCACCAGCAGCACCTACAACAACAACAACAACCTATGTCCCATGAAAATCCTGGAATGTTTCTTGATGAGTTGAATTCTCTAAGTTCCCCATCAAATGCCCTAAATTTCCAACTTGAATCCAATAAGGGAAGTCCACAATACATGAATGCCCCAATGATCATCTCAACTCCACCTCAAGATAACAATGGATTAGATGTTAACAACAATCTAAGTGTACAACCAAATCATTTAGAGACTCAAACTAATATCAATATGGGTATGCTTGATGTTAATGGTCCATATAATGATAATTTCCTTCAACCAGATTTCCAAAGTTCAGCTTTCCAACAACAACGTACTCCACATGGTGCAATGAGTGACTTAGCATCTTCAGTATCAGGATCACCTTTTTTACAACCATATTCTCCATCTGGATTTGATGATGATGTATTATCCAATGGTGGTGGTCAGACGAATAACTTTTTGGATTATGGAATAACATCAGGTTCAAATGATGTTGATCTGTTGAGTACACAGATGGATATGCGTTTAACCGAGGAGAATTTACATTCAAACTCTTCAATTCAACAAACACAATCACCAGTGACAATATCCATTTCTCATGCACCAGAAGATGAATCTATTCATAAGACACCATCATTATTTTCATCAAATAAGTCTTCAAGAAACAATACGCCATCACATTCACGTGCAGGTTCAAATTCATCACAATTTAAAGCTGGTCATTTCGCCAATATGCTTAAACCTGATACCCCGGATGCAAATGCAAACTCTACTGATTATAATGATACATCAGCTGTTGCCCTTTCTGTTGACGAAGATCTACTTAAACCAGATGATTTACATTCACAAATGCGTCTTGGTCGTCAACGTCGTCAATCTCGTTCACGTTCCCGTTCAGCTTCTAAGGAAAGAGATAGATCATTAAGTGCAAATCGTGAAAAGATGCTTGAATTAGCATCTCCTAATGCTCCAAACAAACGTACTCAAAAGCATCCATCGATCTATGCATGTCACTTGTGTGATAAGAGATTCACAAGACCATATAATCTCAAGTCTCATTTACGGACACATACAGATGAAAGACCATTTGTATGTACCGTTTGTGGTAAGGCATTTGCTCGTCAACATGATAGAAAGAGACATGAAGATTTACATTCTGGTGAAAAGAGATTTGAATGTCGTGGTGTATTAAGAGATGGTATAACTCAATGGGGATGTGGTAAGAAATTTGCCCGAACAGACGCATTAGGAAGACATTTTAAGACAGATGCTGGTAAAGAATGTATTAGACCACTTGTTGATGAACATGAAAGGGAATTGAGACAGAAAGCTGCAGAGCAAGGTCGGGAACTTACCGTATTTGATATGAATGCCCTACCAGATCAATTATACACTCAATTCCCTGGACTTATGCCTCCTTCACAAACAGGGTCCGGTGTAAGTGATCTAAGTGATATGGAATGACATGGAGTGATAAAGTACATGAACTAATGATATGTTATGGGGAAAGAATTGTGTAGATAACTTGAGAGTAGTAAACTAATGGCATCCCGCTCCAAGCCGGGTAATGTTGCTATATTATATAATCATCATATGTGTGCTGGTGTCTGGGTGTTTTTTGGTAATTGCAAAAAGCGACGCCCAAAAGCGAAATCAATGGAAACTAAGACGGGACCCTTTGGATAGAGAGAAGTTAGGATTAGACCTATTAGAGCCATTGGCAATTTATATCTATTGGTCATATCATATCATTATCAACGATATAAGATTATCAGTTGTTAAGATCATTAACTTCTGGACTTCAATCGCACTCAAATTCATTGGAAATACACCTTCAGAAGCCCCCTCTCTCACTCCCTCTCCCTTACGTCCTTACTTGTCCCTTACTTGTCCCTGCCTTCTTCTTCTTCTCCCTCATTATACACATCAATAACTTCACAGTATCATAATAACCATGAGCGAGGACCCGCATAACTTCAAGTTTTCACAATGCTTTGGTGACAAGGCAGATATTGTCATTACAGAGGCGGACATCATCTCTACAGTGGAATTTGATCATACAGGAGACTATTTGGCCACAGGAGATCGTGGTGGTCGTGTTGTTCTCTTTGAGCGTAACTCTAACAAGAAGAATGCCTGTGAATATCGCTTCCATACCGAATTCCAGTCTCATGATGCCGAGTTTGACTATTTGAAATCACTTGAGATTGAAGAGAAGATCAACAAGATCAAATGGTGTAAACGTACAAATCAGGCACATTTCCTTCTATCAACTAATGATAAGACCATTAAGCTTTGGAAAATCTATGAGAAACAGATTAGAATGGTGGCTGAGAATAACTTGAGTGAGTCTCAATATGCTTCGGGATCAAAGTCTAATCTTTCATTGCAGTCTTTGAAGCTTCCACGTCTTACACTACATGATAAGATCATTGCTGCAAGCCCTAAGCGTGTTTATTCTAACGCTCATGCATATCATATCAACTCCATCTCAATCAATTCAGATGGTGAAACTTTTATGAGTACAGACGATTTACGCATTAACTTGTGGAACTTGTCAATCCCTGATCAAAGTTTCAATATTGTTGATATTAAACCTGCAAATATGGAAGAATTGACCGAAGTTATCACATCTGCAGAGTTCCATCCACAAAGTTGTAACTTGTTTATGTATTCATCTTCTAAAGGTGCCATTAAACTTGCTGATATGAGAGAGAATGCCCTATGTGATTCTCATGCAAAGGTGTTTGAAGAATACATTGATCCGGCAAATCACAATTTCTTTACAGAGATCACCTCAAGTATAAGTGATGTTAAATTTAGTGCAGATGGAAGATACATTGCTAGTCGAGACTATATGACGGTGAAGATTTGGGATGTTGCTATGGAGCGTGAACCAGTCAAGACTATTAACATTCATGAACAATTGAGGGATAAACTTTGTGACACATATGAAAATGATGCCATTTTTGATAAATTTGAATGTGTTTTCAGTGGTGATGGTAAATCTGTTATGACAGGTTCTTACAATAACAACTTTATGATTTATCCAGATGTTACGAATCCAGGTAACCAAGCTGATGAGATTGTACTCCAAGCTGATCGTTCAGCATTCAAGACTAAGAAACAACAATCACAAGGCTTGTTGAACAAGCGTAAGAATGGTGTTCCTTCAATGTTAAAGAGAGATTTGGAATTGGATAATATTGATTTTAAGAAGAGTATTTTGCATCTCTCATGGCATCCATTTGAGAATTCAGTTGCCATTGCCGCAACTAATAACCTTTACATCTTCTCAACACTCTGATATATTTCTTCTCATGGTTGACATTCACATTATATGTATATGTTGTTTTTGTACTACTGATTTAAACGTTCGCTTTAAGAGTTATTGATTGTAGACTTTACTAGAATCATAGACTAACTAGACTTTACTAGAGTCATAGACTACTACATGATAACTACAAACTGCTGCTCAAATATAAATATGTTTAATCACATAAAGAACCATGCTTAAAACTTGTGATTGGCCTCATATTGATTATTGGCTTTGAAATAATGAACTGTGAATGTAACGTAAGACGTGATGTGGTGTGATTGGTAGGTGTTTTATGTGTAAAGTGTATAAACTGAAGACTTAATCCTTGATGTGACGGTTGACAACTGGGTTCCAGAAAAGAGTCTCATCACCATTACCCCAGAAGAATGGCTTACTTCTAATGTTCATGTAATCGTACTGCTTTGGCCAATCTTCATCAGAAACGTGAGCCAAGTGCTCTCTGTGGTGAGCGTGCTCAGCTTCAACAAAGTAAGTGTTGACAGCAGTGGCGAGAACAGCTGGAGCAGCAACGAACCAAGAGATCTTTCTCCACAAGGAAGAAGTCTGTTCAGCATGGTGCTTAGTAGCTTCATACTGAGACTTGAAAGCCTTAGCAGCTTCTGGGTTTGGGTTTGGGAAAGCTGGCTTGTTAGCCCATGGTGGAAGCTCAGCGTTGGTGTGAGCGTTTCTAACGTTTCTTGCAGCTCTGGTAGCCTGTCTTGTAGTCTGTCTGAACATCTTTATCAGTTGTAAGTCTGTAATAGAGAGAGATTTATCACTATGGAGTAGTTCACAGTGGTGCCCAAACATTTTGTCGTTCGGTTTTTTTTTATGGCGCGCGCTCATTGGCTCTTAATTAAAGTGACACGTGCTTATCACGTGATACTTCCTCTAATATCTTTTTTAATTTGTAGATAGAGATGTCTTTGATGTTATAAGTGTGTCTATAGTGTGTTAGTTGTAGATTATTAGCTATATGACTATCAATGCATGCCCAGTCCCGCTTAATCCAACTCAATCTCTTAAATACTAAGAGATACTCCGACAACTTGATGTAACTCTGTAATTTCCAAATTCGCACTTGACAAATTTACATCAATCTTCTTTACTATTGATATAACGCTCTAAAACATCACACTCATGGATCTGAGTTCCATTTAATTGATTACCAATGGCTGTTGTATGAGTGTTAGTACTTTGTGTTAAGCTTATGGGAGTTTCTAAGGTTAACTCACTAAACCAACCGGGACGTGTGTTATGTGTTCTTCCAAATATCTCTAATTTACGAGCATGAGGTCCCACAAGACGTTCAACCATTCCATAAAGCTGTTCTGTTAGTCTGTTACTTCCTTTGTCAAGTATCTTTATGATGAATAACTCACCTCATCTGGTTTTCTCGATGTTTCTCTCGTTCCACTGACTATAAAGTCAACATCAACAAGTTTATCTAACCAATCTGGATTACCCTTAACACCAACTAACAAATGTTCTTTAGAATGATTAAGCCAATGACCTGTTCTACCAGTGCAAATGGTACGATCTAATTGATTTGTCTTGATCCAAACAACTTCATTCTTAATCTTGTACCCCCAATTCTCTAATGATGACTTACCAATCTCAATGGCTCTACCAGTTACCCAAAGCAACAGGATACCTTCATCCTGTACAGTATGCAATGGTAAACTTAACAATTCTGTATCGTTACATGTCCCATAGGGCAAATTCATATGAATGTTCCATGCCGGATCAGCAATCACTGCTGCAAACTTACCAACAATGTTGAAATCAAAAGTACGAACATCACAATTGATCCATTGTGGTGGTAAGATCTCTCTACTAAGATTTGAAGTTGATCCATTACGACACCAGGGGGAAATCATCTCCCAATAAGGAATCTCATTGTTAAAATCATCACATTGTTGTAATGATCGATCAAGGGCTTGGTGGGGGATATGTCTCTTATAGTGGAGATAACGACACACATCAACCTTATGACATGTATCAAGGTATGAACAATCTCCTAGGGAGATATCTGTATGTTGTTTGATAATTGGGATGAAATGGATCTTTTGAGATAGGCATTGCACTAGATCATGGGGCAATTTGGAAGTATCATTGTTTAAAGCAAGGTATTGGGAATGAATTGGATAATCACATGTTTCTAAGAAGGGAACTCTTGGTGTTATCTTGGAGATACGCTCAAGTGTGAGTCTGTGTGCTGTTGATTGATAGTTAAGAAGGGATCTGAGATGGATTAGTTCTGGTGGTTCGACATTGAGTATTTCGTTGAGCTGGACAAGAATGTCAGATGGTTGGCTTGAGACATGAGATGGTTTACTAAGCAGCAGCAACAGCTGCTGCTTTTTTCTCTTTCCTCCTCTCTTCCTTTCAATCTTCTTCTCTCTCTGTCCACTCTTACTAGAGCTCATCAACTTCTCTATCAGAATACCCAAATTCATTGAGTTGATAAACACAATAACATTTCCATCATGCTTATCATACTCAATGGCATACTTATCAATCACACTAAGCTCATCCAACTGTTCTTTAAAAGTCATCCATGAGATCTGTGCTTCGTTGTTCTTGGAGTTGAAGAGTATATGAACCACCTCCTTGGACCCATTAATCGGTGGTTTGACGATCCAATGGGCGTTTTCTATCAGAAATTTCAAGAGTTGAATGTTCAATGCCATCACGAGAGTTCTTTTGATGTCTTTGATTGTTCTTATGTGTGGTTGTACCCTCTGTGTGTATGTGTCTGTTAGGTCAAAGAGCTGAGACATGTCTCGACTTTGTTTGAGATTTCTGTCCATTGAGATCTCGAGCCTCCGCGCACTTCATGATGTATCATATTTAACATTTAGGCATATCTACATAGTTTATTTGATCTCTATTGTGTTTATTTGGCATAGGATGTGTTATGATGTTTCATTTGGTCTAGGTTGGTCATATGCCGTCCAGTGTGATGTTGTTCTGAGGGTGGCCGGGTCTAAAGAACACCACTATCACCATTTCTGTCCATTGAACAGAAACTTATAGAAGTAGATGAATATAAAGATTCAATGAAGTTCTTACTTCTTTCACTCAATTGTACTTCTCTCATATCACACAACCA
Source organism: Petasospora fabianii (assembly GCA_022641835.1). Taxonomy (NCBI): domain Eukaryota; kingdom Fungi; phylum Ascomycota; class Saccharomycetes; order Phaffomycetales; family Wickerhamomycetaceae; genus Petasospora; species Petasospora fabianii. The sequence goes on along the minus strand of CP048716.1, from coordinate 979,164 downwards.
ACATGTCCCATTCAACAGAGTCCACAAATGAACCAGTAAGCTCCTTTGATACCAAGCAAAGCACAAAGCTCTTTACAGATGTTAATCAATCCACAGTTGTTCATGGGAAGTATGTACCTGGTGGAGGTAACAAACCGACACCACCTTGTCCACCTAATAAGCTTCTTAAGAGAATCAATCCAACTTTTAAGAACAGAGAGACTTCAAATATCTTAAGATTGATCTATCAACATCATAAAGGTCCTCGTCTTGAGTTCTTTTACTCCAAGAATGTTAAACCCTGTGTTAATGTTCAAGAATTGGTTAAGAACAATCCAATCTTCTCATTAAGTGATTCCACTTATAGACATACTCAGTGTAAGATTAAGTCTCCAGAGCATCCTTACTATAATGATCTGTCCATTAGCACTTATGTCAATACAAACAACACACGTACAACGTATGACATTATCCAAAGTTTCATATCTCAATTAGATAAAGGTCAATTACCTAATGAACTTCTGTCATGTGGTGAAGGTGTCCCGATTGGTGATTTCTCCATACGTATCATTGGTAACTATCCATTTGCCTCAAGATTCTGGAGAGAGATGTTAAGAACTGTTAAGTATAAAGTTGAACATTTGCATATCCACAAGGTTAGATTTGCATATATTAATGTTCCATCACACTTGACACAAGATCTTAAACAAGGATTCATTGTGGTACCAATTGGTCTCACTCAAGATGTTAATAAAGTGTTTGGTAAAGTTGCTGATGCTATGACTGATGAGATTAGTTACTTCATTCGTACTGGATATAGATTATAATTATACCTCTTCATTAGTCTCTATTATACTATCTACAAGCTTAAACTAAACCTTTAATCTCTGGTTTTTGACAACCATTTGACTCACCTCTCAAATAAGCACAAACGGCATCACCCCATTCTGGTCTTCTCTTATACTGACCAATGCCATTTTGCATACCTTCAATACCACCAATGAGTTCTTCACCGATCCCCTCATCTCTTAATTGTTTCATTGGTGTTAAATAAGTTCTAATAGAGAAGATAATGGCACCTGTCTTTGGTAACTTTGTCAAGATTTGTCTTTCACTTCTAAAGAAGACTTCTCTTTCGAAATCCAGAGTATCTGGATCAAGTGAAGTGATCTCCTCGTCTTCTTTACCTTTATTTTCACTCATTGCAAATACCATATTATGTGTTTGAATAGACCAATTGTTACGTCTAACCCATGTTCCTGGTTTAAGCTTATCAAAGAATCTGTTCATCTGTGGTCTTAATTTGGTACGATACTCTGGTACAGGTCCATGAATCTCTGTCAATGGTTTCTTAAAACGAACTTGTGGATCAAATCCAGCTGCAAATGCAAAGATACCACCTTTAAAGATATATTCATCTGTATCATAGTTCTCTGTATCTGGATATAAGATGATATAGTCTTCTTCAAGGAAACGAGAGAGATAAACATGAAGTTGTTTCTTATCCTCGACAGAATATGGATCAAGTGGGATATAATCATCACGAATCTTATTATAGATTTGATCACCTCTGATTTCAAAACACATTGGATATCTATCAAGCATGAATTGAGTTGAACGTTGATAAAACTCAATAGTAGCTGGGATACAATCTTCGGTCATAAAGACAGCATGATCAAACAGATCTGGATTTGTAACATATGACCATTTAAGATCTGTATATTCTTTGTATGTGTTTTCAACAAAGAACCATTCATCTGGTGATATGTTATGAATACCCATAACAAGTTTATACTCACCTTTCTTAAAAGGTCTGTATTTGACAGGATCCTGTTTACTCCAATCAAATGATGAGTCAATGGAATTGATCTTTGGAATGACATTATCTGATGAAGTATTCGTCTTCTTTTCTGTTACTGAAGTCTCTGTTGGAGTAACTACCTCAGCCTTAGGTATATCATCAACTCTTTGTGAAGAAGAAGAAGAAGAAGATCCAACTATAAGATAGAGAACATATCCGAGCAGAGGCACGGTAAATTCCTTATGCAACAATAGATAAACAAGTTGAACGTATCTATCAATGACTTCCCCGAACATGGGTGTAACTGGTATGACTTAAAAGATAGAGATGAGTATAAGATAGAGATGAGATGAGTATAAGATAGAGAGAAGACTCATATGAAAAAAATGTAGAGAATAGAATCGGCCCGAAATAAATAATAATTTAAACTCCGTAACCGGCGTTCCATTTATGGAAGTTGTCACCGATTATGATCCTATCGCTTGTACTTTCTGTTTTAAAGCATTATCTTCTTGCGGGGAACAATACATCTTATCTTAGTACTACTACTACTATTACTAGTATTAGTATACAGTTCATCGTATCATTATTCCATAAATAGTTAATAGTTACTTAGTTAATAGTTACTTAGTAGTTAATGTTAATGTTAATGTTATTGTTTACCTATCACTTAACAGACTTCTTCTCCTTCCACAAGGCAATGTTAGAAGCAGCATTAGTATCAATACGTTGTTTCAAATCTCTTCTCCAACCAATAAGGAATAATCCTTCAAATAAAACAAAATAAGGTGCAAGTACTAATGCCTGGACCAAATTATCAAGTAAAGCTGGTGCTCTTTTCTCAAAGACACCATGTCCAATGAATTGAACAATCCATGCAATGATAAAGATCCAAACCATATATCCAAACCAACCATCAACATTTTGAGTTGCATCAATATTTGTCTTTAAAAACAAGTACAATATTGGAGTAGCAATCAATCCAGCAGTGATATCAAGCATTAAGTAAAAAACAGCATACCCAATAGTCATCAATGTAGCCAAGTTAAAGAATGGATTGTCATCAAACTTGATAGAGGTAAGAATACCAGTAGTTGAATAAAGGATCGTTGGTACAAATACACTATGAATTAAGACATTGATAGTGTTATAATGAAATGATCTGTAAAAGACCAATTGTTTCTCGAGATTGAAAATGTCACTCATACTGTCTTACCTATACCTATACCTATGCCTTATGTCTTGTATCTTGTATACTTATGTCTTGTATACTTATACCTTATGTCTTGTATACTATAACTTTGTAATAAATACTATATCCTCAATGATATACCACTTAAATACTAAACAAGTAAACAAGTATCCGAAGTTGCCATTATAAGCCTTGTTTATCTTGCTTCCCCGCCGGATGTCCGGGTTTCCCGAACCCTCTACATTTTTGGTTTATTAAAATTAAATAGAATAAAGTGGATTAATTGTTTGATAATTAGATATATTTGAGAAAAAAAAATCTTTATTTATATACGATAACTTTGATGTTTTTTTTAAGACTCATAGTATAAATTTTTAGCTAAAGTTGAACTGATTTAATTCATTTATTTAAATTAAGATTTATATTTTTAATTTAAATAATTAATTTAAAAAAAAAAAAAAAACAAACATTAAATTATTATCCTCGGCTTATATTAATACCATTAATTCAATAAATCTCTTAATACCCAACAAATAACATGCCAATTAAACGAGTGGCTTTGTCATTACCGACAAGAGTGACCCTCTCGGAACTTGTACCCCTCACAAAATCCCAACAACTCCTTAGATTATATCGTCGATTTATCCGTTTATCCATATTCATACCATCAAGGAAACACCGTTTAGCATACTCTTGTCTATTAAGAGATAGATTCACTATTGGATTCAACATACGACATCGAAAAGTCTTAGGTATAGATCCTGGTCTAACACATATTGACCTTATCGCTAGAACAATTAATACTTTGGAGCTTGTCAACGAGGCATTCACGTATAATGATAAGATGAGTACAGACATTATAATGAATCTAATCAAACTTGAACAATCAAAGATAATCTATGCTTCAAAGAATCAAAAAGATCGAACACTAGAGGGGAAGTTTAAACAATATGAGTATCATGATGATAAGAAGACATTAGAACTAACAAGTCTAAAAGAGTATGACAAAACATTGATGAGATTTAATGAGACTATGAATATGTGTCTATAGACTTCTAGCTAATATGAACATATATCAATTGATAACCCCATTGTAGGTATCACCTTTACTATCCATCAACTCCAAACCACAAACATTCCATCTTGTCTCTCTAAAGAGTTTAACAGTATCTTCCCAATGCTTTGCACCTTCACAATGCTTTGTAGTCCATTTAGGTCTCTTCACACCTTCTTTATAAAAATCTGGATCAGATGGACAACGTCTTCGACTCTCCATATAAGTTTCACTCTTATAATGTCTCCACCATGGCTTGGGGATTGGTGCATCTGAGAAATGGAAGTATTTCATTTGGGCAAACACTTTATCATGTGGTCTCTCATTTTGATCATATTGATCATAATAACTATATTCACCATCTCCTGGGGTTAAGTAACGATAATGGGCAAATACTTGTTCATGTGCATCTGGCCCCCACCACCAATGATCAGCATTAGTATTCATCACGTGAGAAATTGAACCATATCTTTGCCATGGGATAAGCATAATCTCTGGATCTTCATTAACACGCTCTTTGAATGAAACACTTGGTTGATTTGTTAATGATGCATTGGATTGCTTAGAGAGCATAGTTGGAAGGTCAAACATCGTTTCAACAAGTTCCATATCGTATTGGTTCTTACCCTTATGATCAAGTTGATACTGGACACGGTCTGCTAGTTCAGCAGATGGTTGAATAACCATCATAATGTTTGTAAGTTTGAAGATATCTGTTGCTGGATAGTTTGGAAGATTGTTATAGATGTATCTTTCAAAGTTCTTAGCATTAACTCTGGATTCCAAGAACTGTTGATCTGATTCCAGTGATTCTTTAGCACGATGCACAGTTGGTAAGTAATCAGTCTTTGTATGAAGGAAAGGTGTAATGTGTTCATCTGTCCAATTAGAGATCTTATCAAGTCTTTGTTGTGTAGTTAATGAAACAAATCCATAATCTTCTGGTTTATATCTGTTTCTAATCTCATCTTTAGCAAATCTATCATGCATATGCCAATAAGCAGGTGGAACAGCCATTTGACATGGTGGGATAAAGAATAGTTCATCAAGATGACTCTTAAGTAAGATAGCATCTGCATCCATATAGATGATACGATCATATTGAGTCTCATTAAAGACTAACAATTTGGTATAACTGTTAAGCCAAATTCCCTGATCATCACCACCCTTGTGGATAACCTCTTTTGGTTTGATAGTGATATCATATTCTCTTTGTACCCTTGTTAACAATTTGTATTCATCTGGATGTTGTGTCTCATTAAGAAACTCTTGACGTGCTAATACCACCAACTGAGCTTTTGTACCAAAATTTCGTAGTTCTGCAAGTATCATAAGGGCATTACAAAGATGAGCAGCTGAAGTAGCATATAGGACATAAGCATAACGAGACCAATCAACAGAATCAAGATCAGTATGGTTATAAATGTTATCAATAACTTCTGGATAGATATATTTGATATGATCTCTATCATAATCCATTAGTTTAAGATTGGTTTCACCTTGTACAATAACCGATGCATTAGGAATCCTGTCAGTGGAGTTAAGGAATCCAAGAACGTCATTATGTGAAGTCCTTGTCGTTCTCCAAGATAGTAATCCATTACTACTAGAGATATCACCATTAAGTGAAAACCCACTAGTTGAGACAAAGAACCATATACTAAGACATGATATGATTAATGGGATAAGAAGACGATGTGCCCTTCTTGGGATTTGTGCCTCTAGGGCTCTGAGTGACATGGGTGTATACTCTGTCTGTGTGTGTACTGTGTGTGTGTGTACTGTACTGTGTATACTATGTATATCAATAAGATGAACAGAGGGTGGAAGTAAAGATGGAAGAAGGATGGATGGAAGAATAAATATGACAAAAGCAACTCTACGAGAAAAAAAAAAACCTGTGTTGTTATGTATGCAGTTGTCAGTGGGCGTCGAGCCCTCGAGAGATGCGCCGTGGACATCGCGCATCATCGGTGTGTCCTATTGTTAGAACAAGGGACGGGGGGTTAACAGGGGCTCACTAGGGAGATATAGATATAGAATAAAGAGTATATTAGATCTTAGATTATATCTTTTAAACTATATGGACTGTATATGTCTTGATTTGAACTTGAGTATAAGTATGGGTTAGATACACGTGACTTGAACTTCGTTACACATGAGCACGTACTGCGGGGTGCGTTGAGTCGTTCATAATAACCACCCGAGTGAAGCGTAGTCTCAAAATCCTTTAGCACGTGTGTTATAATATCTATGGTTAAAAGGTTAACCTACGGTTAACCTTTGGTCCAAAGGATAACCACCTTTGGTCATACCACACCAACCCCTCAAACAGTAATAATCTAGATATCTTCCATAAAAGGTAAACTAATCGACTATAACTGAGGCTGATATTAACACTTAAGCATAAAATATTCGTAATACTCTAATACTCTCTCTAATACTTTCATAGGTAAAACAGTATAGTTTAAGTCTCTCCGCTAGTATATCCAAATTATGTCTCGATGTTTTATGAGGCTACCCAACACAAACCGCCTTAGAATTGCTTTTTTTTTCTTAGACATCGTAAGTTGTAGTGTACGGTGACAGTACAACTTGATGTCTCTATTTAAGATCTAAGAGCTTCAAGTTGAATAAGAGCATCTGATTATTTATTCATGCTTCTTATTAATTTATACATAAGAAGTATGATAAGAAGTATGAAGTACGTGTAAGTTAATAGAGCATAGGTAAAGCTAGTATCATAACAAATTAAAATTAAAAATTTTCAAACACCAGTCCCAGTGGCCGAGTGGTTAAGGCGATGCCCTGCTATTCTAAGTAGCTGTTAGGCATTGGGTTCTACCTGCGCAGGTTCGAATCCTGTCTGTGACGCCATTTTTTTTGCACTTTGTCTATTCTTTTTTTTTTCTTCATTCACAGTTATGTCCATGTACCTATCCATAGCCACCTGCTGATCAAACACAGCCTCATAGATTCATAGATTCATAGCCTCACCCCGCCTTGGCTTAGCCTGAAAAGCCCCCACTCGTTGTTTACATATAATCTTGCTTTCGCGTCATGTCGATCGACACTGAACGCGTTTGCTCGCTGATCTTTTAGCAAATCCGTTGTGTTATGAAACCCCGCAATGTTTGTAGATCCCTATCTTTAAGATATGGTCAAAGTTGTCTACGATGTAGTTCTCTTAATTCTTATTGCCTTTCTTTCTCTCTCTCTATATCTCTCCTTTCTCTCTATCTTTCCTTCTATTAATCGCGTTACCCTGGTGATTTTTTTTTTTTGTTTATGTTTATATTTCGTTGTTTTGTTTTGTTTTGTTTTGTTTTGTTTTTTTTTTGCCGCCCGCAGCTAAGGATCTGACCCGCGCGGCCTTTGTTTCAAACCTTTCCCTCAGATCATTCCTTCTTTCGTGTGGAGCAGATATCTTTTACCCATAAAAACAATAACAATAGCAGCTTGTCAAATACATAGTGGCCTTATATCTTTAGCGCCCTGAAGAGATACACACATATACACCTTATTATCTCCCCAACATCGCTTTACCTTTAATTGCCGCCAGCTCTATCTCATCTACAAAGTGTTAGACGAAGGACTTGCTTACCAAAACGCTGTGCTTGATACCATAACAATAACAACAACTCTACTACCATCTCATTTCACCAAGCTATACAAACAATGCTAAACAACAGATCAGACAGACGTAACGGACTCATCTTATCCAACACCACTTTCACACAACAAAGAAAATCATATGGAAAGTATAACAAGGGATCAAAAGCTCGTTATAACTTGAATGATCTTGTCCTGGATTTAAGCAGTTTCCCAGGTAATCGTAATAGCTCACTCACTAATAGATCAAGTCTCAATTCTACACAGGCTTTTGACATATCTAATGATTCTTTCAAATTAAGTGATGATGAATATGAAGGTGCTATAACTACCACGATTAACAGAAAGAGTTCACTTCATCAAGATGAAGATACAGATCTTGACTTTGGTAATCTAGGAGATTTAAGTGATGTTCCATATGGTATGACTCAACTTGTCAGTGTTGCAATCTCGGATAATGAGGATTCTGATGCTACTGTTGATACCCCAGAGAAGAAGAAGAAGAACAAGAAATCTACCTCTGCTAAGAGAGATTCTCGTCAATTACAAGAGTCTACCCCTATTAAGGGATCTTCTCATACTTCCAAGAAGAGTAAATCTGTTCTTCAAGAACTTTCTCCAGTTCCAATAAATTCATCATCAAATATCCTCACAATGGACATCAATGAAAAGAGAACTCCAATGGCTCAATCACAACAACCTCCATCATTTAGCAGAAACAACTCTTCTGGTTTAAGAAACAGATCTTCCATGAATTCTCAATCCTCAAAAAGATGGTCCCTCCTATCTTTCAATGGTGACGACAAGGAAAACTTGGGCAGTACTAAGAATAAGAGATTCTCAATTGCTTCGGGTCAATCAACATCATCTAAGGACAAATCAAAGAGATTCTCCATTGCATCAACACTCTCTACAACTTCTTCTTCATCTTCATCATTTAGAAATGCCGTTACCAAAGTCAGTAACGCTTTAACATCTGTATCTGTAAGTTCCGGTGATGATTCTAACGACTCTACACCGTACAAGAACGTCCAACCAGGTGTTGTTGGAGACAGTGAAAGAATTGGATCTCCAGCAAATCCAAGAAAGTACAGTATGGCAACTACCGCATCTACAAACAACGTCACTGTAACAAGCTCTATTCAAAACCAAAGAGCTCAGCAGTACACACATCCTATGACCACAAACACTGCGGCTGTTCACCCTCCAACTTCAGCTTCGGCCATGAGAATCCCAAGTGGAGCTTCCCATGATGATAAGTCAGATCAAATCACTTTGGCAAGTACCAATTCCAGTTTGAAATCTAGCAGATCGAGATTTAGATTGTCAACTCTTTTCTCCAACTCTAAGAAGGATCTACCGATCAATGGTGTTGCTGGTGATAATGAATCTGTGAGATCCTTGAGAGGTAAGAGCTCCTTTAGTGATATGAGAAAGAGCGTCTTGTCTTATTCTCAGAGTAAGACTTCTCTGTTCAGATTGACAAAGAAAGATTCCATCCATGACTTGAAAAAGAAACCATCATTGGACAAATCGATGATATCCTTGCCAAAGCCAGATTCTGATTCTGCCAATAGACTTAAGAGCAGACTCAAGAGCAGTTCCTCAATTCTCTCCATCAATTCCGTTATTTCTCGTCAACAAACCATCAACACAATTAACACAACAGCTACAACTAACCCTTCATCTAATCAATCAACATCGGCTCAACCTCCTTGTTCCAAGACAAAATCCAACAATATGTCTGCTACTCCTGTGGTAAGCATCGAGTACGATGATGAACAACTCAAAGATCTTCTCTCACTGACATCCTCACCTTGTGTTCTAAAGTTTGATGATTACATCTCAAAGCTAACCCCAGATTCAAACCAAATCCTTGTGAAGTTTGCCGAGGCTTCATATTCCGAGGTATTCGTTCTCAAGAATTTTGAAACTGGTGAAAACATCAAGGTGTTTAAAGTGATTCCATTCGGTGAGGTAAATTTTGATCAACCGACTCTGAGCAACATATTACAGGAGTTGAGAATCACAAAGCGTCTTAGTGGATTAGAGGGATTTATCAATCTAAATGATTCATGTGTTGTGAGAGGTGAGTATCCACAACTGCTTATGAAACTTTGGGATGATTTCAATGAATTGAAAGGTTCTCAAAACTTACGCCCCGAATATGAGACGAATCAAAGCTATTTAATCTTGGATTTGGAGTATGGTGGTATCGATTTAGAGAGTTTCCCCTTGATGACTTGGAGTCAGGCACTTGAAGTCTTCTGGAGTGTTGTTAAGACTCTTGATATGGCTGAGAGGGAGATGAGATTTGAACACAGAGATTTGCACTTGGGTAATCTCGTGGTGTCTTATAAGAAGAATGATGCCATGGATGATGAGACCCTTGAGGATGCCTTTAAAGATCTGTCTATTGTCGAGGAGGAAGATGAGAGTGAAGGTTCCCAGTTGTGTGTTAAGTTGATCGACTACACACTTTCAAGACTTGATGATGTTGATGGATCTGTGATATTCACTAGATTAGATCATCAGGACTTCTTCAAAGGTTGTGGTTATCAATTTGACATTTACAGATTTATGCGTAACGAGGTTATTTCCAAACAGGCGGCAACAGGTTCTGCTGGTGATGAGATTGATTGGTCATTATCGAGCTTTAAGAACAACTTGTTCTGGTTACACTTCCTACTTGATAACATGTTGCATTCTAAGGGGATCAAGGACATTGAAGGAAGAGATTGTCAAAGAGAGGTTGAATATTTGCATAAATGTTTGGATCCACGCAAGAAGAAACTCAACAGAGGTGAACCTGTTTTCAAAAAGACATTTACGAACAACAAGAGTATGAAGAAGAAGCAGCAACAAAGACCAGCTACATATTTTGAAGATTTTGAATCGTGTGCTGATGTATTGAAGTTTGGTGAGTTTTACAAGATGGTTTAAGTAATAACCCATCAACAATGAACAATGAACAATGAACAGTGAACGTTATCAGTTTTTGAAAGTAATATATCTTACTGAACAGGTGTAGTTTCCTGCTTAGCCTGTTGCTTAGCGGTTGTGACATCAATCTTCTTAAACAAGTTGGCAAAGATGAATGACAATCCGGTAAGAAGTGTACCGAGCATGAACAACCATTGACCAAACCCAACGGCACCAATTGGCACTGAGGGGAATGCCAATAATCTCTCTGCAAGATATGGGAGTGTATCTTGTGGCAAGTAGAAGACAGGTTGCTTTCTATACCAGAATCTTAATGCAAATGATGCAAAAGTGATTAATTTTGGTAAAGATGACAACGATGAATCGAGAGTAGATTTGACACTAAGGAGTTTTTCTTCGAGCTGTGTGATCTCTTTGGTCAATGCATCATGTTTACGATTGAGTTTTGTCCACTTAGCATATTGATCCTGTGGGGAGAGCTTATTCTTCTCTGTGATTAGCTGTGAACGCTCTCGTTTCTTTGAAATGAGTTGGGCAAAAGTTGTGTTACGTGTGAGCTTGAGATAGATGGGTAAACAGAAGGACCAAGTCGATGGAGGGAATGCCTTGAGAAGGCGTTGGACCACAAGAATCACCACTGCAGTCAAAAGAAGAGTAAAAGGTTCCATTGATCTATCGATACTTATAACCTATTAGTATAGATCGTGGGTTCATATGTGGTATGAATGTATTTTGTTGATGGAGTCCGCGATATCATCAAATGGTGAAAATTGGCATTGGTAAAAAAAAAAAGAGAAGCCATCATAACCAACTACTAAACACTACAGAGACACCCATAGAGGACGGTTAGTGATGACAGATAATTCATCAGACGACTTTGAGACGTGGATCTCCAATTTTTGTTCGCTCTTTGGGCATGACTACTTTGTCGAAGTTGCTCCAGAGTTCATTGAGGACGACTTCAACCTTACGGGGTTGTCGGCAGTGGTTCCCTTTTACCGGGAGGCTTTGGATATGATCTTAGACTTTGAGCCCGAGACTGCAATCCCAGTGAGTGATATGCCATTAGTGCAACACTCTGCTGAGTTACTTTATGGGTTAATCCATCAACGTTTCCTGCTGACGAAGCAAGGGCTTCAACTTATGGCTGACAAGTATGAACGTAAGCAGTTTGGAGTATGTCCACGTTATCATTGTGATGGTATGCATCTTTTACCGGTGGGACGACATGATCTTCCCGGTGTAGAGACAGTGAGGTTGTATTGTCCAGCATGCTTTGATCTTTACCTCCCGACTTCGTCTCGATACCTCCAGATTGATGGTGCCTTCTTTGGTACAACGTTCCCAGGAATGTTCATGAAAAGATATACAGAGATTGAGACCCAGGTCAAGCAACGTCAGGGGAAACAGTATGAGCTTAAGATCTTTGGGTTTAAGATTAACGAACTTTCACAAACGGGTGCCCGTATGAAATGGCTTAGACAACTACCTCAAACTGAAGAGGAACTTGAGGAATATGAACGTTGTGAATATGGGCTCGATGGTGAAGATGAGTTCAAGGATGAAGAAGATGAAGGTGAAGGTGAAGGTGAAGATGATGAAGATGATGATGACCAGTCCATGCAGGACAGCTAGCCAGGCAAATTCATAAAACCGCTTGACTAAACTAACTAACGAATCTCATTGACTATTGCTAATGTATGTGTATTTTGTGCGTATCATTTCCCTAGAAAGCCCACTTATAAGATATCTCAATGTGTAAGATTCACAGGCTTACCAGGCTCCCAGTTCTTAATGGCATTGTCAATGTTTGTCCAATACTTTAACTTGATTGTCTCTAAAGCAGCCTGTTGATACTCATGTTTCTGGAATAGATCATTAAGCAACTCTTCACTCTCCATAATACGCTTATTGTTCTCCATTTTCAATGACTCAATCTCCTCTTCGCTTTCAGCACTCTCAAGTTGCTCGTGAATCTCAAGGATCTCAAATAGAAGTGTCTTGTCCTGTGAGCTGTACTCCTGTGACACACCATCTGCGGAAAGGTCAATGCCCGCCTGAAGCTCAAGAAGATGCTGTGCTCGAAGCAATGGACTCTTTAGTGTATTGTAGGCTTTATTAAGCAAACTGGACTGCGCATCATCGTAATTGACCGTCTCAACGTTCGAATCTGGGTGTAGTTGTTGCTGAAGAGTACGAAACTCCTTACGCAACGAACGTTTATCCACGGTGAAAACCGGTGGTTGCGAAGGACAAGTCTTTGGGAAAAGTTGGAAAAGGTTCTTAGTGGACTTTGTACTAAGTAACCGAGCGAAACGAAGCATATCTCTGTAGAGGTGTAGAAGTGTTCTTCCTCTCTTGTAGTTGGTGGAGTGGGTGAAAGTTCTTACGCACTTTTTCCAATTCACGATATATCTTTACGCGTTGCCACCAAAACCTATCATTTCAAGACACTACAAGTAACAGACACAATGGAATTCCTTGTGGTCTCGAGACCGTTGTATCTCAGAGATCACCATTGTGGCTATTGCCACCAAAAGAAGCCACGATCACAGGCCATCTCCCTCGGGTCCTGGCGAGACACATATAACAATGGATCCACAACATACCCTGAGTCTACTACCGTTGGATTCCAATGCGAATCCATGACTGCTCAGCAGTATGATTTATTGATTCAGTTAGGTTATAGACGCTCAGGTTCTTTCTTGTATAAGCCAGACCTGTTAAGAACTTGTTGTCGCATGTACACCATAAGGTCGAATTGGGATCTCTTTACCCCTGGGAAAGAACATCGAAGGGATATTAACAAGTTCAATTCACATCTTGGTATCAAGAAGGATGACTCCAGGCATAGCAGAGGGTATGATATTGTTCAAGAGTTGAAGAAATCACAAGATAATGGCTCTCTTGTTATCAAGTTTGAAACGGCAAAGTTTAGTGAGGCTAAGTATCAACTCTTTGTCAAGTATCAAGCTTCTGTTCATGATGATCACAAGACTTCTCGTAAAGGTTTTGCAAGGTTTTTATGTGAGAGTCCTATAAGTAGTGAAGGTGAGATTAAGGATGGGAAAGTTATAAGTTATGGTGCAATACATCAATGTTATTACTTGAAGGATAAACTCATTGCCATTGGTGTCTTGGATATCTTACCCTCGGGTATCTCTTCAATCTATTTCATTTATGATCCAGAGTATAGACATTTGGCATTAGGTAAGATCTCGGGGCTTAATGAGATGTTATTGTCGAAGGAACTTGGGTTACAATGGTACTATTTGGGTTACTACATTGAAGATTGTCCAAAGATGGCATACAAGAAGAAATTTGGTGGAGAGATTCTTAATCCTTATGATATGAAGTTTTATAACTATGATATTGTCAAGAATGGTATGAAAGATGGTGGATTGTTTAGTTGGGATCCGGAACGAGGCATCGATATCGCTGAAGAGATGTTTGGTGTTAATGGTAGTTCCTTTGTTGAAGCTACTGACTGTTGTAAATGGATTAAGAGACGATGGGAGACTGATTATTCTGATAAGAAGTGGGCTACACTTGAGAATGTTAATGATGATGATGATGATGATGATGATGATACAATGTTTCAAATACCAAGTGTCCTTGTCGGTTGTTTGACACTTGCAGATGTTACTGATGATTTTGAAAGACTTCAAAGAACTAAATTAAAAGTATATCAAATTGGAAAGATTGGAATTGTCGAGTTTAAAGATCTAAGACCGAGATTTAAACGTACTGTTATTGACCTCATCAGGCTACTAGGATGGGATCTATTTGAAGAGACTGTGATTTATGTGTGAGTCTCTTTAGATATGATCTATGTTAGATTTATACCTGATATATATAGTATAATAGAATACTATAAAGTATAATAGAACGCTAAACAACCGTTTTAACCGAGGAAAAGTCTCTCAGTTTGAGAAGCTTAGCTTCCCCACACCGCGAGGTTGTGAGTATTAAAAAAAAAAATCCCTACCATTCACCATTCGTTGGTTTCGTATACACAAGAGGGTAACCAGACAAAGGGATACTACAAAGACCAAATGAAGCTTTCTCTTGTATTAATCACATCTTCTCTTCTTTCAGTTGTCGCTTCGAATGAAGTACCGGACAACGCCGTCACTGCAGGAATCACGGGCATTTCCAACATCAAACCAGTGGAAACACAAGAGTCTTCTTCACAATCTGTGACCGAAAGACAACCAGTTGAGTATACAGAGCAATATTTTGATTCCCTGGTGTCAGATGTACAACAATGGCTCGATAGACAGATGGAAAAAGTGTTAGACCTTAAAGCAATGACACCCGAAGACTTTGCCGATACTCAAAAGAGACATAAGCTTTCTTCATTGATCTTACAGGGTTACTATGGAGTTCCAGGTGAGAAAAAGCCAAATATTGATCAAGAAGGTATTGTGGAACGTCTTAAGAAACTTGCAACTGAACCTGCTACGTCAATACCTCAGTTGTTATCCAAGTTTATCACTGAGGAGAAAGAACTTGCTAGTAAAAGTACCGACGCAGATTATCATGAACAAAGAGCTCATGGTGCTCTCTTTTGGAAGAATTATGCAAAGTTTTTAAACTTGGATCGTCTTGAAGAGGCTTTAGATTCTCATGATGAGTTGTGAGTGGTTTTAAAGATTAAATAGATGTTTCTTATCTGTTGTTCTATTTCCCGTAGTGGCCCCCACCCCGCAATCTTCCCCGGCGGACAAAATTGCCTAGACGGGACTACACAGATTACATAAGATTCATATTAAGATGTGTCGTGTTATTTAATGGAATAGGACAGTGGCTAAACGAAACCACCTCCGAAACTCTCTGTCTTTCTATTGGGCCACAATTCTGCGCGTGTGACTCTTTGACGTATGCGTCAGTCGTTCAGTCAGTGTCAGTCACGTCATTCGCTATCAGCCTCCTATTACCCCCATTTGAACTGGCCACACACATGCACTTTCGTGCATTTACTCCACACTCCTGGGGTGTGGGTGGCGTATGTTGGTGGTTGGGTGGTTGGGGGGTGGTGAGTTCCAGATCTTGGGGGTGTTCGGGGTGGGTATAAAAGGCCCCCCTTTTCTTCCACCTGTTTCTCTCCTTCTTTATAACTCTTGGTAGAATATCTTCAAACATACAAATCAATTGATTAGACTATAACTTAACAAAGCACATACATACAGACAACACACACACACACACACACACCCACACAAACACAAGCTTATACACACCATGACTAGAACCCATAAATGGACATTCCACGAGTCAAAAGCTGAGCCACACTTTTTCACCCATAATGGTCACCCAGGTCAAGACCCAACTAAGACTAAGAAGAATGGTGCTGGTAAAGGTAACTGGGGTGCTCCAGGTGATGAAATTGAAGACCTTATCGAATCTGGAGAGATCCCACCAGTCTTTAACAAATCAAGACGTGGTTCTAACTCTTCTCAACATGAACAAAGATTTGGAGTTGTTCAAAGATATGATGATTGGATCAAAGAAGAAGATGATGAGTAAATGGTTCCATTATAACTCATTTGTCTTTTATAGACAAATTGAGAAGATTTGAAAGTAACACCACAAAGTGGACATATAACTGGAGCCAACTCGAATGATTTACGATAAAAAACCGACACTAGATGAATGCAAATGACAATCTTGTACAACTTTAGGGCTTGTAGATTATTATTCTATAATATATCTATCGGTAACTGAAGGCACAAGTTAGGAGTGTAAGCCAGGCACAAAGCACCCATCCTACGATAAGCTACTAGGAGCAATCCATTTGATAATCGTTATGAATTTCACAATTATTCAATCAATTAGACAAGTCTTATGCCAACACACAGCCTTCTCAAAGACCAATAAGATATAAATCATAAAAAATAACTTAATATAAAAGACCACCTAAAGCAATTGCGCAACTGAAAGCTGAAACAAGAAAGAAATCACAAGACTTATTGATTTGATTATGTAAGCAGGGTGGATTAGATAAGCAAACTTATTTAGATTACATAATGTTTTTTCTATTTTTTTAAATAAAAAAAACCCGGAAACCAACACACAATAACCCGAACACCATCCAAAATACATCACTTTAGTTCAACTCAACCATCTAGCTTAAAAGAACATCAACGAACAATCAGAAGATTACACTACTCCTATTGAGTTATCACAAAAGCAGACATCCACATATAGAAAATGAGCAGTGTACAGAGAGCTTGTATGCTTTGCGGTATCGTCGAGACTTCAAAAGTGAGTATTGTGTTAACTTAACGTATCAACATTCATTATCATGATCATGTCATTGATATTTGATACAACATCAACCACATCACCCAACCGAGCCCATAACTAACATTATGATCACTCAGAGATTCCAGGAAGAAGGTTGTCCAAACTGTGCAGATGTACTCGATATTGGTCTTGCGACAACATCACCAACTTTTGAAGGTCTAGTTGCCATTGGTGAACCGGAAAAATCATGGGTAGCTAAATGGCTTAGAGTCAATACATACATCCCAGGTCTCTATGCAGTGAAAGTACAAGGAAGACTTCCTCCTGACATTGCAGAGTCTTTACCATATTATAGACCAAGAGATGGTACGGCGACAGATTGATCAGTCTCCTAATACTCTGCGGAGCTTGTATGTAAAGAAGAAGAAAAGTGCATCTTTTATTTGTGATACGTGTTTCTTGACTGGATTTTCAATAAACAACGATGATTCAATGATAATCTAATGTTTTGTAATCAGTTTAATCCTTTTATTCAATTTTTAGCCCACTATCAAAACAAAGATCTTGAACAAGACAGCACCAAAATTGAAATATGTTACTACATAAACTCATAAATAAAAAAAACAAAAAACTGGCATGTATTCAATGAAAACTCACAAATAAAACAAGTCATTCTGAAATACTTAATTGATTAGACCTAGAAGTTTTATCTCGAGGGCCCTGACATATGGCCCTGGATCATCGCCCCACGAAAATTTCAATCAACAAAGAAAACCGACCCACATCAGACACATCTTCAACACATACTCCTTTAAAGTGACACCACAAGCGGACGATAATAACCATCATGTTTAGAGCACTACCCACAAGATCTATACGACTTACACAAAATGTGGTAACGCGGTCGGCTTGGAGATCACAATCCCGTGCCTTTTCCATCGCAGATGCCCTCACTACAATGACATCGACAATGGAAGCTGCAAAAGTAATGTCTGGTCTTCCCTGGTGGTTATTCATCCCTGCCACTACGATAGCTGTGAGAGCTACTTTAACATTACCACTTGCCATTATTCAAAGAAAACGGCTTCAGATACAGGCATCTTTAAGACCTATAGTGGCCTCTATGGGTCCCATCTTGAGACTTAAACTAGCACAAAGAGCAGTACAGGCAAAGGCTAAAGAAACTTCAAACACACAAGAAGGTGCCCAATTTATAAAAGGTGCCGCTTCTGCACTGTCATATGATCAGATTGTCGTATTGACAGCTAAGGAGAGAAGGAAAAGACAACAAGCATTGTTTAAGGATCATGGTTGTGAAATGTGGAAGAATATGCTTTTACCAGTGATGCAAATCCCTATTTGGATTGCACTTTCAGCGACATTTAGAGAACTTAGTGGGTTTACAGATGTCTCTTCTAGTCCTTTGGATCCAACACTTACCTTGGAAGGTATTAAATTTGCTACTGATTTATCAATTGCAGACCCGACTGGTATCTTACCAATCGCTCTTGGTACTTTAATGATTACAAATGTTGAATGGAATTATGCCAATTATCAATTAACAAGAACATCTGTGAGTCGTTCAAAGAGAATAACACCCCAGGAGTCACTCTTGAATCTGGCTAGATTCGGTGCAGTGTTCTTAATGGCCATCTCTACACAGGCACCAGCTGCATTAGTACTTTATTGGATCTCTTCAAATTTGTTCTCATTGTTACAGAATATGGTATTGGATACTTTTCTCCCTGTTAGATCTGATTTCCGTATTCCATCTGGAAAGCCAAATAAGAATACAAAGGCTATACCTTTATTCACCAGAAACTTATTGAAGTCAAGTTAATACCAAGTCTACATTAACACTGTTATTGTTATTGTATCAATAGACATACAATGCATAAACAAAAATCATAAACAAGATCGTAACTGGATTTTAAACTAATCTCTAATTGGCAACAAAGTAATCCAAGAGATCAACTTTTGTAACGACATGAACTGGCTTCATCTCTTTATCAGTGACAACAGCACAGGCATTTTTTTCAAAGAATTGATTCAAATCACTCAATTTGGTGTTTTCAGTGATTTGCAAGAATTTCTTCTTATCAGACTTGTTGTCATTGAAGATACTCACATCATCAAAGTTGTTCAATCTTCTAAAGTCAATGATACACTTCTCAACAACATCTGTAACGGAAACTTTACCAGATGAGACATTCTTGAGCAAACTACTCAGTGTGACCAAACCAACGAGTTTGTGTGTCTTTGTCGAAAGAACTGGTAATTGATCGAAACCGTTTTCTTTCAACACTTTAATGACAACTTGAACAGTCTCATTAGCATAAACTGTGACAACAGGCTTGAGTTGTAAGTCCTTGATGGTGTTTGCGTTCAAATCCTTTGCAGTCTTTGGCTTTGTATAAAGTTCAAATCCGTTAGACTTCATCCATTCATCATCGGCAAACTTGGACAAATAGGAACGGATAGAATCTGGGAAAACGACAACAATGGTATCATCTTCAGTGAGTTCTGGGTGCTCTTGACAGTATTTAACAACGGCAGCCATGGCAGAACCGGAGGAACCACCAACGAGAATACCTTCTTCAGAAATGATTCTTCTTGCAAGGGTAAAAGATTCTTGATCGGCGGTCTTGTACCATTTGTCAACGTAATCTCTGTTAAGAGCCTCTGGGATGAAATCGTAACCGATACCTTCAACTTTGTATTGGGTAACATCTGTCTCATTTAATGATTCTGGAACGGCAAGGATGGAACCAACTGGGTCAGCACCGACAACGGTTATGTTACTATCTTTCTCTTTCAAGTATTTGGAGATACCAGAGATGGTACCACCGGTACCGGCACCAGCAACGAGGGCAGTAATCTTACCTGATGTCTGTTCCCAAATCTCGTAACCAGTAGTGTAGTAATGAGCGAGAGGGTTGTTAATGTTACCATATTGATCCAAGATGTGACAATTTGGGATTTCCTTTTCAAGACGTTTAGCAACACCAATATGAGACTCTGGTGAATCCCAAGCAGCTTCATTTGGAGTTCTAATGATTTCAGCACCAAGGGCTTTCAACACTGAAACTTTTTCATTAGACATCTTTTCAGGAAGTGTAATGATGACACGATATCCCTTAACGGCACCAGCTAGGGCAAGACCAATACCAGTATTACCAGAAGTTGGTTCACATAAGCAATCACCTGGCTTAATTCTACCTTCCTTTTCAGCTTCTTCAACCATACGAAGTGCAATACGATCCTTTATGGAACCACCTGCGTTAAAGAGTTCCACTTTAGCCAAAACTTGAGGTTTGATTCCAAGAGACTGTGGCACCTTATTAAGGCGAACAAGTGGTGTATTACCAATGAGTTCAAGGATGGAGTTCTTGAGTGGTTGGACTGGGGAGTCGGAGGCGGTCATAACTGATTATAAAACAATGAGGTAACGTATGAGTAGTAGTATCAGTATCAGTACTTGTACCTGTATACTATAGACACTCACTGAAAAAGCCATAGAAAATGGCCTTTTATATAAAAGGGCAAAAAAAAACTGAGCAAAAAGGGCATCTCACGCATAACGGGAGCGGATGTGCCACTCGTACGCACGGCAAAAAGTGGTATGAGCACGCTCTGTTTTACTACTGTGTACGCACGGATAACGTCTTTAGAGTCGCCACAATTATAAACTCTTTAATCTGCTTTAATCTCTTATCTTATCTTATTGATTAGATGTTATGGTTTGAACAGTGATAGGGTTAGAGTGTAGTAATTACCAACTTTATTGGATTACATATATATGTCCCCACGCCTCACCACGTATGTTCTTATATACAGCTAACGCGTTAAGGGCTCTGGCACAATCACACGTGAGACGTTAAACATTAAGCCGAAATAGTCTCGGGATGCAGTGTGGTCTCTTGACACTCTTAGCTCCTTACCATCCCCTGCCCCACGTGATATGTGGGTAAGACTACTGTGTTATCTATGGTCATATACTACTAGTTGAAGAGCATAACTCACTACATCATACTACAACTAAAGATCTAAAGAATGTGTCAAAAGGCCCAATTAGGAAATAAGCGCGTATTCACACACTCTTTTTTTTTTTTTTTTAATTATTAAAAGTACCAGGGCAACTGCCGCCTAAATGAAAAGTAAACATAAACATAAAAAACATAAACAAACAACATATAGATATATAAACAACAACCCCATGTGAACTTGTTTCTTAAAGGCTCGCATATGTCAATGGATATCATAGAGACGAGGAGTAAGATACAGGATGTCTTGTTTGACACCAACCGTGGCTTTGCCTTCATCAAATCCAATCAAATACAATCTTTCTTAGACAGAATTGAGACAAAATTCAATATACTTATCAATGATCCACATTGGGATACGACAAAGATGTTCGTATCGAAATATCCAGATCTTCTCATCTACAAGAATATCTTTCTTGAGTTTTTAAATGACCTTTTACAAATTGATTTTGTCAAATATGTTTATGAAAAGAGTGATTTAAAGAGCTTTGAAGTACCATCATCACTAGGTTCACCACTTGCCCTTCGGGGTAAAACAGATAATCTCTTTAGTGATTATGAATTTGAAAGACTTAATAGACACATTGACGATAACATTGAGATGCTTGCCAATAAATCCAAGGGACTTCAATCACCATCAAAGACAATACCAAATAAAACCAGGGTAATCAAAGAGATACGCATTGCTCAAGTGTTGAAAGACACATGCAACCCACTAATATCAGGTTTTATTACAATTGTACCAATACTAAACATATTGCTATTATTGACTCTTGTTATTCTCTTATTGGGTCAGTATATCTCTTTAAGAGAACACGTTTACCCATTAGTAAGGAAACTGTTCCTTTATGAAACTGATCAAGACATCTACTGGTGGCAAAGATGGGAATTCACAGAGAAAATCATATGGACACTATTGGAGTATATCCAAGATAAAGAATGACGTTAACGATTAAAGACATTGTATTATAAATAATTGGGAAACATGAGGGTAAATATATGTATGTGTGGTTTTGGTGAACATATGTTCCCTAACAATTGATTCAATCAATTGAATGGTGGTCCATTAAATCCTTTCGACATCGTGTGTAAAAGAGGTTGAACACTGGTAGTTAGTGTTAGTAGTTTGTAGGATAAGAGTAACTCTCCAAAAGAATCAGAATAACTTACATCTCAGGAGATATCGTTATGCCGGCATTATCCATCTCAATCATGACTATGAAGGTTATGTTAGTCTATACCGCCCTATGCCAAAATTTATGATCATACTCACTCCTTTGCAACGCCTCTTCAATCTCCTTATCTTTCATAAACGAAAAGAATTGACCAAACCCTGTCTGACTGCTAAAACCTTTCTTCCTAACAAGTTCTTCAAAATTATGGATTGCATCCATTACAGCTGGTGTAGTCTGCATCTTATAAATGAGATTCACAATCTTTGGATCGACACTTGTATTCTCACTAGCGTATGACCTGAGCTGTAGATGAAATGCATTGAATTTTGTACTCGGTCTTGGTATCAATCCTGCTGTGATGGTTCTTGTGACGCCACTTGATGTGTGGAGGCGAGTAGTGGCAAAGCCTCTTGATTGGTAACAGCAGAGACTGCGAGACGTTGCCCCTTTGTGGAGCCGCGTTAACATTGAAGCACGGGTAGACATAGCAACTATGATTTGTGGTATGTTGTGTGTGTGGCTCTTTTATGACCTCAGTATTGATATAAGTGATAACGATAGTGATGATTATGATGATGATGATGATGATTTGAAATGGCTCGTCATTAATTTCGCGCGCAAAATCAATAACCTGGGGAAAGGCAGGTACAAACTAAACTAATCATTTAGTAAGATAAAATAAGGAACAGGTCTCGATCAAATGACTATAGGTTATGATGTGTAATGACAACTCCAAATGTATATATATTTACAGAAACACACGATACAATCTAAAAGAAAACAGAACAACCTAATTTCAAGAACCACATTTCTTCCCATTTCACGAGAACTTCCATCTGTTACCACAGTTCTCACAAGTACAGAATGTTGTCAAAGGTTCATCCGCAGATCTTGTTTGCAGCTGGTAGTAACTCACCTTCTTCTCCTTACACTTACCACAAGTGAATCTATCAGTAACGGCTCTCTCTTGTGTAGCACCTTGAGCATTATGCATGTTTTTCAATTTGATAGCCTCTAACTCTTTCTTGAGTGCCTCTGGGGCCATGTCTTTAGTATCCATACGAACAAATTCCTTAGCAGTAAGATCACCATTGTTAAGTCTTGCTCTCAATTCTGGATTGTTCTTTTGTCTCAAGTTCGATGTAAGAGTTCTCAATTTTTGAGCATACTTAGCACCAGTATCCATTTTCTCCATTCTAAATACTTCAGATTCAATGTCCTTAGCAACAGCTAAGAGGGCATGTGGAGGATGCTCTGATTCAATACAAAGAGAGTTATAAAGCACTCTAACACAGTTGTTTCTTGTCTTGTTTTCGTAAATTTCGGTCTTGACACCGTCATTTTTGTCACTTCTTGGTTGATCAGCAACAAATTTTTGCTCTCGTGTTGCTGAAGGTTGTGTAGTTGCAGCGGGAGAAGCCTTTTTAGCACCATTGGCTGCACTCTTTAGCTTCTTCTCCTTCGTCACTTCGTCTCTCCAGTATTTGATAATCTTGGTGACAACATCAGAGATCTCTTTATTCTTGGATGATTTATGTTTATTCACAGCAACACCAACTTTCGTCTCTCTCAGTAGTTGTTCCGTAGGCTTGATTTCCTTTTTCAGAATGTTTAAGATCTCAAGAATGGTCTTATCATCCTTAGCCTTGTCCAAGTTGGCAATGTGAGTCTTGATCTCTCTAGCGTCCATAGTCGGTTTTGGGAAATGTCAATCGTAAAATCAGTTCGGTGGGTTAAAAACTAATCAACAAATCTTTTAAGAGGATCGTGTGACGTGTGCCCTGACAAAACGACTCTCAGTCTCTTCTTTTGCATTGATGTTGTTATGTTCCACCAATTTTCCTTTGGTGCACAAATGCTTCGTCCTTTCTGTCTTGTGTAAGCATAAGTGTCATAACCGCGGCTGCATGGCTTATGCCATTGATTTCTGTAGGGGAAAGATCGCGGGTTCCAAAGTCTCTTCTATCTTTATTCTATCTCTTAATAGTCATTGAAGACCACTAATTAGCATTTAATCAAGCTCATTACACTCGCTACTCTCTAAAAACCCATAATGTCAGATAGGGTACCGGGAAAAATCATCTACGTTGGGTCCATCCCATACGACCAGACAGAGGAACAAGTCATGGGTAAGTTCACAGTTTAAAGAACACTCTCTTTAAAAGCATACCTGAAACTAACTACCCAACTATAGATATTGCCAAGTCAGTTGGCCCTGTTGTAGGTCTTAAGATGATGTTTGATAAGGAGACTGGTAAGTCTAAAGGGTATGCATTTGTTGAGTATCCAGATGTGGAGACTGCTTCATCAGCAGTAAGAAATTTGAATAATTACACCATTGGGAACAGACAGCTCAAGTGTGATTTCTCTTGGGAAACATCGATGAATACAGTTGGGTCTATGAATTCAAGGGGGAAGATGGATGATGCGCTTCCACCATTACCAGCTGGAAGATCTCTTGATTCCAATGAGACTTATCAATCAGCCATCACCAGTGCTGTTGGCCAACTTGATGATGCCCGTCGTCAACAAGTGATAGCCGATGCTATAAAAATGACAAAGAGAAACTCACTCCTAATGGATGAACTACTTGCACAGTGTCCACAGCTTGCATATGCCCTAGTGGAGATCATGCTTACGACGAAGAAAGTAGATGAACATGCTATTCAATCCATTCTTCTCAATAATGTAACATCTGATACGACACAATATTCTGAGACAACAAAGACAACACCACCAGCTTTGGGTGCTGATGAAATTGAGATGATAAAGCAAGTTGTGCAATTAAGTGATGATATTGTTGCAGGACTACCCGAAGATCAAAGGGCACAAATTCTTGAGATCAAGGAAAACTATAAAAATGGTGTTTATGGCTCTTTATAGATGATCTTTTAACATGTTGAACCATTGTAGATGAATAGTTGGAATGACCTTAAGATCTAAGGTGACGGAAAGAGTATGTGGCTTTTTAGAACGAGCTATAACGAACTATGACAGTAAACCACAAACAAGCAACTCAATGGTAAACATTTCATCCTATAGCAATAAGTCATAATACAACTGTGAGTTGCACGAGACCTCATCATCGATGAGCTATAAGTGTTCGCGATCATGTTATTTACTCGATCACCCACAAACACTCAATTGGAAAAATGCGAGACGATTGACGACGACTCGCCACGAAATCAAACAAGTGTCATTCTTTCAGCCGTCAACGCTTCACTTTGGAGAGAGAAACACCTCATATACAGATAGACACTTCTTTCTCCTCAGACCATTTACATCGTACACTCTCGCTCGCATCACATCACACAAAACTGCTATAAATGTCACGAAACGCCTACTCCTTCAGGAATCGAGGAGGATCCGAACAACCATCAGAGAAAAGGCAAAAAACTGTTCATTCAGGGTCATGTGTGATTTACTTGGGTAGTGTTCCGAAAGACTGGAACGAGGAAATCGTTCGCAGTGTTGTTGCAGGTAGTGGAGACATTGTAGACATCAGAGTCCGAATCGATCCGTCAGGTCGCTCGAAGAACTACGTGTTTGTCGAGTATACCACACCTTCAGAGGCCCGCAAAGCTATGGACCTTTTAAGTCAAGTGACACTGGGTGCCAACAGAAAGTTCCGTGTGGAGCTGTCCAAGGAAGGTCTACGGACAGGACATATGGATCGTCCTCCGTTAGTTCTTACAAGAGATCACCTTCCATTTTACGTCAATCTCCCTCCAGAGATGAGCGCAGCGGTACCGTTACCACAACAGAGAAGTGATGAGCAGCAGGGAGCGATGTCCGGTACACCACAGCCACAGACAGCTCAGCCAATTAGTGCTGGAACTGGAACTGTTAAGACAGAGATGCCGATTCCCGATGTGCTCGCCAGGGCCACGCATTATCTCCCGGCATATAATGCCAATGCCTTCACCGCTGAGGACAAGATCTCGCAAAACTTACAAGGGCTTGACCCACCTCGTCTTATCGAGCTCATTGCCACTTTCAAGAGTATAATTGCTGCGAACCCTCTTGCTGCTCAACAGGCGCTCAACTTGTCACCGAGCATCCCAATTGCTGCGACCCAAGCGCTTGTGCTTATGGGGCTCATCGATCCAAACGTCATCACGGCGGCTCTCCAAGTGGCGACACCAAAATCCAACCTGGTACCAACTGCCACCCCTGTGACTTCATACTCTAATGCTCCGACACCTGTTACCGCTGCCGCCCAACCACAACCAGATCCAAGATGGCCATCACTGCCAGCGTACTTGGGCGCTAAACTCGCCCGCTTACCGCCTCAGGAGGCCGCTACCATCGCTCAGGTGCTCCAACTGTCACCAGAGGTGATCAGCACTCTTCCTGCAGAGCAGAGACAGCTCGTTGAGAACATTCGCAGACAGTATCTTTAATGAACATGCTGGTATCAATTGACTCTTACCGCTTTGCCCCAAGCTTATCGTGTATTATGTAGTCCATACTCCAGGCTCTAGGCTCCCAATGTCCTAGACCCTAGACCCCAGAAATTCCTCCTCCCCACCGCTACGGCCACATCCTCATCGATCTTTCTAGAAACAAAAGCGCGAAACAGCGCTTAGTCAAAGATCAGTGGGGCCTAGCTTCAAAACTCCCGTCTCTTGTCCTTGATTTCTAGCCACTTAGCCGCTCTACGAAGCCGTTGATAAGACTACTAATACATCTCACACACTGGGATCACATCCCACTCTTTGACCTCCTTATAAACACCACTCCCTCACACACATTCCGCCATGTCCAACCCCAACCAAGTAGGTGGCAACGCCGCTGCCTCAGGAGATGGCGCTCAGAATAACTTACCCACCGCACCGCAATTCACTGCAATCCCAATATTGATACCACCAGAGGGGACTAATTTGGAACAAGTCCCCACAACTGACCCTGATGTGTTGTTCAGGGGCGCTTTTGGTACGGCCGTCCCGCAGTTTAGCGTCACAATCAACAGAACGAACATCGGGCCAGGAGGTACAACCATGCCCAATGGTGAGCCCGTCTTTAATTTCAACAATATCCCGCCGTTCCTGCGAGACATGATTGAAAATGTGATGCAACAGGGGCGCCCAAAGCAGAAGAGAGCCACGGAAGACGTTATCAAGCATTTAACTATAGTGGATCCAAAGGATCTCCCCGCTACTGAGAGAACATGCCCTATCTGTTACGAATCTTTTGACACTCCGAAATCACTTCCTAACAAACAATCTAAGAAGAATGAAGAGAAGCGTAAACGGGCTGCTGAAGAGAGAACCAAAATTATTGATACAGATCCGGGTATGTGGTTCCCAACTGATCCAACTGCTAGAAAACACGTTGAGTACACTCGATACCCAAGCAGAGAGAGCACACCATTTGAAGATTCAGAAAAGCAAGAGGATCAAGATCAGCAAGATCACATCCCCGTTCAGATGCCCTGTAAGCACGTCTTTGGACGCTCATGTCTCGTTGAATGGCTAAAGTCCAATGTCTCTTGCCCTCTATGTCGTCGCGAGGTTGAGTCTCAGCCCGTCAATTCAGGTAACTCACTTGGTATCCCAACTGCAGAGGCTCGAGCACAATCTCTCATTATCAACAGAAGTTTCTGTCCAGCAGATTATTCCACTGCGGAGCATACTTATGAAGATCCAGCCATTCCTATTCCTATTTCATCATCGAATCGATCATTGGTGTCTTCTGCAAGACCTAGAAGGGTCATAGAAGTCTCACATCCCTTCTTTACTACTTCATGATTTTTGAAATGTCTGCATTTTTTACGAATTGTTGGTTTAATTTACACATCCATGACTCGAACGCCAAATACTACTATTCTTTACAGCAAGTTTTTTACGGCCCTTATACACAGGATGATAAAGGCGAAAGTCGAACTTTAATGGTCTTTCTAATGATGTCTTACGATGAAAACAAATCTCTAATAGACAACTCAAGCTTTAATTACTAATGTAGTCGTGCTATAGAGTTGAGAATTCACCAAACTTTCACCCTTCAAAGGTTAGAGAGAAGTCCAGTGTTGCCCCATAGCAAAAATACGAAAAGTTGGAGCGCACGCGCACACTAACTTTTGTGTCATGACTTCTCTCATCTGTACTCTTCTCTGCTTGATACCGAAATCATTTTACCCTGGCTATATTACTAAGGAGAGATGTCAGTTGTACCTAATATACCCGGCTTCTATTATGATCCTGACAAGAAAAAATATTTCAAAATCGAGAAGAACACTGCATCCAAGCATCAGTATAGTGATACTACTATCAATGCAAGGAAGGCAGAGGAGCAGAGGGAGGCTAAGAGGGCGAGACTAAGGCAGAGAGAGGCAGAAACACAACCACAATACCCTGCATTTTTGAACATCATGGGAAAACTTCATCAAAGGTCATATGGTGAAGTCATGGATTCCATAGATCACCAAAGACTAGCAAACTTGAAGCCCCACAAAGTACTTCGATACAACCTTTCGACTACCCTCACGAAAGCACACACATATAATGACAATCAACTACTACTGAGTGATCTGAATAACGTCTACAGCTTTGACAAAAATGCTGCTCATGCTCATGATGAAACTGAACCAAATGTTATGCCGACCCTGATCTGGAACAGAGTTAACAAGAGCACTTCGATTCTGCGAAAGATGGTTTTGATAGACAACAGGATCGTGACTCGTACGTGGTTTGGGTCAATGGATGAGCCCAGTGAGGTTGAAATGCTCACGGTAAATGACGATATGGAAGTGGTGGCGCATTACAGTGTTGCTGGCAAAAAGAGGCAAACGTTTAACACTTCGGTGTATAACGAGAAGACATCCATCATGACCATGTGTTCACCCAAGTGCATCTCCACATTCGATGTCCAACGTCCTTTCAAGTCAGATATTGCTGTTGATGGTGATCCGCTTTCAATATCTCAGCGTGATGAGTGGGTGTCATATGTGGGATTCCGGTCTGGTGATATCAGAGTCTGGGATAAAAGAGACAAATTTCAAAGGGCAAGGAAATTTAGACCACCGGCTCTTAAATCCATAATCAATCTTGAGCTGACGAATCCTGATAGACTGTTGTGTTCATCTATTGGGTCAAGAATACAACTCTTTGACGTCAGGAGTGGGTTTGAGACAGCTTTTCAAGACTTCTACTCTATGAAGAATGTGGTAAATGTATTTGGGGAGACTCTTGAGCCGTCCATAGATGGTCATTTCATAGTTCAGACCAAGAATTTGATCGAGATCTTCAGTGAAAAGTGTTATGATCCTGCCCGCATTTTGAGTGGTGAAGGGTCCAGTGATCGATACATTTTGGGTGCCTCCTGGGACAAGAAAAATGACGAGTTGATCTCACTATCCAGAGACTCTATCGAGCTCTACAGCTGAAGGACTACTACATAATTGAAAATTAAGTATCACATAGTCGTTAAAATAGTACGTAAAATCGATAAAACATAAGAACACACAATAAAGTTTTGTAAAATGCCCTCAAAAATTGGACTCTTATCTATCTCATGGGTGTATGACTGAGGAAGTTCTGGTTGAAGAAATCACTCTGAGGGGCAGATGCGTTGGGATATTGGTGCTGTTGCTGGAATGGGCTGTCGTTAGAGGTATATGGCTGAATCCGAGGATAACTTGAGACATACGGATTTGCGACATATGGGTTGATGTTGATGTTCCCAGAGAATGCTGACTGGTTCTCAATACCGGCTTGAGGAGTATGCATTGGTGGGTAGTCTCTTGGCGTATAGTACTGTGGTTGTAACATGTTACTCGTGTAATTAGTTTCCAGTTGCTGGATCTTCAGTTGTATCTTTCTGGCATATGGTGCAGCCTTGATGATTGGAAGGTGGTTCTTGACATTGGTTATCAGCATATTCATCTCCATGCTGAGTTCTGTGACATCATGAAGCTCATCAATCATTGTCTGAATCACATAGTTACCAAATTTATCTGTGATGAGTGCTTCAAAGTCTCTGTTGATCAGCTTGATGATCTCGTTGAGATAGAAAAAGTTGAATTTTGCCTTGAGTACCTTGATGAGTTTCTCAATAACGTTTGATGAGAACTTCAAACATGAGAGGCGAACAAAATTGTTATAGATCTTGGAGAAGAATTCACCAACCAAGAAGTCAAGACTGTTTGAGCTCTTGAAGTAGTCAAGTTCAAACAAAAACTGAATGGCAAAGTTACCGAATTGGTCATTCACCAAGACATCCACAAAAGTGAGCATCACTTGCGAAATCTTCAAGATCTGGTCCAAATTAGCCTTGTTCAACAACTTCTGCAAGACGCAGCATCCATGTTTGTGAGTAGAGACTCTGACAATGTTATCATTCGAGCAGATGGCATCAACGATGAATTGAAGCTTCTCAGAAGGGAACTTATAAATACACTTTTGGATGACATGGTTACCGTTTAGACATGTGATCAGTCTCACGATGTTGTTGTCGTCAGCTGGATTAGTGGAATCATTCATTTGAAGACCCTTAATGATCAAATCCATTTGGTAAGTGTTACTGACATTGTCAATGATCTTCTGAAGACTTCTTGTACCGTACTGATTGACAGAGATTGGGAAGAGGAACTCATGGATCTTCTCGATGACCAGATTCTTTTGTTGTGTCGAGAGACAATCAACCAATTTCTGGATCAGATAGTTTCCAAATGGATGGACCACAAGGTCAATCAAACTGTCAAAGATTCTGTTAAAGATTTTGTCCTTTGTGGAGGTGTCCACCTCAAGCTTTTTCTGGAGATAACGACATCCATACTGGTCGACAGCGAGCTTCAGGACGTCCAATTGATCAATTGGGATCAAGTTCAACTCGTCAAAATTCCTAAAGTTTGGAGTTGTTACTGACGGTGTGGACTCTCTTCTTTGATGAATTGACGGCATTGAGTGATGTTGGTACAAAGGCTGTCTCTGATCCTTGCTCTGGTAAGTGAAGACGTGTGACGTAGATCTCTGCTTGTCACCGTCAGTGGCACCTTGAAGTGAGATCTGGGGGATTGAGCTGCTCGAGACATTTGAGCTAGTAGTAGGTGACGGAGTGTAGGTGGAGAGCTTCTGCAGGTTGTTGATATTGAACTGGTTGAATTTCTGGTCAATCTCTGTGGCGAGCGGAAGAGACTTGAATCTGGATCTGAAAGTGTTGCCCCCAATGTTGGAGTTAAAGTTAGAGAGAGGGGTAGTATTGGCAGATCCAACGCTAAGCGAGTTGTTCTGTGAGGACACAAATTGATCCCCGAGATCTGGGGGAGTCAAAGGCTCCACAAGAGACCCTAAAGAGTTAATTGAAGGATTGTGTTGATGACCCGAAACCCGTGCATTCTCCTTCACTAATGTGTTAGTACTGAGCGATGGGTGTGGCGGCGTCGCGCACCTTCCATCTGGTCTCGCCCCGCAAATCCGTGTGGGCCGTTGATGGATCTGACACAAGACTGATCTATGAAGCACCTGAGAGGTCATCTCTTGATCAGATCACCAAATTCTGTGAATCACTCATGGACTTCGCAATGCGTTCCAACTGGCGTGGTTGCTCCTCGCAGCCAGAGCATTCTGCGAGCCTCTATTGCCTACTGACTTGATACGGATCTGGGGGGCGTGAGATGAGCAGCTGCGACTTGTCGGGGGTACTCCAGACGAAACGGAAGTCAATGTACGGTACTTACCATGGTGGATCAGGCGTGGATGGGGACTATTGATGGTGGGAGTAGGAGTGATTTAAGAGTAGGAAACGGCAGGGGGGAATCCAGCGGCTTAAATACCTCGCGACCGGTCCTAGTGTGCTCCCATCATCAAAAAAGTCCCATCCGTCGATTTTCATGTGTGTTGTAACTATGGAGATATCAACACGACCTGCAACCTGTCTTTCCATTGTACGAGCGAGCCTAGACATCAGGGACTCGATCTAGAAAAAAAAAAACACACGCACAAAATAAAAGTAGCAAAGAACAAAGCAGGCCATTGGGACACAAAGGCGCTACATTGCTGGGTCAGAACTGACTGTGGGAAACATTCTCACTCACGGGTTGAGGTGCTCGCCACGTTAAGTCTCTTTTTATCTTCATGCGCTGGTAACAAGGGAGGGAATGCCTACCCGTCATGATCCTGGCCCTGTCGCGAGCCCAGGCTATCGGCTCCGTTGATCAAGCGGGACATTCCTTTCTCGAGACCGCAAAACAGACACTTAAAATGACATATAGTGTTCCGTTCACTTCTACAATAAGTTATGTAGCCTATATTTGTCGTAGCATACTCCAGTCTAGATAAACTAGGACAGAAGATGCTAGAGCCCGATGAGTGCTGGATCCAAGGACCCCTTTTGTGTCTCTCTTAGTCACGTGATCATGTAGCCGGCAGTAGGTGCCAAAGGCTCAAAGGCAAGGTCCAAGTCTTCATCCCCTAGACTCGCCGAGGAGGCCGTAGGGCCGTGGCAATAGTGCCCCCTCTCCCCCATATATGTGATTCTAGACTGTACTGTCGCATAGCATATGTATACTTTGAGTAGATACGCTGGTGGACGTGATAAGAGCCTATCAATACACTACAGTGAGCCGGTGATGGTGATTTTTCAGATCACAGACACCTATCGCAATCTCCACAAAAGAACTATACGCTCGTGTTCGCTATCGGCAGGGTACGTATCGGATCATCAATAGTGACGGCCATGAGACAAGCTAAACATGTTGTTCATTTGCACCGGTAAAGAGGAGATTGGCTCAAAACCTTGTGAGACTTGAGGATCAAACTAGACCATGCACCCCTATTCCTTCGCTTAAGAACATTGCGAACTGTCGCCTGCTGCACCCAAGAGGTTTCAAGACTATATCCTTCTTTGAAGGTTAAGCTCAGCGTAAACTGCTTTTTGAACAACATGCGCCTCTCGCAACATTGCCTACATCAAGAGAAGATGGGGCAAAAACTAAAGACTGGGCTTTCAAGCACAGACACATAAGTCGAGCCTGAGCGCCCCGCTTAATTCAGGAACTTCTCAACTTTAAATTACACGCGCAATGCAGGCAGTTGCTTGGAATCATGAAAGCACGCGCGTTATACTTATCCGTCCGGGAAGCAACATACAATCAATGGGCTCTGCTTGTTTCTAAATTTTGATGATCACAATCGAATAGACCTTGCGATATTCGCAAATTACTTATAATTCCACGGAATCGAAGATTGCAAAACTAAAGGGCTTGGTTTCCTTGAACTGAGTTAGGTATCCTGTTCGAACGTAGAATTGAGTCCCTTGAATCCGCTACATGAAAGCTATTATCAAATGTATTCATTAGATGTCAGCTCTATGTCTGACTCAAACCTAAAACACTTGGAGGTTTGACAAGTCGTTATCCTCATACTCGATGGGTATGACAAAAGAAGTCTTCAACTCAAATCCTCTCGCATCCACTGGTTCCCTGCTTATTATGTCAATCATGTCATCTTCTTCGTCCAGTTGTTTTTGATTGAGCTCATCATCCGGAACAACATCAAACTCATCTTCTTTCTCCACATAGTCAATGTTTTGCTCAATCTCAACAAAATCGGGTGCTAGGGCACTCCATTTTTGAGGAACCACAACACTCCAGACGTAAATGGTACCACTATCGAGTCCAGTAGCACAGATGATGCATTTTTGAAAGTTCCACTCAATATCAACAAGCTCTTCCTTTGGGCCTTCGAGAATCTTGATCAAAGATCCCATCGACGTCTCCCAAACGTATATGTCATGCGTGGATCCAAATGCTGCCGCAATGATGTGTTCTGCATTGGAACTGAATAGAATGGAATTCCATTGCAGTCTATTCACGAGATCTTGATACTTGTGCTCAGTCTCAAGCTGCCAAGTTGACTGGTCTTGAGAAAAGTCTGGAAGTGAGATCTGACGAATGATCCGATCAGAGCTGTTGATGGCAACTTTTGCGCCATCAGATGAGAAAACAATGTTCTTTATACTTGAGCTCGTTAGCTTTTGGGTGTAGAGAACGTCGAGACTTTTCCTCGAGATGATGCTGACCATTCCCTTATTTGTTCCAGTGAAGATCAGCTCGCCGTTTGGATGGAAGGCGGATACAAGCACCTTGGTATCTTGGAGGTCGTATATCTTGCTCGAAGCATCAACAAATTTAGGGA
This sequence comes from Petasospora fabianii, assembly GCA_022641835.1. Lineage (NCBI taxonomy): Eukaryota > Fungi > Ascomycota > Saccharomycetes > Phaffomycetales > Wickerhamomycetaceae > Petasospora > Petasospora fabianii. Next base: position 944,982 of record CP048716.1, on the reverse strand, counting down.
TGTCGTCGTAGAGGGAAACAATAAACTCCTCGTGATTCTGGGGATTGAACTGGCTATTCCAGATGGGCCCATTGAAGTTGAACTTTCGTGTCACTGTGGAGCTTTCTAAGTCCCATACTAAGCACTTCCAGTCACGCGATGAGGAGAGGATGTAACGGCCGTCAGAGGACCAGCAGATCGATTGTATTGGTCTTGTGTGTCCCTTGAGACGGCGTATTACGCTCTTTGTGTCGTTGTCAATGATGAGTATTGTGCCACTTGCCAACCCAGAGGCGAGATAATCGCCATGCTCGCTATAACGCACAAAGACTGAGTGCCCAAAAGAGAGCGTGTGTGTGAGGTGCTCTGGGTACTCCTTCAGCGCAGCAAATGGGTCCAGTAGCGACAGATTCATGCTGGTGTGACCTTAATGTGCCAATCGCATAAGGCGAGCTGATTATAGATACAAACAAAGCCCCCGCCGCTTCAACAAATCGGAGATGCTGCCCAAACCATGCGCGAAAACACGTCGCGCTCACTACCTCGACGTGTCACCAAGGGAAAAACATGATCCTGTAAACAGGTCTCTCTTCGCATCTTGGAAACGATCAGAAAACGCTCCGCTTTTGCCAATAATGCAACTTACTGTCGTTTCTCTGCTGCTTTGCTATCTCTCGGTGGCCAATGCGTTCTACTTCTATCTCGCAGGCGGTGAGAGAAAGTGCTTCTACAAGGAGCTTTCACGTGGAACATTGCTCGTCGGCAACTACGACGTTGAGGTGTTCGACCAAAACACAGAGTCATTCACCAAAGCCACCCAGAAGCAGCTTGGTGTGATCATTGATGTTGAGGTATGTATGGCCCCCTCCCCCGGCCTCAGGTCTCCTCCAAAATCTAGGGCCCGTACTAACGAATGACTTACAGGAAGTATTTGATGACAACCACAGGGTCGTCCACCAGAGAGGTGCTCCAAATGGAGAGTTCACATTCTCCGCTATTGACAGTGGTGATCACAGAATCTGCTTTCAGCCACAATCTCAAGGCTGGCTGGCTAAGATCAAAACTAAAATCGATGTTGAATTTAAGATCGGTGATGGCGAGGAACTCGACTCCAAGAAGAAGGGTAAGGTTCAGTCTCTCACAGAAAGAGTCAAGACTCTCAATCAAAAGATTCTCGAGATTAGAAGAGAACAGAAGCTCACCAGAGAAAGAGAGGCTTCTTTCAGAGATTTGAGTGAAGCTACTAATTCCCGCGTTGTGAACTGGTCCATTATCCAGCTGATCGCTCTCGGAGGTACTTGCTTCTGGCAGTTGAAACACCTCAGATCTTTCTTCGTCAAGCAAAAGATTGTTTGAGATTCCTATCAGCAGGTCTTGCAATTCCTTGTCCAAAATTCAAAACTTCTATGTATCCAACTATCCATTTGCCTGTAGAGTCGACCTCACATTGTCCCTTCTGAGCAGTCGCAACTTGCATCCATTTATTACTGCGTCATTTCGTATCTCAGGCCCTCGATCATCGTAGGTGTATAGATCCAACATCACTCTGGAAGTCATTTCTCTTTTTTTTTTTAGTTTGTGGCATATCACATTTGGGAACTTGTATTTCAAACTTAGAGACCCAACCGCTGTATTCATTTGAATGTGTTGTTCTCGCTTTGGATCGTAGGTTTTATCGATACTTAGAACCTAGACAAAAGAGTCAAAACTACAGAAGATTGGAAGAGTCTCAAGAACTTGCCGCGCCTTTGGTACATAGCATTTGAAAGCATTCTAGGGGGGTTGAACTATTGACAGCACCCGTCTGAGTTTCGCCAATCCTTTATATATCAGGGTGATGAAGATGAAGGCAGTATATGTTCAGTATATGTTGATGACCGTCTGCTGAGCCGTGTTCTTCGATGTCTTGGAGAGCGAATAAGTCAGAGTCACGCCTTGTATCAAAAACATCACAGTGGGTCATTCCAGGCTGCACAGTCAAGGGACGAGTATCAATGGACTAATAAGGCCACAGCGTTGACTCGTGGCAACAGAAACAGTACCTCCAGAGGATAACCTTGGAACACTAGTCAGACGTGGAACCTTGTTCACCCCTAGCTTTAAGCCTCTTAGGCAACAGCTCTCCGAGTGCGAGAAGAGCCACAATATATAGTGCATCATGGCTAGTAAGGACATCATATCATCAACCGAACCACCCAAACTTGTGTCTGGATTTGTTCACAAGCTGGGTGGAAACAAGAAGCCATTCCCCCCAAATTTAAGCACACTGAAAAGCTAAAGAGAGGGGAAGGCTTTTCAAAGCATTGGCCATAAGCAGCTGGTCCAGATGATTCCCAAGGCTCACCTCAACAGATCCATCCGAAAAGACTCATCTTGATCTAAAAAATTGGGCCCTTCAGCAGAGCACTAAGACAACACTGAGAAAAATGTACGTGTTGGTTGTCGCCTGTTACTGTCACTTGCTATTCTCTACTATCTCGTCTTGCCCTGGACGTTCTACTTGTGAGACCATAACTACATCCAGTTCTACCTACATAGCTTGGTCTTCCTACGTCGTAAATAGCCTTTACCCCAATATACTGTTACTCCAACCACCATCAGATCGGATTGCCAAAGTCAGGTCCGCTTCATCACCGAATGGATTTACCACCAGCTGTTGAAGGTTTGAGAGAGATCTGCATTCCACCTCTCAATCTCAAGACCAAGTGAAAAGTGGGCGCTTTTTCAATGTTGAAGTCGGAGGGTTCAACCAACATCTTCAAGCTGCTTGCTTACATGCAAAGCAGAGCCTGTCCTGATCAGGAAGAATCCCGCCCTGAGTCTGTTGAAGAAAGCTATCGATAAAGACCAACAGCATGCTTCTGGGATGCGTCAAACAAAAGAGTGAAGGACGTTGTTCATCCTAAATCCGTACTGCATTGCTATCTACGACTGGCTTTGCCTTTTATATGATTAGTATTCGGTGTCATAGTTCGACATAAACTTGCAGCTCCTTTCGTTTTGAATTCCAATAGATATCCCCCTGTTTTCATTGGAGTTCAACACACTAATGGTTGATTGAAGGAGGCCCTATTGTATGTTCGCAACTTAACAGGCCCACGCCAGATCACTTGCATGAGAACCTCCGTAGCGACGCGTCTCTTTGATTGATACGAGCTGATACCATTTCCCTCTTAAGGTGTCAACAGTCAGGTACATGTTCGAGATAGGCTGCCCCCATGTGTAATCTATCGTTAGCTAAACCCACTTATTTTCATAAAGCTTTGTCAGTCGCCTTACTCTATTGGGCCCTTCTGATATTTCTACATCGTAACCCTCATTGAGCACGCCTCAATTGCCTAGCGGTTGTGGCATTTATGAAGTAAAATGGGACTTTCAAAGGTCAACATGACGCTCTCCATGCTGGTCTGACTGCGTGTGATGGTGTCCGCAGTCAGATTTCTCAAAAAAGTTGCTACCCTCTGCGAATTTCTTGTCACACCATAACTTCCTATATCAGTGAAGGCTTTGGGGAAGGTGCCTGTTTGGCGACATCTTTCCTCTACCGAAGCTGTCATGCACTAACCTACTGTTGGCTATCACTATTGCCTATCAATATTGTCTATCAATATTACTTATCACGATTTACATATTGGTTGTCAAACGCTAACTTATGTCTTCAGGTGACACTAGTTCTCACCATGTTCTATTTGTTGAAGCAATAAGTAGACGAAGCACTGCCCACATAACTTGGTCTTTCTCTGCTTTATATACTCTTTACCCGAATACACTACTCTGATTTGTCTACCACTGTAATCATGAGGTGATGTCAAAACCCAGATACACATGATTCAACACTCAAGAATGAAGACTTTCCCAAGGTCCTGATGCAACAGCTTATTTGCCCTCCTCTTCCCTCCTCCCAATTCCGCAATAGTACCCTTCCAACGATCATATTGTCAAAGAGGATTTCACTGATTGTTTCCACGGCAGTGACTTGTCTCCTCCGTTAGAATACGAAGTATGTCTATGCCTGGAGGTAAACAGCAGGCTTTTAGTGCCACCTAGCAGCTCCTGCGCTTGTGAACATTTATACACTCACTGTCCCTAAAATAACTATTTTGTAGCTCTAGAGACTAGGATGTCTCAAAAGAATTGAGGTATACAAAGCCAAGAGGAAGCTCCCGCTAAGATTGAATGAAGTGATTTTTGAAAGTCGATATTGATGCAACCGCAGGAAAACAGCTGATTCTGGATGAAGCTCCTACCTTATAGAGCAAAGCAGGAGCCTTTGGGCCGAACACGAGCATTGAAGGATTTGGTGGATTACTAGCCTATGGCAAGTGTTCAACAAAGACTGACTTGGGGGATCAGCCAACAAGCGTACCATGATGAAACAAGCAGCCAGATATCATTCGCTTCGATATCAAATCACCCCATCAACGAACGTCGGAAGTCGGATCCCGTAATGGCAGAGACGCGGGATCCCAACTCCGCGGAATCATATCTGAAAAAGTAATGACAACCCTCCTTCGGACGGAGACTTTGTAGCAAGATATGATGACAAAACAAAACAACAAAGAACGCGATCATCAGTTACGAGATAAAAGGCTAGATATTTGCATGGTTGTTCGATATTGATTATGAAGCACTAGACGATCACTACCTACAGAGTCAGTGCCCTAATTTAGCTGCAATGACGACAAATCTGTTGGATATTGGTTGCCGAGCTCTGCTTTATACACTCTTTACCCAATACACTATTTCCCCTGAACATTTCCTTCTGTAATGTCTGCCGAGGGTCTAACCTCCCAGATCCATCTTGTCCAACAATATCGTGCGTGTAAAAGCTTGACACTAGCTCTCGGCACCTAAGAATGGCATGAGAATTATTTTCTCGACATTCTTGATGAGGCCTTACAACATGTCTCTGTCTAAAAAGTCTCCACCAAGTCTGTTGCAACATTTAAAAGACCATGTGGCTTTCATGAGAGAATACATTTCTGATGGTACTTTGAAGCTAAAGTATGTCTCTACAAGTGCAGCTATTGTTGATGTTCTCAGGACCCGCACTTCGAACAATACAAACTCTCCAAGGAGCTGGAAGTACATACAATGTCAATGGCTGCCTCGCCCCATCTGCTGGCCTATACCCACATACCTTTCCACTGTATATAATCTTGAACCAACTACTCTACCTGCCGTATGTTGAATATTGGTTGTCAAGTACTATCACTATTGCCTATCATGATTTACATATTGGTTGTCAAACGCTAACTTATTTCTGTCTTGAGGTGATACTTCACTATTTCTGTCCTGAGGTGATACTAGTTCTCACTATTTCTGTTTGTTGAAACTATAAGTAGACCAAGTTCTGCCCACATAACTTGGTCTTTCTCTGCTTTATATACTCTTTACCCTGAATACACTACTCTGATCTGTCTACTATTGTAATCATGAGTTCTGACGTCAAAACCCAGATACTCATGATCCAACAGGTTATGAGCCAGCCGTCCTTCCTGACGATGTTTACCGAAGACTCAAAGCTTCTCGGTAAAAGCAACTTCCACTTGTGGGACACCAATTTCCAGATGAAATTCCGCCTTAAGGGTCTCGGTTTTTCCCAGTATTTGCTCGACGCTAGCTTGCCAATGCTTTCCTACCCAGAGGGACTTGACGAACAGTCCATTGCCAATGAAGAAGCTACGTTGATTGCCGCTTATGATGATGTTATTACTATGGTTATTTACAGCACCGTATTCATCGGGCGGTATAATTACGCCAAGGGGCCTTCTTGACTCAATGGGCCCTCTTGTATATGTGGATTTCAAAAGCATCAACGGATTCAGCGAAGAAGAAAAAACCAAGAGGGATTGCCCAATTTCATAGAGTAATAACTTGGATCACGAGGATCTGACCACCACAGTCATGTTGGACCAGATGATTACAGCGGGGAGGGTCAAAGCAAATGTATTTAGGTAAAAGTTTATAGGACATAGAAAAGACCAAGTTATGTGGGGCACAACTTGGTCTACATATATTTCAACAAGTAAGACGTAGGGCAACGTGAGACAAGGCAGCATGTGTTGAATATTGGTTGTCAAGTGTTGACTATCACTATTGCTTATCACGATTTACATTTTGGTTATCAAACCCTAACTGTATTTCTGTTTGTTGAAACTATAAGTAGTCCAAGTTCTGCCCACATAACTTGGTCTTTCTCTGCTTTATATACTCTTTACCCTGAATATACTACTCTGATCTGTCTACTATTGTAATCATGAGTTCTGACGTCAAAACCCAGATACTCATGATCCAACAGGTTATGAGCCAGCCGTCCTTCCTGACGATTTTTACCGAAGACTCAAAGCTTCTCGGTAAAAGCAACTTTCACTTGTGGGACACCAATTTCCAGATGAAATTCCGCCTTAAGGGTCTCGGTTTTTCCCAGTATTTGCTCGACGCTAGCTTGCCAGTGCTTTCCTATCCAGAGGGACTTGACGAACAGTCCATTGCCAATGAAGAAGCTACGTTGATTGCCGCTTATGATGATGTTATTACTATGGTTATTTACAGTTCTGTTAAACCAGTTGTTCTCCAATTGTCCCAATTCTCCCAAATGTCTGGCCGTGCCCTCTATCTGTTCCTTGTCAAACAATTTGGCCAAGTATCTATGACTGCTGCTGTGAAGATGCTTGCCACATTGTTTTCCCCTCCTTCCTCTGCCGAAAGTTTCTCTATTGATAAGTTTATTCAAGATTTTGCCAAGTTCCGTACAACTGTTGTGCATCAGCTTTCTCCTGAACACTTTGTTTCCTGCTTGTTCCTGTCCTCGCTTCAGACACAGATCCGATCTGAACATGATGTCAGATCCATTGTGTCTGCTTACCATCAGCTTCATGGTACTGATCTATCCAACTTCACGTCAGACACTATCTCAATGCTTAGTCGTGAACACATGTCCTCTGCTACTACTACTTCTACTTCCTTATCTGTCTCCGATCATTCCCCATCTGCGTTTGTGGCCGGAAAGTCGTCTAATGTTTGCCATAACTGCCACAAACCCGGCCACTTTGCGCGTATGTGTCCATCTCCGAAAACTGCAGAGTACCTCAAAAAGGTCGCGGAATACAAAGCCAAGCGGAAGCAGGGTCATGCATGGTTTGGATTTGCTGCAGGTCCACAGCACGAAGTCGGACTTATGCCAAATGCTGTTTACCTTGATTCCGGTTGTTCCCGTCATATCTTTAACCACCCTACCTGGTTCAAATCGGTTTCTCCAACTGACAATGAAGAAATCTTGGGTGTTGATGGTAAGCCACTGCTGGTTTCTGGTACTGGTACTGTTCTCTTGCCACTGCATGATGGGTCAATTCTCCAATTGACTGACTGCTTACTCGTCTCATCTGCTACTGTGAACCTTGTGTCCGTGTCCCAGGCTACCAACAAAGGTGTTGAATTCACCTTTAAACAGTCCTCTGTGAGAGTGACTGAATATGGTACTGACGGTCCCTGGTCTTATGAATTTGCTACGAAGATCTCTGGTTCCAACTTATACTCTGTTATGTTAACTCACGATCCAGTGAGCTCTAGAATGCCTCAAGCTGTCTTCAATGCTACTGCTGCTTCTTCTGGTTTGACTTTCGATCTATTCCATAAAAGACTGGGTCACCCAGGTCTGAAACCAGTCTCCGTCTTGACCTCTCGACTTGGTTTGCGTCTTGCTCCGTCTGAATCTGTTACTGCCTGTCCATCTTGTGCTGCCTCTAAGACTCCTATTCGTGTTCCGAAGACTGGTTCTGGGTCTCTGGTAACTCAACCACTGTCGGTTGTTCATGTTGATCTTTCGGGTCCCTTTCAGGTCCCAGGTCTGAAAGATGAGAAGTATTTTCTCACCATTGTTGATGCCTTTTCCAATCATGTCTCCGTCTATCCACTCGCCACTAAGTCTGCTGCATCTGAGACTTTGAAACACCACATTACTGCCGAAGAACGTCGTTTCTCTGTGTCTGGACAGAATTATAAGGTTGGTGTGTTGAGAAGTGACCACGGAGGAGAATTCCTGAGTACCAATTTTCACCAGTTTCTGTGTGAACAAGGCATTCGCCATCAGCTTACGGTTCCACATCACTCGTACATGAACGGTAAAGCTGAACGTTTTAACCGAAGCTGTCAGGAAGTTGCCAGAACCATGCTTGTCGCCTCCAAAGCTCCAATTTCCTTTTGGACAGAAGCTGTTGTCACTGCTGCCTATCTCATGAATCGTACTCCCTCAAGAGTTCTGAAGTTTGAAACTCCATTTGAGAAGTACACTGGTCTGACTCCTGCATACTCTCATCTTCGTACATTTGGATGCACTGCGTATGTGAAGGTTCCATCGGCCCTTTCTGAAGGTAAGTTTGACCCTCAGAATCGGCTTGCCTGCTTTGTGGGATATGATCCCAGCCACAAGGCGTACCGATTCTATGATCCAACAAACCAGACCATATTTGTTGCTGCTCATGCAACCTTCCATGAACATTTAATGTACTTTGCTGAAAAATCGGATGTCACCCCAAATGTCCAATCTGCCGGTCTGAACCCTTATGCTTCTGGTGTTCCGTTTGCTGGAGGAATCTCTGCGTCTGCTCTTGCTGACAGTTCTCCTTCTTTGTCTCCATCTGGGCCTTCCACTGAACCTTCTACTCCAACTCCTGATGAGTCTTTGCCTTCTGAGTCGTCTCCTGCGTCTGAATCTTCGTCTATTGATTCTGTTGTATCCTCTCCACCTGAATCTGCTGAACCTGCTGCATCGTCTGCAGTCTCTAAGTCTGAACAATCCTCTGCTGAATCCTCTTCTCCATCATCTGCTGCTGCTGCTACTGCGGAGTCCACGGATGGTTTTGTGTTCCCCCGCAAACATGCTCGTTCACCAACACTTGTGCCAGCCCCGACCTCTCGTCAAGCCCATACAAATCCATTCGGTATTTTGGATGGCGATGAAGATGAAACTGAACAATATCACAATGATCCACTGAATCTCCTTGCTCCTGCTCAAATCAAGAGCACTCCATCCATTGTCGAGGTTGAGAAATCCAAGGCTAGAGAAATGAACAAGATCCAACGTCTGACTGTTCCAATTGGGTCCTCCGATGATACTGCTTCTGTTGCCACCTTGGAATGTGAGACCACTTTGCCACCTAACCAGGTCAATTATGTTGCTACTGCACTGCTTGCTGCTACCTCTTCTGCTATTGAACAAGCTACTCCACGCTCACCACTGGACTGTCCTTCCATGGAAAATGGTGATGCCTGGAAGAAGGCTTTTGACTCTGAATGGTCCTCTCTTCAAGATAACCACACCTTTGAGTTGACCACCTGTCCGGAGGGAGTAAAGCCAATTCCTGTTCGCTGGGTCAGCGTTGTCAAGTCCGATGGCCGTTTGAAGTGTCGACTGGTTGCCCAGGGCTTTCGTCAGCAACATGGTGTCAACTATGACCTCATTTACTCTCCTGTGGTCCGCTATGAGACTGTCCGCTTGTTCTTCTTTGTTGCTTCCTTGCTGAAACTTAGTGTTTCTCAGTACGATATTAGTACCGCATTCCTGAATGGAACCATTGACTATGATGTGTACATCAAACAGCCAATTGGTTATGTTGATACTGAGAACCCGGGGAAGGTGTTGAAACTGCGGAAGAGCTTGTATGGTCTCAAGCAATCACCGCGTTTGTGGTATCACACGATGAAGGCTTTCTTGGAGACGTTGAACTTTGTACAATGCCCCTCTGAGCTCGGATTGTACAGGTATCAGGGTGATGATGGTGAAGCGGTGTTGGTTCTGTATGTTGATGATATTTTGCTTGCTTGTTCATCAGCTGGGTTGCGAATTCGTTTGGAAAAGTCTCTTTATGCTCGATTCAAGACTACCAAGTCTGAAACTGTTGAAAAGTTTCTGGGTATGGATATCTCTACTTCTGAGAATGGTTCTTTCAAGCTTTCCTTGTCCTCTTACATTATCAAACTGCTTGCTGAATTTGGTCTGTCTGATGCCACTCCAGTCTCTATTCCAATGTTACCTTCATCAGCTGGTAATGATAATGATTCTGATTTACTTGAGAATCCTGAGATGTATCGTTCGTTGGTTGGAAAGCTTCTGTACGCAAGTAACACTGTCAGAGTTGATATTTCTTATGCGGTTTCCGTTTTGTCGCGAAAATTACAGAAGCCCACTGCTGAAGACTGGTCTCAAGCTGTACGCGTCGCGAAATATCTTGCAGGATCACGTGACTATGGTCTTGAATACTCTTCTTCGATTGATACTGATTCTGGTTTAATAGTCTACACAGATTCTGACTATGGAACTGATACACTGACTCGTCGGTCCCGTACTGGCTATGTTACATTGATTGGTACCGCGGTGTTGAGCTGGAAGTCATCACTACAGTTATCTGTCTCGACCTCCACCTCAGAAGCTGAGATCATGGCTATAGGGGAGGGTACCAAAGAGGCCATATGGCTTCTTTCGGTGTTAAAGTCCTTGAAACTTAAGTTTGAATCTTTCACTGTGCTGAGCGATAACCAAGGTGCTATCAAACTTGCTACTCATCCCGTTTTCCATGCGAGAACGAAGCACATTGATATTCGTGTTTTCTTTATGCGTGAGTACATTAACAATGGTACTCTGAAACTCAAGTATGCTTCTACCACTGAGCAGATTGCTGATGTTCTCACCAAGCCATTGCCAAGACCAGCTTTCCAACGACTGGTTTCCATGCTTGGATTGTGTTGATTGTGTCTTACTGTTGTGAGATTTGACAACCAAGGGGGTTGTTGAATATTGGTTGTCAAGTGTTGACTATCACTATTGCTTATCACGATTTACATTTTGGTTATCAAACCCTAACTGTATTTCTGTTTGTTGAAACTATAAGTAGACCAAGTTCTGCCCACATAACTTGGTCTTTCTCTGCTTTATATACTCTTTACCCTGAATATACTACTCTGATCTGTCTACTATTGTAATCATGAGTTCTGACGTCAAAACCCAGATACTCATGATCCAACAGCATGGCCCCCATGGAAGAGTAGCGTAGGTATGTCGTAGTTGGCAGCTTCCACTTGAAGTAAACGTTGAGCCTCAATACGACACCCCGGGGCGATCCGACTTGATAAAGCTACTTAAGCAATCGAACCTTCCCTGGTCCATCAATACGATGTTTGGATGTGTTGTTCTCCTATCTGTTGGACCAGATGAATCTGGGGGGTTAGACCCACGGCAGACATACTTACAGACGGAATGGGGGGAAACAATAAAGTAGTGTATTGGGTAAAGATGATAAAAGAGAGAAAGACAGAGCTTTGTCTACTCATAGTTTCAACAAATAGAACATGGGGAGAAGTTCACCTCAAGACAGAAATAAGTTAGCGTTTGACAACCAGTATGTAATCGTGATAAGCAATAGTTATAGGCAACAACAAATATCCAGCAAATTGCTCGAAAATTCTCACCTTTGTCTCTCGGTGTTTGAAAGATGCTACCGTCACACGGGCCACTGTCGTACAATGACTTTATTCTAGACTACCTGTGCTCCCAAGTAACTGGTTAGTAGACTGAGCTACTGTCTTGAATATTCTCCTTCCACTAGAGGGATGCGCGTTCTGTCTCTAAGTTTCTAAGACTTGCCACTTCTGTGTTGATTTGGTGGTAACTGGACACCAGTAATCTGTTCCTACATCTAGCTCAGGTGTGTGGTCTCTACTGCTGGCGGTACCTAGGAAGCACCCTTCTGACAGTCGAGGCACTTGTCTAACTTATGTTTTTTTTTGACTCTTTCTTATGTACCAGAATCGGCATTTGGCTGTCTTTCCTGGTAGGGTACATCACTGGTGGTCTTTTAGAGCTATAAGTGCACAGAATGCTGGTATCTCCCCCAAGCACTTCCAAACCAACGGTCCAACAGCCACTTTCTTGGGTTGTACTGAGTGTATCCTGTTACTGTATTGTCAGTCTGTATTTAACGCCCCAGTCATCAGTCTCTAACCTACTGCTAGCTACGTGGGTGCCCTTTTAGTCATTCATTGGTCATTCTCTGTCCTGTGTTATTCATCAAGCTCAATTCTCTGCCTGTTCCTAACATGAGGTAATTCATAGAAACTCAAGGGCCACTTGCTTCAGATTCAAACAAAGCGCAAAATATGTTCTCACAGAGCTTTGATCTTAGCCTTCTCTCAACTCAACGAGCTTCTTCAGTGCAAGTACGTGATGTACGATCTTTCCAAGAGCTCGATCACGTTGTTTTGGCTAAGTCCGTCAAGGGGAAGCAAATAAACACTTAACTGAGGACCTCAACCCTCTTCTGTCTTTGACCGGTTTGAAGTCATCTTTTTGAGCACATAGAAGTACATCATTCCTCTATTCACCGTGTAATCCTTTGCCCTCTCTTTTAAGCAATAAAACCTTAGTCAGTCCAGTCTTGAAGAAGCTCAACCACTTCTTCTCACATCCTGACCTGGATCGTCCTGGATGGCGGCAAGCAACTTGGCAGAGGCTACTTCAACCTCGTTACCTGATTCCGCTGGTGATCCTTGGAATCTCAAAACTCAGAGGACAGCCTCACTACGGATAATGTCATGGGATGGAACGGTTTGAGCATGGTGGAGTTGGGTTCCCAGCTTGGTGTTATTCTGAGATCGGATTGTATTGTCTAGATGAACGTTAGATAGATGAATGAATAACCACAAGGTTTGGTGAACGTTACTCATGACTTGTTGTTGATATATACATAGTTGGATTGAACAATAGGCTGACTGATCAAGCATCAATCTCCTTCACTTGTTCAGGTTTTGGGTCTGGCTTTGTAGATGTTGACTTAGTAACCTGGTTATAGATGCTCATTCCACCAGCAATGAATGATCCCATATCGTTCAGACCCGCTGGAATGACAACAGTATTGGACTCCTTGGCCAGCTTTCCAAATGCCTCAACGTAATGTTCCGCAACCTGCATGGAAACAGCCTCCTTACCGCCAGGCGTGTTATTGATGGCATTAGCAATTTCAGCAATTCCTTTGGCTGTTGCACGGGCCTTTACGAGAATTGCTTCGGCCTCACCATTTGCCTCGTTTATGCTCTGGGACTTTACAGCCTCGGAAGCGAGGATTTGAGCAGCCTTTTTACCTTCAGCAATGTTAATCTCAGCCTGTCTATGACCCTCAGAATCGAGGATCTCAGCTCTTTTTGATCTCTCGGCAGAGACCTGTCTGTGCATGGCCTCCAAGACATTTTGTGGTGGATGAATGTCCTTAATCTCGTAACGAAGACATTTAATACCCCAATCAGCAGCAGCCTCATTGAGGACAGCTGTGATGTTGTTGTTCAGAGACTGTCTCTCTTTCAAGACGTGATCCAAAGTTAATTGACCTATCTCCGAACGCATTGTAGTTTGAGCCAATTGAGAGATGGCATATTCTGCGTCTTCGACACCATAGGAAGCTTTATAGGCGTCCACAACTCTAATATAGAGAACACCATCCATCTCAAGTGTGACATTATCAGCAGTAATTGCACTTTGTGATGGAACTTCGATAGCTGCCTCTTTCAGAGACTGGACGTACTGAATCTTATCGAGGAATGGGATGAGGATGGCAAGACCTGGCTCGAGGATGCGGTGAAACTTACCCATACGCTCAACAACCCAAGCTGTTTGTTGTGGAACAAAGCGAACCACGGTGTTTGCAGGAAGCTGGTCTTGTTGGAAGAAAGACATTGGGGCCTGTGAGTAGGCCCTTGTGGCTAAAAGTAGCGGACGAGAGCGAGCGAGCGCCGAGACCTTTGTGGTGGTTCTGAGCATTTTCAATGGCTGACTATCTCTTTCAGTAAATTTTTGGATCGAATGGTTTCCCAATGATGGCTGCCAAGGGATGGTACAAGTCAATTGATGCGTGAACCAAGATATCATGTGTCGCTGATGTGCCTGAGTTCTCCGTTATTCGATATCCTTTTTTGCTCGCCACCAAGAGATGTCCGGGTGTTAAGGCGCGTACAAAAGACAAAAGTTTCCGGCTTCAAAAGGGAAAGCTCATCTCTTATCCGCCCTAAGGATCACAGACCAGTGAACCTGAGTATCAAGGAACATCTTCTGGTGTGTTTATTTTCACTTTTTGCTTTCCTTTCACTCTTTTTCCTAGCCAAAAAAGGGGTACTCATCAAAGTGACCTAGCATATCCACGGACTGATCGAAGCACATCACCATGGCTAAAGGTATTGAAGTATCCACCAACGAGCGAGAATTTGTTCTCGAAGCTTTGAGACAAGGGATCCGCACAGATGGTCGTAATCTTGATGAACCCCGTCCTGTTGAGATCACCTTACACGAACAATACGGTTTTGTCGAGGTGAAGATGGGTAAGACCAGGGTCGTATGTCGTATCTCTGCAGAGATTGTGGCACCCTTCGAGGATCGTCCATTCGAAGGTCTCTTCCATGTATCAACGGAGATCAGTCCAATGGCATCACCAATGTTTGAAAATGGTCGTCAGTCTGATGACGAGCTACTCATATCAAGAGCTATCGAAAAGGCGGTGCGAAGATCCGGTGCGCTGGACTTGGAGTCGCTCTGTATCATTGCCGGAAGCAAGTGCTGGGCCATCAGAGCCGACATACACTTTTTAGACTATGATGGTGGCTTCATCGATGCCAGTTGTATAGCTGTTATGACAGGCTTGCAGCATTTCAAGAAGAACGACGTTTCGGTATCGGGAGAACAGGTAATTGTGCATTCCGTTGAGGAGAGAGAACCTGTGGAGCTCAGTATATTACATGTGCCGATCTGTGTTTCCTTTGCCTTCTTCAATCCGAATGGAGTTGAGGAGAACATCAAAGGAGACGCCAATGAGATCTACGTGGTTGATGCCAACCTGCAGGAGGATTTGTTGAACGACGGTATTTTGACGGTGACGATAAACAAGAACCGAGAGGTGTGTCAAATTTCCAAAGCTGGTGGCTTACCAATGGATGCTTTAATGCTGATGGAATGTTCGCAGAAGGCATACGCCATTGCTGAAAAGCTTACAAACCAGATCAAAGACCTTCTGGAGAAGGATGAGGCCAAGAGACGTGCCGGCATCCAGTGGAAGGAGCTAAGTGCCCAAAACGACAGATAATGCGGTCAATGTACTCTTAATTCATTGTGGTGATAATATCCCTGTAGGCATAGGTGTAGAGACAATTGCCTGTACTCACGGTTTTCGGGCCCTCAGTCCCCCCGTTTCGTACCATTGTGGAGGCAGATGATGATGCGCGAAGGGTTGTCGTTTAGAAACAAACACCTTCTTTCTTGATCTCCTGACAAACTGCTACTTTACGGGTCTGACTGAACTCAATTGCACGCACAAACGATGGGCCTGATCCAGTCCCTGCTGCTTGCAGTGGTGCTTGTCATCATTTCCTTTGTCGTGTACACCAGGTATTATCTCGAGTGGCGGCGAGACATCCATGAGCTCGCCCTCAACCAGCAGGCCAGCATCAGCGGATCCCGCAAAGAGGATGAGACGGCCGTATATCGCAGCAACCAGACCCCACACGGTATGCCATTGATGACGGGCCTCCAGATTAGACAGAGCTTCCGGCTAAGAAATGGTAACTTGCGTGATATCTGGTCTGTGGTAATGAGCCAGAAGCACAAGACGGGCCGCTTCATGTTCCTGGACCAGGGCAGGAAAGTGAGCTGTGACGTGGATAACACCAATGCAGTCTTCAAACGCCTTGTCCAATTCTTCACACATAACGACTGTTATACCGTTGGAGTCGCTGTGCCTGTGAACACGTATCATGGATTCGTTGCCACGATGGCGTGCTGGACCCACGGGCTTACCGTTCACACTTTCAACCAACTCCCACGAACACAGCCTGAGGACGTTGAGGTGCTCATTATCTCGGAACCACAGCTGAAACACGCCCTCAGCTTCAACTACAAAAAGATTATCGTTGTGAGCTCGTCAGAGCACAAGGTCTTTAGCGACAATGGCACGATCCTCAATTGGACCGAGCTTGGTGATCTCAATGGGCTCAGTGATCCAGTGTACGAGTACAAGTATGATCCAAAGTACGACGAGGGCACGCCACTCATCGATACCCACAACTTTGTGACAACCTCATACACCCATCAGAACTTCGTGAGCTCTGTCGCTTCCATCGTCAAGTCCCTACCTCTGGGTCATGAGTTCACAGACAACGAGCGACTCCTTATCGGATACTCTGGATCTACACTAAACTACTGGCCCAAGATATTTGCCATTTTGCTATTTGGTGGGTCTGTGATAATAGGCTCCTCCACAGATCCTTCATTTGGTGATGCCATTCAGGCGTGTTCTCCAACTATCCTTGCGATTGACCCAGAAGGTGCCAAGAGACAGCTCCTCATTGAGGAGAAGCGCGGGTGGATCGGTGCACTCAGGGAACATCGTGCCAGACATTTGCTCTCTGAAGGTATTTTCACTGATGGTGCAATGTTGCCAAGATTCAAGTCACTGAAGATTGTGTTCATTGGCGATGATGGAAGTTCACGCTCAAACAGACTTTCAAGTCAGGACATGATGAAGATGCGTATTCTTTGTGGAGCGAGGGTTATTGGCGAGAGATTCGTTCCTGGAGTCATTGGTTCAGTGATTTCGACTAACTACTATGACTACAGGGTGTTCAGCAATGACAAACTTGTAAATCGTGGCGCCTGTTCACAGTCTTTGGAGATTAAACTGTTCAGATACCGTGATTTGCATATCGAAAAGAGGCACGGTGAGTTGTGTATCAGAGGTTTCACCATTGGGAAGCCGGTGGGTACACAGCGGCTGGAGAGGGCAATTATCAGTGGTGAAAGAGTCGGTTCCCAAGGCTGGATGCCTACGGGTGTTATTGGGAAGTTCGGTGTTGATGGTTGTTTTTATGAGGATTGAAGCATATAGATGATCTCATTTGGGGTAATTATGGTAGTCATTCAAATGTAACTTTTCGACTCGACTGGTTTGTGGGCGATATCCTCCATGAAAACGCCGGTAAGGAAAACATTAGACAGGAAAAAGAATGAGGCACTCCCTAGAAGACCTGGGAAGAACGTGCTTTTGCCCAAGAACTCCAAATTGTATGCAAAGTAAAGCCATGATCCCTGAGAGATAATCCACTGTAAAAGGCAGACTATTCCCTTGACCTTCTGGGTGCTGATGAGGCTCGAGTTTCTCAGGTAAAGGGGGAGGAAGATGAGGAACCAGATGAAGTACTGAGACGTCATAACCTTGTTGTATGTGACAAAGACAAATGTCTGAAGGAAAAATGTATCGGTAAGCGACTTCTTGGTAAATACAAGTGGAATAAAGATGCCAGCTAGTGATAACTGTGGGAGGAACGCCAGACCAGAAAGGTCGAAGGACTGTGACGTGGAAGCCAAAGCACTGGTGAAGTATAGAGATATGTTGTAGATGGAGAAGTTATGACGATGATCTGTGCGAATGAAGTGGTATATGTATGTGTGTCTCAGAAACTCGTCTCCGTAGATGGCGTACATCAAGAGACCGAACCAGAGGAACGTTGATGCTGCAGCCAACGAAAACTTCATTGTGGATGAATTGATGATACTCAAAGGTTTTCTCAGAATCCCTGAAGTGTTTGAGTGATTCGTAAGGAATATCAGTGCTGTTGGAATGTATATCAGTGGATAGATCTTGAAATGTACGGCGAACCCACAAATCAATCCACTTAAGAACACCTCTCTCTTTAAGAGAAGGTAGATGAACAGCATAACAAACACCGTCAGTACACTTTCAGAGCTTCCTCTGGTAGAGATTGTTACAACCATTGGATTCAAAAGCCAGATTGCAGATAAAACGGTTTTCTTCGGGCCCTGGGTCCCCGCCAAGTCAAGACATTTGAGGATGATATACCCTGTGACGAGATCACACAGGACAAACACGATCTTCCCAAAGTCAGCATAAAGCGTATTGGGCACCATCATCCATGCCAGCAGCGGGGTGTACCGATACGTCTCTCTTGTGTATGGGGATTGGCCATGGTAGACGTAATTGGCAGCGTCGGAGAACACAACGTAGTCGATGTCTGTGTACTTGACCTCCATGTGCGTATCCTGGTAATGGCCGAATGCAAGAAACGCCAGACGCATGGCGACAGAGGCAGCAATCAGATTTGTCTGCGTGAGCATCATGCTAAGCCATGTGGACTTTGACGAAGACGACATTGTGAGGGGGGCCAAAAGATTTGGATGTGGCATGGTGTGTTGTGTTGTGGTCTTCGCGTTGCCTGGGGATTTTTCTTTCTTCCCCAACTTTCGATCACCAAACAAGCCTCGACAATCCATTGTGGCCATCGCAAACTTTGAGACAATTGGCACAATGGATAGCATGGAGGACGTATATCGCCAGTTCGAAGCGTATGACTTTGACAACGACGACTTCAAGGTGCGTTAGGAGCTCTCAGCCCTTGTGTCCCGCAACTAACAAGCCGCAAGAATGGTCTGGAGAATGTGTTTGAGTCCTATCTAGACCAGAAAAACCAAGACAAGGATGAAAGAATCCACGAAATCCAGACAGAAATCGATGAGGAAGACAAGGAACGTTTAACGATGCAGGCCAAGACATTCTACTTTTGTAGATCCACGGGGAACATCATGAACATCGAGGACTACCAGGAGTGGAAATCACAGCAGAAGGATGGGCCCCTAGAAGAAGCCAAAAAGGAGGTGCCACAGGACGTACCGGAGTACTCAAGCAACTACAACCAGATTGTGGAGATGATCCTGGCCGGCAAGGAGAAGGATATTCCGGGTATCATGCAAATACCAGACACAGTTCTCGAAGGTCAAAGCAGCGAGAGTGGAGTTCAGACAAGAAAGAAGCCATGGGAAATTGCCCAGGAGACTACGAAAGAAGAGAAAGAAGAATTCTAAATCCAAAGTTCTATCGTGAATTTATTGCTGAATCTGCACCTCCAAAATCTATTCTTGCAGATGGGCCTGGAGGGTCGTAAGTGCATGCCGTGAATATGTAGTCATTAGCCCTCTTCCGGGGCAATCATTAAGCCAAAAATAACAAACTTTTTTTCCTTCAGGAAGATGCTCCTGTCGCTCTCAGCACGGCCTCAAAGGCAGCAAGAGCTGCAGCATTGGCTGGGAAGGATCTCAAGATGGATGGCACGAAACCCTTGGTGAAACCCATCCATCCCTTCAATTGGTAAATCTCCTTAGCAGCCGCCATCCAACTCTTGAAAGAGCCGTTGAACTTGTCATTTGCCAGCAAATACGACTTGATCACATCGGATGGATAGGCAGTAACCCAGAAACAGGAGGCACTGAATCCTCCTGCCCAAAAGTTAATGGCAAAGTCACTCATATTGGTGTTCTCCTTCATGTATCTGGTAAAGATCTCATAAGACCCCCACCATGTGATGAAGTTTGTTCTGAAGATCAGTGTCGATAACAGACCCTTATATAATCCATGGATACCGAGTCCAGAGGTCTTGTAAATGTCCCTAATCACCGAGATTGGACCATTGTACTTGTTGTTTTTAGCACCGTATTGGACCTGAAGCTTCACCTTGGCGAGCTCTACAGGGGCAGCGATGAATGACACGGTCCATCCAGCGAGGACACCAGCAAAGACGTGTCCCTTCAAGTCCATTCTTTCCTCATCTGCGTAAAAATTGCGCTTGATGATGCGACGGTAGTTATGCAGTGATCCAAGCATGATGGAGTCCATCATAATCCAGCCAAACAACGGCGGCGTGAAGCCCAGGTAAAAGCCCTTGACACCTTGTGTCTTGAGAGTCTTGTAACAGCAGTCAAGGGGACCTTTGAAGCGAGTTGAATCCGTTTGCAGACGCACTTTAATGGTGTCGAACGGGTGGCCGACGGTGTTCTTCGCTATGCCCGAGAAAACACCGGCGACGAAGCCGATGTAGCCTCCTGGAGCCTGTTTCTTGGGCTGTTCCTTGGTCTCGGAGGACATACCTTTGTGTACTTTGGTAGCAGTGAGTGTAGGACTATCCTTCCGTCTGCTCTTCTGCTGCTATTTGATCCCCGGAAACACTTCTTCGTCAACGAAGCTGCTGACTCATGAAAAATTCCACCCACACACCCATCTCCACACCAAGCCAGATCAACGGACGGGGAACAAAGAAGGAACTTGCAGGGAGAGACTACATCGATAAACTACCATAATATACCTCTTTTCCTAGTGGCTTTAAAAATCGTACTTGACCCCAACGGCAATCCTTGGCAGCAGCAGCCATGTCGCACAGTAAAGTATCAGCACAAAGTCAATGAAGATAAGAAGGAACTTGAAGCCCATAAGTCTTGCCAGTGCACCGACAAAGAATGGCAGAACAGCAGAACCCATGCCTCCTAGTGAGTTCACGAGTCCTGATCCTGCAACATGCAAATGGACGGGAAGGGTCTTCAAAAGTGTCACCGCAGCCGTTGGGAATAACGGGCCGATGAAAACACCCATGATAAAAGTCAGAACCTTAGCCAACCTCTCAAAGTGATCGCCAGAATACACAAGACAAAACACCACAAAGGCACTGAATGAGACCCAGCTGATTAACGAGTACCATTTATTGGCCCTGTACTCGTTCCTAAACTTTTTTGTAACAAAACCCAGCAGCATTCTTCCACAAGTTAAACCAATCCAAAACCAACTCACAATATAACTTGCCTCTAGCTGCTCCATACCCTTAACCTTTCTTAAATAAGTCAAAAGCCATGAGCCAATACTCAGCTCTGCACCGATATAGAAGAAGAGATAGGCAGAGAAGCACAGAATCAATTTATCCTTCAACAAAGTGAAGATGCCACCATTGACCGTGGACTCGTCCTGATCCTTCGTCGTCAGGTATTCGTACTTCCACTGTGTCTCATGAGGGAAGACCAACCATACACCAGCACAGCTGCATCCACTCAACACAGCCAAGGTGGCATAGTAGCTTCTGTAACCCCAGTGATTCAAGATTAAACTCACAACGGGAGGAGCAATGACAGATCCAGCACCATAAAACCCATGCAACAGCCCCATAATTTCATTATTATCCTCAATCCCACTCAAGAATACATTGCAGCAACTGTCAAGCAATCCGACCCCCAATCCATAAAAGAAGTAGACACAAATGAATAACGGTAAGATCTCCGTCATACTGATAACGGTGAAAGGAACCAACAGGCATCCTGTGGCAAACAACATTGCGCCTCTTCTTCCAAACTTAACATGCAAAACGTCGTTATATAGAGCAGCAACGGCATATCCGGCGAACTGGAGCATGAACACCACACTCACCGTCGTCTCTGTAGTGTGATAGTGCTCGACAAGATAGGGAAGAAGAGTACCCACCGTCTGATCTGCCAGTCCCAATACGGTGAAGAGGCCGAAACAAAAGATAATTTGAACACGAAGATGAATGGATTCTCGCCAGTCTAAGGAGTCAATGTGTATTGTGTGATCTTTGAATTGGACCTTTTGAGGATACGAGGTTGGAGAAGGCAGAGGCGATAAGGGAGCATCATTGCGGGACTCGGTATCATTGGGCAAAAGCTGTTCCTGGAGCTCAATGTCTATGGAGTCAGCCATTGGAATCGTATCTTCGTTTCCCAGTGAATAACTAGAAAACTTCCCATTGTTAAAACAAGATTAAAGAAAAGAAGTCTGCACAAGCTTCCCCTGATATTCCGATCCAGCGAGAATCATTGCCCCTTGTTCGCGATTCCGGGGAAGTTACCCAAGTTGGCAATCTTCTGCGCCTACGCTTTTAGCCATGTAATTTCTCTAATTTAGCTTAATTGAGATGTTTAGTAGCTCTTTGTGGTGATATAGTATTCTGTGCTGGTCTAAAGTGTATTTGACGATTTTTTTCAGGGCTCATGAAGTCAAATTGAGACTAATTTTTTCTCAGCTGACTTTCTTTTGATAATTTAAATATAGATTAGTACCTCTTACTCTAATTATATCAAAAAAAGGCAAGAAATTAGGTAGGCCTAAAAAATAGTCCCCAATTGACCAATTGTTGTCTGTAACCACTTGGCTGTCTCAAACTGACCAATCTAATGGTGTAATAGCATGATCTTTTCTTGCAGGTATATGAGATAGACTAGATTCTTAGAATTGAAGTTTTCAGTTCAAGTTAGTCATTTATATAGTACAATCTTATATGTTTATTATTTATTCCATGCTAACAACGACTTTACCCTGGGCCTTGTGATCAATGATCGTAGCAATGGCCTCCTTGAAGTTCTCAAGCTTGTGGACAGAGTCAACTGGAACTTCCAGAACACCTTCCTCAAACAAGCCCTTAGCATACTCATACCAGGTACCATCCTCAATGTAAGACCAGACAAAGGCAAATGATCTTGGGAAGAGCAACAACTTGATGTTCGCCCATGACAAGTATTGGGTCATTGGGGAGTGGTAATCACCGACAGTGGTACCGTTGATAGAAGTGTAACCAGAGCCTTCAGACTTTGGTTTGAGGACATCATCCATACACGAGATAAACTCACTAGAGCCAACACAATCAACAATGATGTCGAACTTACCATTCTGCTTAACAAGCTCGAGGACTTGGGACTTCACACTGCCCTTGGTATAGTCTACCATAACATCAGCACCGTATCTGAGCACCTTCTCAGAGGAGGAAGATGAGTTGACAGACACCACGAACGGAACCTTATGCACCTTTTTAAGGAGCTGAATGACAAAGGCTCCGACAGAGGTGGCACCACCAATGACAAGAATATTCTGACACTCGGATGGCTTCTTAAAGTGGACGAGGGTGGTGTAAGCAGTACCAAAGGTGAGTGGGAATGCAGCGGCTTCCTCCATGGTTAAATTCTTTGGAATGGTACCGATATTGTGGTTCTTCTTGGTGTTGATGATGAGATACTGTGACAAGGTACCCTGCTGGGTGTAAGTGTCTTCAAAGAGACCAGAGACCTTGTCACCCTTTTGGAACTTCGTGATTGAGGAGCCCACAGCCTCGATGACTCCGGAAAAATCACGACCAATACCAGCATCAGTTCTCGTGAAGAACTTGAAGAAGCGAGATGAGTTGTAGAGGATCAGATCAACTGGGTTGAGAGCAGCGGCGGAAACCTTGACGAGGATGTCGTCTGCACCGAGCTTGGAAGCATCATAGGAGCGCTCAATAAGCTCGAGCGGGCCGCAGTAGTGATAGCCGACCTGCTTGTAGGTGAAGGAAGACATCTTGTGAAGTTCCAGGAGTGGATTGGATCTCCCTAGGTTTGAGTTCGTGCGCATAAGGAGAGAGATGTGATAAATTTTCCCGGTTATGCATAACTTGCCGAGCTTGGAACAAGCAAAAAAAAAGTATCCGCAACCAGATAATATTACGCCTCTCTACGTCAGCCATTGATGAACAGCTGTAGGTTTTAGGAAATCACTCGTAACTATTATTCGTTATCGTAACACAATTCTCTCACTGTGGTGGGATGGCAGGGGTAGTGGATGCCTTCTTCTTCTTCTTTTCTTCGATCTGCTCAACCTTGATGTCGTTAAGGCCTTTCTCTTTCAAGAGACCAGTGATGTACTCCTCGATAGCGTCACCAACATCACCTTGAACAACAATCTCCTCTTTCTTGTCAGCACCTTTTGTCACAGAACAACCAGTAGCAAACTTGGAGGCGAAAGTCTTGGCCAGTTTCTTCATGTCAATGTCAAACACCTCGAGACCTGACACTGCAATAGCATGTTTTCTCTTTGTTCTTTCAATTCTCTTGAGCACAACCTTCGACTGGAGCTTTTTCTGAAGCTCACGCTCCTGTTTGGCCTCTTCCTTGGCCTGCTTCTTTTGCAAGTCCTTCTCAATTTTCTCCTGCTTCTCGAGAGAGAGTGTGGATGTTTGGTTAGCGAGACTGTCCTCGGAGTAAAGCTTTTCAAAGAGCTCCGGCTCCTCCTCCTCGAGCCAGACCTTGCACTTCTTGAAAGTAGCACCGAACTCACAGTACTTCATTAGGTTGTTAGTATGGTCCAAGTAGCAACTTAATAGGGAGAAAGATCACGTACCTCTGGTGGGAAGGAGCAAACACCACAGTAGAGAACGTCCTTTGGTTGCATCTGATTTTGAGGAGTTAGTAAGCAGTACTTAATTGATTGAAAAGACTAGCAGTCCAATGGAGAAGGGTCAAACATACCTTAACGTCAGCCATTCTCGTACTTCTTGTCCTGAAATGTTCTTGGACTTGACACAACAACTTAAAAAGGTGTCAAGACTTTCAAGTCCGAGAAAGGGCGTCCATCCATCGGGACCCAAAATATTTCGCGTAGACATTACCCGGATTCCGCGATGACGTTTGTTCTTTGTTTACCTCCAAATGATCCTTTGAAGACAGGTCACTTACACAGTGCAAGTCTCCAAGAAGACCAGCGGCTATGTCCTTTGACGAGAACGTGGCTAGAAAGAAGTCCACCCGCTGGGTGAAGGCTTCCCAGGCAAACTATGACGGCGACGACTGGTAAGTTTGAGTCATCTCCACCTCAAGTCCGCTGCTCCAGATGTACGCGCGTACGTGCTGGGGCTATGTATTAAAGAGACTATCTTGAACAAAGGAATGAGCACGAGATACTAACACCACTGACTACAGGAGCGATGATGACTACTATGGGGACGAAATGGATGAGAATGAGACCATACCGGCTGTGCCGAAGCTCCCGGAACTCCCAGACGACACCATTGCCGCTCAGACGATTGTCGCCAAGGAAAAAAGTGACGATGAGTTCAGCTATGGCGCCCCAACACCTGATCTAAGCTCCACCAAGTTTGCTGACATTGACATTGATGAGAAACCAGAAGGGAATATAGAGTCTGAAACGCCAATTGCCGAGGCAACTGCTCAGGTAACGGATGATGAGACTGACGAGTATGCACAGATCATCCAGGATGACGCGGACGAGGATGATGAGTACATTCCACAGACAACCAGTCGATTTCAGGCTTTCCCAAGTGATGAGACTGAAGGTTCGTCTGCGGCTGATCAAGATGTGTCATCGGAAGTGAGTGCTCCTCAGCAACATAAAGTTCCTGATCAACCACAAGAGGTGGAGAAGCAGGAGCAACCACAGCAAGATGAACCATACGACTCGAACGTTGGAACTAGCGTATTTGCTCCATTCCCAAGTGACTCTGACCAGATTGTTCCAAGTGATGAAGTTGTTGGCAGAGTAACATCGGAACCACTTGAGACCCAGGAGCCGGTGGAAGAAGAGGTTTTTGATCATTACAGCGACGAAAGCACACCGGTACCTGATGACATTGCACCTGCCACACAAGCATCTCATTCTCCAATCCCTCATGACACAGATTCTGATAAGGACGACGACTATGTTCCACGAAGTGATGGACACTTCCACTCTGACTTTTCAAAGACACTAGACAGAGAAACAGAGGATGACAACGTCATTCCGGGATCCACATACGCTTCTTCGATCCGCATTGATGGTAGTGATAACGAAAAAGATTTGGCCGCGCCATATCACTCGGATGGTGACGATGAGGCCGACCACTCAGATGATGTTTCAGTTACTGACATGAAGAACCTTTCCCTTCGCGATGTGAGTGAAGCAGCTAGTGAGACGACAGCAACACCAACAATCATAAAGACAGCACCATCTAAGAGTGACCTCACTATTGATGCCCCAAAAGCCAATTCTTCATTCACCCCACCTCTTGTTAGTCCGGCGCCATATGAGCTCTCAGATGCAGACACGCTACATATCCAGGATCCTGAAAGTCCACATGATATTGAATCAACCGCCTCAAGGACTGAAGGTGGAGCGGAAAGCACAAGGTCAGAAGTTGGAAATACCTCAAGGCTCTCCACTTACGAGGGTTTACAGGAACATGCCTATCTGAGGGACTTGATCAGCACGCCGGATCCGAACTCATCTGACACGGACAAGTTTGCACCGGTACCGGAGCAAGGTCAACCCGATGGACCAGATCCAGAGCTAGGGTCTCGTAAGAGCATGGAACCACAGCGTGACTCTCAGTTCTACCACGAAGTAAATGATTACTTCGATGACTATACGGATGAGAGTGCGGTGAATGAGAAGGGACTTGGCCTTACTAGAACGCAGTCTTCAGGATCTCTGTCCACTGGTGGTTTCTCGATCAGAAGTGAAGGCTACAGATCATCCAAACTGAGTGACAGGACAGAAAGCTTTACCGGTAATAGAACGGCAAGCTTCACTAACCGCAGTTTCTCTGATGCTCAATCTACCCAGGGATCTACGAAGGATGCTGCTGAGAAAGAATCTCATTTGAATCCAGCAATGTCCATCAACTTTGGTCAATGGAGACCAAACACTGAGAGTTTCAGAGATCAGTTCATTAGTGGAACAGGCAATAATAATACCACAGCGCCTCCGCTACCAAAGATTGACCACTACTCGAGAAACTCGCGTGGAGAGATAATTGAGGATAATGCATCCATGGCTGAGAGTATTGCCCCATCACATACAGATTCTGAGTTGAAGAAGCAGATCAGTATCTCATCAGCTACATCGTCGAACAATACTACTCAAAACAACACTTCTATGCTCTCTGTGCTCGACAATGAAGAGGAACAACACAAGAGAGAGTCGAGGTTCCTCAAAGATGGAACATCTTACAAGACCCCATCCGAGACAATGCTCCCAGTGCACATTCCACTTGATACACCAAGTTCTACCGACTCTTCCAAGCCACATGGTCATTACTTCCATGAGCATCTTTCTACGTCGAGTCATACCCTTGTTGGCAGCAAGAAGCTTCCAATGCGTAAACCACCCTCATACGACATCAAGAAGATTGCTACTATTGACAATCCTCAGTTGAGGATCAAGAAGTATCGTGAAGCTCGTGAAGAGGAGGCTAATGTTTACACAGGTCTTGAGGTCTGGATCGACTCGGCATTGGAGAAGGTCGAAATGGTGAGCTACAAGAGTCCTGTGACTTCTCATGTTAAGCAGGCTTACGCTGAGGCTTCGCAATTCAGTAGAAAGCACACAAACATCAATATGGGATCTTTCTTGAACAAAAGAAAAGTTCTCAGTGAGACAAGTTCGTCTGCTCACAGCATTGCTAAGGGTGCCAAGGGATTCTTCTCAAAGGGTAGAAAGATGATCAAGAGTGAGAAGTGAAAGGGATAAACCTTTGAACCATGAGACTTCAAGGCAAAATAATACAAGCTCCACATAATGTGATTCATTTTCGTATCTCATTTATTACATAACATTACCTCTTGCGCATCTTGGCACGAGCCTCACCCATACGCTTGTTGGTCTTCTTGCGCTTGACACCAGCGATAGGATCGATATCGTAAAACTCCCCCAAAGTTGACTGTGTTCCTTCTCTTTTCTTCTTGTTAATGTCCCTAATAAGAGGCACCAGAACCTGATCGACTCTTTCCTGGGACCAACCAACAGTCTCCATCAAAAAGTCTCTGAGGCGATCCAGATCAGGATCACCCCATACAAACTCAGTTGGATCGTGATCAACCTCTGCAGCAAGATAGGCCTGGTCGATCCTCTTGTCTGGGAAGGTCTTGTCCAAGATTACGTCGTTCTTGAGCATTTTCTTTCTTAAGGTCTTTTCCCATTGATTCTCCTTCTTCTGCTTCTCGGTGTCAAACTGAGCATCCATGAACCAATCTCTATATTTTTCCAAATCACCAAAGTTGGCCAAGATCTCCATAGCATTGACAGGACCGATACTTTTCAATCCCTCAGTGTAATCACTTCCAAGTAAATGAGCCAGCTCAATTAACTTCTTTCGACTGAGACCTTGCTTTTCAAGCTCCTTACCACTGTAAAATTCGACGTAGTGCTTTTCATGGAACATGTTTCGGTAAACCCTGTCACCACCAAACAAGAACACATCGGAATCATCGGTGATTATACCGTCAACGAGCTTCAATCTTAGAAGTTCAGCACATTGGGCTTCTGCTTCCATTGGCGCAGTGATGTATGGGATACCGAACCTGGCCAGTAATTCTTGAACTTCACGAACCATGGCCACGGTGACTTCATCTGCATCTCGAAGTTCTTTTTGTTGCTGCTTCTTCAGTGTGGCTTCTGTCTCCAGGAATGATGGAGTAAGAATATGTGGATTGAGGCCCTTTTGAAACTCAGCATGCTCTTCTTCCTCACGCTCAAGAATGTCATTGAGCTGTTCTTCTTCAGATTCGTAGAATTCGTAGTCAAGTGGAGGTGCTGGGGTTGGTTGTTCTAGGACTGATGTGGACTCCTTAGTAGCCTCAATTGAATTATCAGTCTTTGGTGTCCTCGATTCTTCAGGAGTTTGTGACTCTTCATGATCTGAGTCAAGGTTGATGACCTCATTTACAACGACCTCATTATCGCTCTCAGACTGCTTATCTCCCTCCTCTTTCTCGAGCATCTCCTGAGCCTCGCTCCAAGACACAAGACCAATAGATTCATCTTGCTTTCTAGTTTGTTGTTCCTTTTTCTTGGCTTCGTATGGGTTTACGAATGAGTTTTGGAACCAAGATGGAACAACCGGTGTTGGATTATCCTGTGGGGCGTCCTTTGTTGGAGTTGGCTCTTTTGATGGCATCTTGCGTTTTGCTGAATCGGATGAAGTCAAGTTGAGGAGGTGATCCATCTCCGGCCTTGTTCTTTCTTCATTTGCTGCCTTTGGTGGTGGGGGAGGGGGATTTGTCATGGGTTGTGGTATGGATGGGGAAAAAGTCTTTGAACCCAATGAGAATACAGGTGGTTTAGGTACAGACGGTTTGACCACTTGTGGTTTGGATGAGGATATCTCGGTCGAAGTGGCAGTCTCACCAAAGTCGAACGGTATGTCCTCAAACTCAACGTCCTCCTTATCACTTTCCGGTTCTAGCGGTTTCGTCTTCTTGATGTCCCCCTTGGGCGATTTCTGCTCGATAATTTGCATCTCGAGTTCTTGCTGTTTGTGAAGATCCCGTTTGGATTTTTCAATTGCTTCTCTGAGTTCCATTTCCTCAATCTTACGCAAAGAGTGATAGTTATCATCCTCAGCATGGTCATCACTCATATCAACAAACTTCTTACCCCTAGACTTTGATGGACTGAAAGAGAAGGACTTTATAGTGCCTTCGCCCTCGGGTAAGGAAGAAGCCGGCGGAAGCGGCATAGCACTGATACTCTGGTTAGTCTTCTTCTTCTCCCTTGGTCCAAGGTCAATGTCTTCCCATTCAATCTCATCATCGTCTGAGGCCACTGGATCACCTCTCTCCCTTTTCAGCTCCTTATCAAGGTCAATCGGGTTCTGAGCATTCAATCCCTTGTCATCTTCAAGACTCAGGGCCCAGCCACCCTCCGTTTTCTGGATTTTATAAGCTCTATCTTTTTCACTTGCGATACGACGGGTCTCCTGTCCAAGGATG
The DNA here is from genome assembly GCA_022641835.1 of Petasospora fabianii. Taxonomy (NCBI): domain Eukaryota; kingdom Fungi; phylum Ascomycota; class Saccharomycetes; order Phaffomycetales; family Wickerhamomycetaceae; genus Petasospora; species Petasospora fabianii. The sequence goes on along the minus strand of CP048716.1, from coordinate 915,614 downwards.
TCATCTGCACCGGACATACCACTTACATTCATGAGCCTCTGTGTGAAGTAGTTACGTCTCTGCACCATTTGGATTTGGAATTTGGAAAAGTTCAAAGACTCTGGGAAGATGTTCTCAAGCTGATCCTTGGTGTATCCCATTCTCAGTCGGGATCTGAGTCGCAGTTGTGAGAGAACCATGTACTGTGTCGTGAGTGGGAGGGCGTCGAACTCTGCCGATGCCGGGTCGATGGTGTTGAGATCGATACCGTCTAGCTCATCGTGAAGTTGCTCAGTAAAGTCTTTATACTCATCCGGATTCATAAGACGAGTATCGTGCTTATCGTGTGTGAAGCCTTCAATCTTAGGGAGTTCGTACTCATCAGAGCCTCTGAACTTCTTCTTCTCTGGGGACTGTTTCCTGGCGAGGGCATTCGGGTTTGTGAGCTCTTCCATGTAGTGATACTCTGTATTGTCCTCATCAACTTCAACGTTTTCTAACTTTTTTTTGGGACTGGCATTGGCGTTAGCTGTTTCCATTTGCTTTTGCATTTGAAGAGCAAGTAACTTCTGCGCCGTCTTCTCGGCATTGTCTCTCTTACCTTGTCTCCTTTCCTTTCTGTTGCGGATGATTTCTTTTTTAAGCTGCGGGGCTCCTCCATCAAAGACAAACACTGGAAGGATTCCAAAGTACAAGAGTTTGCAGATTCTGCGGAAGAAGCCGACAATGTGTGATGCGTGAAGCTTTTGGCCCTGCTGGGAACGTACTGCTTTGAGGAACTGGTAGATCCAGATGGAGGCGTCCACGGCGAGTTTGCGCCTGCTCAGTGACTCTAGCCGTACGGGCCTGGCAGAGGGCTCGAGGATGTTCCAGAGCTGGTGGACACCCATGTTTCTGTTGCCTTAGGAGGTTTCCAAAGTATCAAGTGGCAAAGAGATTAGAAAGAGATGAAGTGAAGTGCTTGCGCGCACAAAAAATCCGGTGGCACAAAAGACTCGCTATCTCAACGGAACCACTACTTGTCAACACACGGGCCACGCACACAGAAGACAACGACTAAGATGGACGATTCGGACTCGTACGAGAGTGAGGACGACAATGTACAGGTGAAGCGCAGAAACACGCGCAAGAGCGTCAAAAGGGGAGAGTTGGCGGGGCAGAATGGAGGATATGCTTGGGAGGATGAGTATCAACGTTCTTGGGACATCGTTAAGGAGGATGAGGGTGGATCGCTAGCGGGAATTGTCGATGGCATGCTCGAGGCGAGGAAGAAGCGTGTGCTTAAGAACGTGACTCCCTTCCAGCGAGGCATCATTCGTCATCTGATCCTGGTGCTCGACCTTAGTGCCTCGATGCTCGAGAAGGACCTCCGGCCCAACAGACACGCACTCACCGTGACAAATGCAATGGCCTTTGTCACTGAGTTCTTTGACCAGAATCCCATCTCACAGCTTGGAATTGTGGTGATGCGCAATGGTATCGCACAGCTGGTGTCGCAAGTGAGCGGGAATCCCCAGGATCATCTCGATGCGCTCAAGACGATCCGCAAACTCGAGCCTAAGGGTGACCCCTCGCTGCAAAACGCCCTCGAAATGAGTAGAGGCTTGCTGCTACATGTGGCCTCTCACTGTACGCGAGAGGTGCTCATTGTGTTTGGGTCGCTGTTTTCCATCGACCCGGGAAACATCCACAAGACCATCAACTCACTCGTGGAGGAGAACGTTAGGGTTAAGATCATTGGACTCTCGGCACAGGTGTCGATTTGCAAGGAGATCTGTAAGAAGACGAACTTCAATGATGAGACATCGTACAAGGTGATTCTTCATGAGCATCATTTCAAAGACTTGCTCATGGATGCCGTTGTTCCGCTGCCCGTCAATAAGATCAGCAAATCATTCACTTTAGTCAAGATGGGTTTCCCCTCGAGAAAATCAGAAGACATACCTTCTTTCTGCTCATGTCACTCGAAACTCACATATGGTGGATACATTTGCCCCAATTGCAAGTCTAAATGTTGCTCTCTACCCACAATCTGCCCATGTTGCAACATGATGCTCATTCTCTCCACACATTTGGCGCGCTCCTACCACCACTTGATTCCATTGAAGAATTTTGAAGAGGTGCCAGTTTCAGATGAGTATACATCCGAGATGTGTTTCGGATGTCATTCGCAGTTCCCTTCTGGTGTAATCACGAAGACCACAAGCTCTAGATACAGCTGTGGAGATTGTGGTAACCATTTCTGCATCGACTGCGATGTGTTCATCCACGAGACGTTGCATAATTGCCCTGGATGTGAGGATAAATGACTAAATACATGGATTTTATCCCCATTGAAGCACAATCCGTAGAGGGAATAAGTAAATTAGTGTTTAAACAATAAGCTTTAATATCCTCGCGCAAGCCCAGGGCTCATAACCGTTAAAATCTTGTTCTAAAAATTTGCCGGCGTATCAAAAGACACAACTCAAGGAATTTACAACTTGGAAATAGCAGCGTAACTCTTCCAGAGACTCACACCTAGACACAAACCCACCACAATGTCTAAGCAGGAAATCTATTCGCCCGAGGGCCTCCGAATCGACGGCCGCAGATGGAACGAACTCCGCCGCTTTGAGTGCCGCATCAACACCCATCCAAACTCATCCGATGGCTCATCCTACGTTGAACAGGGAAACTCCAAGACAGTGTGCATTGTCCAGGGTCCCATGGAGCCCTCCTCAAGGGCCAACATGTCTTCTACACAAGCCACCCTCAATATTTCGTTGAACGTGACACCGTTCAGCTCCATCGATAGAAAGAAGAAGATGAGGAACGAAAGACGTATCATGGAGATCGTGACGAGTTTAAAGAGAACTTTTGAACAAAGTATCATCACAGAGAAGTATCCACGTACAGAGATTTCGATCAGTGTGCACGTTCTGGCCCTTGATGGTGGTCTCATTTCCTGTGTTACAAATGCCATCACTCTGGCCCTGATCGATGCAGGTATCGCCATGTATGACTACATTTCTTCTGTCTCTGCTGGATTTTACGATAATACACCACTACTGGACTTGAACTCGCTAGAGGAAAACGATGTCAGCTTCTTGACCATTGGTGTTGTGGGGAAAAGTGAAAAATTGGCCCTGCTTATTCTGGAGAACAAAATTCCATTGGATAAGCTTGAGTCGGTTCTCGCCATTGCCGTTGCTGGTGGCCATAGAGTTAGAGACATGATGGACAAGGAAGTTAGAAGACATGGTGAACTTCGTTTGTCAAAGCTTGCTAATAAGTGAAAATGGTAATTTCTCATGATAATGTTACGACCAACCTCAACCCTTTTTGGATTCCATCAGTAGCTACTACGCGGTTATAGATCTCCTTTCCGATATCATTAATGCATTTGCTTTCTTTATTATGTTACTGTGGCTTAGCCTTTGGCCCCCAGTTCTTTTGTGGGTTCTCCTGATATCTCGTAATCTTCAACTTTCTCAATTTTTCCACTTTGGCACTCATCTCATTCAACTCAAATGATACTTCCTTCTCACATTTCACATTTTCATTAGTCAAGATACGATAACCAGCAGTGGTTTCACTCAACTTGTCCATTTTGTGCTCAGGACATCTCTGCTTCACGTACTCTTTCAACAATCCCCAAATCTCGCCCCAAGGAGCATTAGTCTTGATAGCAGATGGGATAGCATGTGTTAAGGAGGCATCGTATCCCAAGTTACCAAGACCAGCAATGAGAACTTTGAGAGGTGGAACTTGACACTTGATTATAGATGAGACACGTTCCGGTTTGAAATAGAACTGAGCATCATCCAATTCATTCTGTGCCAAAGTGAGCATACCTTCGATTCTCTTTCTTGTTTTGTAAATCTCATCACTGGCATCCTTGTTCAACTCGAGAACTTTGGAAATGAAGTCCTTGTTATGCAACTTGCCGTTATACATTGGACCGGCAACGTGGTTGACAAATCCACAATATGAACACAATGGGCCCAAATTTTGAGGAGCCTGTGCAAGACCAAATTTCTTGGTTCCATTCTCTCTAACTGTGACTTTACCTAAAGGTTGGTCCTGGATGGCACCACATCCGGAACACATGTATTGTGTACTCATCTTGGACCCGAGCTCTTTGACCTCGGCAGGTGATGTCTTGACTCTGATGAACAGTCTTACGTAGAAATCGATTGAGAGACACATCAATGGCTCAATTGTCTTCTTATACTTGGCAGCGGAGTTGGAGATCATTCCCAACACGAGTCTGAGAGCAGCTTCGTGGGCAGCATCATGATTGATGAGTGGTGAGCCACCATATAGGGCAAAACATTTCTCAGGGTATCCACCACCAGCGAGCACAGCAAGATCTGTGCATGTCACGAGGAGAAGACCATCATTACTAACGGATTGGATAGCTGCGTCAATGAAAGGGGAGGCAGTTCCATAAGGATCGAGATCAATAACGTTAAAGAGCTTCCCGTCGGCTTTGGATTGATGCATGTATGCGTTGGCATCTCCCTTGTTTGGAACAACAATGTTTTCAACACCGTTATATTTGGCATTTCTTTCGATGGACTTTACAGCCTCTGCTAGGAAGTCATTGGCAACAACACGCTGAACACGAGGAATCTCCTTGGCGTATCGCACGGCACGAAGACCAGTGGCAGAGAGGGCTTCGAGGATTGAAATGTATGGTCTTTGGTTATCAGGTTCGTCCTGGTCGTGCTTACGCTTCTTGATCAATTGCTCCCCGTAGATCTCGGACCATGCGCGGATCGAAAGCGTGGAGAGGTCTCTATTGAACTGTTGGATAGGGTTGTAAAAGACATCTTCGGCCTTTGGGAAGAGAATGGTGGCAGATCCCTCTGTGACTGGGTTGAATTCGGAGTTGTCAATGGTAGTAGTAGTGGTGGCCTCTGAGACCGATGGTGGTGGAGTAGACATCTTGCGGAGGCGAATGAGACGTCTGAATACAGAGAGAGCACGGCTCATACAACCCAAACGGATCAAAACAAAAAGGAGAGGGGGGAAATTGGAGAATTTACAGAGCGATGAGCGATGAGGTTAATATGTCCCGAGATAAATTTATTTTCATAAAAAAAAAGAAAAAAATAATAGAAGTGGTGTCTGGGTTTCTTTCGATTTATCAAACGGAAAAAGGCGGCTCGGGGAATTACATATATATGTTTATCTTTAAATTATGATTTGACAGTAGGAAAAATGATGTGGCTGCTGTTTGGGTTCATTGTGATGCCCATACCGCTGATTGGACTGTTAGTCTGGGCAGGGTATGTTTTGCCTTCTATACTTTATTTCCTTCCCTTTTCTTTCATCAAGTAAATGCTAACAGATACCGGAATAGCAAACACCAAGATTGGCTACAGATCCAACTCAACCAAATTGAACACAGATTAGTGTCACTAGAGCATCGATTGTTTGGTGGGAGACTTAGTAAGCTGCTTTCCTTTGTTCTCTCATGGACAGTACCAGTGATCTATACCTCTTTATTCTCGGGACTTATCGCCGTGTTTTACAACCGAGTCCATTTCAAGTTGACAAATCCACACACAACTTTACATAACATAACTCTGTTCACGTTATTCTTGACGTTTGTCATGGCAATCTATACGGAGCCCGTACGATCACGGGATCCAATAAGACCAGAGTATCCGAGATGGGGACATGACAACATCATCTTCTTTGATGCTGATTGCTCAACGTGTCGAATAGTCAAGCCTGCCCGATCAAAGCATTGTAAGTACTGTGGAGGTTGTGTGTTGTTGTATGATCATCATTGTGTGTGGTTGAACAACTGTGTTGGGCTGGGCAACTTTGTATGGTTCTATTCCTTCCTGGTGATGAACTGTGTAGTGTTGACGTGGGGGTCGTTGTTGATGTTACCATTGGCATGGAAAAACTACAATGTTGGTGCTGATATCACTGACGAATTAGCATTGGGGACGGTGTGTTTGCTATTTGCCATCATGGTGATCTGGTTCACATGGATGAACTCGGGTCTGATCAAGACAGGCATGACGACGAGTGAACAGATGAGATGGGAGATTGTGCACGATATAGTGGCAGACGGAGAGCTCTACGAATACGGTGGGAGATATTACCAGTATTTACCAGGGGAGAACGTGTTTGTCAGCGTCAACCAACAGGATTCACGCGTGGTGGACGTCGGTAAGCACCAGTTAAACAAAGTGGAGAGTATAGAATCACTGGTGAACAGTTATGACCTTGGTGGGTGGTGGGAGAACTTCAAGGAGAGGTGTTTATGTACGAGGACGCCCTTTTCGGAGTAAGAATAAAATCTGTATGCATTTGTATCTTTGGATTATGATCTGTAGATCCAAATCTCATCTGCGTGCTAAAATGTGCGTTTGTTGGCTTCTTGCGTCCGTGGCGAGTGCTTGTTGGGGACCAGTCGAAGTAACCGAGGGTTAACCTCGGTGGATGGCGCTTTAAGCCGATTATCTACTGATTTCTACGCAAAGATGATGATGCCTAAGACTTATTGTTTAGGATTGCAGATTGAAAGCTCAGATCCCTAGCCGTTTGAGAAGGATCGGCTGGATGGAAATGGGTGAAATCGTACGAGTTGGCTGCATACGATCAACTTGACAGGCCCGAGGAGCATGTTGTGCTGCACCGGGTGCATTAGTGCTAATTTTGTTGGCATTTTGAGCCAAGGCGGCCCCAGACATAGCCCCAGATCCGGAGCCAGATGATGTAAAGCGAGCCTTGAGCAGCGAAGTGGCAGTCTTCTTGGACAGTGCTTCATCAGAAGGTGGACGCAGCTTATATTTGTGGCTGATGACTTTCTTCTTAATCTCGCTGATTTGATTGCGTGCTGGAATAACGGATTTGGTGAATTGCGGGAAGAGAGGATCAGTCACATGGGATAAGGGCCTCTGGATCAGTTCTCTCTGGAACTTCACCTTGGATTCAACGTTCCTGAGCTTAATGTTGAGTTGTCGGGGCTGCTCAGCATTATCATCTGCATCATCACCCGCGTCATGATCATTGCTATCCTCGGTAAAATTGAGGCGTCTTCGCTTCACCTTCTTTGCCTGCCCACGTCCCGTTGGTCTAGGAGGAACTCTGGCATCCTTGTTGGTCCCTTGATCATGTTCAAATGAGCGCAGATCAAACGTCAAGTCTAAGCTGCGACAGAACGACTTGAACGCCGAGACAATTGTGGTGCCATGGAGACCATGAAGACCGTGGAAACCGTGAGCATCATCGTACTCGTCAGTGTAGTCTTCCCTACTCCGTTGTTTAAACTCGTGGCGATTGTGTCTGGAGGACCTAAAACCTCTGCCCAGTTCCCCTAGGTCCCCTTGGTCCCCTTGAACCCTTTGGTCCCTTTGGTCCCCTTGGGGGTTGACCTCAAAGTCATTTAGGTGCCCTATCTGCTGCGACTGCGTGTGCCTATGTCTGTGCGAATGGCCGAAAACCGACATCTCTGGGCGGCCTTAGAGATAGACAGAGAGACAGAGACATAGAGACAGAGCAAGGTGTAATGGCTACTTTTTTTTCTTTGTTGTTTTCCTCTTCTGTCTGTGCGCCGGTGTTTTGTGTGGCAATGTGCAGCACTTGCGTCGACCGGCAGATTTTAATCTCTTGTTGACTTTTGTTGTTAGTAGGATGGTCTTTTAGGTTAGTCCTTTAGTTTGATTCTTGGCAGTGTAAATGGAGCTTTAACCATTTATTATGTACCATGCTTATTCAATCACTAGGGTATAATTGTACCAAGTAAAATACACTAATTATACCCGCACTAATGTCCCAAAAGGGAAATCGCCGTTCTACCAAGACTCTCGCCTCTCCACAACTAAAAACACAACTGTGCACAACCACCACAACCTCTACAGCTAAATTTCCCGCTGAAACTGTAATGCTACTATGTTGCCCGCATAGCAATCCTAAAAACTACCTAGATTTCCCACGGTTCCCACGATTTCAAGCATCAGGGGCTAGCCAGCCCCGTGCGTATCGTTGCAGGTGATGGCCCTCAAATGCTGTCTTCGCTGCATCAATGCATGCTAAAACTCATACAGACATAATACACTTTCCCCTTTCGTATAAAGAGACACAGTGGTCCTTCCCTGAACCCTTCAGGCTGTTTTTTTTCCCCTCTCCCCTGCTCCCAATTTAGTTCACATCCAAATTGCCTACATCTGCATACAACATCCTACCAAAACCACCCCGCTAAACCCCTCAATCATACTGAACAAGACCCAATAATGCCCAATCGTAAGCCAAAGACTAGTTATTCGTGTGCTCCTTGCAAACGGCTCAAGATCAAATGCGATCATAACGTGCCGTGTTCTTCTTGTGTGCGCAATTCAAGACAGGAAGAATGTCTACAATCACCAGCAAAGAGCCTAACACAATTCAAAGAACTCATAAAACCTAATGCCCATTTCGGTAGGATAAACAAACAACCAACATCACCGATCAAACCACAACCGGTTCTTTCAGTACGGAAACAATCCAAGAGTAGTTCAATTTCATCAATCTCGTCCCATGATGGAACTTTCAGCTCACCGGAGGAGACATATTCAAAACAAAGTGTACCGCATGTCTTACAATACTACCCTTCATCATCCTCTGTTTCATCATCATCCTCATCATCAGTTTTCCACAATGCTCTCCTTCCTAGCCGAGAAAACTCTCAGCTTATGGAGGCAATTGTCAAGGATCAGACAACGAAGCTCGACGAACTTGCGCAAAGGAGCACACATCTCATGAATCAAAATGCAGAACTTCAAAGACAAGTTGGATTGTATTATCAACTCTCTTCACGTCCAGGAATCCAAGATTTCGGTATTGAACAAATGTCTAGTGATAAGATCCTAAGTATGAAGAAGATGATGATGGAGCTACTCCCAGCAAGAAATATTGGTGCCATATTGAAGAAGCATTACTTCATTTGTGTATCTTACCTCAATGATGTCATCATTGATCCATCTGATTTTGAGAAAGATTATGAGAAACTTTGGAGTCATATCGTTAATGATCGGGTAGTTAATGTTGATTTATCATTCTTGGGGTTATTACTCATGGTCTTCACTCTGGCACTTCGATGTGCCCCAAGAGAGTTAATGCTTAGCAATGAAGCATTATTGAGACAATGGTGGTCCGCGGAGACATTGGAACAGACATGTTTGACTTGGTTTAGGGCATCAAGACAAATATTGGCTTTTAAAAAGACTCCAGAGATTACTAGGGTACAAATATTTGTCCTTCAGGCCACTTATTGTTATTTAGTCGATGATCTTGAAACATTGGAGGAGATCTTGCCACAGGCAGTTTATGATGCAAAGAAGATAAGACTTGATGATCCCGCAGTTAACGATACAGAGTTATATCGTTGTGTTTGGTGGTCTCTTTGCTCACTTGACACAATGAGGGCATTGGAATCACACAAGACACCATTAATTATGTCGTGTTATTCCCGAGTTGAATTACCCGAAAAATCCTCATATTGGAGAAATAGAGCACAAATGTGCAAAACCCTCAATACTATCTTCACTCACGATTTCTACTCTACAGGAAAGGCAGCAAAGATCCAGAAGATCATCGACATTGACAAAGAGCTGGTATCATTTGTCCATGGATTTCCTGCTCAAACCGGGAAACTTTCCCGATTCCAAAGAACGGCACTCTACACGGAACTTTGCATCCACAGATATAGACTTTATGAAGCTTTTCTTCAAGATGACATCCCTATTGCATCCTCAATATGCACACACATCGTGCTCTCAATGTTTGAGATGTACAAGACTATTAAACAGTACTACATTGTTTCACAGGACCCACTCTACATCACACTTTCTCCCATATTAGTGCGTGCCGCTATCCTTTCATCAGTATTCTTAGTACGTTTCACACGGTTGAGTGTTACTGATATTGATTCCATAAGAAAGGATATTCTATGTCTTCAAAATGATCTTGGTGCTATGGAGTGTTTCTCTCCACTTGGTGTTGTGTCATTTGGTGTAGAGTCCATGAAGTATTTGGAAGATTTCCCATTACAACATCGTCGGAGAAGTTCGGACTCGTTGAAGATGAAACTCAACTCTATAATGAACATGCCAGAGCAACTTAGCATTGACAAAGTACCACTCAGTCTCGTCAATGAGAGTTTAAAAGCTGTTGAGGAGTTGGCTGAACGTGACGCTACAGGAGGTAGTCAAATGGATACAGACCTCGGTCAAGATGAAATTGGGGAAACATGGGGATACATCTACGAGGACTATTGTGCCTTTATTCATTGACCTATTATCGATGGGAATATTGTTATGACTTTGTGTATTTATAATTTGTTATGCTTACGAACTAATCTAATTGTCTACTGAAGTACGCTCCCCGGAAATAACCGGAGTTAATGGAATCCATTGCCGAACTTTTTCAGAAGTCAGTTTCGCGAATTCGTTTTTGATTTCGAATGCGCGAGGGGAAAAAAGAAGCCAACAATTCAGACCAAGTTATCTTGAGATCACAGAGGTCTCTATAGGTTACCAAGAGGCATACGGGTGAAAATACGTGCAGAAGATGAAGATTCAAGACGCCCGCTCAGCACTGCTTTCGACACGCTCACTAGGTGCTTTACCGCCCGTCAATACAGAGAAGCCGCCCGCCGAAGGGTCACTGCTTCTCCAACGCGCTCTTCAGGCCGAGCACCAGTTGACACGCGTCCTTCACAGTGCTGGAATCTCACCGACTGAACCTCTACAAGAGAAGAACTCTGAGATCGACTCGGTGCTCGAGCTTCTTTTGTCACTGGCTGCTGAGGCCCCTAAGGGAAGCATTGAGGCTCTTGTCTGTGACGTGAATGCAGGACACATCTGTCTTCTCAATGGCGACTCCGTCGCCGCTCAGAAGCTCTTGGGTGCATCCGTCAAGGGATTCCCTCGCTCACATGTTTATGTCGAGGCATTGATATACAAGAAGTCGTATCTCTTGTCATTGCTCCACAATCTTCTTCAGGATCCAGAGGGAGAGAAGGACGCCTTGATCTCAGGTGTCAACTCATTCGCATACACACCAACACCGTCAAACATTGAAGCCACCGAATGGCTCAAGAGAATCTACACAAGGTTGAACTCGATAGCTCCAAACATGACTCTTTCACAGCTTTCCATGATCTTCAAGAACAAGAATTTCATCATATCCTACGCCAATTACACCTTCACTTCAGACACAGAACTCGAAACATTCATTAACGAGCGTGCACAGACGCTTCTATCTTCTGTGAAATTCCCACGAGCAGACGAACCAAACAATTACGAGCTTGAAGAGTTCATTGATCTCATCACACAGTCCCCAACCATTCCAATCACCACATACACCTCTATCGTCGAACGTGCCATGGGCAAGACCTATCAATCCCACATCGTTCTTAGATCATACATCCGCTGTATCCTCCAGGGGCGTAATCAGGATGATATCAGAGCCTCCATCGAAGTGTACTCTCAATATATCAAGGCATACTACGAACAGAACGGACACACATACCTGGACATTATATCTATCGTCCAGGTGTACGATCTCCTCCTAAAATCGTTTGTGCATGATGTTGAAACAGGTAAGATTTCATTAGTGACCATCTCTTCCTCAGAGTACCACTACTGGTTAAAGCAAATGAAAGCTTTGAGATCACTTTTACTCGAATTCTATTCCGCTCATGGGTTTGAGAAAGTTGTCGATGTTGATGTCTCGAAAGTGTTGGCTGGTTCCAGCGAGAGCTCACCATTGATACTATCAAAGTCCCTAAGAGTCGTTCTCTCAGAACTGTGGGCATCCTTGGGTCATACCACATATCTAATCAATCTTTCACATCACTCCATGTTCTCAGTGAATGCTGAGCATATTGAAGAAGCTATTCAGGATTACAAGCACTCAATCTACTTGTTGCCTGAAAACACCAATGCTGTTCTTCAGTACGTCAAGATCATCTCAGAGGTTCGCAGGGTTAAAGAGGCTTACCGTATCACAAAGATCTTTATTGCATCCCTTCCAAACACCTCACTGGCATATTTTGAATCATGGCACTTACTTGCCTTGATTCTCTCTGTCGAAGAAAACAAGGATGAGGCATTCAAGATGATCAATTTTATATTGTCCGAGGTTACGGACCTTGTGGAGTCTGATCCTAATACAATCGACTCCACTTTCAAAATCGCATTCATACAGATCAAGATGACACAACTTGCCATCATCGAATCCCTTTTCGGTACAGAACAGGCTCTGGATTCCCTCCCTGAACTGTTTGAACTTTTCCGTCGTTTATTCTCCTCTGATATCATCTCCACTGAAGAGCCAAAAAGCGCTCATTTGGAATCGGCAAAGGTGCATAGAAAGTCTCTTTCATTGACACGCACACAGACACTTTCAAAACTCAAATCACTCACCCATAATAACACCACAAACAACAGCAACAATAAACCTACTACAGAGACTCACCCGGTGGAAAATCAACCAACCGTGACCATCAAGTCCAACTCTATCATCACCAAGAACATTCTTCAAGAGATCTGGATCCTCGCAGCTACGATCTATGCCAAGCTCTCGCTCATCACAGAATCTGAAAAAGCCATTGTGGAAGCCGAGAATATTGCTGGCGCCACTGCACAAACCCATTCTACCCTAGCACTTCTGTCTTCTAAAGTTAGACCACAATTGGCACTCAAAGAATATGAGAGTGCCCTTGCGATTGATCGTGACTCTATGCATGCGGTGATTGGATTTGCAGGACTCGTACTATTCCATGATGAGATCGAACCAGAAAGTATTTTCATCTCCAAGAAGGACAAATTTGCATCGATTGCTAGGGCTAAGGTTATGTTGGAAAATGCTACAGAAACTGTTCGTGGTGCTCATACTACTGAAGTCTGGTGGCTGCTAGCACAAATTTATGGTCGTACCAACGATAACAGGGAGAAAAAGGCATTGTGGAAGAGCATTGAGTTAGAAGAGACGAGACCGGTTAGAGACTTTAGTTGTGTTGGTGTTTTCAAGCATTGAAGTGTATAAATAATGTCTTTAATAGTTCACGCATGTGCCAGACTAGTCTTGGCTCTGTAGACTATGTCAAGCTACGCTATGTGGCAAGTGTCAAAAGCAAATGAAATTCAATAAAACTGCCCACCATGAATCAATGATGATTAACATTGAATCATAATCTATAACGGAAGTATGGTGACTTGTCGCCCATTTTGAACAAGTCCTCATCAGAGACATCATCCCACTTTCCAGCTTCAATCTCCTTCTCTCTTTTGTTGTTGATGGCTTTATAACTCATGACTGAAATGATACAACAGATGAATCCCATAGTGGCGAATCCCAACTCCAACGAATGACCCAGAGTATACTGATCTGGTTTGTAAAAATTGGAAGCAAATGCACCACCCATATTTCCAAAACCAATCTGGAATGCCATTCCAATGGCTCTCTTTTGTGAGTTTGCCAAATTATTGGAGAGCCAGGAAATGATACCAGGGAAGGCAGCATAGAGTCCAATAACGGCAATGAACACTCCAGCATAAATGACTCTATTCTCTCCCGTCTCTTGTCCTGCAATAGCCATAACAAAGCCAATAATAACGGCAAGTAAGTCAGCAGCGACAAAAGCGGAGCGGATCTTGAAATAATCAGATGCAAATGCTTGGATCACAGAGATGATAGAGGCGGCAATGTAGATTGGAATGGTCATGAGTTGCGCCATGGATGAGGTGTAACCGAGACCTTTCACCACTGATGGGAGGAAAAGGGAAATACCATATGTGGGAGTCACGATACCCAAGTTAAGTAGAACATGGATGTATGGTTGCCAGTCGGTGAAGACGTTCTTCAAGGAATGAGACATTGAAACGTCATGCTTATCGGTAAATGCAGAATAGTCTGGGACTCTTCTTGAGGACATTGTACTTGCAGAGAAAACGGATGTTGGCTCAGAATCCTTGGCAGCTCTCCAGAGTACATACTCTCTTTCCCTTGGAGTGAGGAATTTTGCAGTTCCTGGATAGTCTGGCATCAGCTTAAAAGCTGCAGCTGCAACCAAAACAGTGAGAATACCTTCCAAGATGAAGATCCATCTCCAACCTTCATATCCGCCAGCACCATCCATCTTTGCAATGGCAAAAGCCAATAATCCTGAGAAGGCACCCGCCATGGAAGCTGCAGCGTAGAAAAGGGCCTGTCTCGATTGCATCTCAGTTCTCTTGTACCACATGGTCAAACCAAAGGACATACCTGGGTACAAGCCAGCCTCAAAGACACCAAGCAAGAGTCTTGTAGCGAAAAGGCCACCAAAATCCTTAACAACACCCATACATGTCATGACTATACCCCAACAGATCATGATTACCGGGATGAAGATACTCTGCTTACCTAGTTTCTTCAAAAGCATGTTGGAGGGGATCTCACAGAGGGAGTAAGTGATGAAGAAGATGGTGAGACAAATGTTGTATTCGTTTGTGGAGAGTCCCAGGGAGTCAGTCAATCCTTCAATCTTAGCGTTACCAATAGCACCACGGTCTAAGTATGCTAGGAGGTAGAGCAAACCACAGATTGGGAGGAGGTGCATGTCAATCTTTCTGAGAATGACTTTATCATCAATGTCACTAAAGTCATTATCGGAAGACGTGTTGTCATTATAAGTAGTACTCGAGTACTTGGACTCTAGGTAGGTTGAAACATCGCCTGTGGTCTTGTCAGTGGTGACACGTGACAGTGTGCTGTTGTCCTTAGTATAGTCCTGGTCTTGATCTTTCTCAGTGAGGGCCCTGACGTCGAACTCTGACATTGCTTAGTGATCTGTTGTTGCTGCTAGTGTTTGACCATTCTGCAATAGATATCAGGGACACCATTGACCTTATATACATCACCCAACTGCCCCCTTTTACCCCCGTGGGCCTAAGACTTTTAGCTCATCTGTTTGATATCCTAAGAAGATAAGAGTCGGTTACGTCACAGTTGGACCCTAGAATCGTGTTACATCGCGCCAATTTGCGCCAAGCTGCGCCAAACTGCGCAAACGGCAAGATCTATTACCTCTTCAGGAAGGACCAAGCGTCAGAGTCGCGTTCACTACCCCACTTCTTGTTTATCTAATGAGGAGTTGGGATGAAACAAGAGGGGCAAGGCTTAAGCTCTTTTCCCCCGCAAAATGGGGAATGGTGGTGGATTAGACCGATGTTGGATTCACTTAGTGGTCACCTTATGCGGGAGATGTGCAGGAGCTGACCGTTGTGTTGATGTTGGATGTTTTTACATTGAGCAAACATGAAGAAAAGACAATTACTGGCACTATGATTCTGATCTAAGCAATAACTAATGATTAGATCCATTGAAGTTAAAATTATTATGTAAAAGAAAAAAGATTAGTCAGTTTATACATTTGCCGTCAAAACCTATGTGAGGACATATATCATCGCCTCTTGTACGCGAAGCCCATACTACGCGTCAGGTCATAAACATCGAAAAACATCAGTCCTCGTTATTAAGTGTTTCATAGTTTCAACTTTCATGGATTAGCCATAGTAATCACAACCTTACCCTGTGCCTTATGATCAAGCAGCGTGTTGATTGCGTCCTGGTAATTAGCGTATTTGTGAACAGAGTCAATAGGAATCTCTAACAATCCTTCCTCAAACAATCCCTTACCATACTCATACCATGTACCCTCTTGAATAGAAGACATCTTGAAATTCCACTTCTTTGGGAAGAAAAACAACTTAACGTTATCCCACGTGAGAAACTGCAAAGCCGAAGAGCGATAGTCACCCACAGTGGCACCATTGATCGAAACATATCCCGATCCTGTACTCTTTGGCTTCAATACTTTAGACATACATCCAAGCATATCATTACCACCAACACAGTCAATTATCAAGTCAAACTTACCGATATCCTTAGCGAGCTCAATAGCCTGTGTTTTAACATCGCCCTTCTTGTAGTCAATCATAATATCTGATCCATATCTCTTGACTCTTTCAGCAGAATTTGCCGAGTTTACAGTAACGACATTCTTCACTTTATGAACCTTTTTGAGCAACTGAATTGTGAAGGCACCAACAGATGTAGCACCACCGAGAACAAGGACATTCTCACATTCTGCTGGTTTCTTGAAATGTGTGAGTGTAGTGTATGCTGTACCAAATGTCAATGGGAAGGCAGCGGCTTGCTCCAATGTCAAATTATTTGGAATGGTTCCAATGTTGTGACTCTTCTGAGTATCAACGATGAGATACTCGGTAACAGATCCTTGCTGAGTGAACAATGGCTCAAAGATACCAGATATCTTATCACCTACTTGGAATTTTGTGACTGCTGATCCCGTGGATTCGACAACACCAGCAAAGTCACGGCCAAACCCACCATCAGATCTAGTGAAGAACTTAACAATGTGTGCCGTATTGTAGAGTAGCAAGTCAACAGGATTCAGGGCAGCTGCAGCAATTTTAACCAAGACGTCGTGTGGTCCAAGTCTGGAGACATCAACAGTACGATCGATGAACTCGAGAGGACCGTTATAGTGGTAACCGACTTGAGTGTAATTGATCTTGGACATTGTGTGTTGAATGAAGTGTAGGTTGGAAGATTCTTGCCTTTGAGTATGGGGTGGGATATCTTTGGTTTTTATATAATCCACAAGTCATCGGCCGACTAACGCCGAATGTCCGGCAAAGACCGACCTGCAGAAGATATTGACCATTACGCCGATGTAAATCAATACAAAACCCCATGGTGATTACAAACTAGACTATCTGAAGATGCGTGCATCTGTTGGCATTAATAATGGACGGTGTTTACGGTGTAAGGGCATTTGTAAGACTCAAGACCGAATAAGGGCCAGCAAGCAACAGCAGCAACCACCAGGCGCGGAGCTCTTACCTTTTGATAGTAACCTTATAAGACATCCTACAGACAATTTAAAGCTTATTCAAATACTTGTCATGACCATGATTACTATACAACCCAATATTCAAATCGTTAAACTTTTTAGTCGAATGTGATCTTCTTTGGCTTCTTTGTAAGATCAACATCCTTGAAGAAAGCACCGTAAGCACCATGCTCCTTCTTCTTGGTGTGGGAACCGAACTTCAACAACTCATCTGGAACTGGTTGGTTAGCACCCTTCAAAACATTGATAAGAGCACCAGAAAGATGCTTCTCCTGTTCCGTGAAAAGAGTGTGAGCGGTACCGTACTGACCAGCTCTACCGGTACGACCAATTCTGTGAACATAGTCCTCAACTGTGAGTGGGAAAGTCAAGTTGATAACGGTCTTAACGTTTGGAATATCAAGACCTCTAGCAGCAACATCAGTAGCAAGGAGCAAATTGGAACGACCCTTCTTGAAGTTGTCCAAAGCTTGTGTTCTCTGCTGCTGAGACAAGTCACCGTGAATAGCAGCAACGTTGTAACCCTTACTCACGAGCATACGCTCGATACGAGTAGCCTCCTTCTTGTACAAAGCAAAGATCAAGACCTTTTCATCCTTCTTGGCACCAGACTGGTACTTCTTCAACAACTCAACCAACTTGTACTCCTTACCTCTTGGGTCAACAACCTCAACAATCTGTGTGATTCTCTTGTTGGCACTGAGCTCGTCTCTGTCACCAATACTCACCTTGACTGGGTCGTTCATGAAACCCTGAGCAAGCTCACGGACCTCCTTCGGCCAGGTAGCAGTGAACATGAGTGTCTGTCTGTCCTTCTTACTGGAAGATCTCATGATGTTCTTGATGTCTTCCTCGAAACCCTTCTCCAACATACGATCGGCCTCATCGAGAACAAGGTAAGAAACCTGAGAGAGATCGACGGCACCTTCGTTCATCAAATCAATAAGACGACCTGGAGTAGCAATGACAACGTTGGCCTTCTTTAAATCCTTACGCTGTTGGTCCTTTGGAATACCACCATACAAACAAACAATGTTGAGACCGACCTTGTCGGAAAGAGTTTTCAAATTGTCGTAAATCTGGGATGCAAGCTCTCTAGTTGGAGAGACAGCAAGAACTTGAATACCAGTTGTCTTCTTCTTTGTAATAAGGTTGTTGATGGCTGGAACACCGAAGGCAAAGGTCTTACCAGAACCGGTCTCAGCGACACCAATAACATCACGAGAATCCAAAAGGAATGGCCACGAGACAGCCTGAATAGGAGTTGGCTTTGGAAACTTGGCAATCTCTGACTGGATCTTGGAGTCGAACGAGATGTGGTCGAAAGACAAAAGTGGACGCAGTGACTTGTTCAATGGATCTTCAACAGTCACATCGTTCTCCTTGTAAAAGGCATCAACATCAGACTGTGGGACAGCACTGAGCGCTGGAGACTCAACATAACCATCAGCGGAAGTTGTAGAAGCAGATGAAGAAGGTTTGGACTCGACCTTCTCAGATTTCTCCTTCTTATTCTCCTTCTCCTTCTTCTCCTTCTTTTCTTTCTTTTCCTTCTTGTCCTTCTTTTCGGACTTGTCTTTCTTCTCGGACTTTTCCTTCTTCTCCTTCTTCTCCTTCTTCAGTCTCTTCTTCTCAAGTTTCTCCTCTTCAGATGTGTGTTTTCTCTTCTTGTCTTTGATCTCGTCAACCATTTTTTGAGTGCTTAATTTGAGCTGAATGGGTTCTATTGTATGTTCAAGAGATCATCAAAAGAAACTCACCTCATCGCTTCTGCAAAGAAAAAAAATTTCGCGGGCAGACCAATGGGGAATGGTCATGTAACCCTGGCCTCCGATAACAAAATTGTGGGGTACTTATGGGAAGGGATGTCTCTGCGTGTATAGGGAAGGTTTACGGTCTGAGAGGACCAGAGGCCCCATGGGGCTATGGGCAGTGAGTGGGTGTTTCCGCTCTATGTGCATGGAGAGCAGCGGGTCGACCTCTTGTAACATCGCCACGAACGCTGTTACAAGAAGTCGATCCTCCTGTCTATGATCCCCGTTCCCTTCCCACTCATATCACAGCTCTCTCTTTCAAAACAGCTCTTACCCTCAAGTCAGTACGTGCAAAAGCATCTGGTGAGTATGAAGAGCTATGATAATTGAGAAGTGCTCGTATACAACGTTTGTTGCACTCATCAGGAATCTCATTTCTCTAGTATCAATCACTCGAAGAAAGGAAGTAAATAAATGAACATGGTTCCCCAATTCTGGATGACACCAACTGAGAAGGGATTGAGATTTCAGCTGTAGTGAGCTTTGCAAAATGGCTTGCGCTTCATGAAGTCGTACCTCCAGATAGTGCTAACAAGTCGTAAAAAGCAAAGGGATACACTGTAGATCTCTTAGTAATAATGGAGGGCGGCATGATGACCGATAAAGCATCGATTTGAAAGGAATGGGACCCTTTTCCAGACAGTGATCAAGCTCAGTTGTGGGCGTGTTTGAAGGGAAAATGGGGGACTCACGCGTTTGATATGGGCGGCTAATCCTAACAGTCGGGATGAAGACTTCCACAAGTTGTAGCTCCGTGATTGAACTAACTAGTGTTTGGGCCAGCATGTTGGAATCACTGGACCTGGTTTTGAAGGAGAGAAAACTACTGCTGTGATTAAGCGCCGTGGTTGTCTGATTATGGAGGAGAAAACGTGAAAAGATAGCACGTCAGGTTTTTATAGTAGGCGCTGGCGAATGTAAACAAAAGCTAGAAGCACCATTTGCCTTAGTGACCAAACCATTCTCAGGATGAATTCACTTGACTACCTAGTACTCTAGTAAAGCTTGCTTTCATGAATAATCTAGAATACATAAGTCGAAACAAAGACA
This sequence comes from Petasospora fabianii, assembly GCA_022641835.1. Lineage (NCBI taxonomy): Eukaryota > Fungi > Ascomycota > Saccharomycetes > Phaffomycetales > Wickerhamomycetaceae > Petasospora > Petasospora fabianii. The sequence goes on along the minus strand of CP048716.1, from coordinate 895,865 downwards.
ACATTGGTAACCCGAACCGAATAGCGGCTAGTTACCTAGATATAACTCCTTATCCTCCACTAATTCCACTGCCAGTCACCTCAAATATCGATCAAACTCTGATCATTGCCACGAGATGAAGCACTCTGGGATGCTGGCGCCTGATTACCGAATCCGTATCCAGTTTGGGCAGGCACAATTCCTGTAGAAGCTACACCGGTATACTGCTGTTTAAGGAATGGGTTTCCGATGCTGTGCTGAGTCTGACCGATTCCTGTACCAGAAGAGTTGAGGAACTGAGATGTCTTAGTATACTGTGCTGGAATTCTTGTAGCACCTTCGTTACCGAATGTATCGATACCTGTACCTTGGGCGAGAAGTTGATTGAGTTCAGAGAACTGCTGGTTCTTCTGTTGAGAACCAGTTGGAATTTTCTTAAGTGGCTGTTGGACAGGTTCTGTCTTAGGCTGCGATGATGGTGTCTGAGTCTGTGCTGGTTGCTGTTCTGGAGATGAGCCGGAGCCCATGGCAAATGGATTGTTGGAGCCAGTTTGAAGCATCTGTTGTTGTTGGAGAGCCTGTTGTTGTGCAAGGTACTGCTGTTCTTGTAGGTACTGTTGCTGCTGCATGTACTGCTGTTGGAGATACTGCTGCTGAAGGTATTCTTGCTGTTGTTGTTCCATAAGGGCCTGATTTTGGAGCATATAGGCTTGCTGTGCCTGTTGCTGTTGCTGTGCGAGAAGAGCAGCCTGCTGCTGTTGTTGAAGTTGAAGCTGATAAGCATCCTGCTGACCTGGATAAATTGGATTACCCCAGATGTCATACTGAACCTGTGGAGTGTCATTGAGGTCCAAAAGGTTACCGTTCTGTTGTTCCCTGAGTCTTCTTGCTTCTTCCTCTTCACGACTGAGTCTGAGGGCAGCCTCAAGACCGTCATCTTCACCGTTAGCAGCTCTTCTTTTTCTCTCATCTTCTTCAGCCGTTCTTTTACTCTCCTCCAAAGCTTCTCTCAATGCCCTCTCCTCTTCAGTCTCGTCATCATTGTTGAAGTCCTCACGGGTTCTGTGTCTGCCGTTTCTTCTGGAGGCACGCAAGTCTCTTTCCATTCTCAATCTCTCATCGTCTCTGAGAAGTGACGTGAGTTCCTTGGCTTTCACTCTAATGATACTACCTTGATCATGACCTTCTTCATCCACGTACTGGAATTCACGAAGCGTCTTAATGATATAGAGATTATCTCTAGACCAACGCACACAGTTCTCCGAACCGCAACGCACAAGGTAGTCAAGCACAGTGAGTGCCTTAGCAACATGACGCCAGTTCTTACCCTTGTCATTGAGACGTTTGTCAATTATGTCCATGATATCAAGAAACTCGGTGCTGTAGGAGGCTATGTTAGTGTTGATCTCAATAGATAAGAGATGGGTATAGGGGTTTCGTCCGTGCGTGTCTTGGGAAGCTGATAGACTTACTGTTCGTATGTGAGCTCGACAAGGTCTTCCATTTCACCCTGTGAGGGACCATATGGCTCATTAGAGGTGGCTGGACCATTGTTAGTTTCAGATATCGTAACGTTATCTCCGCTATGATCCATCCGCAGGTGCCAATGGAAGGCACTGCTCATTGTCCAGGGTCAGATCGGGAGGTTGTTAAAGGGCGCAATCAACTCACCATTTCTAACTTTCACCTGGGCGGATGTATATCCGCTCACGACATTTTTAATGGAACGCTTAAAAGCCTTGGACATCGTTGTTTTGTACTATGGATTGGCGTTATGGTTGTGTATCTGTGGAGGGGCTTCCTTTCTAAGGGACCGGAAATTTCAATCGGGCACTGCCGAGATGTCTGGGTTTTCTTGTCAGGGATGAAGTGATACACCTGGCTGGTCAGCCCATTTAAATGCGGAGGTGGAATGGTTCCTTTTTCGTATGGATATATAAACAGTGGGTGATATCCAATTTTATTTTGAATTCGTGGATCACTATGTGTCTTTATACATGAAGATTGCGTTACTTGTTGCACTAATTGCCTTCACAACTTGGAGAATCATCACTCAACAACAACAACAACAACAACAACAACAACAACAACAACCTCACACAATGCAGCAGCCAGTAGTCGTGGTTGGCACAGGTCTCGCGGGCCTCACATCGACCTACAACCTTCTCCAACGTCAAATTCCTGTGATCCTGATTGAAAAGACAGACAAATTTGGTGGAAACTCCATGAAAGCATCATCTGGTATCAATGGTGCTTACACTTCTACCCAGGAACGTCTTGGGATCAATGATACCGTAGAGTCTTTCCTTTCAGATACATCAAAATCTGGGGGTAAACTTGGAAACACTGTCCTTCAGAAGGCACTGGTCAATGATTCAAAGAAGGCCATCACGTGGCTACAGGAGGACATTGGCGTTCCGCTGGATGTTGTCAACAGACTTGGTGGTCATTCAAACAGCAGAACACATAGATCAGAGGGTATCCCACCGGGCTTTGAGATCATTTCCAAACTGAAGAAGAAAGTTGAAGCTCTTCCACATTTGGATGTTAGATTGAAATCTAAGCTTATTGGTATTGATGTTGTAAACCATGATGTGAAAGGTGTTGAATACATTGATCTTGATACTGGAAAGAATGTCAAGGTTGAAACAGAGAACGTTATCATGGCCACCGGTGGCTTTGGCTTCTCCAAGGAGTTATTGAAGAAGTATAAGCCTGACTTTGTCCACTTGCCAACTACGAATGGTGAACAAACACTTGGTGAAGGACAGGTGCTTCTTGAGAACATTGGTGCTGAGTTGATTGATATGGATCAAGTACAAATCCATCCTACTGGTTTCATCAAACAAGATGATCGAGATAACAATTGGAAGTTCCTGGCAGCTGAATCACTTAGAGGCGTTGGTGGTGTTCTATTGAATGAAAATCTGAACAGATTCGTTAATGAGCTAACTACGAGAGACAAGGTTTCCCAGGCTATTTTGACTCAAGAGGGTACTAAAGCATACCTCGTGTTGAACGGGGATATGTACAATGAATTCAAATTCCAAATTGACTTTTACATGAAGATGAATCTTATTAAGAAGACAACGCTTGCTGAAAGATTCAGTGAAAAGGCACAACATGCAGTTGAGGTCCTGACCGAGTACTCATCGACCGATGCACACGCTCACCCAAGGGATCACAAGGCCCATGTCTTTAAAGGGGTTGATAAAAACACTACTCTATACATTGGTGAAGTCACACCGGTTGTTCACTTCACTATGGGTGGTGTAAAGATCAACGAAAATGGTCAAGTGATGAGTAAGGGAGGACAAGTGGTGAAGGGTCTTTACGCCGCTGGTGAAGTGTCAGGTGGTGTTCATGGACAGAACAGACTCGGTGGTAACTCTCTCTTGGAGTGCGTTGTTTTCGGTAAGAGAGCCGCAGATGACATCAAATGATATATGACTTAATATAAACATTGTAAGTCTTCATAAAAGCAACTTTTGCTGTAGGGATAACCCGTGGCGTGTTACGCAGCCGGAAGTAGTTGAGGATACAAGCTATTAGAGCTTTACTTTATTGAACCAGAAGCCTCTGATCCATTCAAAAGGGTCAACTAAAGACAAACTACAAGATAGCAAACTTCAAACCAGAGTATCAGATCTTAAATTGGGGTCATTTCAAATGTGTAGAGCACTTTTAAGAGCTTACTGGAGGGCAGCAATTGCCTTCTCAGCAGTGGAAGTAGCAGAAGCTGGGTTAACACCAGTAACGATTCTACCGTCAGCAACAGAGAAATCGACCCACTCGTTTGGTGGAGCCTGGTAGATAGCACCAGCAGCGGCCAAGATCTCTTCGTTGGTCTTCAAGTTGAACTTCTCAAGAGTGGCACCAAGACCAATCTGCTCTTCAGCAGCTTGGACGAAGCAAGTAACCTTCTTATCCTTAACAAGCTCTGGGCAACCACCAAAGATGGCTGGACCATGACAAACGGCGGAAACGACACCACCGTTGGCGTAAATCTTTCTTGCAGCGTCAATGAGACCAGTTGCAGTTGGCAAGTCGAACAAAGTAGCATGACCACCAGCAGCGTAGAAGATGGCATAGTCATCGGCATTGACATCCTTGATAGCCTTTGTCTGAGCGAGATACTTGTGGATCTCGGCATCCTTGTTGTTGTACTCAGCAAGGTCCTCCTCGGAGATGAACATTGGTGGGACGAGGGAGTGCTCATCGATACCATAGGAACCGGTCTCAGAGACGAATTGAACCTCCCAACCAGCCTTCTTAAAGGCATGGAAGGCATGGGCAGCCTCAGACCAGAAGACACCAGTCTTGGTGCCATCCTCGTAGAAGACGTCGTAGTGGGAGCTGAGTACAATAAGAGCGTTCTTTGAGAGAGCCATTGTGTATGTGTGGATGGTAGTAATCAAAGCTAATTTAAAGAGAGCAAACGAACCAACCAGACGTATCAACAAATGGGAACCTAGGCTCTATTTATATTCCCCACATAACCACAAGGATACAAGTAGCAATGAGCAGGTGGCTCAATGGCCACCGTGCGTGGAAGAACCGAGAGAGTTGTTCTGACATGCGGTAAAATGTGAAATTAACCAGGGCTGTTAATTTCTTTTTCCGGGGCATCTTGATGTTCCCAATATGGCATTATATGGCCGTTTGTGGTACTTAAAAGAGATTTTAGTAGTATAAGACTACTCATTCATTTCAATAATCCAATCACCGAAACACTAAAGCTACTAATCTTACTCATAACCCACTCTAACCCTCATTTTGCCACTGATTCTCGGTTCACCTCCGAGTGTGCACCTTTGCATGTGGATTAATGCATCTGTATTTACGGGCAGTCGACGTAAATCTCAAGTGCTTCGCCCGATGAGGTTCCTTACTATAAAGAGATACCTGCGCTGTTATCCTACTCCATAGGGCTTATCGATGGTGTTGAGTTCAAAGTTTGTAGTGGAAACTTATTCTTAAGGATCTTTATAGAAAGCCCTGGTATCGTCTCTACTAGTCACAGTACCCTTCTATCGATGTCTAATCGAACTTTCATAGGATGTACTATTATGTGTTATACAGACCACAATTGCGGATCATATCATCCACGGCAATGGCTTGACAAGTAGCATTTCATGGGCACATGCACGCTTACAAATTCACCACTTTCTGCGTGGCAACGGAATGTATCATCTGTATGGTCCATGGACTACACAACGGCTGACGGGCATATCATCAAGTGCTGACAAAAGGCAACGGCAGAAATCACACTCAAGATCAATATCAGTAACGTTCACACATCATCCATATGACATCATTCATCAGCTCGTAGAGTGGATCCCTTTTTGGAATTCTCTGGCAGCAGCTCTGGCAGCGTTCTTGAAACTCTCTGCCCTCTTAATCGTCCTCCGTCTCAAAATAGAAAAAGAGAAAGTATTGCTTTTGACCAATCCTTCATAGTTCTCATTGTTTGGCAATGTCTTGTCACACAGGATATTGGATGGTGTGATTAGATCAGCGGCTTGCTGTGACCCCGACTCGTAGGGCGATGCATGCATACTCATAACTCCCTGTACTAATCCATGACCATCAACATTGTTGTCCAGATCCAAAAAATGCTCGTCTTGATCTCTGAAACATTTTCTTTGGACGACATACCCGTTGCGTAACCTTTCTTCGTAATCATCAACGCTGCCGACATCATCGAGGAAGTTTGCAAAATTATCTGTAGTTGAATCTACACCCAGTGGCACATTCTCTGCTTCCTGAGAGTCTTGTGGGATCTCGATTTTGAAAGCTTTAACAATGTTGCTCTTGTTTCGATATAAGTTGAGGGAAAGTGTTCCAAGTCTCTCTCGGAATGTACGACTTCTGCGTGGTGTCAATGTACTGACCACAGGATCTTGATTCTCCTTATCCTCAATATTTCTGGGCTCTCTCATTAAATTTGCTACGCTATCGGCATTTGGAGGACTTTCTTTCACTTGAGGAGACCACAGCTTGAACATCATCTTCGTTTTAGCAGTGAGCAGTCTTAATGTGGAGTGTCTGCTCAACGTGAAGCTTCTCTTGTCTTGATGGGTATCATGGCTGAAACTGGTATCACCATTCTCGAGCTCATTGATAGGAACATTCTTTGAAACAGTGTTTGATACATCATGATTGTTATCATTTTGAAGTGATTCATTCAGCTGATTCTTCAATGTACCATCATCGATCTCGATATCCAAATCAATATCGTTGAAGTCAATACCAGTGACGGATTCAGTGAATTGAATATAACTGCTATATGCTTCCTCAACCAGTTGTAAATCTTTGTTCTGAAGTCTAAGTGCATTGTCAGCTTCATCATCATCATCATCACCTTGGACCTGGTTTTTGTCGTTTTCCAAACCAAGCTCATAACCTAGTCCAGGGGACCCCAAGTTTGTGATGATGTCCATAGGCATGTTATCTCTTAATACAGCATTAGGTGAATGTGCATGATAATGCTCTTTTGGTAAAGCTCTAGCATTAGAAGACTTCTTGAGCCATTTGATGGGAGATTTGAGGAACAAACGGTAGGAAGAGGCACTGGCAGGATGATCATCGGCAAAGGTGTGAACATCGAACGACAGTGGTGGCAAGGGAGAAGGTCCAGTGGGCAAGTTCTCTATAGCTGGGTACAGAGTGTCTTCTGATAAGTATTCAGAAACAGTTCCTGGAACATTAACAGGAGTCAATGTTGCAGTACTAGTATGATAAGACTGAGAGTTGATATTGGGGAACGTTGTAACCAAAGAGGTGAGACCCTTATCCGGAATCTGATAATGTCTGGGAACTAGAGGAGCAGTGGCAGAGACATTATGGAGATGGAGATTGTCATCGTCCTGTGAGGCAGAGAGGGAATCGTTGGAAGCGCCGACAAGCAGGGAAGGGATAGCAGATGGCGCATTTGAGGGAAGCAGATAAACCTTAAGAAGGCTATTTACTGCGGAGGACATAGGGCGGTAGTAAGGCAGCTGACAGATTTAGAGATTGAACCAGGGCGGATGCTCAATAATGCCCTTTACTTAGGAGATCAACGAGTTCCTGGTGGAATACTGAAGTGTTTTGTGGCGGGTCTAATACAAAGGTAAACAAAGGAGAAGGGGGCGGGGGTAACACGTATAACTCAACATTAAGCACAATAATATATATATATATATATACATATATATTAAGGAGTGAAATCAGAATAGACTCCCTTAGATTGGTAGGGTTTCTGGTGCTTTCTCTCATTCCAGTATAACTTACTGCTAAGTCTGTCAAACCATGCGTTCTTTGAGCCAGGTTTCTTGATACAAGGGATAGGGAAGCGAGATGCTGTAATGGTGATAAAGTCACCTCTTCTGAGCTCAACTCTATTCTTACCATCAAAAGAGCACCATGCAGTAGATCTGGAGTCATATGGGACACCAAGACGTAGAATTATAGATTCTGGGATCACAAGTGGTCTGAAGGAAAGTGTGTGTGGGCAAATTGGGGATATTAAGATACCTGGGATCTCTGGATGCACTAGTGATCCACCTGCAGATAGTGAGTAAGCAGTAGAACCACTTGGTGTTGAGATGATGAGTCCATCTGCATCTGCAGTAGTCAACGGTTCACGATCACTAAACACCTCTAAAGATGTCATTTGTGCGTTTGGACCTCTATCAACAACGACCTCATTGAATACAGTATACGTTTCAGATATCGAATGAGTGTCCGAGTCAACACCAAGTTTCTTTACTTCTTCAGTGAGATCTCTGTCTTGTTCGCTTCCACTTTTCTCTGACTTCATGACCGTACACTCGAAACGCATACGAATTGAACATTGATATCCCGTTTCAATGAGGGCTGTCATGGTCTCCTTGTACTCAGCAACATCAAAATCCGTCAAGAAACCAAGACTTCCAAGGGAGAATGAAAGAACTGGTGGAACAATGGTTTGGAAAAGCCAAGATGCAAAGAGAACAGTACCATCACCACCAAATGTCAAGACAAGATCAAAGAGTTCGGGTCTGTATCGACATCTATCAGCATTCCAGAAGCGAACTCTGTCCTTGTGATCTGGATGCTTTTGCATAATATCATTGTAGTTGAACGATTCATCATTCTTTAGTTCATCTTGGATAAAGACACTGATATCCTTATTGTAACCCAAGAGGAATCCAGCTACGATACTGGCCCACTTTATCGGTTCTGGATCCCACAACTTGGTCACAATCATGATATGTGTGATCTTGCTTCTAATGTTCACATGGTTTAATGTGGATTCTATATCTCTAATACCACTGAGAATCTTACCTAATTGGCGCTTGGTCATGAGTGCAGTCGAGAGTGTTGATAGCTTGTGTTCCAAACATACTTTGGTACGGGAGTTATTGTCTCCAAAGCCCGGTTTCTTCGGGGCGTCTTCATCGTCGAAATCAAAGAGATTGATGTTATTGAGCTGTGCATTGAGAAGAGATGGAAGAACAGGTTGATCACCTATGGAGAATCGTCTTTGCGGACGTGGTGAATGTGGGCTGTTTTGTCCCGTGCTTAAGGAAGAGCTGCTGCTTGTATGAATTGATTCTAGGATCTTCTCCTTATCTTTAAGGGCTTCACCTTCCTTGGTTCTGCGGAATGCAAACTCTCTCAGTTTCTCATTAAGAGTTTCAGCAGCTTGATTTGTAGATGTACGTTTAATGCATGGAATCTCTGACTCTATGAGGTTGTTGTCTCCATTGGCCCCGTCGGGCATGACGGTGAAGCTCTGACTAAGAGGATGCTGAGGGGGAAGACTCTCTGTTCGCTCGTTGTTGGGAAAGTTCATTACTTCTTTGATTAACAGGAGACTTGGCTAAAGGAAAAGAACTGGATTGTCAATCAAAAGCAACTGCAATATGGCTAATACGGGAATAACCTTCTCGGTCTTGACCCCACGTCACAAGCGCGGAGAAAATAGCAAGGCCACACATATACAGCCATACTTATATACTTATATACTTGTATACTTAACCAGAGTGCCTATACTTGTTTAATAACTAATTACACCTTTGCTTTGATCTTTGACCAATAAGGCTTATCTATCTCCAAAAAAACAGGAACTATATAACTGTTACACTGATCCCACACGGCTTTAAAGCATTTATCCCTCGCGAATGACCAGAGATAATTGACCACTCCAATCAACTCCACGCCACTTAGACATTCAGCATCGAAATCTATAAGCTGAGCTCGCTATACAAATAAAAGAGACAGAAAGAGACATGTCCACTGCACTACCTGCGGGATTCCACCACTTCCCTGTTTCCAAGATCCTCATCATCAGTACGATATGCATCCCATTGGTATCGGCCCTTACATCAACTAAGTACCTTTTCCATTACGCATATACTCCATTTCTCAATGAATACCACCAATTTTGGCGATTGTTGACGTTTCAAATTGCCTTCATCAATGAAAGTGAAGTGTTACTAGGGATAATCATGCTTTATATGTTTCGAAACCTCGAACGACTCTTTTCATCCCACAGGTTCTTATCGAATGTAATAGTTATCTATTGGTATACGCTCCTTATCGTCTCCATGCTGGCTGCTTTCAAATTTTACACAGGGATGACATGGTTTAATGAAGTATCGACAGGTCCAACTTCGTTACTGTTTGCACTACTGGCCCAGTATAGAGAATACATTCCAGTGATTTACAAATTTGAGATTCATGGCCCAAATCAAACAAAACTCATCTTAACTGATCAGTTCTTTATCTTCCTTATATCGTTCCAATTGGCAATTACACAAGGACTCAAAAGTATCACAATGGCATTCATTGGATGGGTACTAGGTGATTTGATCTCTAGAGAGTTTTTACCTGGAAGGGGATGGAGAATCCCATTATGGAAACGTTTCACTGAGTCGACAACCCCAACAGGAAGTATACGTGAGGATACTCCTGTATTAGCCAATATCAGACAAGAAGAAGAGGATGAGGCTGCTACAGAGACTAGACCATTAGCTAGTCAATTCTTGGATACGTTTAGAAGATGAGTAAATATGCATTATGTATTTACGCCCTTAAATTTTTGACACCTTCCTCTGCTAGTCTCAAATTCTTACGTCTCTCAACATCCCAATTGTAGAGTCTAGCGGCATTGACTTCCATTGTTGTGATATTCTCCCTTAGAAACTCTGCATCCTCTTCACTAATTTGCAAGTTCCTTTTAGCTGTGGCGAGCTTTTCCGTTAAGAGTTCAATAGCTTCATCAAGTGGATATTCAAGCATGACATCGGCACCTAACCAGAGGAGCACTGTGTCTGTTGGTTCAATTTCAGCAGTTGTGTATACTGTCTCATTCAATTCGTAATTGGTTTCCAAACTCTCTTGAGCTTCTTTCTTCTTCTTTACTAATTCCACCATCTTTAATGAATCATCAATCTCGGGTATCTTCTTCTTAAATCCAGCAGCGGCATTCTTCTTACTCTGTTCCATATATTTGTATTGTTGGAGTCGTTCCTGGAACATGGCCATCACTTTTTCAAAATCCTCTGGTTTCTTAACATAATCATCAACTTTCTCCACAAATGGGGCTTGTGGAATACCCCTTGGGTTCTTAACTGTGCTATTCATCATGTTAGTCTAATTGCTCATTTGTCGAGATCTTCACCTTCATTTAATAACTCACGAATTGAGTAAAGCCTCCATTATGAGTGACTAGATAGTTTGAAGTGATGTATAAGATCCTGATCAGTGTGACTTCTCCACACAAACACACAATTAACCTCCCAATCCTTGCCTTTATAACTTGAGATCGGGTCATTATGTTTTGATTTGGGGGGAGGTCGCGAACGATTCGCGAGGTCGGTTATTATGTTGCCCTAATTTAGTCACGTGATACTTTTCAAAAGATCTTTGAAGACCAGTGGGGACAAAATGGTTCGCGCCACATTTGAAATTTTCTTTCTGATAAAACACCCGAACATCTTCGCGCATATTGCTTAGGCGGTGGTTCCCTGGGCTCTTGGGATATATGAAAAATTTCACCGCTTACTCTACAACTCTACAGACTTACACCATATCTTAGAAGCATCATCGTTCGCAATGGGTAGAGATCACTTCACTAAGCAGCACGCCAGATCCGGCCACAGAGAGGCTCCAAAGTCCGACAACGTCTACTTGAAGTTGTTGGTCAAGTTGTACTCCTTCTTGGCTCGTAAGTCTTGTTATTTTACTATGTCTTTTGTCTAACAATTTGGGGGTACTACCGGGTATACTTCGGTGAATACTTTCCCATCTCTAACTGAAAGAAGGTGATTCTTCTTCTCAGTGAAAGCCAGTGTTTTCTTCGACACTGAGAAGAGTGGCTTATGGTATTGGAGTTCGCTCCCACTAGTGATTGTGTTTGGGCAAACGGTTTGAGTTGATGCCATATCTATGAACAAGTCTTGGGCTTGATGCCACTTGGGATTGCCAATATATAATCATGCTTTCAGTGAAGATACTGAAGAATAGCTGATTGATCCTGTGTCCTCTTTGCCAACTTTTCATATTTTCCGCTCCTCATCGTTTTGTCCTTTTTTGTCATATCACCAGCTGATGCCGGCCCTCTTATTTTCTGCGAGTGCAATCAAATTGTGCGACTTAAGAGCAGAAAGAACTATTGATACTAACAATCTTAACAGGTCGTACCGATGCTCCATTCAACAAGGTCATCCTTAAGTCTTTGTTCCTTTCTAAGATCAACAGACCACCAGTTTCTGTTTCCAGAATTGCTCGTGCTCTTAACCAGAAGGGTGCTTCTGAGAAGACCATCGTTGTTGTCGGTACCGTCACTGACGACTCCAGAATCTTTGAGTTCCCAAAGACTACTGTCGCTGCTCTCAGATTCACCGCTGGTGCCCGTGCTAAGATTGTCAAGGCTGGTGGTGAGGCTATCACCCTCGACCAGCTTGCTGTCAGAGCTCCAAAGGGTCAGAACACTTTGATCGTTAGAGGTCCAAGAAACTCCCGTGAGGCTGTCAGACACTTCGGTATGGGTCCACACAAGAACAAGGCCCCAAGAATCCTTTCTAAGGGTAGAAAGTTCGAGAGAGCTAGAGGTAGACGTAGATCTAGAGGTTTCAAGGTCTAAGTTAGATCTTGAAACTATTGATCTTTGGGTTATGGTTGATGAAATTTTATATCCACTTTGTAATTTTAATTCGGGTTTATGTTATGGTCAACCATTGCTTATCTCTTTATGCTTTGTAGTGTATATTTCTTTTGATTGTTTTTCTAGTCCCATAATGATGACCCTGGACGAACTTCACAATATCTAAAAAGATGTTGAAGTACCGTTTCTCTGCTCCAAAAATCCAAATCTAGTGACTCTCCTGTTTTCACAATCATTATACCGTTTGGATTTGTGCCCCATTTCTTAAATTTGATGCATTTCCTATAGTTTGGAGAGAATGTGGAATCTGTCTCATATGATAAAATGCTAAAGGGATTTCTCTGTTGTTGTAGATACAATTGTGCATCATCCAAAATATTCCATGCCATCATTGCCGAGAATGTCTTGAGATTGTTCAAATGTGGGTAATCGTTATGGATCTGTGTAAGCAGTTGAACGAATCCCGATGAGGTGGTTTGAGTCGGGATCTCGGTTTGGATACCATAGATCATCTTCAACTCAGTTACATCATGAGTTGATGAAAGACATGATAAGAAATTTAAGATAGTACTCATCTCTTGCTCTGTCCATTGACCAGCAAGGGCAGGCTCAACTAGTGTCACCATCAATGAAGGTCTTGTATCTGCTAAATCCAAAGACTTCATACGTGATTTGAAGAACTCAGAAAGGGTAGCTGTTCGTAAATAAGACATATCGATGGCAAATTCTTCGAGAGAGTGTCTTGATTGAATAACGTCAAAGAACAAGTCAATTGGTGATTGTTCGCATGAGACATGACTTGATACCTTGGAGAGCTTCTTGCGAAGTGATAGCTTTCGCAAATTGGGAAGGTGTGATATGAATGTTACTAATGATGCCATTGTGAAAGAAGATGATACACCTCTGTTCATGATGTTGAGTTCCACAATTGATGGGCTTTCTAAGCTCTTCAATGCTTCATAGGAAACATCGGAATCCAAGAGAAGATCAAGTCTTCGTAGCTTCGATGTATAGATAAGTTCAAGTGGGGTTGTAGATATGGATGCAGCAAGGTATTCTAATCTTGGAAGTTCAATTGGTTGATTCATCTTGGTAGTTGGTCCCAATATAGTCAATGCCTTGACTCGTTGAAAAGATTTGTAATTAAGTGCCTCGATATCCGAAGGGATCTCAAGCTCTTGGACAGCCGATAGCGATTGACTCATGTTTATCAGTTGATTATCGGCGAATTGCCTCCTAAGTGTAGTCCCCATCGAACCATCATATAGTCGTTGGTTCTCGTAATCTCTCACGAGAGATAGATGGAATGAAGTAATGGAGAACACTGCATCTCTCCAACCTCTTGAGACAAGCGATAGAGGGTACACTACTCGTGATCTGTGAACGAATGTGTAAGCTGGACGGTCGAGTCTGTCAAGATCCGGATCAAGATCATGAAGAATTATATCCACAATCTCCCTGGGTAGTCTATCGAGCATTGGCACTTCTTTTTGTACCCCTGGTAAAGTTGTGATACTACCCTTTTCCATTATCTTGTATACCCGTCTTAGTGTTTACGTCTCTATCTGATTTCTCGTAAAGCGATAGTAAAAATCTCTGCCCTAATTACATCACGTGCTCTTTGCGGAAGCCCTTATCTCAACAGTCCTAAATGTTACATAAAACATCCGAACACCCATAGATTCTACACATCCACTCAGATTTACCGCGCCCTTAAACGTCGCGAAATACCACGCGCACCAGCGAAGCTCAGTCTAAAGCAAAAGCTCAACTTTTCAAAATTGAGTCGCGAAATTTCACGGTACGGGACACACCTGCTTGTCGCTCACCACGCAAATTTTCAATTTTTGGCCTGTTCAACACAACAGTGAACAGCTTTAGACAAGGGATTACCACAACATAGCATACATCAAGATGGCCGGTGTTACTGTTAAGTATGTGCACACGACAGAACATAAGACGATATGACAGAGCACAAGTGAAAAGACGGGAGTTTGCAGCCACAAAGACGCTGTTTTGAGGACCTTTGACAACAGACCGTATACCAATGAATCAAATCATAGTCAAATAGCACCAGACTGGAGGCACTATGACAGCTACAATAATCCAAGAGACACATCACCACAGGCACTACGATATACCCAAGTGCAAGCATGGCCCTTCTCAAGGCTTGTCCACAAGCTCATATGAGTGCGTGGATGAGGTGGGGAGACTCTTGAAGGATTCATCACAACATGCACTAATCCCTTGAGGCTACTCATTCTTATGGACGGACACATAGAATCTGCGTGGAATTCAGCTGCTTTCGCTTCAGTCACTGGGCTCGCAAGCCAACACAGATCAATCACTCATCCCGTCATTAAACTTTCTTGCTCACAATCAGATCGTCATGAACCCTATCCAAGAAAGAGTTACTAACAATCAATTACAGGGACGTTCCAGCTCAGGAATTCATCAACGCTTACGCTCAGTTCTTGCAGCGTCAGGGTAAGTTGGAGATCCCAGGTTACGTTGACCTCGTTAAGACCTCTGCCGGTAACGAGTTGCCACCACAGGAGTCTGAGACTTGGTTCTACAAGAGAGCCGCTTCCGCTGCTCGTCACATCTACTTGAGAAAGCAGGTTGGTGTTGGTGCTCTTAACAAGCTCTACGGTGGTGCCATCAACAGAGGTGGTAGACCATCTAAGCACGCTGACGCTTCCGGTTCCGTTAACAGAAGAGTCCTTCAGGCTCTTGAGAAGTTGGGAGTTCTTGAAATCTCTCCAAAGGGTGGTAGAAGAATCTCCGAGAACGGTCAGAGAGATTTGGACCGTATTGCCGGTCAGGTCTTGGAGAACGAGGATGACGAGTAAACTTCTTTCCTAATGTATTAAAAAACAAATAAAAGGGTGTACGTTATGGTTTACAGGTAGGCATCTCTTGTTATGAGTTGTATATACCACGCATTGAATTTCCATGTTCAGTTTTGTTATCTAGTGATGTAGTCTTATTCAGACAGTGAAGACAGTTTGAGTGATCTCTTGTCCGCGCTGGGTCGAGGGGACTAAAATTGGGTTCTTTTTAAAGAGACGTTACATTGATCAACAGATTGGTTCCATATCAACAAATGTTCCAGATCGTGCGCAAGCAACCTGTACAACGAGCTCTAAGGGTATTTACCCGAGGGAAACATCATCGTCATCACACTGGTAGATCCAGGCCCCAACTTATCTCACTTTATTCAGCTTCTGCGTTGACGGTGGGTACCGTTGTGGGGTATTACTACGGACACTATGAAGAGAAACCGTTACCTTATGCGTTTCCTGAGTCATCGACCACTTCGATCAATGACTTGAATTCACCAGTGTATGCTGATGGTGCTTCTACTCTGATGGCTTTCAAAAAGATCAAGGCATTGCTCGACACAGACCAATACAGTCAAGAGCAGTCAGAACTCGAATCTCATTCTTCAAATGATTATTCCACGCATTCGCCCGAGAAGCATCAAAAGCCACGTCTTGTGGTGTATCCAACCTCTACTGAACAAGTTTCGGAGATCTTAAAGATTGCCAATGAGTATAGTGTCCCCGTTGTTCCAATGTCTGGTGGAACATCGATCGAGGGGAATTTTATCTCAACAAGACAAGGAATTGTACTTTCTTTATCAAGAATGGATTCTATCATTTCTTTCAACAAGTCAGATTTGGATGTCTGTGTCCAACCAGCTGTTGGATGGCAAGATCTTAATGAGTATTTGGCACCACATGGATACATGATTGGTCCTGATCCTGGTCCTGGGGCTAATATAGGTGGTATGGTTGGAACGTCTTGTTCTGGAACTAATGCTGCAAGATATGGTACTATGAAGGATAACGTTGTCAATTTGACTGTTGTTCTCGCAGATGGTACCATTGTCAAAACTAAGAATCGTCCAAGGAAATCAAGTGCTGGTTATAATTTGACCAATTTGATTATTGGAAGTGAAGGTACCCTAGGTATCGTCACTGAGATCACTGTCAAGTTACATTTGAAGCCCAAATTCGAGAGAGTTTCTGTTGTCAGTTTCCCTCGTATTCTTGATGCTGCTAATACTGTAACTGAATTGATTCAAAATGGTATTCAAGTTAACGCTGTTGAGCTGCTTGATGAGAACATGATCCACGTTATCAATGACTCTGGTCAGTGTAAGAGAGTCTGGACTGAAACACCAACGTTATTCATCAAACTTGGGGGTAATGATGAAAAGATATTACATCATCTCATTAATAAAGTTGAAGGTATCTCATCCACTAACAACTCATTATCTTTCCAATTTGCCCGTGATGATACAGAATCTGAAGAGTTGTGGCAGGCACGCAAGATTGGATTCTGGTCATCGATTGAATATGCTAAGAAACATGTATCTCCAGATGTGAAAGTGTGGACCACTGACGTTGCTGTTCCTATTTCAAAGATGTCTGATGTAATTGAAGAGACTATAGCTGAGATCAAACAGTCTAATGTGTTCTTCACTGTTCTGGGCCATGTTGGAGATGGAAACTTCCATGCCATTCTTATTTATACACCTGAGCAATATGCCATTGTTAAAAGTCTCAGCTCTAATTTGGTAAGAAGAGCACTTGCTAATGATGGTACGTGTACAGGTGAGCATGGTGTTGGTATAGTTAAGAGAAAGTATCTTGAAGAAGAACTCGGTACAACTGGAGTTGACCTAATGAGGAAAATCAAGCTTGCAGTGGATCCAAAGAGAATTTTGAACCCAGACAAGATCTTCAAGATAGACCCAAACGATAATATTGACGTTTAGATCTACATATAGATCTATCATGGTATAAGTCTATGAGTGTAGTATAGAAAGAGTAACAACCCTTGGTGGAACACGGAATTGATCGGCCGACCTCGGCCGAGAAAGCCGTTAAAAGCCGTGACGTGTATGCGGAGTGACTATAAGGACAATTAGATACGTTTCAATTAGCAACAAAAGAGTCTTGGCAGTGGTGTTTATTAGCCGATTATTTACTTTTATAAGGTAGACAGAATGGGTTTCTCCCATACTTAATAGTGTTTGTGGTTAGCTTGTCTCAGAACCAAAGGGTTTTTTTGCAGCCAATGCATTGAATGTTGAGCTCAAGATGCAGGGTCCCACCACTGCCCCTAGATGTGTTGCTTAGTGTATAGGTGTTTAACTATGCGGGAGGAAAAAAGAATCATTTATAGTAATCTCTCAACATGCCAAGCAATAGATCATACTTAACAAAACAAATAGCCAAGAGATCTACCCCATACCATCTTCCCTATCTAAATTAGTCTTAGTTGTACGTACTCCTTCTAATAAGAACTGTCAATCAATTTGGTTTCGCGAATCTTTCCATATAAAAATAAAAACGATCGCCCTTTTTTATTAAAGGGACCATTTTAACTTCAGCTTAAACAACACACTCGGCGGCTAACGCTAAACAACTCTTTTAGGGCCCTTATAACATCTCTTTCATCATCCGCCAGTTTGTTACAATACTATTTAACCATTTCAGACTTGGCAACTTCTCTTCCTTCCCTAACCGCCCCATTAGTTCTTCTTTGTTTGATTGATTTACCGCCCTGCTCAGCTCTTCTCTTCTCTGCTTTGCTCATCCCAACGGCCTTAACACAACACACACACACACACACACACACACAGACACACGTGCTAAGGAATAGCCTGCCATGGCCGTCTGGGAACATCTTAACGTGGATAAGGCTCATGTGGCGTACGCTATCATTGGTATCTTTGCCGCCATATTCTCGCTCGTGTCTCTCTTTGTTAAGGAGAAGGCATACATTGGTGAAGCCACTGTCGCAACTATTGTTGGACTCATCGTTGGACCACACGTTCTTAATTGGTTTTCGCCCACATCATGGGGTAACTCGGATTATATCACTTTGGAGATTTCAAGAATCGTTCTTTGTCTTCAAATCTTTGCCGTGGCTGTTGAATTGCCCAAGAAGTATATGCTAAAGCACTACCTTTCTGTCTTTATGCTTCTCGTGCCAGTGATGACCGCTGGTTGGCTCATTGTCGGTGCATTTATGTACTTAGTCCTCGACAGACTCAATTTCGCTGAGGCTCTCGTTGTAAGTGCCTGTATCACCGCTACTGATCCAGTTCTTGCCGCTGCAGTTGTCGGTAAGGGTAAATTTGCTAAACGTGTTCCAGGTCATTTAAGAAATTTATTATCAGCAGAATCTGGTTGTAATGACGGTATGGCCTTCCCATTCATCTACTTGGGTATCAATTTGGTTATCAATAAGGGTCATCCAGGTGAAATTATAAAAGATTGGATTTGTATCACCATTTTATATGAGTGTATCTTGGGTTGCTTTATTGGTATTGTTATTGGCTACTTGGGAAGACATTCCATTAAGTGGGCTGAATCAAAGATGCTTATCGATAGAGAATCCTTCCTTGCATTTTACGTTGTCTTGGCCATGAGTTGTGCCGGTATTGGTTCCATGCTAGGTGTCGATGACTTACTCGTGTCCTTTGCTGCTGGTGCTGCCTTCTCATGGGACGGTTGGTTTGCTAGAAAGACAGAAGAATCTCACGTCTCCACTGTGATTGATTTGCTTCTCAACTTGGCTTACTTTGTTTATTTCGGTGCTATCATCCCATGGCCACAATTTAACAGCCCAGAATTGGGTCTTCCTGTTTGGAGATTGATCATTTTATCTATTGTCATCATCTTCCTCAGAAGAATTCCCGCGGTCTTGGCTCTCAAACCTTTCATCCCTGATGTCAAGAGTTGGAGAGAAGCACTCTTTTGTGGACATTTCGGTCCAATCGGTGTCGGTGCTGTCTTTGCTGCAATCTTGGCTAGAGCAGAGTTGGAAGGTGCTCATCATCCATCCCTGGCTACCCCAACTCAGGAACTGCCTCCAGAGGACTCTGAATATGGCTACTTAGTTGCTATTATCTGGCCCGTCGTTACATTCTTAATTGTGACATCTATTGTGGTTCATGGTTCCTCCGTTGCCGTCATGACATTGGGTAGACACTTGAACACCATGAACTTGTCCATGTCCTTCACAACCACTGGAGGAAACGAAAAATCTTCTTCTTGGATGTCACGTCTTCCAGAGCTCAGAGGAAATGGTCGTTCTTTCTCCTTGCATCGTGTTGATACTCAGGCTCCAACTCTTGTGGGAGATACGCATGGTCAACTGACCCAAACTGCTACAGTTGAGACTTCTGGTGTCCCTGTGAGACCTGCTGGTGGTATGGAGAAGCGCAGAAAGCACAGACATCACAAGAGAAGAGGTTTGAAGAGAGTCACGTCATACCATGATGAAGTAGATGAAGCTGATAGAGAAAAGATTCAACATGAAAAGGAGGCCAAAGCAGCCACTTTTGCACTTGGTGGAGGTGGTGGTGCCACTGGTGCCACTGGTGTCTCTTCTTCCTCGGACAACAACCAACAACAGACCATTCAAGATGATGAGGAAGAAGCTCCATCTGTCGGTATTACACCAGCAAACACATTTGTTTCTCCAGTTGAATTCCCATCTAAGTCTCATCCAGCTGTGTTGAATGAAGAGTCTGAAGTTGAAGAAGATAAGGACTTATCCACTAGCAGTGGTCAGAGCAATGATTATGACCGCAGCAGAAGAGCTACGAATATGTACACAGAGGGTTCTACTGTTATTGTTGAGGATCAGCATGGTGAGATTTTGAACACTGCCAAGCTTCTGTCCGACAGCACACCAAATGAGGGTCTTAAATTGGCTCGCTCTAACACTTCTTCAATTTCCTCTGTAATTTCTCCATCCAGAATTCCAGGATTTACTGGTGAAAAGAAGAAGTTTGTCGCTTATAAGACTGCCGATCAGTTAATTATTGAGAGTGAAGATGGTGAAATTGTTAGAAGATACAGAATTAACCCACACAAGAGTAAACCGGATTCCAGTGAGGGACAAAGAAACAGATCTTCCTCTATGTTATCTGATATGACTGGTAAGGCCTTGTCTGCTGTTGGATTGAAAAAGATGGCTGGTTCCACCGCTGCGCCTGCATCCGTACCAGTGACTCCAGTGAAAACTGGAGCTGGTACAAACGCATTGGGTCCTGATCATGTTATCAGAGAGGATGACGAGGAGCAAGACGATGATGAGGAGGATTCTGAAGTCGATGATGACGAATCTGAAGTGGAGGGCTTCGATGAAGAAGAGACAGCCGTTGAAAGACAGAGACGTCTGGCTGCTCTTGGTGAGCTTAGTGATGATCGTGATGATAGTGATGAAGAAGAAGTTCCTGGCCAGTCACAACAACAACAACCTCAGCATTCTCAAAAGTCCAAAGTTGGGGCTCTGGTTGGAAGTTTGATGCCACATGCCATTGCGGAAGAGAAGACAATGGAAACTAAGAAGAGTATCAGTTTCCAGGATACCCCAAAGCCTTCAAAGGGTTAAATTAACATTGACGTTATTATTTTTTGATTTGATTATGTGTGTTTATATTTCATTCTCTTTTTTCTTTTTAAGGTTTCGGTTCTAAGATGAGCTATAAAGCTCTCGTGTGCATGCATTTACGTGTTGGGTTCAAGGGTTCTCAGCATGTATCAATTTGAAATTCCTTTGCTGATTTAGCAGGAGTCAAGATCATCAATAATAAATAGATTTATGAGATATTTATCATGGGGGGTGTAGATGTGTTGTTCACTGATGTCATATAACATGCAACTCTTTTAACTCTAGCGGTTTGCTAATCAGCTATATCAGTAAAGCTAAGAGAGTACTCTACAATCAAATAACAGTAGATAAACATTTCATTAAGTAATAAAACAGGAGATGATTCTCTTTTTCTTTTAGTCACTTTAAGTATTGTACAACTCATTCATATCTGTCAAGACGAGATAACATAGATCTAGTTTCTCTAGATCTTTCAACACCAACACCTCTAACTTTCTTCTTACCAAAGCTGAGAATGGAACGAGCTCCAGAACCTTTAAAGACACCTTCAGCTTCAGCTTGTCTTGTCTTTCTAGTTAACCACCAGTTTGCCAGGACAGAGAATAGTATAACTAGGCAAGCGATGAATCCAATTATACCAAAGAATGCACCCAATGTGCTACCATCCTGCCATGGGACTTTAACGTTCATACCAAACAGACCAGTAACCAAATTCATTGGCACGAGAAGGGTACCGATGACGGTAACTTTGGATAACATCTCAGTAACTTTATGGTTAGAGTAGAAGGATTCAACTTGTAACTGAGCCAAGTAGTTCGAGTGGGAACGAGAAAAGATCTTCTCATAGGAAAGCAAGTTTTGATACATTGTAACAACGTGATCTTGGATATCACCAAGATATAATGCGATATCAGCTCTTGGTTGAGCCTGTTGACCCTGAGCCTGAGAGGCCAAGTTAGCCAAGTTAACTGTAGAGGTCAATGGTAAACCGATACCTTGAATTTCATCTTGACAACGCTTAGCAAACATCTTAATAACATCAGCCTTACCAGATAGTAATCTCATCAAGGTCATAACTTTACGACGAGATTCACCAATCTTACGTAACATGTGAGAGACATCAACTTCACGAGTGATGAATACCTGGTCTTCAATGGCATCAGCTTCGTATTCAATAGCATGAATCACTGGTGCAAAAGAATCTGTAATATCATCAATAAGGGCATAACAAAGCCAATCTGCACTGACATCAACATAATCACGAAGTTGTCTAACACGTCTTCTGACATTAGCAGCATGAGGAATTGGAGCAAAATGGAAAGTCAAGACACCATATCTAAACACAACGATGTAAACGTTGATTGGTTCCAAGAATTCTTCTGATTCTTTATCATCATCAAAAGTATGGAAACAGACAAAGTAATAACTTCTGAAAAGTTCAACTTTTTCACGAGTCTCTTGCATACGAATATCTTCAGCAGTTAAAGGATGGATACCAAATGCCTTTGAGAGCACCTTCATCTCTGAATCAGTTGGACAAATACAATCTAACCACCAAGTCTGTTGACCATTTCTAAACAGTTCACGAATAGATTGACCTTGTGGTGTTAAAGATTGAATATCTGGAGCATGAATAGTTTCATCTGACTCTGAACAGAAGAAACTGAAACGATCTGGAGCCATTTCTTCACCTTCAACTTTATTAGAACCGAATTGGATACCAGAATCACTTGAATTGGTAGATTCTTGTTCAGTAGTAGTCTTTGGAATGTACTTATTAGCAGCTGCTGAAGATTCTGATGATGAAGTGTTGTTGAAGTTTTCCTTACGTAAAGTTTCATCTTCCAAACGAGACTCTGAGATGAAGTCATCAATTTCATCAAAGTCAATACCATTAACTTTAACATGATCTGGTACGAGTGGGAAACAAACATCTTCTTCAGTTTCTTGAGATTCTCTAGAACGTTGAGAATCTGCATCTGAATCATTAAGGGATCCACGAGTCATACGACGACGACGATCAAAATCGTTAACCTCGTTATCGATATCCATACTCTTAGATTGTCTAGACATGGTCTTACTAAGTGGATGAATCACTGGTGAAACATCAGCTGCACCTTTACTTCCTCTACCCGAGGACTTGTTAAGTAAGATACCACCTGGTGATGGAGCACCATCTGAATCTTTTGAAACAAGCCCTTTGAACTGTTCAGTGAATGACTTTGAACGGGTTCTTTTCTGGGTGGAACCTGATTGTTGAGTTGGAGTCTGAATAGTACTAACTTTCTGAAGTCTTGGAGTTTGAGACTTTAAGTGGAAGTTGTCTGTACTATCAGCGATTGCATAGTCATCATCACCATCGCTGTCTGAACCGTCCTGAAGTTTAACCCTTGGAAGACGAGACATAGGAGTTGGTACTGGCCCTGGACCTGAACCTGAAATTGAAGATCTTGACAATGGATCCTCATCCTGGACGTTACCAGCTGCCATAGCAGCTGGTGGTAGTCTAGTATCAAAGACAGAACCTCTGCGGATTGGTAAGGAATCAGCTTGATGACGATGATCATAAAGACCTTCTGTCTTGATAGAAACTGAAGAACGACGAGATTCTTGGTCAGACATGTTTTTGAAAAGCTTTTTGTTTAAAGTGTATTGGTTTCTCTTTTGCTCAAGTCACAATCACACGCTCAAGATATTTATAGTCTGAGGGCGAGAGTGAGCATAAGGAAGTTTGTGAACTGATAGTAGCGTGCGAGCATCAACGTAGGACTCTCTTGCTTCTCTTTATTCAATGAGAAGATAGTTTAATACTTGTAGCTAAACAAGTTCAAGAGTATCTTTTTGTTACTGGATTTTTTTTTTTTCTTGAGGATAAAAAGATGAGCCACGTTCTTGTCAATTTTTTTTTTCTTCAATTTCCTCTTTTGGTAGTTTTTGAGGGTTTATTTATAGACTTAGACTTTTAGACTTTTAGACTTTGAGACTTCATATAGAATTTTTATAGACTTTATATTGATAAGAAATGAGGTTATATGTTATATGAGGTGAGGTTATAAACTATAATACATGGCTAAATTTACAAACACGTGGATGAGATGACGGGCTTTGCTTAAGACGTTTAAACTCATCGAACCATATGCATTATGTATACTCGGCATGATCGTTATACTATTACTATACTTATATATATATACTTATATATATATACTTATATACTAATACTAATACCTATATACTAATACTAATACTAATACTTATATATATACTTATAGACTGATATATATACCTATATAATATATATATACTTATATATATACTTATATATATACTTATATATAATATATATATACTTATATATATACTTATATATATACTTATATATATACTTATATATATACTTATATTATAGTGTGATTAGTGTACAACAACCTCATGCCAGACACCACCAATGTCACGCGATGCTAACATTCTATATTTCTTGGCAATGGTGTTCTATTGTCATGTCTTAATAATAACTATAGACTATATACAATACATTCATTATATATAATACATTCATTATGTACAATATAACACTTTATACTTAACTAATCTCCCGAGGTTATTATGTACCGCGAAAAAAAGATCACGTCGAGAAGTAGACTATACTCTACACTACTCTATATCTTTCTTTGATAAATAACTTAAGGTTATATTGTTATATCTAAGGTTAAGATGCTTAATCAGTTTACACGAGGTATCCAAGGCATCCGTCGGCCAATGTCAACACAAACTCGTTTCCGTGAAACGATGTCATCCATAGCTTCACAAGTGATGATCTTAACAGCACCAGCTCCACAAACTAATAATCCAATAATGAAAGGTGTTACATTATCAAGTGTAAGTTCATTATCAATTGATCCATATCCACTTGTTCAATTCAATCTTATGAAACCTTCACTCACTGCTAATTATCTTCATGCTTATGAAAAATTTGCCCTTCATGTCTTAAGTCCAACTCAATACTCTTGTGATCTTGCTAGATTATTTGCTCGTAATAGACATTTTGATGAATCAACTCAGGATTGGGTACCATTTGAACCTTTTAAACATCTTAAACCAGTTGAATTTGAGATGTATGATGGTGTTGAAGGTTGTACATTACCAATCTTAACCCAAGTTGAACGTGTTATGATTTGTTCTAAGTCACAAACTATATCGATTCAAGATCATGAGATTTGGATAGCTAAAGTTGAAGATGTCATTGAGAGACACCAGGGAGAGAAAACTGGTGGATTATTGAACTTTAATAGAAAATTTCATATAGTTGGTCAAGATCTACACAAGCCAACAAAAGATTAACATTTGCATAACATTTGCATTACATTCATGAATTATGACCAATATACACTCATATACTTATCATTTCAATCTATCTTACAATGTATGTATTGTAAATATGAATATGTTATTCAGTTATATACAGGAGAAGGTTACTCCCACTAGGATCACATCAAGGGGCATTTCATTGGACTAAGTTCTTAAGATTGCTTAAAGGAACTCATTAGCCTTTCTTCTGTAAGCATGACAATCTCTTAACCATTGCTTGTATGTCTTCAAACTATCAATCTTTTCACCATAGTAATCTGGAACTGGGTTACTAAAACTTTGAGATGATGGATCAACTCTATTTCTGAAAACCCTTTCAAGGAATTCTTTATTCTTTGACTTGAATCCATTAATCTTCTTACCAGCTGTAATACGAAACACTGCACTTCCCAATAATGGACCAAACATGTATCCAACTCCAGTTGCAGCCATAAATCCTGCAAAGAAGATCATAAATGGATCAAATCCAAAGATCATTTGTGTTGGATCAATCTCAACATTAGCAAGATACCCCCATGAAGCAGTTGATCCAATCAATGCAGTAACAATCGAAGAACCAAGATTGATTCTGCGTTGTTGACGACGAAGTTTAAAGAAATCTGTCCAACTTAAGTCTGTAGTGGTGGTGGTATGAGTGGTAGCCTTTGAAGCATTAAACAAACGAACACCAGATGAAAAAGCACGTGTGTTAAGTTGTCTCTGTAAAGAGCTCTGAACTGTGAGTCTGAACATCTTCTAAGTCTTTAAAGATAAACTATTAGTCTTTAAAGATAAACTATAAAGAGAGTATATCACTAAATGATCAACTTTTAGAATGGACTTTTCTTCGCGCGGAGGGGCGGGTAACCTTGGAGCTAGATATCTGTCTATTTATCTATATATCTATATATCTTTATATAGATCTATAGATATATCGATATATAGATATAGATATATAGACAGAGATATATAGACAGAGATATAGAGATATATTAATAGACATATAGATATATAAATATATAGATAGAGATATATAGATGGACTACTACAATTGTATAATCATCATATCATATCATATATCAAAACCATTCAAGCTCCTCTTCAATACTTAACTTATACACTAAATCCCTTCTCTTAGTCTCATCACTTTTGATCTTATTAAGCATCTTAACAAGTTCTTCAACATAACAACTGAAATTCTTATACTTATTAAAACTTGAGTTCTTGAAAAAATCAATATGTGTAGTGGAACAACCTCTTATGAGTCCAAAGATCCATGTTACAAGTTCATGGATACTTCCATGTTTACTTAATGTCTCAATAACAAGTGATTCAACTTGTTTCTTAACAAATAGGGAATCTTTAAAAGATGATAATGGTGGTAATAATGGGATATCAATGAATGTTTTCTCCTCTTTTGTATCATTGGATGTAGATGATGCATCCAATGGTGACATAATGGTGTTAACACCCTCATTAACACATAACTTCATACTGAAGTTACCTTCATGATACTTATCACCATCAATGGTATACTTATACTTCAGTATCGGAATATCATGAAACTCATTCTTAACAAGTCCATAGTTCTTGAGAAGCTTTTCAATATCAATGATGATGTCAAATGAAGTATTAGTATAATGACCATCCTCTAAGTCTTTAAGTTTCAGTTGCCAGTGGTCATCAGAGTTATAGTCTTCATCATCACCAAATGAAACATATGAAGACAGTTCAATGTCCATTTCAATATCCAAACTTGATATAAGAACACTCTTGAACTTGTGAATCAATGAAGAGATCGAGTTCTGGAAAGAGGTGAAATCATCAAACCTTCTAAGATGATACTGTCTCATACCATCAACTTGTACCAAAGATGATACAAGTTTATCACTAAACTCATCATAAGTCTCTGATATAAGTATATCATGGATACTGAAACCTTTCATCAACACCGGTTTGAAGTCAAAGCCCGCATCACCTTCTTCAACACCACCAGTACGTATCATCATCAACTTCTTAACAGTCTGTCTCTTCTCCAAAACGGGCCAAAACATACATAGCTTATTGATAGACTTAATCATTGAATCCATCTTGGAACCCATATTCTTCTTTGAACCTTTGTAAACTCTCAAATCATCAATTATATCATCCCATTGTGACCAATCAGCAGATGTTATACCGAAATAAGTTGTCTCTAACTCATCAAGCTTGTTTTGTCCAGATCTCCCCATTAGTACAAGACCAAACTTATCACATTGCTCTAATTGATCAAGAGTTAATCTCAAGACATTCTTAATCTGTCTTGAGTAAACCTCATCGTCAAGTGTTGTGTCATTGTAAACTGGAACACATGCAATGACAACACATGGTAATCTCTTTGGAATAGTCATTACAGATTTCATCACTTGTAATGGTAAATCCAATCCTCTTGATGTTAAATCATTAAACTTGACAATCTCAGATGGTAATTCAAGAGAACCATCATCAATCAAGTCCCATGTGTTTGTAGTCATTTGCACCAATGGTACCATCTGTTTCTGTCTCAACTTATACTCAAAGAACTCAACCCATTTATCCAATAAGATCTTATTTTGACTATGGATTTGTAATTCTGGTAATGATGCACTTGAGAAGTAAATCACAAGTGTTGTATTATCAATCTTATAACATGAGGTGTAATGCTCACCTAGAAGCACTGTACCAATGACACTATCAAGCTCTTCATTCATCAAGATCAATGTCTCATCAAAGATGAATGCATACACATATTCCCATACAGATCCATCAAGAGATATATCAAAACAGTCAAACATTCGAAGGTATGGAAGTTTAGAGAAAGAGACCCCTTTGGAATCACGTATGGTTGATGTTATATGTGAGATAACTTTATCATGGATCTTAAACTTGAGTTCATTATCCTTTTGAGAAGATTCAGTAACATGGGCAGATAAAACCTCATTTGTATAGATATTGAGAAGATGAGTACTTCTATAACTCTTCAAGTTATCATTAATAGAGTGTTTGGCAAACTCAGAGACAATTGAAACATGAGGTTCAATCAAGTCATCAGTTGAACAACGTGGTGTTGTTACTTCAGATTTTGATGATGAACGAAGTGTAAAGATACTTGATTGGGTAGAAATGGTAGTAGTAACATTCTTCTTATCAACTGGTGAAAACCCACATGAGTTAAGATTATTTGTCATTTGATTCTGTGGAGTGTATGGTGTTGATGTCTCTTCAAAGAAGTTTGTCTTGAAGGCAGATACAACAACAGGTGATAGTAAACCTGATTCTATGATTGGTGTCTGAGTATCATCATGAATAAGAGTCTGTGAATACAAGTCTTGGAATATATCTTCATCAGTTGGTCGTGTCTTAACTCCACATAAAGAACAGATGGTTATATCATTCATATCATCTTTGTTCAACAAGACTAAGTAACAATTATGATGACATTTATGATCACAATCAAGACCCAATGTACGCTCATTGGTAAGCTTTGTAGTTATTGGCTCTTCACAGATACAACACATCTCTTTGACAAAGTTACTCTTGGCCTTTGGTTGTTGGAATGGAGTTGGAGAATCAAGTGACATCATTAACGAAGTTGAAGAACCATTGAATGAACCAATTGACATGGTAAACCCTTCTAGGTCAACTTCATTGTTCAATGGAGAGCTGTTAAGACGCTGTGTTGGATGAATTGGTCTACGTAATGTTGGTGGAGGTGTCAATGGGTCAAGTTGAAGTGGAGGTGGTATCTTTGATCTCTTTGTCATTCTTCCTGGGATGGTGGGTGTGAACTTATGGATGAGAGAAGTATAAGAATTGTTTTGGTTAGGTGTAAGTGGTGAAGCCGGACGGCGTCTTTTGTCAAAATCCATGGTGTCTTATATGTTTTGAATGTGTTTGGGAAGTGTTAGAGAGATATGTTTATGTCTGTCCTTATGATAGAACCCTTGATGGATACAACCTGCGCGTCGTTTCTAGGGCCACACGCAGCTCACAGGAGGGAAAAAAAAGGGGCAAACGTATTCCTTTATACCACTCAGTACCAAGAACTCTTAGTATTTGAACTGTGAGCCACCGCTGTCCGCTAATTTCTTAGTTGTTCATTGAAACTCGATCTGGCTAATATGCACGGAGATGCATGGGGATGCATAGTGAAGCGCGGTGAAGCACGCTTATGCATATCGCCCAATCTGGTAATACGAGTTCACCAGAAAGTTTCTTATGAGTTGCCAGCCATTTTTGGTTTAGTTTGTTTATATATAGTGTTATATTTAATCTAAGAGGTGGTACTAGATAAGGATTGATCTGTAGTTAAACCAAGCTGATATATTGACACCATTAGAAGATGTGCGAGGATGAACGTTACCGAGTCTGCTTGTGACATTAACTTGAACAACTGGAGAAACTTGCGTCTGTGGCTCTATATCAACCAGCCTAGTGCATTGATGCATTAGCGTATTTGTCTGAGGTCCTGTGGAAATAGTCTTGACTCTTGCCTCAACTCACACATGCAAGTCATTAAGCATTTACTGCGTTTACTTTGGGAGACAAGCTAAGTATAATGATCGTTGGCTCTTGTGGTGCTAGTTGATACCTCTATTTCTTTATACCTCTACCTAGTGATACCTCTATGTCATGCTACTCAGACTCTCTAAGAACACTAAACTTCTTTTTAACACCAAGTGGTACCACACTATTGAGTTCTTCCTCGGCTGAATAGCCTATGAAACACATCCATGTCTGTTTCAAACTTCGTTACAAGAATACAACTTCCTTCAACTGTATATAATATCGTACAATTAAATGTCAAGGAAGGGATGCATTCTATTTAACTTCATTATTATCTGATAACCAACCTGTCAACTGGTATCATCCCCCTTTGATAGATTAGATGCGTTTATCGGAACCCGGAAGTTATGAAGGGATGAGCTTTGTTAAATTAGATAAGATCAAACCTTCAATGAACCTCAAATCTTGCTTTAGCCGGACTATTTTAGCGACCTTTTGGTGACCCTTTGGCGACCCTTTGGCGACCCTTTGTCTTTACAGTTCTGCCTGGACGTTGATGAGCATTGATACTCAGTATCTTTCAAAGCTCCATAGATCATTACAAGTCTCAATCTCTCTCTTTCTTCTTTCCTTCTTTCTTCATACAGCTCTACTATGAAATACCTAACACTTTACTTAGTTATCCCCCAAAACCTCATAAAACAGTGGAGATTTCCTTATTTGTCTAGTAGCCAAAATCTGTGCCTCATTTCGCAAAACCCCAAGCTTGTGCATACGCACGCCTCATATCAGCCTTGTTTCAACTTGATACTGTCTCACTCGTTTCCTTGAGTTGTTCAAAAGTCTCACATGTTATGCACTGCTTAGCATTTAGTCGCAGGTGCAAAAGGACCCCATTTGTTGTAGTGTTGTTTCGTATTGGTAGTTGTAACTGTGGTACACTGTGGGCCACTGTGAAACACAGACCACTTTGTGAGAGAAAGGTACCATATGTCTTTAAGTTACGATGTGTCAAGATAACAGTGTGAGTGGTACAATATTGATAGATCCTTTTATAGATAGGGTCTCGAGCTGAAACAGACTCTACGCTAATTAGACCAATTGAGGCGAACATGGCAAGACAGTGTATCAGTTTATCCATGGCTCTGTAGCCTATAATGGCTCTTATAACTATCTTTGTAATAATAAATTGTAGCTAATAAGCTATTCAACTATCTGCTAGCAAAAGCGTTGTACATATCTATGAATATATAGAGATATATATATATATATATATATATATATCTATGTGTATATTGCTTATATAATCAAATCAGTCTATTACTAATAACTTAGGTAATCAAGGCACACCATTATTAATGGCTTATGTAATCAAGGCACCCCCATTAATCATTCTCATTAATGGTCAATTAAGTCAATAAGTCGACCTCTTTATCAGGGACGAGGGATTTAAACAATAATTATCGTATATAAAGCACTAATTTCATCTCATTGCCTCCTTAGCACCGGATCATTTCATCAGGGCTAAGGATATACCGGTATTTTACAGTTAAACCGGATTCCGTTATTGTCGCTTGTTTTGCCCCACTAGCTGACCTTTTATGAGTTAGTTGATCCCTCGTGACCACTTAGAGACATCACTGAGTCTTGTAACTATCGTAGAATATAGCTCTAAGAGTTTATGGTGCGGCTGAAAAGGGTTATCGGATCAATGGCTATAAAGTGGGGATCAATTAATCCCTAATCGTGATCTTTAATCCTCTACAGTTAATCTACATTGATCTACACGTTATTTCAAGTCCTGAAGGCGTCTGTTTGTGGGGACGATGCGGAGAACATGTGTGTCTTGGTACCTGTGTATAAATGTCTCCCATCCCCACTCAGTCTCTGTAACACTTTAACACTCTGACACTCTAACACAACCATAACATGTCTAAGATCAGCAACAAGGGCATCCAGGAGATCAAAAATATCCTTGATGATGCAACTAGTGACCCAACTACTGGTGTTCCGGGTCTATTTGTCTCCATTACAAACAATAAAGGTGATGACTTAATCACTTACACTTCAGGTTATACTGGTGCTGATGCTACTGAAAAGCTTTCTAAAGATAGTATCTTTTGGCTTGCAAGTTGTACTAAACTTATTACCACTATTGCAGTTCTACAACTTGTTGAAAAGGGTCAGCTGCCCCTAGATGATGCTGATCAGCTTGATAGTATTCTTCCAGAACTTGATTCTATTCAAATTGCAACGCTTAACGATGATGGTAACATCTCTCTCAAGCCTAAGAAGAATAGGATCACATTGAGAATGTTATTGAGTCATACTGCTGGGTTTGGTTATTCTTTCTTTAACAAGACTCTTAAGAGATGGTCTGAATTGTATGGAAATTTTGATTTTGAAATCAATAGTGATCATTATCCAGTCTTGTTTGAACCAGGTACGAATTGGGAATATGGTGTTGGTATCGATTGGGCTGGTGAGGCATTGAAACGTGTAACTGGTCAAAATCTTGGTGATTACTTTATTGAGAACATCTTTAAACCATTAGGTGTTAAGGATGCATCCTTAACACCAAATGAAGAATTGAGAAAGAGAATCATTCATATGAACAATAGAGATAATGATACTGGTAAGCTTACAGTTGGTAAACAACCACACTCAAAAGTTATTAAGGGTGATTATGAAAACTTCTTCCATTCAGGTGGTGCAGGATTGTTTTCTAAACCAGATGAATATGTTAAGATCCTTTCCACGATCTTAAATGATGGAATTTCTCCAATCACAGGTGCTCAAATCCTTAAGAAGGAAACCGTGGAGTCCATGTTTGCAAACCAAGTTCCTCAATTCCCAAATTTAGGAAGAAAAGGTATCCCTGATGCTAATCCATCTCTTACGAACCCAATCCCAGACATTTATCCACAAGGTGATTCACCACAAGGATGGGGTCTTTCTTGGTTTTTAACATTAGAGGAAGGTGATACTGGTCGTGGTAAAAACACTGGATTTTGGTGTGGTTTATCTAATGTCTTTTATTGGTGTGATAAGGAGAAGGGAATTGCTGGTATGATTGCTAGTCAAATCTTACCATTTGCTGATGCTAATGTCTTAGGGTCATGGTTTAAAGTTGAATCAGCTACTTATGCTAACCTTGAGTGATACTATTCCTATCTTATACCTACCTCTTAACATAAATAAACAGCTTTAAACTTGTTATTACGGCCTATAGACCACCCAATCTAACAAGAACAGGGGTTACCAGTACCATACCCCACCCCCACACATATAATAATAGTCGTGGCCCATTCCCAATTTCTGGGGTTCGCGCTTTTCTCCCCATTCAAAACTGAGATTTTTGAAAACAACTGATTTCTTCTCTTCTTCCTATTTCTTCTTCCTATAACAGTTTAAACTGGGCGGTTAATCTCAAATCGAATCAATAGAACATAATGCCAGTATACACAGTTTCACACGTATGTGGTTTCTCATATGTGGTTTTTTCCGCGAGGTTTTATCAGGGCGGTTGGTTTAACCGCGGTGATTTAACCTTGGGCGGCTTATCTCGGCGGCTAATACTATGCCAGCAAGGTGAAACCCCAGAACGTACGACTAACAATAACGTTGATAGGTACAGAACATTAGGATCTGTGTGATTATGGTTGGTTTACCTGCTCGTGGTAAATCTTTTATTTCTCAAAAGATTGTGCGGTATTTGTCGTGGCTTTCTATTAAGGCTAAATCTTTTAACGTGGGGAATTATCGTCGTCGTACCGAGGAACACCCATCTGCTGATTTCTTTGATATGCATAACAGTGATGGACTTAAGAAACGTCAACAAGCTGCAGCTGCAGCTGTTGAAGATATGATGAAATGGTTCTCGGAGGAAGATGGTGTTGTTGCTATACTTGATGCAACAAATACAACAGAAGAAAGAAGAGATTGGTTATTAAAGTTGTGTCGTGAAAACTTTATTGAACCAATGTTTTTGGAGAGTTGGTGTAATGATGATAAGATCATAATGAAGAATATTATGGATGTTAAGACAACATCACCAGATTATGTTGGATGTGATCCAGATGCTTCTGCTAAAGATTTTATCAAGAGAATTGAAAAATATAAACAAGTTTATGAACCATTAACCGTTGAGAAAAATGGTGATTTAACATTTGTTAAATTGATTAATGTCTCTGAACAAGTTATCATTAACAAAATTGAGACATATTTGGAATCACGTATTGTCTATTATGTTATGAATCTTCATATTAGACCAAGATGCATTTATTTATCACGTCATGGTGAATCAGCATATAATTTGGAAGGTAAAATTGGTGGTGATGCTGATCTTAGTGAACGTGGTTATAAATATGCTCAAAGACTTCCACAATTAGTTAAAGAAGCAGTTGGTGATAACGATGTCTCTTTAACAGTTTGGACATCAACTTTGAAAAGAACACAACAAACTGCACAATTTTTACCATATCATAAACTTCAATGGAAGGCACTTGATGAATTAGATGCAGGTGCATGTGATGGTTTAACATATGAAGAGATTGAAAAGCAATTCCCACAAGATTTTAAAGAACGTGATGAAGATAAGTATGAATATCGTTATAGAGGAGGTGAATCTTATCGTGATGTTGTTATTCGATTGGAACCAATTATTATGGAATTGGAAAGACAAGAAAATATTCTTATTATAACACATCAAGCTGTCCTCAGATGTATCTATGCATATTTCATGAATGTTCCACAAGAAGAATCACCATGGATGTCAATACCATTACACACATTAATTAAATTGGAACCAAGAGCTTACAGTACACTTGTTCAAAGAATTAAAGCTGATATACCTGCAGTAAGTACATATAAGGAAAAAGGTACTTCACAACTTGGTGAAAAACTTGATGGTTTTAATAGTTCAAAAAATTTAATTACTGGTGCTCCACTGAGTCAGTAATATTTTTATGCATATGTGTTTTGATTGTTGATGTGTAGTTAACTTGTTATGTACTTGATCTATGTCATGAGTTATAAGTTATGTATTACCCCACACTTAATTGACACATTGAAAAATGACAGATTTCAGTTCATTTATCAAAAATTTCCCAGCTATTAAAAAGTGTTTATACATGGTTAAAAATTGATATAGATCTATTTTATGAGGAAGATCAAACATTTCATTATAATATTTATGATTAAATGTATAACTTTATATAGTTTATTTGTAATATTGTTATTTATTGTGTTTATAATAGAATATATAATGTCCCTTGCCTTCTAAGGTGACCTTAGTAATAGGTGAATCACATAGTTCAAGAGTGGCTTGCGCCACTCTTGACATTAGTTAAAGTTATTGAATTAAGACTCTCTCCAAGATAACACTTTGATTGTATTAGTGATTGTACTAATGTATTAATAGTGATTGTATAATATATTAATAGATTAGATTAGATTAATAGTTTAGTCTAATTGACACTTCCTCAAATGACAGATTTGAGTCTTATCCTCTTTTTGGCGGAGGTGTTAGTTTATTAATGTAGATTGTTTATTTTGAGATAATCAGATTGAAATATATAAAATTCATGTCTCTATTAATATATTTATTGTTATAAATATCAATATATAGACTAAATATACAATTAAAACAAATAGTTTTAACATAATAGAACTAATAAATAGCCACTTTGTAATTTCGTCAATTCCTTTTTTTCCTAATTGGGACGATTGGCGGTGTGACACTTTGAAAAATGACAGATTTAGATTTAAACTACTTTGATCGCGGAGTGTATTATTGATATATATAATCTATTTATTTATGATATATACAAAAGTTACAGATCTTAATATTATGTTTGTTGTATTATTAGTAGTTCTAATTAGTAACCTATATAGCTCTATTACTCTAATATAGAACTATTATCCTATAATAGAAGCTACAAATTTCAATATTACAATCAGGTGAGCTCACCAACTTGACTGATTTTCCATTTTGGGAATACGCTTATGTAATCATTATGTAATCATTAACATTTATATTACACTCTCAAGTCAAGTATTAATCTGATACAATAAACGGGTGTCTACAAGAAGTCACTAGTACTACTAAAGTATTAAGTAGTAAGTAAGTACTAAGTATAAGATTTATATATAGGTTAGTATAGTAGTAGAGTAGTAGTGTAGTATGCATAAGGGCCAACTTACACGTGAATAAATGACAGATGCGCATCTTTTGTCAGTAAATAACGATATGAGTTTAAGTGGTTAAATTAATCATTTATTGATTTAAATTTATATTTATTAGTATAATTTATAAACTATTATATTCAATACTCTCTAATACATAAGATAATCTATTTCTTATATCATATAATTGTTTTATTACAATTTTATAAGCTCTAAAAGCCCCTTTTTGGAACCAACCCGATAATTTTCGGTTGTGCATATACTCTTATCTCCTCTATGTACAAGTAGTTATCAGTATAAGTTAACCAGAAAGTATATCAATATCTGGATTTTCAACACCCATTTCTCTTAATTCAGAATTAAGTTGAGCTTGTAATAAATCTTCCATATTCTTTGTACCAAATGCCCATTGTGTAATCTTTGATATGTAGAATGATACATCTGATAGTGTCATTATAACCAAGAAGATTGAATATCTTAACATCTGTTCAGTCTTTGTAATAGTTGACATCTTTTGAACATTTGGTGGATTAAGGTAATAACCTGCAATTGCTTCTTTTGTAAATAGATTAATTCTATTAATTGGTGCATGATACTTTTGATTAAGAGTTTGAAGCATTCTCATTGTACGACCAAGAAATATCATCTCTAGGGGGAACTTTTCAGTATTTTGAAAGAAGTTCTTAAAACTATCTCTCATAAACTCTTCCCTTTCAAATCTTGTCATTTTGGCAAGTTTCTCCTTGGAGTTATGATATGGTTTCAATAATGCAAATGATCCAAACATATCAGATTGTTTATCACCAATCCCCCAATGTTTAGCAATTCTCTTAAGTTCTTTTTGATTTAGTTCAAATAAAGCCTTCCAAAGTGAACAATATTCATGACGAAGTTCTTCTGAGAATGTAACATAAAGTCCATGATCAAGAAGAACAAGTTGTTGTTTACCTTTAGTACTATAACGAACAAGTAAATTACCCGGATGTGGATCAGAATGAACAAACCCCCATTGAAATATCATCTTGGAGAAAAGAGTTAAGTAATCTTTCATAATCTCTTTAGTGTTATACTTTGTCTTTAAGTCATCATATCTGAAAAGTGGTTCACCTTCACACCATTCAGCAATAAGAACTCTTTTAGAGCTTAAGTCTTTATAGACTATTGGAACATGGACTTTGTCTTTCAAGTAGTTATCATTATTGATCAACTGTCTCGTCTTCTCTCCATTCTGAAGCTCAATATTGAAGTCAACTTCTTCTTGTAATCTTTCAGAGATGTAATGACCCATGAATCCAAATGGGATTTCAAATGCCCATGAAAACAAGTTAACAAATGCTCTATATGTCCATAGATCTGCAGAGATTTGTTTCTGGATATAGTAATGTTGTACTTTAACAGCAACTTTATCACCAGATTTCAATTGTCCACGATGAACTTGTGCAATACTTGCAGAAGCAATTGGTTCTTTATCAAATTCAATGAACTGATCAGAATACTCATCACCAAGATCTTCTTTCAAGATCTTTTCAACTTTATGCCATGGATCAGTACCAGCAGAATCATATAGTAAAGCAAACTTATCTTGGAATGGTTTCGGTAAAATAGCAGCTTGATTTGCTAAATTTTGTCCAAATTTGATATAAAGACCTTTGTTTTCATTAAGTAGATTGAAAAGTCTATCAGCATTACGTTCATGTAATTTCAAAACATCTTTATTCTCTTTGAAGTTAAGTTTGTAATCAATACCAATCATAGAGAGTGTAGTAATAGCTCTAAGTGTTCTTTTCCCAGTTGAATCCCAAGCAAATGTATCAATAGCATAAAGTGTTGCAAGAGTTCCTGTTGTGTATAATGTAAATGTCTTAAGCTTTGATGGTGATCTTGGTAATCTATGGGTGGCAATTCGTCCATGAGCATTGTTGCTCATCATTCTGGTGAAGACGTTCATTATAACTGTCACTCTGTGTATTGAGCTGTGATGGTCTCGGAAGAAATAACAAGAACAAAGACTGAGTATCTCTTCAATTGGAGAGCACACTATCTCCTGGATTATAAATGCTTAAGCTGTAACGTTGTGTTTAAATGACAATTCATACAGTGTATAAATATAGAGAGTTAGTTGTGGGACATATGTTGCCCGTACCATAAAGATAAAGAGGAAACATCCTAAATAGGAAACTTACCTAATCAAGTAACTCAATCATTTTTTTCGCCAAAAAAGTGAAAAAAGTTGATGATCAGACGAACCAACTACAACTCTCTTAGTTAAGGTATCTCTTCTAGGGGGTTAAAGACAATGACCGACATTAATATCGTTAGACCTAACGTTCTTGCCTCAATGGGTGCCTCTGTGGCCCCAGTTCATGTTTCTATTCATGCCCCTGCTCTTTTCCAGTTGCTTGAGTTCTCACTTCGTTCAAATGAACGTGTACTTGGTACTCTTGTCGGTACACGTTCTGATGATGGTTCAGAATTAGAAGTTAGAGATGCATTCATTGTGCCGCATCATGAAGAAGGTGATGAACTTGTCATCGAGGAGGGTCACAATAGAACACTTTATCAACTTCATAAGCGTTCTCATCCACGTGATTCCATTCTTGGTTGGTTTGCTACAACTGAAGGTATCGATTCATTTACTGCACTTGTTCATGATTTCTATTCTCGTGGTCCAGATTCTACTTTCCCTCATCCAGCTCTTCATCTCACTTTGAGTGCCGTTGGTGAACAACTCACTGCTATGCCACAAATTAACACTTATATTGGTGCACCACTTGGTGCTCAGGGAATCACAGCTGCACAACTTAAACTTGATAAAGGTGCATCTTACATCTTTACTCCAGTGGCTAATGATGCTCGTTTCGATACTCAGGAACGTACTGTTCTTGAACAGGCTTCGCTTGCTGTGCGTAGTGAAGAACCAGTTCAACTTGAAAAATCTTCAGTTGACCTCAACGCTGCCATCGCTTCCATTAACAAAGTTGATTCTCTCATCGATTCCACAGTGGCTTACATTGAAAAGATTGAGACTGGTGAAATCAAAGGTGATGACAAATTAGCTAGACTTCTTCTTGCTAACCTCGACACAAACGTTAAGAAGCTCGATCCAGATCATCTTGAGAAGGTTTTGTCAGCTCATGTCCAGGATACCCTTATGGTGGAATACCTTGCTTCTGCTGTTAAGACACAGCTCGAACTCTCTGCTAAGCTCACAACTCTTGTTTAATGTCGCATTCTTATTGTACACTACGTTTTATCGAGATTAGTAGTAGTAATAGTAGTATTCTATATGGTTAACACTTTAACAATTTTTTGTAAACCAAGTTCTCAGATTCATCAATGTAACGGTATCCAGTACTTACCAAGAACTCTTCAAACTTATCAGTATCCTGTGGTGGTACATCGAATCCGGCAAGTACTTTACCCATATCGGACCCATGATTCCTGTAATGGAACAATGTAAGATTCCATTTACCTTTCAAATTCTCAAGGAAACGTGTCAATGCACCTGGCTTCTCTGGGAATTCAAAGCTATAGATATGTTCGTTTGGTAAACTAGCAGAACCACCAACTAAGTAACGACCATGAGACTTGGCCATTTCATTTTGTGAAATGTCCATTGCAGAGAATCCAAGATCTTCAAGCTCCTGGGTAACTTGTGCAACTTCTTTAGTACGATCAACAACAGAGAAAGAAGTATAGATGAATGCTTGACCACCTTGAGAATCAGAGAAACGATAAGAGAATTCAGTAACGGTACGTGGATGAATAACTTTTTGTAATTGAAGGAAAGAACCTGGAGTATCTGGAATAGTGATAAGCATAAACACCTCTTTACCTTCACCAAGAACAGCACGTTCAGATACAAATCTAAGACGATCAAAGTTCATGTTAGCACCGGAAAGTACAGGGATATAAGTTGCCTTTGAGTGATCAATCTCTGGATGAGCAGCGATATAACGTTTCATACCTGCAACGGTCATAGCACCTGATGGTTCAACAATGGAACGAGTATCTTCAAAGACATCCTTGATAGCAGCACAAATCTCATCAGTATCAACACGAACAACTTCATCAACAACATCTGAACAAACGTTAAAAGTCTCTTCACCAACAATCTTAACAGCAGTACCATCGGCAAATGCACCAACTGTTGGCAATGTGACTCTATCATGTTTTGCCAAAGATTGACGAAGTGCATCAGCATCAAATGTTTCAACACCAATGATCTTAACATGTGGGGCAAATCTCTTTAAATAAGAACCAATACCAGCGATTAATCCACCACCACCAACTGCACAGAAAACGGCACTGATCTTTTCACCATTAGTCTGTCTCAAGAGTTCCATAGCAATGGTACCTTGACCAGCAATGACATATGGATGATCAAATGGAGGAATGTTTGTCATTCCAGTCTCTTCAGCTAATCTGTTACATTCAGCCTTTGCACTATCAAAGTCTTCACCGTATAAGACAACTTGAGCACCGAGACGAGACACATTTTGATACTTAATGGATGGTGTAGCGACTGGCATGACGATAGTAGCTGGGATTCCAAGATGCTTAGCACTGTAGGCAACACCTTGAGCATGATTACCGGCAGAACAGGCAATAACACCCTTAGAACGTTGTTGAGCGTTAAGTTTGGCAATCATGTTATAAGCACCACGAAGCTTAAAAGAGAAGACGGGGAGAAGATCTTCTCTCTTAAGATACACATTAGAGCCAGTCTTTTGAGACAGTGAGACGGCATTCGAAAGAGGTGACTCCTCAATGACATCGTACACTCTAGAAGTGAGAATCAACCTCACATAGTCTGGAGATCCATTAGAGAGAAGGTCTTGGTCCTTAAGATCTGGGTATTTGGATGACTGTGTACGCACTGCTGAACGTGACAAGTGACGACTCTGAGTAACGGCCACAGATGCCAGTGTACGTCTTGCGAGTAAACCCATTAGTATACCTTTAGATGAACTTATATAAGACCTTTATAAGAAGAGAATATAACACGATGTGTCATATGGTGTGTGGGTCATCGCCATAAAAGTGAAAAATTCGCGTGGGGGATTAAACAAACTATACATGGCATTTACGTGGGATTTCCCAATAGAGAAGTCTACCC
Organism: Petasospora fabianii; assembly: GCA_022641835.1. NCBI lineage: Eukaryota > Fungi > Ascomycota > Saccharomycetes > Phaffomycetales > Wickerhamomycetaceae > Petasospora > Petasospora fabianii. The sequence continues at coordinate 855,153 of CP048716.1, read as the reverse complement.
TTTAGATCTATATATATATATATATATATATCAATTAATTACTTATTCTTTTGCTTCTTGAGCCATCTATCATTAACTTCCTCGTATGAGTCATGTCTTTCTCTCTTGGCGAGTGGAACGTATTCGCCAACAACTTTACCAACTCCATCACCGGTGTTAATCTTAACCTTGGGCTTCATATGCTCCATATTTGGTTCTGGGAACAAGTCCATCATGAATCTAGACACTTGAGATTTGATATTGTTCTCTAACCAGTTCGAATACACCACAGTACAAGTCTTTTCGGCCTTTGTGTTCTCGTATGCGTGTTTCCATTCTAATCCTTCAAATTTGCAGTCATATAACACTAATGGGAAATCAGCACCCATTTCAAACAATGGCTTAGTAGGATAATTATCAACATCAACAAGTTCTTTCACGATCTCTGGTTTTTCAAGTTGTTGTCCAACAAGGAACAATACAGCCACCATGTTACGCACTTGGTGCCATAGGAAAGCTGAACCTTCAAGATCAAAACAACACAATCCATCATTCAACTCTAAGATCTGTGATACAAGCATCGATCTTTTGAAATTAGTAATCTGCTTGGATCCATCAAGCTTACAAAAGTTTCTGAAATCGTGTTCTCCAAGATAATACCCAGCAGCGGTTTGCATAGCTTCAATATCGAGATCCCCACGATGGAATAAGTACTTGTAATGTCTCGATACACAGCTGAATCTAGCATCAAATCCATCAGGTGGTCTCAGACAGACAGCATGAATCTTCACATCATCTGGGAGTAACGAATTTAGGATGTTAATGTAGTCAATCTCCCTATTGTCATTAGTAGGGTCCATCTGCTCTTCTGGTGTCAAATTGCTTCTAACCATCAACGATACAACTTGATTCATAGCACTAACACCTCTATCCGTTCTTCCACATCGGCTAAACTTGAAGTCTGAAGGATCCGTCGAAGGGATAAGTTTACACTTGTTCATAGCGTCGATTAGTGTCCCCTCGACGGTAGGTAATGGAGTTGGTGTCTTTTGAATAGCAAGACCGTTATAGTTCCAACCAAGATATGCAAACCTTAGTGCGATGAATCTCTTATTATGCTTCGAGAAGTCCAATGGTCTCTGCTTCTTAGCCTTACCAGCTCGTGGCACTTTCACAGCATGTGAACGCATCTCTTGTTCGAGTTCTAACACTCGTTCAACAAGTTGTTCCTTCCCCCACTGAGCATACTTCGATGAGCTTTCTTCTCTTGGTTGTGACATTGAGTAGCTCCGGATAAGATGACGAACAACACCTCTGAACATTCAATTCTGTTGGTGTAATAGATGACTAAAGCTGAGTAGTTAGAGGTTATATAGTCAAGTTCACTATGTCCATCGGTTGTTTTTTTTTTTTTTTATAACCCAAATTTTCTATAAGCTCATCGCATTGTGTCTCTCTCTGGGGAAGCATTTTACACTGTTCTACACGATTATCAAGCTAATATAACGATGTCCAAGTCTCTGGATTGGTCAGAGCTCGAAGGAAAAGTTACAGATTGGCTTTATAATGCCGTTGTCGGTCTTGGGTTTGAGAAGATGACTCCTGTTCAAGCAGCTGTTATACCAAACTTCTCTCTTAATAAGGATGTTGTCGTTGAAGCAGTCACTGGATCTGGTAAAACTTTATCATTTGTGGTTCCAGTTGTTGATAGACTCACAAAATTGGAGAATATCACAAAGAAAAGAGCCATCTATGGTGTTGTTGTTGCTCCAACAAGAGAACTTGCATTACAAATCTCCAAGGTGTTTGAGTCCATGCTCAAGTTTCAACCAGAAGAAGATGCAATCAAGATTCAAAATCTCGTTGGTGGTGTTCAATCCATCGAGGATGATATAAGACAGTATAAGAAGAACACTCCACAGATCATTGTTGGAACTCCAGGTCGTTTAGCAGAATTCTTTCACAAGATCACACCAAAGAACGTTGAAGTACTTGTGTTTGATGAAGCTGATAGACTGTTAGATGCTAGTTTCCAAAAGGAGATCGATTTCATTCTCTCATCTCTTCCAAAGCAAAAACGTGTTGGTCTCTTCTCAGCAACTATGCTTTCAGACGTTGCTACACAGAACCTTCATCGTACAGGTCTTCGAAACCCAGTACGAATCGTTGTCAACTCTAAGGGTCATAAACCAAATACTTTACATCTCTCATACTCTCTCGTTTCCCCTGATCAAAAGATTGAGCATCTGATATCCATTTTAAACACTTTCCACTTCCGCAAATCAATCGTATACTTCCCAACATGTGTCTCTGTTGAACACTTTTACCTTCTCTTCCGTCACATCTCAACACATTACAATCTCGGTCTCTCATTCTATTCTCTTCATGGTAAACTGAAGACACAAGCACGTATCAAGACGCTTGATAAGTTTGAAAACAATCATGATTCCAAATCTGTGCTTCTCACGACTGATGTCGCTGCTAGAGGTATCGATGTTGAAAACGTTGATCTCGTTGTACAACTTGATCCACCACAAGATCCAGATGTCTTTGTTCATAGATGTGGTCGTGCTGGTCGTGCAAACAACACAGGTTATGCTATAACTTTACTCACCGAGGGTCGTGAAGAAGATTATATCGATTTCCTCCAGGTCAGAGGAACAGAACTTGAACAATTTGAAAAGAAAGTGCCGAGAATTGATGGATTCCAACAGCTTGTGAAGAAGTGGATGTTACAAGATAGACTTCGTCATGATAAAGCTGTTAGAAGTTTTGTCAGTTATGTAAGATATTACTCTAAACACACTGCAACTTCCATCTTCCGTGTTCAATCATTGGATTATGTTGGACTCGGTAAAGCTTATGGTCTTTTCAGATTGCCCAAGATGCCTGAGATTTCATCACATGTTAAGGATGTTAAAGATGGTTTCATTGATGATACTGTTGACTTTAAAGGTTACAAATATGCTGATGAGCAAAAGGAAGTTAAGCGTCTTGAAGAGTTGAAAGCCGAAGAGAAGAAGGCACAAAACAAAGAGAAAAGACTTGAAAAGAAGAAGAAAGATCTTACAAACGTTGCCTGGTCCAAATCCAACAATACGAAACAAGATCGTTCTGATAGATTTCAACAATCTGATGCAGCTAAACGTAAAAGAGAGATGGAACTTGTTGAATCTGATGATGAAGCTGAACAAAAGGATTGGAAAGATTTGATTAGAGAGAGTAAAAAGGAGAAGAAACAAAAGAAACAACAGGCAATCATGGGTGATTTTGATGATCTTTGATGATCTTTGATTGGTAGTTATTCACTTAGGTTAATGAAGATCTCTTTATGACAGTGTAACTTATTGTAGTGTCTTGGTACATATAGACAACACCAATACCAGGGGACATTAGAAGACCTACTTTGCCAATTTCTAGGGTTTATAGTATAAAATATGATGTTTATTGAGCTTATTCACTGCTTAGAACTATATCTCTAGAATCAATAGAAGTTTTTGAGTAATCTTAAACATAAAGACTATGATTAGATATCTCAACATGTCAATGTTCCTGATGATAAGATCTTAAAAACTCTGAAATTGCTTTAAAAAACTAAGAAGCCTAATAAATAAATAGAGAAAAATTAGGAACCATTTACCACTAATATAAAAAGTTTTTCTGAACCAATGAATACTATTTATCGTTAGCTTTAAGACATGTTAAGTATAAATGTGGTGTTCGGGTGTTTATGAGATGTTCGGGTGTAAAGCTATATACGATATCTTCATTCAAATAGGGATTTATAGGGCCATAATTATGAATTAAAACATGGTAATGAATGATCAGAAAAGTTATTCTAAGAAATAGTAGACTATTAGGATCTATGAATCAATGACTATTCTCTTCAACTATTTTATGTTCTATCACTGTTATATACACCCGAACACCATTTTAGTACTAAAAAAAAAAAAAACAACCTCATCTCATCTCTCTCTTTAATGTTTATCCTTTAGATTCTCCTCTGTTAAGTGTAATAGCTTCAGAAGATGAACTCACACGCTCGTCTTACAGCATGGAGACATAAGGAGGATCTTCTAGAACTACGATCTCTCTTTTACCCAAATAATTCCCCACCACAAACCATTAATCTGTCCCAAGAGCATCATACATCCATCATCAAAGCCATTTCTCAAGTCCATCTCTATAGCTCAAGAGCTCGTATTCCACATACTTTACAATCCACAGCACATCTATTCTCCGTATTGTTGATCATGAATGATGATTCTAGCTCAGATACATCACGTTTATCTGCATCAATGGCACTTATCCGATTTGTTAATGGTCTTCTCGATCCAGGTCAACAGAGTCAATACGCTATCCCACTTCAAGTTCTTGCTAAAAAGATTAGTCTTCCAAGTGTATTTGTTGAGTTTAGACATGCTGCTACACATGAGGGGATGCCCAGTTTTGAAATGTGTGAAAGATGTACTCTTGGAGCCCTTGAATGGCTCTATTCTCACTATTGGAATGATATCGAGGCGAAGATTGATGTTGGTGATGATGAAGCTGAGCAGGAAAGATTAAAACAAGTTGAAAAGAAGGAAGTTGATCAATTGGTTACATTATGGAAACAATATCGTCGTGTGAGGAGAAGAGATATCAATAAGGTGGTAAAACCTGGGGATACTACAGAGATTGGAAGAGAGTATTGGGGATGTGTTCATGTCCTTGAGAGTAAGATGACACATGAGAATGAATGGTGGAAGTTAACATATGAAGTAATGGTTCAAAGAATATCATCTGCAAAGGCAAGCTTTGAACAATTGAAGAAATTGTATGAACCAGTGATAAACTATTCGATTTCTAACTTACAAGATGAATTTACCATTTCATTGATTGATACTTTGTTAGGGATGTGTTATGAATACACCAAGTTTAAAGGTCTTGATATGACAAAGGGGTTTGTATCTGATCTTGAATGGAAACATGCTAAACAATGGTGTCAATGGTTGATAGTGGATAAGCTTGATGAACATTCTGATGTGACTATTGGTAAGATCATTGATACCGTGGGGAAGAAACCAGATGAGTTTCATTTGGATTTGTTGAAAAGACTGAGATCTAAGCTAACAAACATGGATTTAATCATTCAAACTGATTCTAAGATTACATCTTTACACAATGTCTTAAGTGAATCACAATCCAAGAGGTTTAACAATGCAGATGATATCTTGGGAGATTTAGAGATCTTGAAAAGACGCAAACTTGAAGTTAAACCAAATGTTATCAAGTTATTTGAAAAGCATCCAAACTGGGAGCCAAAACCATTTGGTATTCTACCTTAATGTGTCCTAATGAATGTCTTGGGTCTACCTTAATGGGTCTACAATGATACTATTCATAGAGAAAGATCATGTTATAAACTATATGACTTCATAAGTAGCTATTCAGTTGTCTTAACAAACCAATGAATAACAAACAAGAGATCAATCAGACATCCTAGGAAGGTCTAGGGCGGTCACTGGCTTACTCAAAGGGTTCTAAGTGTAAGCTACCGAGGAAACTGCGAATGTTATGGTTGTTTTCATCACTTTGATCTCTTATTCCTGTTGTCATCCATTTGAAACAAGTTAAGCAACATCAAGCATACTCATGAAGTAAAGCAATTACATCATGGACTAGTCCTCTCTGTTATATGATGTTAGTTGAAGTCCATAAAGGATACTCCTATCACATCCAAACCACAAAGGGTAAATTTGACACTAGATCAGAGGTGTTTGGTTACTGGCAAGTAAAAAGTCAAAAAACCCGTATTGGGCTGCTTGAGCAACCCACGGAGTAGAATGACGTGTTAGCATCCCATGTCGTCATGGTCGAAGTCGGACTGGGAAAGAAGGAACAACGTTATCATCAATTGAATGTCAAAGAGAGGTGGTTGGATGGATGGATTGGAGGGAATAGATTAAAACGTACAGTTATGTTCCAGAAAGGAGACCACCGAACATCAGTTAATAGAATAGTCTTAAAGACCCACTTAGCTGAATAACGGTGGTTGTTCTCTTAGATCTAAGAGTTGGAAGATGTTGTAAGTAAAGAAAAATTTTCCCATTTTTTTATACGTAATTTTTTTTTCGCGAAAAGAAGTTTCTAGAAAAGGTTTTATTAGGGCAATATATAGTTCTTATATGTTTATATATGGTATTCTTTATATTATTATTTCTATATATCGATTAATATATTAAAACTATATGATCATTCATATATTAATTCAATATGTCACTTAAAATCAATATATAGAAGAAGTGGTTTGATACACAGCCACACTAGTGCACCGCCACATGTGGCTAGTGCAACATTTAATACCTTTTTAGGAAACAAATGAACCCAACTTATCAAAGCAAATAAAGGCATTTAAAGAGAGTAACACAACAAACCTTTAAAAAACAATCAAGTGATAAAGCAAACACAGGACTAAACTAAAAGAGATATGTCCCGAGACCGTGGTATAATTGTTGATAGAGAACTTTCTCATGCTTTCCATAATGGAATCAACACTACACTATTGATTGAAAAGATTGTACGAGAACGTGTATTTGACAGTCTTTATTACAAACAGTTCTGTTTTAATGTTAATGCTGCCACTATACTAGATAGAGCTGTTGAACTGGCATGTATTGGATCTTTTGAACAAAGTGGAAGACCTTTCCCATTCTTATGTCTTTTAGTAAAGCTGATTCAATTGGCTCCACAGAGAGAGATTATTGATTTCTACATAAGTCAAGAGAGATTTAAGTACTTGAGAGTGCTGGGGCTTCTATATGTGAGGATCGTCTATAGAGATTTGAAGAGTTTAAGACCATATCTTGAAGATTATCGAAAGTTGAGACTTTATGAACATGGTGAATGGAGACTTTGTCATGTTGATGAAGTTGTTGATAAGTTGTTAAATGATGAGTTCTTTATAGGGTTGAAACTGACATATACTCAGAAGGAGGAATAACGGTAATGATAATGATAATGATGAATCTACAGATAGAAAATAGTAAAACTAATGTACATTTCAAGGTCATGACAACAATCGTAAACAACACAATACAGCATCAGATATGACTCTTCACCAGGACACAAGCCATCATCTAAGCCATCATCTAGTAGTAATGCAATAAAACACCCAAATTATAACGCTCTTCTTACTCTCTTGTTACTCTGTCCCAATGCTTCAGCTTTTCTCTTCTTTCCAGCCCCACTTGAACCAGTTGAGACACTAGACGTATCCTGAAGTAATAAATCCAAGTTTATAGCATCAGGAAGGATAACTTGACGAACGTTATTACCTCTGATATTGATGAAATCAACGGAAACAGGATCACGATGACGTAAAGTCATCTTTACTTTCTTAAGTGTTATGTTCATAGTTGGTGAAACCGTAACAATTGTTCCCTGTACCACAGTACCATTCTTCAACTCGACTTGAACAGTCTCATTCGTAAGCTTCATAAGAAATCTGACGAGTTTCATTGTGTATAAAAGCTGTAGCTTGTTTAAGTCTTTAAATAGATTCCCGATGCCCTGTTTAATCATGCCCTTGTTTAATGATTAACTTTTCTTTGATTAAGAGAAAGAGGTGGTGTTCGGGTGTTCAGTTTAAAAAAAAAAAAATAAAAAAAAAACTGTTTTTCGCGAACCTGTTGTGGACGCGAAAACTTTGAAGTGAGTTAATTCATTCAGATGTTATAGTTTACTACTTTATCAAGCAACTCTTGATACATATCTGTGTAATTGAAAAGGTGACAAGGTTTACAATGGCTCCAATTACAGTTACATCACGTTCCAAGTCAATCAAGTCTGACGTTTATGATAACGTTAGTTCTTATGAGCAATTCATCGAACAGGTGTCAAAGAAGAATAAGAACCTTTCAATTTACAGAATTCGTGTTACTGATGTTAATAAGAAGGTAATTAGTACTACTGCTGAACTTTTGAACGCTGGTGAAGTTCAATTGAAAGATTTGGGTCCACAAATTGGTTGGAGAACCGTTTATCTCATTGAATATGCTGGTCCATTGATCTTCCATTACTTGGCTTATCAATTGTTTGGAAGACCAATTGATTATGATCTCTTGTACAAGATGCAAATATTCCATTATGCCAAACGTGAAGTTGAGAATGTCTTGGTACACAAGTTCTCTAACTCGACAATGCCATTGTTTAACTTGTTTAAGAACTGTGGTCATTATTGGATTCTTGGTTCATCATTGGCATTGATGTATGGTGATTGGGGGAACTTCACTATCCCAGGTTGGAATCCAACAAAGGGTAACACAACACAGTACATTTTCTACTTTTGGTGCTTTGCTCAATTCTTTAATGCTGTTTCACACATTCAATTGCGTTTACTTGGTGAGAAAACGATTAGAATGGGTAGAGCACGTAAGGCACCAGAAGGTGGTTTTTTCGAAATTTACATTGCTCCAAACTATACTTTTGAAATTTATGGTTGGATTTGTGTGTTTTTGATGAATCCAAATATCTTCTCATTAGTTTTCTTAACAGTTGGTGCCGTTCAAATGTATTTCTGGTCCCAGAAGAAGAATGCTAAATACGGTACTAACAAATCTTTCTTGATTCCATTTGTTCTTTAAATTAAGCGACAAATTAACCATTCCTAAGTAAATGAATATGCATAGAATCATTAAAACAATATCAAACGTCAGTAGACTTACATCTTTCTACTACATGTGGCACTAAAAAAGATATTGATGGAATTTAGTAGAAACCTATGTTTGCGCCATTTTGGCGCAATTGTTTTGCAAAGTTGCTTCGCCATTTATTTGCGCTAAGGTCAACGCCAAAGTGGCGCAGATTAAACTGCGCCAATAATTTGCGCCACTAATACCCTTGTTTCGGAATATTTCCTGTTTAGGAAACCACCGCCTACACAAGTGACGTAATTGCCACTAAAAAAGGCAAAAGAGGAAAAATGGCGCATTGTGACGTCACAAGTGATGAGAATCGTTCATAACCACGACCTTCACTGTTTTGGGCGGTAAAGTATAAAAGCAACAGAGGCTGCCCTCTTTCATCTGTTGATTGTAGTTTCATATACAGCGGCTAATACAACAATACCAATAACAATCAATAACAACAATGTCATTTGATTCACAGAAACAGCATCAGTCTACGGTGACTTCTACCAAGACAACTCCGACTGCTTCGCCCGCTATTCCAAGGAACACGTCATCGTCTTATCTTAATAATGATGGTATTGATGAACTTAAGCCATTGACAAGAAAACAGCGTGTTTCATCGCTTTCTCTCTCTGATCAATGGGGCGGTTCAATGACAAAGTTGTCATCTGCAAAGAGTTCTCATAAGGACCTTACGGCCCTTACGCCACTCACATCGCACCGTTCTGGTACACAGCTTTCGAGATCAGGTTCTGTTCGTCATAAGAGGACAGTCATTGATCATGAACGTATTGCATCATATGCCTTTGCATTTGACATTGATGGTGTCATTGTTAGAGGACCAGAGACCATCCCAGAGGCTAGAGAAGCCCTTAAGATGCTCAATGGTGATAACAAGTACCATATTAAGGTGCCCTACATCTTTGTCACTAATGGTGGTGGTCGTTCCGAATCTGCTAGATGTAAGGAACTCAGTGACCGTTTGGGAATTGAAGTTACCGAAGATCAAGTTATTCAAGGTCATACCCCAATGAAGGATCTTGTTGATATCCATAAGACAGTTCTCGTTGTTGGTGGTGTTGGTGACGCTTGCAGAAAAGTTGCTGAAGAGTATGGTTTCGATAAAGTTGTCACGCCATTGGATATTATGAAATGGAACCCTTCAGTGTCTCCATACCACAAATTGACCGAAGAGGAACTTGCTGTTGCCAAGGATTATGACTTTAGCAAGATTTCTATCGATGCCATCTTGGTGTTTGCGGATTCAAGAAATTGGGCTGCTGATCAGCAAATTATTTTAGAATTGCTATTGTCTAAGAATGGTGTTATGGGTACCGTTTCAGAAACTTTTGACGAAGGTCCAGGTATCTATTTCGCTCACTCTGACTTTGTTTGGGCAACAGACTATAAACTTTCCAGATATGGTATGGGTGCCCTTCAGGTTTCCATTGCTGCCTTGTACAGGGAGCACACCGGTATGGAATTGCAAGTTACTAGATTTGGTAAGCCACAGCGTGGTACTTTCAGATACGCTAATAAGGTTCTTACACATTGGAGAAAAGATGTTCTCGAGGAACATGTTGAAAAGATTCAAGGAACTGGTAACTCTGTGTTTTCTGACTCTGATTCTGAAGATACAGATTCCGATTCTGAAGATGAACCATTAACTGTTCAAAAATTGTCACAATTGACACTTGATCTTCCACCAGCTTCTACTGTTTACTTTGTTGGTGATACTCCAGAATCTGATATCCGTTTCGCTAACTCTCATGACACATCTTGGCACTCAATTTTGGTCAAGACTGGTGTTTACCAAGAAGGTACTGTTCCAAAGTATAAGCCAAAGCACACTTGTGAAAACGTTTTGGAAGCTGTTAAGTATGCCATTGAAAGAGAACACAAGAAGGAATTGGAAGAATGGAACTCTGGTGCTATTGACGTTCCAGTTGTTTTGGATGAAACTATTGTTGAGACCAAGTGAAATTTGAAGATGCAGCTATTGCAGATACAAAATACATGATGTCTTGCATCGAAACTTACTCCTTAACACTTCAAGAAAATACCCCACCCAAAAGATTGCATTGCTGCTGGTCACGCTTTTGATCTCGCTACACAGATACACACATATACAAACTTGCACAGATGATGATGTTGTGCTTCCTGGTGGAGCATAGATCATACCATCTCACAAACACACAAATATATATACCACACTGGGATTGATTTCTGTTTTGCCATTTGCTCATTTGGAAAAATAAACTAAAGATTTAAAGTTTTTTTCTTTTATTTGCAAGGATTTGATTAATAGAACGTTTCTTATTTTTGTTGACTCTTATTGGAAGTAGATTGCTGTATTGCTAGCATGAGTAGTGTCTGTATCGAGTTAGATTCTAGCCAGTGGGCAGATGTCAGTACTACAGTAGGGTACTGTGTTACTCTTGGTTATACAAGCGGATGGCGATACGGATGATACGGTTAGTCTTATCAGTGGTTATCAGGTGAGGTGGGGTCATATTGGCGGAAGGCACTACAGAGAGAGATATGAAGGAGTAGCGGTATCATTACCATATTAAGCACAAGAAATCCGAATCTTCTTAACAATATGATCATTAGTTTCATCTCTGCTTCTTTTGACACCATTGGTGACATCATTGGTCAGACCAATAGAAGATTCAGATGTAGTGGTCGCCATGGCTATCGCCATGGACTCCTTCGAGTTAATGAGAGAATCAACCTGTTCAAGCCAATCCATATACTCTTTCTTGTTCAAAGCCAAATCATAATCAAGCATTTGTAACACTTTCATCTCTAAAGATTTCAACTCTGCAACTGACAATCCAGAGATCTTTGACCATGCCTTAAGGTTATACGTTGAGTCATATTGGAACTTGAAACTTAGTTCAAGACAAATGAGAAACACTTTCTTTGGACATGCCAATGCAAGATTGTTATCATCATTGCGAGCTTGAATCTTTGGTGTAAGTTTTGAGATGTAAAAGAGGGAAGCATTAAGTGCAGAGATTGAACACCGGGAACGACGAAGGATCTCAGTCAGATACCGGGCAAATGACTGTGGTGTAGTCGATGTAGAAGTTGTACATAATGGAGAGTTCACATCAGAGTTGTGCCATGTTGAAGAGATAAACTTAGAGGCGGTGATGATATGGTTATTGATGAGAAGAGACTTATCATGATGGTCAATAGGTGATGATGGACTCGTGGAAGATGCAGAACGTGGAGGCGTAACAAGATGTGAAGTTGTGGATGTTGTCTTCTTAGAAGAGTACTGTGTAGTGATGGAGGAAGAGGAGGAGGAGGAACGATGAGTGACAGACTCCTTAGAGTCGGAGTTTGCCGGTGGAGAAAGGGTAAGGGACATAATGTAAAGAGTTAGCTTTAATACCGTATGTCTATTCGTCTATCAGGTCTTTAATGTAAATGGCAATGGCTGTTGATATGCCTATTGCTTTAGACGGACATTTTGAAGATATCACAGGACGAAGAAAGCAGACGATAGTAGAGTAGGAAGTAACAAGGTAGTACAAGAGAAGTGAAGACGAGGCACAAGAGACAGGTGGCTGGTGAGTATCAAGATATAATGACAGGATGATGAGAAACAGGATACCTTTCACCCACTTAAATACTAAACCAAGACACCGTCCATGCACGATGACTGATAAAGTGTCACCCCCACAGATTCTTAGTAAATTGAGATAAATGAGAGAGGTGACTCACTGGAGGCTCCTCGCAAAGTCACGTGATCAGTCTACTGGTTAGGGACACACACACTACGCCGGAACAGGCGAAAGAACCTTTCAGTCATCTCTCTGTTGTATTACTGTTCATTTAGCTCTAGTGAGTGTGTATGACTCGTATTTCAGGGATTAGGCTACGACAATACGTACCTAAGGCGCCGACAAGGCAGTCACCGGTGTTGTCATCTCTGCGGTGGGACTCTCCCGAGTACTGTCTCTCATCATCATCATCATCATCATCATCACTATCATCAACCCTCCATACAAACCCATTTGCTCGTTTACTTGCCTCTCCACCCCGCATTGACAGATCCACTCGACTTTTAACACTTCCAAGGTCATTACTCCTTCGTTACTCACTCGTGCAACACCCACAGACTTCAGATCTATGGTATGTCCCACTAGTTGACTCAACACGAACATCCGTGGCTTCAGGGTATGCTGTTAATAGTAAGAGACATCTTCGTGGTATCAAGGGGAAAAGATTTGCTAGTATTGCCAGTATGGAGCTATTGAATCAAACGTATAACGTCACTACGGTACAGAATGTTAAATGGAATGATGAGAATTGGTATGTTGTTCAGGCATTATATGTTGAAGAGTTGATCAAGGGTTTGGAGACAGTTGAGATTTTACAAACTGTTGAAGAAGGATGTGTTGTTGTGGTATTAAAGGATGCTGATGATCAACAAACATCGAAAATCAAAGTCAATGGATCTGTTACTTATATCAACTTGTCAGCTTTACAAGTTGATCATCCCTCATATCAATCATTCTTCACAAAGCTTCAAGACTTAGCATCACCAGACAATAGAGTCATCCTACACCAGAACAACACTTCTCTTATTGACTCACTCTTGAGATTCGTCTCATATATGGACTAATTTATGACCTTCTAATGAACATGCATTTGAACTACTCACAGTCTCACCAACGGAGAACAATACAACAAACGATTAGGAGTAAGTTGATAACGATACAGGGCTTGATTATCATATGTATCCAAGATCTTCTTTGTGGATTTGGCAACAAGAACTTGACCAATGTCTTGCAGAGGTGTACCTTTCTCCAAGTATCCAGCTGCACATCCACTCGTCAACAGTGCAGAAGATGAACTTCCATTTAACACTGCAACTTGATCAATATCTTTATGAGACAAACTAACAACATTAACACCAGGTGCAAATATGAAGAATTTAATATCACCTAATGCATAATTCGAGAAGTTTGCAATGGTATTATTCATTGATGCACCGGCAACGATGACACCCAGTGCATTAGCAGGGGACACTGTGTTGATAGAAGACAAGAAATTACCCAGAGAAGTGATTACAACGATTCCAAGAGAGATCAGTTCTTCAACTGCTTTGCTTAAGGTCTTAATAGATTCTGGATCGCTCGAGACAGTTGCTAAAGAGATGTTGATAATTGCAGGTGGAGATGATGATGATGATGATCTTGTCTTGATATCATTAACACACCATTCAATTGCAAGAAGAAGTTTACTTATACTGGATAAACCTTTGGAATTAACAACTTTAACGTCCACAAGGGTTACCTCTTTGGCAACACCAAATGTCTTAGATCCAATGAGTCCAGCAACATGAGTTCCATGACCATGTGAGTCTCCTTCCTTCTCTTCAACAAATGACGCACCTCTAAGGGCTCTTCCATCAAACTCTGGATGCTCAATGAAGATACCTGTATCTAAAACATAGACAAATATGTCTTTACCCGTGGAGTCGTAATAAAAGACATTCTCTTCAATCTGGTTCGTACGCCTTCTTGTACTAAGTCTTGTCAAATGACCTGGAGCATTCTCTTGGACTTTCACCTTTCGATTATCAGGTGACCTTTGGTATTGAGGATCTAAACTGGTAACTAAGACTTCTTCAATGGCTAATTGAGAATCATTGGAGGCAAGAAAGATTCGTTCATCTTTCTTGATGCTGATGACACCAGGTGTTTTCTCCAACATTACGATATCTGCCTCTGTGAGATCCTCAATAAGAAAACATTGGAATTTACCAATGTCTATTGTATGTGTGATGTTTTGAGAGACTCTTTGAAGTGTTGTAGTGGAGTTATGAGCTTGGTGAAGTTGTGGGTCAGTGGTGTTGATGTTGGTATACTCAACAATGTATGTTAGACTATAGACGATGGAGAATAGGCTTAAAAGAGGTATACTGAGTTTCATTGAATATAACACTGTATGTCTACTGAGTATACTTGATGTCTAATGAGATAAAGAGACTAAAGAAAGGATTCATCCCTTTGTGGATTCTTCTACGAAGATCTGGGATGGATAAGGGAAAGCGGAATTGGCTTTCCTATGGGCCTTTCCTATAACATAACTACATGAATCATCTTATACAAGTATAATCATATCTCCTCAACTATTAACTAAATGGAGAGTAGAAATCATTTCTTAGTCTCAAGTAGGCATCCCTGTGGGCCCAATAAATCTCTGGATATAACTTTTCATCTTTGAGCCCATTAAGAGATACTTTACCGAAATCCTTTGCCCATTGACTCTCTTTATCCTTAGCTTCTTGAGTTCTGAGAGTTGTATGGATACCAAACACAACAAAGATTTGATCATCTGTGTATGTTGTTTTGTAGCTAGGATCATGGAATCGATACCATTTAGTCCAGTCTAGGAAGCCAACGTTTGTAGCTCTCCATTCAACAGGGAAGAAATCTTCAAGTTTATCCATAAAGGCATCAATATTAGACGTTTCATGGAACACTAATGGAACAATATGGTCTTCATCTTTGTCGTTATCCACACTGAATGTGATTTCAGCCGAGTTTGTCTTCTCAGAGTTGGGAGTGGCTTCATCATCATCATCATCATCATCATCATCATCTTCATCTTCATACACAGAGCACTCAGAATCAGACTCATCGGACTCATCAGATTCATAATAGAGGCTTCTTGTGTTCTTATGTGGCCATATAGGTAATCTCTTTGCAATTGCCACTTCTCTTCTCTCCTTCTTCTCTTTCTTAACCACTTGAAGTCTCTCATAGGCATATCTAAGGACATCATCAATGTGATGGCACAGAACAGGTTTACCTTCAAGGTCCTTCTCCTGTTTAAACTTCATAATAGAGTCAATGATGACAGCACCACTATTATTGGGGAGTTCCTTGAGAACGGCTCTTTGTCCATCGTTGAGTATCAGACCTTCATCAATAGCATCAAGAATTGATCTTTCAGTTCTGGTGATTCCATATTGTGGGGCATAATCAAGTGATTCACAGCTGTCACTATCATAATCATCAGTATCTTCTCTGTCAGTGTCATTCTCTCCATTATCTTTATCTTCTTGGTCATTGGCATCAATGACCTCATTGACATTACTCGTCTCAACTATAGCTTTAGCCTCAGGCTCATCCGGCAGCTGCTGATCAAGATCAGATACAAAACATGACTTCTTAGGCTTCTCCAATCTTCTAATGATATTCAGATTGCTCTGATCTTCATCATCTTTATCAACTTCATCGAATGGTCTTTTCCCAAGGTACACAGAGGTAGTTGTACTATAACTCGTCTCGGGTTCTGAATGATCATCTTGAGTGTTACTAAAGAGTTCGATCAACTCATTCTCAAAGTCATTCTCAAGATTGAATGAATGAATCTTGTTAATTAGGCTGTCTGGTTTCTGGTGTCCAAACTGGAGAGCTGAGGTTATGAGTGGAGCATTTGACATTGTTGAGGTAGGACAGATCTTTATAGTGTGGTTAGCAAGTGTCTATTAACTAACTAGAAAACACAACAAGATCCAGATCTGAACTCTTATTTGTGTTCATTCACTTGTAGAGATTTCTGTCTTGAATAGTTTTCTGTCCATTGATGGTGGTCATACCCGAGTGAGAAGATATATCGGGCATCAACCAATTTAGGCCATATCTTCTCAGATCTTATCTACAAGCTTACCAATTACATATAACTTGTTCATTAATGTAAATCCTAGACAGAAAACGGGAACCCAGAACTAAAAATACAGAATAAAACCAAACCAAACACTTATCTAACTTGCATTGGCGATCTCTCAAAGATCAAGCCAAGCATTCATTCTCTCTTTAGAATGAAGTGATACTAATCTCACCAAACAGCTCATCCTGTTTCAAACCAACCTTATCACCAGTAGCCAAAACCAATAGTTCGAAGAAAACTCTCGTAGCTTCAGACTTCGGCTTAATAGCTAATGGCTTCTCAGAGATGGTGTCTCTAGTGACCACGTCTGTAAAAGTGACACTTCCTTGTTTCTCCTTAATCAAAGATGAGATGTGTGACTCAACGATACCAGTGTTTTCAGAAACACCATTTTGTGTTTGTGGGAAGTCTTGTTCCTCAATGTCCTCATCGTCTTCATCTTGACGCTCTTCGATAATCCCCATTGAGTCATCAGCATTATGTGGTGCCTGACCCTGATCATCAAAGGGATAGAAATCATCAGCTGGACCATCATCATAGAAATCAGTCACTGGTGCATCATTATCTTCCTTGTCTGATTGAAGATCTGGAAGCATTGGTTCAGGGGAACGTAATTCTGGTTCTATAATCTTGGCCTTCTTTGATGGTGGTGCTGCAATTGTAAAGAAACGATCAGTAAATTCTGGGTTAATGTATGATTCTGAAAGGAGAGAATCGATATAAGCACGTTTGTTTTCCAATGTAGCAGAAGAAGATGTGATTTGCTGGGAAGATGGAGTGGAAACAGTGATGTTTGATGGGTTGGAAAATACAGATACTTCAAGTTCAATCTCACGATCAGTAATAATCTTCTTACCGAGTGGTTTATTCACTGTACGTTTCTTTCTCTCCTTTTTCTTTATAGAATCCATTGGTGGTTCCAAGAGCTCAATGTTAGACTCTTCAAGATCATCAATGGTCTCCAATGGTTGATCAAAGTTGTCAAAGCCGAGGTTTATACCAGGTGTCGAGTCATTAGCAATCTGAGACAAATTTGGATCGTCAACGGCACGTCCAGTTTCAATGGATTGGTCATGGTCATAGAAATCATCATAGTCACCACCACCAAGCATGTTGGAATCATTGTTGTTTGTCATTGTTTCATCAAGATCTTGATCCAAGTCAAAATTCAATTCAATATCAACGCCATCGTCACCTGGGAGGTCATTAAGATCATCAAGATCATCACCAAATCTGTTACGTGGCATCTCGATGGATTCATCTGGATCTTCAATAACAGTTTGCGTGGCAAAGAATCCAGCTTTGGACTGTTGTGGTTCATCATCAAAGACTAATGGTTCCTGATATAGCAAATCACCTTGGGTAATTGTATCCTGAAGAACAAGCTGGTTGATCGAAGAAACCATAGTGGCATTAACAGGGAGCGTCACTGAGTTTGCAGATGACTTGAATGCTGATTTGATCTTAAGTAACGCGTCGGACACATCATCGAGTAAATACTTGGCCTTACGCGAGTAGATACGCACAACACCATAGAGTAACTGACCACTAAGTCTCAAAGCAAGGGCTTCAGTCTCATCTGTCTGTGTAGTGGCACGTACGATAGCTTGAGTCGATTGTGAAATGTTGGATTGAAGGAATTGTGCCTTGGAGAGCTTACGCTCGAGGTTAGCAGCGAGCCACACCTGTGCCAGTGGACCCTCCCGTGTTAGCAACGACTCGGAGTAGAACATAGAGATCGACAACGGTTAGCAA
Source organism: Petasospora fabianii (assembly GCA_022641835.1). Taxonomy (NCBI): domain Eukaryota; kingdom Fungi; phylum Ascomycota; class Saccharomycetes; order Phaffomycetales; family Wickerhamomycetaceae; genus Petasospora; species Petasospora fabianii. The sequence goes on along the minus strand of CP048716.1, from coordinate 837,052 downwards.
GAAAGGTTCTAATAGCAAGTACTAGCTCCTCTGTAGAGCTTATATCTCTCGAAGTTATCGAACTCCATTCGAAGGAGAAGAAGTGACGCGTCGCGTTTTTTTTCAAACACGACGCGTCAGTGGTAGGGGCACTACACTATATATGAGATGAACTCTTCTTAAGATAAAACTATGCAAATGATTTAGTTCTTAGATTACTCAACAACCTGCATAACCCTCTCGAACAGAGTCTCGAGTTTGATGGTACCGATGCTATCAAATAGCGTAGCAAAAGAGTTGGCGTCCAAGGTCTTATGAGAGTTAATCTCCTCGGCATTAGCGATTGAGTGACCATTAAGCTTACCGGCAACCTTAGATGAAGCCTCAGCTTGTGCCAACAGCACGGCCATCTCTTGCTCATAGTCTCTGCTTCCTTCGAACTCGTCCTCGCTTGAAAGCTTGGACGAGGTCACGAGGCCGATACGTGACTTGATGTCGAGGAATAGGAAGTCCTCGTCTCCGTTCCACACAAGGCTTGAGATGTATGTATCATGGCTTGAAACGTACAATGGTTGCAGAGTATGAGGAGAAAACACAAAGATCTTGGAGTCACAGTGCTTGGACTCGCGTGAATAGTAGTTCACTGCAAGGGCAAGTGTTCCACGAGTGTGGTTAATAGCCAAGAGGTTAGAAGAGTTCTTCGATGCGTGTGTAGCGACAACTAATGGGTTCTCTTGTAGTGTTAAAAGGTTGATGGTCTTGAGACACGTCGAGGCGAGGATCACCAGTGTGTGATCCACGATGGCGAGAGAACGAATCGTAGACCCTGAAACACGTGTCAATGCTGTGATCTCAGGTGTTGTAATCTCTTCAAAGGATGATGTGTCGATTGGGATTAATGTGTCGTCAAATCCCAAAAAGATAAGTGATGAGTCAGGGGACCAGGCAAGTGATACATTGTTTGAATGCAATCCCATAGATGGCTTAAGCTTTCTTAAAGACCATGCTGGGGATGAGGGTTGTGGACGCCATAGGCGTACACCACCAGAGACATCTGCAGAGAGGAAGGCAAGACCATGGAAATATGAAGATGGTGCAGCAATTAATGAACGAACTGGGACACCGACACCATGTGGATTAACAATCTTGGTAATGAGTTCCCAAGAGGATGTTACACCTTGTGCACTCTGTTGTGGTTGACCCTTCTGTGATTCAACAAATCTCCAAATCTTCAATACACAAGTGAGATCATTCTGAGAGAGTAAGTTATCAATTTCACCATGATGATGCTCTTCCACGGTCGCCAACCATTTCCCATCAGTAGTAAATGCAAATTTCTTAACCTCTGGATCCATTAATTTCAATTCTGATCTAACTTTACCAGTTTGTAACGTATCTGTAATCTTTTGCACAAATGCCTGTTCACTCTTATGATAATCAAACACTTGAAGATGCGCCCCATGGATCAGATACATCTGTTTAGTAGTTGGATGTAATTCCACAGGTGTAGTGAAGTCATACTTCAATTTTTGAACATCCATGCTCTTATCCTTCTCATACAACTTGTGAACTTTCTTCATAGCAGATAATGGACTAGTAAAAGCCTGACGTGGTCCAGTAACAGAGAGACGAGATTGTAAGTCTGCAGATGACAAGACAAGTAGTTCATATTGTTCATGATTAACATTCAAACGCACTGTGACCATGTATAGTTCATCAGTTGGAACTTCGATATCAGAAACTTCACCAGCGAGACGTGGGAGGAATTGCTGTTTCTCAGTATCGAGTTGCCAAAACACCAAGACACGTTCAAGACCACCAGAGAGTAGATAACGGCCATCATTAGAGAATGCAAGGGATTTGACGGCATCAATGTGCCATTTAAGGGCTCTAATTGTGGTATCTGGGAACACGAGTTGGATGACACCGGATTGTGATCCAAGAGCAATGGTACCATCATTAGCTAGGGCAATTGCCGTGATGTGTGTCTTGTATGGATACGGTGTTGTAGTTTTATCTCCTGACTCAACGTTAAGTGTCACAATCTGTGTGATGTTATCACCTGGTTTGGTGAGGAATGCAATAGTTTTAGAGTCTTTAGAGATGGCAAATAACACAGTGGACTTGACTGATGAAAGTGTAGATGTTTCAATCTTGTTTCCTAATTTGTAATTGACAAGAGATCTTGTATGCGGATTAAAAGACTTCTTTCCCGTGAGTGTAAGCACTGAATCCCCATCGAATCTAACAACAAAGAGAAGAGAATCGTCCTTAGCAAGAGTTAACTTGATCTTCTTAACTAATGGCTCCACAACTTTTTCACGCCAGTTAATCAAAAGAACTTCACCAGATGCCAGAAATGCCCAAAGAAGATTCTCATTCTCAAGATCTTGTCTTAACGAAACAAGCCCCTCGAGGGAAATACCATTCTGTACTGTGAACTTGAGTGAACGGACACACTGACGAGTCGTCAAGAGATAGACTCGAAGCTGGTTATTGAATGGAACAACGAGATGACGGCCATCAGCGCAAAGCAACTGTGCGTTCCGAAGTGGTTGACCACCACCAACTAATGATGTCTTGAAATCCTCTGCCAACATTGGAAATCAACAATCTAAAGCGTCTTAATAGTAATATATATATAAAGAGAGATTATCCCCCCTAGCTCATCGCTTCAAAATTTTTCCTAAAGTAATAGATCTTGGTAGGAGCAGCACATCGAACATGTTCGCGGAGAAGCTTCGCGAACTCGTTTTATTTGAAACATTTTTTTTTTTTTTTTTAACGCCTTCGAAAATTCTTCTGGTTGTGGTGGTTAAGTAGTCTTCTTTAAGGTGGAGAAACAAGCAGGATAAGACCATAAGATGATTGTTCCAGTGCGCTGCTTCTCATGTGGTAAGGTATGTTAAGATCTATTGGTGTCTGGCTTTTTAGCAGAATGTCGTGGCGTTGGCGTTGTGTTGCGTGGCATGGCTGCTGATTAAACCACATCTCAAGTTAATCATCATCAAACAGAAAGATAAACTAACATTGATATTCACAGGTTGTTGGTGACAAATGGGAGCCATATCTCACTCTTCTTAAAGAGGAGAACACTGAGTGTGAAGCCCTCGACAAGCTTAAGCTCAAGAGATACTGTTGTAGAAGAATGATTCTTACACACGTTGATCTCATCGAGAAGTTCCTTAGATACAACCCATTGGAGAAGAAGGAAGCCATCCACGATTAAATTTATTTATGAAACAGAAGAAGAAGAGGAGATTATACACCACTGTACTATAGAGAGAGTTCTTGCTAAAAACACACAGCTCAAAGATATTGTCTGATAACACTTTATCATCTACCCATCATGAACTTAATGAACAACACCCATTTCATGTACAAGAATCGTAGTATTATCAAAGATAAACATATAGAAGTATATATATATACGAGTCAAAAGGGCATAGCTAAAGTCATCAAAGGTTGTCATGAGAAGGGTCATAAGAAGGGAAGGTATCATAAGAAGAGATATCAAGATCTTCCCAAACGAGGAGCAGTCATAGCAGTCTTACTTCTTTGGAAGGCCAAGATTCCATCAATCTTTTGTAACACAAGCTCGAGTAGCTCCTTACGTTGTTGCAATTCAATGTGTCTCTTAATCTTTGGATCCTCCTTGGCAAAGTTCTCAACTTGTTCCTCGGTCAAGTTTTGAGACAACTTGGCATCTAACTCACGAGGGAACTTGTAAAAGAAGTCACTTAACAACTCAACATTGAGGAATAACACTGCTGTTGTAGTCAACTTCTCATTGACAACGTTCAAGAACACCTCAGGACATTTGAATTTGTTCTCTTTAACTTTACAACCATTAGACTTGAGTGCCTTCAATCTCAAATTCAAAATAGTTTGACGATCTCTAAGAAACAATGCCTCTTTACCCCTATTAAGTAAAACTTGTGAAAATCCAACAGTCTCTTCATTCAATTTCCCACCTTCTTCCAAGTATGTCATAACCTGTGACAACTTACGACCACCAATAGAGCTCTTCAAAGCCTGGAATGCCTCATTAACTTGACTCAACTCCTCCTTAACAAGATGCACAGAGTGCTCACGAGAAATTGTCCACTCTCTGTCCTCGACATCAACCTCGTACTTATATGGCTTGATACAGTTTTCAACTTGGTCAGCAGTAGACGCATATCGAGAGTTCAACACCGATTGTGCAGCTTCCCTTACTGCTTCCTTTGCTAATGGATGGTTTTTCAATTGAGTCTGATCAACAATGTTATCAACTTCCGAGATGATGGCATTAGCAATCAGAGAAGTCGAAAGACGACCAACACCAAGTTTTGTAAGTGATGAAGTGGCAAGATCAATCTTTTTGGACCAATATGGATCCTCCTTTGTCATTTGGTTCAATTCCTCCAAATTCTTAATGAGTAACTTGGTATCAGATTGTTTATCAGTAGCCTTGTTCCAGTAACGAGCAGCAAGTAGATCCAACACTTTTTGATCCAACTGAGCTCTCAAGATGGATCTAACTTCAGCACGACCAAAATGCTCATTGAACTCCTTGACAGCAAGCTTTAGGGCATCAACGTTCTCAGCAAGATATGTCTTTGGTGTGAGATGACGATCATTAAACTCCACTTTGAACTTATAAGCAGTCTCATCGAGTTCCTGTTGAACCAATGACGCAGTTGGTGCAAGAGACATGGACATCGTACGCTCAAGTACACGAATCAATTTCTTCTTCAACGTTCTAGTCGAGACACTGCAATCAACAAACTCTGGTTTGTTTGATTTCAAGTATGTGTACTCAAAGTTTTGCTGTGCGACAAAGGCATCATGACCGGTAGCCTTACGGAAGAGAGATTTGCTTGATGCCTTGGTGATAACACCGACATAACCCATCTTAAGTGGATACTTCTTGTTCAACAAGATGTCTCTAGCAACTTTTGGTTCAACGAGATCGAGCTTTGTGATGACACCAATGGTACGTTCACCCTTTGGGTCAGCAATCTTCGAAGCTCTAAGGGCAGCACTATTGGCTAAATCGACATCGGCAGAAGAGATGGCAAGGATAACATTTGGTGATTCCAAGTACTTTTCACACACTTCACGGATCTTTTGCTTAAGCACTGGTGGTTGATCAGCAGCTTCAACTTGGATATAACCTGGGAGATCAACCAATGATAGATCTGGAATAGAAGGAGATCTGATAGTAAGCTGAATTGGATCTGCAGAGATAGCATCAGTTTCAGGGACAGCCATGTTAAGATCAAACAAAATCTTTTGCACTTCGGAGAAATCAGTAAGATTGTACATCTTGAGTGCTGGGAAGTCAGCAGTCTCTGCGGCTGTGTTTGGAGTGTTTACCAATGTAAGCTCGATAGGGCGACGAGTTACCATGTTTGATCCCTTTGGAAGGAACTCCTGCCCAACAATAGCTTCAAGAACAGAGGATTTACCAGAGGACTGGGAACCCACCACAACGATCGAAGGAAGCTTGAGTGTATCAGAAGAGCGATCAATTTCCTGAAGTAAAGTGCGAATCTCAATCATTTGACGTGTGAGATTGAGCATCTGATCATCTGTAGTATCCTCCTCCTCTTCTTCGTCATCCTCCTGATTGATAAGCTCCTCTTTCTCCTGCTCATCCTCATCGTCATCGAGAACACCAGCGATAGCAGCAGCGGTACCGACAGCAGTAGCAGAGTCGCCATCTGGTCCACCATTACCTCCTGATCCAGAGCCTGAACCGCTCTCACCAGACCCACCAATGTTGATCCCACCAAGAAAATCAGAGACATTACTACCAAATTCCTTGAGTTGGTTTAACTTATCCTGTGTGAAGCTAGAAGCCTCCTCAATCTTATAGGCGATGTAGCTACCGGCAGCAGCCATGCTTCCACCAAACAAAGCCGGGATTCTGGCACTCTTGGCCATTACCTTTGGAATCGACATGAAGGAGAAGAGTCGCACTCCAGGGGCATGAATTGGGACAGCGTGAGACATGATGAGTGGGGTATGACTTAGGAAGCGGGCACGAGCTAGGGGCGAAACCCGAAGGCCCTGCCGAGCGAAATGGGACATTGGCTTCGCTGAATTCAGCAGTCCAAGACGTAGCTGAGATGAAGAACCGGCAAACAGCCTCACTCGATTCATTTTTGAGTAAGAATCGCCTGTTTGATGCCTAAAACTTGTCCAGTGGCGTTACCAAATGGAGATGGCGTGTGCCATTTTTTTGCTTTGTTTTGGGGGGAAAGATTTCATGTGGTGTTCGGATGTTGTGGAGGAAAGAAAAATAGATAATAAAATAGATAATTAAAAAAGGGTGTCCGGGTGTTCTCTGGCATCTTTTTATTTTAATTCTTTATGAGTTCTTTGTATTTAGCCACGGGAGCTGTTGTGGTTAGATGAGTATTTTGCTGAGATACTGGTCATTGGAGATAGTGAATACACATGTCAGCTGTTGTAATGCCAAGAAGTCTTGCCGTGGGTGTCAAATGCCGACGTCGATCACACAGATGGTATAGTCCATGAGCGCACTTCAATAAGGCCTCGTCTAACTATATGCGAGTCCGTAATGCTCTCACACCAGCTTTCCTCTCTCTCATCTTGATGGGTTTATTAAGAAAAAAGAGAGAATTCTACATAACCCACGAACCACTTAAATCCAAGGACTGAACCACTAAAAGCTACGGATAAGATAGCTTCGTCGCTGTCATGCCGTTCAGGATTGAAGATCTACCAGACTACCCATCTCAGTATGGCAACAGAGCTTACCCAAACTCTGGAACCATCTGTACCCATGCGTTTGATGATTTAAACAGAGACACAACTCTTGTCAAAGCTCTTGACTATCTTCGTGAAACTGAGGGCCCAGTCAGTGAGATGGAACTTTTCACCATATGCACTAAGGATTTCGATGACAGACACAAATCTAAGGAACAAGTTACGCAAATGAGAACCCATCTATTGCTGAAATACCCTGATCAGGTTCACTTTGAGAGAAAGTTCGGACACGAACCGAACTGCTACTTCTACAAGACTGCAATTCCACAGCGCACGTCCGCTGCACTGTTCACGTTTCTTTACAACCACAATGGCAAATATGTCGATATTAACCAGTTGAAGGATGGTTGGAAAGGCTGTTTAGAGTCTATCCTTGAGCTTGCCAAGGTCAAGAACATTACTGTCATTAGCGACGAGACAAGAAATGAACCTGTTCTTGTAATGTACAAGTCGGTTCATGGGGAAGTGAAGGACACTGAAGAGAGTAGAGATTTATGAGCTGCAAAGCTCTGTCTCAAATGAGAAGAAGGAGGTTTACGACCAGGTTGAGAGTACTTCAAAGAGCAATCAATTAGCATGATGCTGCTGTAGTGTTTAGCTCTTGATGTAGTATTCTCTAGACTTTATCGAGCCAGAAGATACACTTTCTAAGACATACTAAAAGCCTAAACACACTACATCTTAGATATAAATCATTATTGAGTTTCCGTCATTATTGCTCATTAAAGATTCAAATGTTCTTCTCATTCAATTGTTCATACGGCACAACTCTTCCATCCTGAAGAAGAGCCATTTTTTCACTCCACTCCTTAATATCAACAAGCTTACCTCTCCATCTCAAGTCATTTAACTCATGTGCCTTGCCTTGTCCATCAGAGTCAATGATCTGAAGGATAACCTTATGAATCACAACCATCAGTTCGTTATCTTTCATGATCCTCTCCAGAGAGTCCTTCAAGCCTTCAATTTCAACACCTTCAGGGATCCTCTTCAATACGCTCCCATCAAACAAGGTACCAGTATGTTGCAATAACGTCTTGATAAACTTGGGCTTATTAATACCATTGTCCAAGAAAATATCCCACAACTTGTCATCGTTATGACTTCTTGCAAACTCAATGGCCATATCTGGGTCATCCAACTTATCAATGATCAAATACATAGCCTCTGCAGTCTTACCGACACGACCAAGTAAATGGACAAGCTCAGGGTACAATTCCCTCTGCCTCGTGATCTCTAATGCGACATCCATATCATAATGTTGTGCCTTCTTCAAGTATCCGAGAAGTTGTGTTGGTGCATACTCGGCAAAGAGTGTCATGAGCTCAGTCTCATATGGTTCAGCCATGAAGGAATCCACGGCAGTAATTCGTTGAAGATAAAGGAACGATACCACCCGTAGATTTGTCTTGTCGAAAAGATGAAGTAGTCTCTCTGGGAGAATCTCATGGCGTTGATCAACAAGGATGCTTAGGATGGAATCAAGTTTTTCCGAGAGAAGAGACAATGGGGCATCATCTAGTTCTTCTTTGGTAATTGTAAATTTGATAATTGACGGAATTTCGTCAACGAAATGAGATGTAAGGTGATGTTTGGAGAGAATGTCAATGGTTTGTGGATCCTTGAGATGAATAAAGTGTTTGACTGCCTTCATTGGGAAGTCTGTCTGTAGATATGAATTGGCTAATGCACGGCGAAGAACAGGAAGCTCAGGTTCCAGCTCAAGTTTTTGATCAATAAGTTGCTGTATGTGCTCATAATCGTAGTATGCGGGGTCCCAGAATGCCATATAATGGAAAAGTTTCTCGTTATCTTCTTCTAAGAAGTATTCCAAACACTTGTCATAGATGCTTGAAGGCAAATCCACTGGACCAACCGTTGGTAAGATTGTAGCCAAAAGCTCAATCTTCTTGGCATGAATGAAAATCCAACACCACTGCTCCCACTTCTCGAGTAAGAATGTTCCTTGTTCACACTTGTCTAACACCTGCTTCAAGAAACTTGTAGCCTGTGGCCAGTTCTCATCTTCCAAGTAGACCTGAACCTGCTTGATACCAACATTACAACGTTCCTCAGTAGATATCAAGTGTTCACTCATTTCCCATGCTTGAAGATAGCGGCGTTTTTCCATGTACCAGTTATATCTTCCCATTAGGTCAAACTCTTCAGCAACGATACCTTCTGTGGAGCAAACGATGAAGAATTTGGCTTGCTTACCGACAAACTGTCCCAAGTGTAGGTCATTAATACGGAGTTGTTGGTAACCCTTCAATACAATCTCATCCGTGATAGTCTCCTCGTGTGTCACAGAGTTGATGATACGAAGCTCTGGTGGTTCTGTTATCTTCCCTGATGAGTTCACGGTAAGGATAATGAGATCACCTTTCAATGAGGCAATACCAGCAATAACGCCATCTGGAAGTTTCATCTCAAACTCAATGCTCACATGCGCTTCAGCAACAGGTTTACTAAAAGTACTCATGGCAGAACTGAGTTTAAAGTTCGTTTCATTCGACTCTGATCCATCATCACACTTGACCAGCCAAATATGATCGCCCCATCCAATAAGCATTCTGTCATGTTCCGGGAAGCACACGCGTGGCCAGCACAACTCCGCGGGGAAGTTTGCCCCTTTGGGCCTTGAAATCTTTGAGACAACTGATTCAGTCCTGAGATCCCAAAATGTAACACCTTCATCACTGAACCAAATGAGAACGTTCCCGATGATCTCCATCTTAACGATCGGACCTCGGTCTGAGGCCAAAGTGCGCTCATTCCTCGTTCCAAGCCAGTTCGTATGACTGAGCACCACTTTCCCTGAATTTGTGCCATATATGAAGGACCTTGTTGTCTTGTAGTCTCTGTTGAGCACCACCGAGTAGATTGGTGTCTTTAAGTCGTATGCAGTTGTGGAGCTAGGGTTTTGTAGTTCGGCCAAATTGGCGATGAGGATGGTTCCATCCATCGAGGCCGCAACAACGTAATTCATATCACAGTGAACAGCTAAGATGGGTGATTTACGTGCTCTAACAGTGCCTAAGGTACTGAAATATGGATTTGTGATGTGGAGAAGCCCCGATGATGTTCCGAAGCAGAAACACGTCTCATTGATGGAGATTGCGGAGACCAGCTCCTTATTGAAGAATGTCTTTGGGAGTTGCGTGAGCCGTGTGTACTTGAGAGCAGGTGGGTCTTCATCTTCTTCGTCCTCCTCTTCATCGTCATCTTCATCATCGTCATCCTCGCTGGATGAGTCGTTTGACGAGTCACTGTGTTCTTCTTCTTCTTCTTCTGTAGATGTCTTGCCGTCCAGAACGTCGTTATGCTCGTGGCCCAAGCCATCCGCTCGGGCGGTATTGACGGAGGAACTCGGAGATGAAAGATCTCGTACTGTCTCCTTTACCATTGTGTGTATCTGTGCTCCAGCGGCAGCCGTGAGCGTGGCGGTAGTGTCTGTTGTTGTTAAACCAAGCCAGCGCAGGACCTCTCCAGCTTACATTTCTTGAGATCTCACTTAAGTCAAGAGTCAATATTCGCGAATGCGCGAACTCGTTCGATGTGACCATGCACCATATAGCAGTGCTACACTTATCTCTCTGCTTCAACTACAAGGCGATGGAGAGTCATGAGCACCCACAGTACTAAAGGATAGGCATAGCAATATTTAACAGGTTTATCAAATGTCGTTATACAGACAGCGGCCAAAAAATTACACACAGCGATGCAGACTCGATACCCTACGCATCAACGGAAAACACTTTTCTTCTTTTTATGACCCCCTCAAGACGACAAGGCGGCCTCAGCGAACTGAATGAGCTTCTTGACACCCAAAGCCCAGTGACCTGTCTCATCACTGTGAGAAGTCATGAGCTGAAGGTGCAAGTTCATGGCATTACCAAAGTCCTTACCTTGAAGAGCAGCAGAGATTTGTCCAAGCAAATCAATAGAGCCAGCGCTCAACTCCTGGTTGTTCAAATGGTCATACAAGATGTCAAGTCTCTTACCAGCATCCAAGAACTGCTTGGTGTACTGTTCTGGAATACCACTCTTCGAGTTTACATAGACAGAGTTCAAGCCCTCATAAATGCCCACCTGATCGGATGGGATGTGGGAACGATCACCGGCTGGATACTTCTCTTTAGCAGGCTGCTGTGCAGATGTTGGAGCAGCAGATGGTGTGGAAGCTGGTCCCTTTGGTGGAGCAGCTGGACCCTTTGGAGGGGCAGCAGGACCCCTTGGAGGAGCAGATGCAACTGGTGGGGCACTGAATGCAGGTGGTTGAACTGGAGCACCATAGTTCTGCTGTGAGGCGTATGGGGATGGAGAAGGAGCCTGTGGTGCCTGGGTTGGAGCATATGGGTTGTTTACTGGTGGGGCAGAAACAGGGGTCTGTGATGGAGGTGGGACACCATATGGGTTGGAAACCGGTGGAGCAGCCATCTGCGGTGGAGCATATGCGTTATTGGATGTTGAAACAGCTGGGGTAGAGCCTGGAGCTGGAGCGTATGGGTTCTTTGGAGGAGCTGATGGAGTAGCACCATTTGGTGGAGGTGGAGCAGCAAATCCGTTACCAACACCAGGGAGGCCGTTCAATGCTGGAATATTTGGTTGCGGAGAAGCTGGGGCATAACGATTCGTTGGCTGTGGAGCAGGCTTAGCCTCTGGTAAAGTTGGCGTCTTTCTGGTTCTGGACACGGATCTTGGTGGAGGAGGCATCTGTGGAGCACTGGCATATGAAGCGGTACGACTTAGTGCTGGTTTCTGAGATGGAGATGCAGATGAACCGTTGGCAGATGGTGACCCAACAGCAGCAGGTGTAGAGCGGCGAGCTGGTTGTTGATGGAATGTAGAAGGCAAGTCATTCCATCCATCAGTCTCATTCTTTCTAGCCTTTGGTGGAGGTGGAACAGCAACTGGAGCAGCAGCCGGGGTCTGAGCAGCACTAGCTGGCATGTATGGGTTTGTTGGAGCTGCGGAAGTTGGCTGACCATACAATGGAGCCTTTTGAGCATATGGGGACTGTGTCACTGGCTGGTAACCATAAGATGGTGTAGCAACTGGAACGGATGGTGCAACACCAGCGTTTGGAAGGTATGGGTTGTTGGAAACTGGCTTTGGAATCTGTGTCTGGATTGGCTGAGCAGGTGGGATACCCGAAAATCCAGGAGCAGATGGAGCAGCCATGGAACCATAGCGATTACTAGCGGTCTTTCTTGTTGAAGTAGCGGTAGTAGCAGCTTGTGTCTTTTTCACACCGGTAGCCTTAGCGATACGCTCTTGTTCAAGTTTCACAGCTGGGACATCGCTTGGCAACAATGACAAGAACTTGGAAGCCAATTCGAATTGACCGTTTGTGGAGATGATGTTGATGTACTCCAAGATAGTGGACAAAGTCGAACTCTTCTCAGAGATTGGAGCATCCAAGTTGAGTTTGGATCTGTAGGCACTGAACTTCTCAACAAACTCAGACAAGGAAGCAAAGTGAGCATCGTAGACAGATGTCTTCTTAGTCTCGAGGATCTTTTCCTCCAATGTCTTCAACTCAGAGTTCCAAATCTCAGCAACCTTATCCAAGGCAGATGCGTTGATGTATGCAGCAACAGAGTCCTGACGGTTCTTGACTGGGTCAGCAGCGAGGATTCTGTCACCCAAAGTGGCGAATTGAGCCTTGGAGACCTCTGTAGAAGCAGCGTAAGTCTTGATGGCAGTACCAATTTCTCTCCAGTTGGCAACATCACCATTCTCAACCAAGTCAGAGACGTTGTTAGATGAGACAGAATACAACAAACGAGCACAAGAATCCTTAGCACCAAACTTATTGAAGTAGAAGTTTGTCACCTTGTCTTTGAGTTCTTGTGGACCATTCAGGGCAATAATGAGAGCCTCAATCAACTTGTCCTCATTCAAGGAGATATCGACAGCCTTGTTCAAGTTCTTTGACAACAAGGCTTCTGTGAGACCCTTGTTCTCCTTGGAGAGCTTGAATTCACCTGTTGGAGAGTAAATTGGATGCTGGTTCAAATCTGTGAAGAAGTCCTCACCGGTCTTTTCAGTCTCCTTAGTGACTGGTGGTTCGTCATCATCAGACAAGTTCAATGCAACAAACTTTTCAAAGACGTCAGTGGTGCTGTCCAAGCTGTCCAACAACTCCCAATCGGCCTTGTTTATACCATCAAAGGATTCTCCTAAACGGGTCTCAATGATAGGCTTGAAGTCACCAGAGTTCAAAGCGTTGGTCAATTTGTCATTAGTGGCTGAGCCTGGTAATGGTGCCTTATTGACCTTGACCTCGGAGGTCTTTTCACCAGTTTGAGAAACAGTGACAATCTTACCACCAAAGCCGAATGCAACGGAAGAATGGCGACCAAACCAGTTTGGAGCCTGTTTGACAAAGTATTCTGGTTGTTGTGTCTCAGTGGTGGAGATCTGACTCCAAAAGTCATTGTCAGTAGTGGAGTGGATTCTACTGTTGACAGGTGGTGAAGTGTCCTGAAGAGTTTGGATGACAACCTTCTTGTCGAAACTGGAAGTGGCAAAGACATCTGGAGCTCTTGGGGCAAATCTCGTCTTAAAAGCCCAGTTAGCAGTAGTTGGGTACTGAGCCAATTTTTCACCAGAAATTGGGTTCCACAAAATGGTGGTGTTGTCTTTACCACAGGACAAAAGCAATGTAGGGTCCCTAGCATTCCAATCAAGTGAAAGAACACCCTTTTTATGACCTTCGAGGATTTGCTCTGGAGCATTGGAGTTTCTCAAGTCCCATGTCAAGATGAGTGGAACACCATCAGACTCAGATGCAGTGATGAGCTTGGTACTTTGACTTGGGTGCCAGGCAACAGTCGATAAAGTGGCACGAGATCCGGACTGAGATGTGTATGTGAGATGCAAGACTTCTTTCTTAGACTTTAAATCCCAGATGGATGTGTAGCCGGCCGAGCCAGCAGCGGCAAAGATGTGGCTGACGGACTTGTTCCAAGAGACGGATGTTACTGTATCCATTGGTGTCATGGCAGTACCTGGTGCGAATGGAGCCAAGTTGGTCAATTTAGCGGTATCCCAAATGTAGATCTCACTGTTTGCACCACCAGATGCAAGAACGTTATGCTGGATTGGGTTGAACTGAATCGACTTGATTGCACCTGTGTGCTTTGATCCCGTAGCGACAGATGTCACTGTGTTATCGGAAGCGAGCTTCTCAGTATTCCAGAACTGAATTGAGCCGTTGTCTAGAGCACCAGCGATGAGTGTCTTATTCTGGGACCAGTCCAAGTCATGGAACTTGGCATCAGCATCAACGGACAAGAGCGGCTCACGCTTGTAAAGAGAGTGGAACGACAACGTTGAGGATGATGAGAAGTCATCATCGATAACACCAGCAGATGTACCGGTGGCAAGCACTGGGATCGAGTCATTTGACCAGGCAAATGTGGCGGTATGCTGAATCTCGTTGAGTTTCACCATTGTTCAGATCGTGATAAAGGCAATAGGCAGAACGACGAACAATATCAAGTCAGATTACGTGAAATGTTCACCTGACTGTGTAGAGAGCCACGAAGGTATTCAGACAGAGATAATGGTCAGCTGATCTGATATGACTGTCACGATGTGGAGATCGATTGACGCGTATGTGTGATGTTGACAGCTGTTCAAAGGGCGGACGGCTGGCAGTGGCAGTGGCTGTTGGGCGGTAATGGCAACGAACAAGGAGGACGAAGCACTCAGATAAGCAAAGTCTTAAAGGGAGAAACGTATGGAAAGGTCAGAGCAAAGCCTTTGTGCCAACAATTGCGAGTTTAGCCGTTATGAACAAGAAAAGAACAACTGTTTGTTGACGTGTTGTGGGCAGTTTTGCTGGCGCCTTTTTTTGGCCGGCGATTTGGATCGGCGCCAAGTGGAAAAATATCCCGATCTGGAAATATTACTGTTTTAGGAGAAGACATGATAAATTCGAGGGACGTGCTCGCGCAGTGATATGAACATGAACATGAACAAATAATCAGATTTGTCTTGATCTCTTGTGGTTGTCATACAGTATTGCCACCGAGCAGATACAGAGATTAATCATGAGCACAGTGCCCGACACAAACAAGCAGACAGAGGTGGAGGTCGATGACGACGAACCTGATGAATGGTATGTGGGCTGACAACTCTCATTGCTCAAGACACAAGCTAACCTCTTATGATTAGGGACAAACGTATTAATAAGACGGGATGTGCTGGTATGTTTCAATTCTATCTAAGAACCATCCAATAACTCATACTAAACCAAATACTCAGATGAAAATCTTAAGCTGACGCTATGTCACGCAGACACTGGAGATTGGAGACAGTGCACCAAGGAAGTAAGTCTATCTATCAGTTTAAAGACTGATGATTATAGATTAACCTAGTATGATAGATTTATCAGTTGACTTTCTACTAACAAACAACCCAGATGGAAGCATTCAGAAAGTGCTGGGCACAGAATCAGAATAACATGAGAACCTCCACAGTGGACAGTGATGAGAAGATTTGAAGAACGGAAGGAGCTTGTACATATAAATGATGGCTCACACCCTGACACTTTTTAGGTGGGGATACTTGAATATACTGAATTGGACATCTGGACAGCTTACTTGAGATAGAGCACAACAAAATTTCTCCGATTAATAGTGGTAATGAGAGAAGTCAAGCTTATGATCTCTCAAAACTCCCCAAAGAGGAAACTACCGTAATAGGTATATAGCGATGGGCGCGCTCGAATTTTTTTTTGAGTGAGCTTCTTGTAAACCTCTACTTCTGTCTCTTTTACTCTTTAAACTTGTAAAGCCCAACTCACAGTCTCACATACATTTACAATGTCACTCAAGACGACATACACATCTACAGAGTTGACACCTTTTTACGTGGGTGGAGCTCTTGCGACGCTCTCGCTGGATGGTAATCTTCTTGCCACAGCCGTTGTGGAGGACATCGTCATTACAGATTTGGATACAAATACAATCTTACATCGTATAGAAGGTGATGGAGAGGCTATCACATGTATGCAGATCACACCGGATGGTGCTTACCTCGGTGTCGTGTCACAAAGTCAACAACTTCGCATCTTTTCCGTCGCATCTGGTGAATGTGTCAAGGCTCACAGATTACCATCCCCAGCTTATGTCTGTGCAGCTGATTCCACATCGACATTGTTTGCCCTCGGTTGCTCCGATGGTAGTGTTATTGTCTATGATATCGAGAACGGATTCGTAACTCATTCTCTAAAGGGTCACGGTACCACAGTCTCTGCACTCTGTTTCTATGGTGTCCTCAACTCATCGAAATGGATCTTGGCTTCTGGTGATACTCACGGTTTAATCAAGATTTGGGATCTCGTCAAGAGAAAAGCTATAGCCACATTGGATGAGCATACAAACGCCGTGAGAGGCTTGGCATTCCAGGATGGTGTCATGATCAGTGGTGGTCGTGATGATGTTGTCATCTCGTGGGACATGCAGCGTTGGAAAACTAAGAAGACACTCTCAACTCAACAGCAAGTCGAAGCTGTTGGATTCATTGGTGAAACTGATGAAAATCTGATATACACTGCCGGTGGTGATGGTATTATGAAAGTGTGGAACCTCTCAACAGGAAAAGTGATTACAACCACAAAGCAACCACTCGAAGAGCTTCTCGTTATAGGTGTCCTGCCCACGGATCACCAGACCAAATTCGTTGTCTACAGTGATCAAACACTCGTTGAAATTGATACAACAGGTGTCGAGGAAGATATGGAGATCCCAATTGAAAGAACTATCGCCGGTAATCACGGTACAATTGCCGATATGAAGTACTGTGGTCCACATCGTTCTCTTCTTGCACTTGCCACCAATTCTCCAGCTCTTCGTATCGTGGATCCAATCAACACACCACTTGATGTGTCCATCCTCGAGGGCCACACAGATCTGTTGAATGCCGTTGATGCCTCTCTTGATGGCCTTTGGATCGCCACTGCTGGTAAGGATAACGAAGCTCGTCTCTGGCATTGGAATGAAGATGAAGGTGAGTTTGAGATCTATGCAGTTTTCCAAGGTCATTCTGCCTCTGTCTCTGCTGTGTCAATCCAAAGAACATTTGAAGGCACACCAAAATTCATCCTCACTGCATCTTCTGACCTTACAGTGAAGAAGTGGAAAGTGCCAAAGCAGAAGGAGTCCGATGAGCTTCCGTACCTGATCAAGACCTCGGATTACACAAGAAGAGCCCATGATAAGGACATTAACGGTCTTGACATCTCTCCGAATGATCAGTTCTTTGCTACTGCATCGTATGATAAGACTGCTAAAGTGTGGGACTTGGAGTCCGGTGAAGTGGTTGGCCTCTTGAAGGGTCATAAGCGTGGTTTGTGGGATGTTCGCTTTAGTGTCTATGATAAGTCCTTGATCACATCATCTGGTGATAAGACTTTGAAGCAGTGGTCTCTTACAGATTTCTCTTGTATGAAGACATTTGAAGGTCATACTAATGCTGTTCAGAGAGCTGAGTTCCTTAACGGTGAGAAGCAAGTCATCTCTACAGGTGCTGATGGATTGATCAAGATTTGGGACATCTCAACTGGTGAATGTATTCAGACTTTGGATAAGCATGCTAATAGAATCTGGGCTTTGGTGACAAAGGAAAATGGTGCAGAGTTTGTCACTGCTGATGCTGATGGTGTTTTCCAGCTTTGGGTTGATAACACTGAGGAAGTTAACAGAGAAGAAGAGGAGGCTGCCAAACTTAGAGTTGAGCAAGAGCAGAGTTTGCAAAACTATATTCAAGCAGGTAAATGGGGTGAAGCCTTCTTGTTGGCATTGACACTTGACCAGCCTATGAGGCTATACAACGTCTTGAAAAGCTCCATTGCTTCTTGTCCAGAAGGTGATGAGTCCGTTTTGGGTGAAGAATTGGATGCTATGATCAAGACACTCAACGATGATCAGATCCTATTGCTTTTCAAACGTGCTAGAACGTGGAATGTTAACGCACGTTTCTTCCAGGTTGCACAGAAGCTCATCAGTGCACTGTTACAGACATTTGATGCTGAGAGACTTATTGAGATCCCAGGGTTGATGCAGTACGTTGACTCTCTTGTGCCGTACAACGAGCGTCATTATGCCCGTGTTGATGGACTAATTGAGCAGAGTTTCATTCTTGACTACTCATTGGAGGAGATGGCGAAGGTTGTTTAGAAACAACAAACAAAAGAATTAGCATTTGTCATGACATTTTCAATTATAGGTTATAAGAGTCGTAGAACCTTGAGAGTGGGTATTTACCTTTAGTTCGAATAGCCTCGTGTTGAAGCTTTCCTATACACCAGATGTTCACTAGTGATTAAATAACCATTAGAAATAGTAAATGAACCAATACCAAGTACTGAACTCCAATTTTCCACTCATATCAAAAAAAAAATAGAGGATAGAGGTCATGACCAAAAAAAAAATTAAGCTCCGCGACAGGGAATCGAACCCTGGTCCTCCGCGCGACAAGCGGAGATTCTAGCCACTAAACTATCACGGACTTGCTTGTGTTGTTTATGATCAGTGTTTGACAGACTGTGTGGGGGATGGAGTTATTATAGCTAGTTATCTATTATATATAGTATAACAGTCAAGGCACAGACTATGAAGTATTTTCAGGGGTCTATGTGTGGAGCGTCATCGCTGAATGTTACAAACCAACGTTTACCTAATATAGCTACATTAAGGTGAATAGTATGCATGTAAGTGCGTACAATTGATACTCAAGTATGTAACTAACAGTAAGAGGCTTGTGATGATCAAGCAAAGTAGGCAAATTCATAGAGTGGCTCTTCAAAATCCATAGCTTTCCAAACGTCATCATAAGTCTTAAGATCCTTATACTTAGAGTCCTTAAACCTAGAATTCAATTGATCAAATGCCTTATCCAACTTCAGCCACTCTTCTTCAGTGGTTTGTGTGACTCTGGTAGGAAGATTTTCAAAGACAACGTGGTCACCACGGAAGTCAAAGTCCAGAGCAAATAGATCCAACTCCTTAGTGATATGCTTCTTGACTATGTGCATGAACAGTCTAATTCTGTTAACCAATCTCCATTCGTAAAAGTAATTTTTCAACTGCGGCTTACTTTCAAGCATATCAATGAGGTTGAGATAGAATCTTAAAATGGAGACGTTATCCTTGCCATGGTATGCAAAACGGAGCACGAATGATGATGATTCTGTCACGAGCTTCTCAGCCACTTGAATTGCAACGGAGAATAAACAAAACTCCGCACCGGAACTAAAATGTTTGTCAAAGTCCATAAGCACCGAGAATATCACGTCCCAACCATCAATGTGCGCTTGAATAAATCCATACAATGCCTTATCAAAGCTGGCTGAATCATCTGTGGTGTTGACATTATCATAGTGTATGAGCAACATCGCATAGACATTAGAGATGCAAAGCTTGTGGGTGAGATCATTAAGTGTGTAAAGAATTTTTGGGAAGTGATCTGGAGGAAGCTTCAAGACGTCAGAGAACTTACCTTGATGCTTTTCCAATGCTGTGTTATACTCATGCATCAATTTGTACAAGAGAGGAACTGTCAATACTGTTGTGAATACATGAAGTCTGTTGAGAATGTTCTTGACAGGTGTGTAGAGATTGATCTGCTTGGCATGAACACTATGTAGATTCTCTTTGGAGGCCATGTTGTGTTTGATTGGATCTGATGTCTCCAAGTGGAAGAAATCTTCGGTCAAGAACACTGGGAACCCACGAAGAGTGGAAGTTGAGTAATAGTAGTAGTATAGATGGTACCACAATTGGATAAGAGTGGCATCACCACCGGTCTCTCTTAAATTGTTGACACTAGTGGAGATTGCCAGGGCCATAAGTGAAGCTGGTGTACAATCGACACCAGCGGACGGACCAATGAATGAATGGTGAATATAAAATATTCTAAGGTGTGAGATCTTGAGAAGAGAAATAACATCAATGTTTTGACAATTTGTGAGAATGACAAAGAGAAGAGAGATGTAATTGTCATAAGTGTCAGAAGCTGAACAATTGTCACGGATGACTTTTTCAGAATCAGTTGGGTGAAGAAGAGTGAATAGTACAGTTTGAATCACTCTAATCATCATGAGCAGGTATTCAACAGCGATCACTTGAGTGTTGTCATCAATGTCAACAGTTAGTTTGACTTTTTCATTAGATTCAATATCTCTAGGACCGATGATGATATTGAGGTTCTTCTCTAGTAGTGCCTGGTTGATGATTGGAACGAATGGGAATGCAATTTTCTCAAAGAACATATCGAGCATTAACCAGAGATACTTCCTTCTTGGTAAAATCTCAGAGATTTCTGCAATGATGTTCTTTAGATCCGTGTTCCTGTACCTGGTGTAATTCTCAAGGAAGTAATGAGAGTTTTTGGCAAGTTTGGTAAAAGTACTACTGTCCTTGTTGAACTGTGCCTTCTTCTCTTCTGGTAGGGAATCACCGTATTTGAGCAATTGGAAGTAAAATAGTGTCTGGAAAATATCCTTCTTAGCAACCGCATTGTTCTCAAAGAGACCGTCAGCTGGGAGATTGAGATATTTGGATTGTGGTACGTTTTCCTTATGCGTATGAACGATCTCCTCTGGGTTATAGAATGTTGGATCAATGTTGTTATCTGATCTATTTTCAATCAATTGAGGGAAACTCTTCTCCGGTTGCTTATTCCTAATCACTGGAGGTGATACATGATCCTCACTTTGATAATATGTCGTTGTTTGCTCTGAGGGGGCATACTGACCCGAGCCATAACCGTTACCACTTGAAACATGAGCTGGGATGAAATCCGGTTGTGGGTAGTACTGGAATGGACGGGATGGATCATTACTCTGTGGTTGATAGTTCTGGTATGGTATCGTAGGAGGAGGCGGAGGGAATGATGCCTGTTGTTGAGGGAAACTTCCAGTTTGTACTGCAGTCGGCGTGGATGCATGTGAAGGGACGGACCAAGATGCCGTAGATCCATGTCTGAAAGCCATCGGTTGAAGTGAGGGCAACTGTTGTGGATGAATTGGAGCAAGACTTGAAGGAGGAGGAAGTGTTCCATATCCTGTAGCTGGAGTAGCATAGTGACCGTTATAGGATGATGTTGTTTGAAGTTGTGGACTCACTGATGCCCCAGTGAGTGGTTGTCCAGCTCGTGCACCATACTTAGCCGCCATCTGGGACTGTCTGTCCTGTTGGGCAGATCTCTGCTGCTGCAATTGATGCTGGTACGCCATCTGCTGCTGCTGAAGATGGCTCTGCTGATCTTGACTCATCACACCATTGGCACCATTGGCACCAGGTGCACCGTAGGAGAAAGGTGGTAGAACATCAGTAGGATGGTGTTGCTGATGCTGACCCTGTTGATGTCCATGGCGGTCCTGAAGATACCCAAACGTCGGCGCATCATCATAAGAGCACAGATGGCTCATATTAGCCTTTTTACATGCTGTACATGCTGGTTTGATCTTATCGCACTGCAGGTCATGTGTTAGTCTAAGGGGATGTAGGCGTGTACTGTCAGCATCCGGGGGCTCGTATCATCTCCGAGCGTCTCCGGCGGCTGCATTAGACGGTTTCTCCGTTAACTTACTCGGATCTTTCTGCGGCGGCAGATTGTACAAACGACTGGCTTCCTCATTCGCTTCCTGTTATCCATTGTTCCGGTTTGTTCCGGTATTAATAATTGTCTTATATGAAGGCGTTGTTTGCTCTTGCTTGTTGATGTTTAACGCGTCCTTTTTTTCTGAAGTCGTTTTTTTGTTAAGCGCCCACAGCTCAACCCAAAACGGGCATATATTCCGCTCCCCGAAATGTAAACAAAACACTTACGTAAGCAAAAGGGGAGAAGTATAAACAATAAACCTTTGATCGATACACACTAGGAGACTCTATAAAGGAAGCTCTACAATCCACTCTACAACCGTCAAATCAAAAACATTTATGTACTTTAAATCAAAAAACACTTTTCAGTAAGATCTTCTTACGAAGATCTAGCGCCTTTCAAACTCTCATTCTCGCGTGCCATACGAACAACCTCAGTTTCCAAGCGGTGAATCTCAGCAACAAACTCCCTAAGTAGTCCTTCTCTCTTTCCAGCTCTTTCTTCTCTAGCCTTGAGTCTTGCGTCTAAGTTCGCTTTCAAGAGAGTTTCAATATCCTTAGAAACCTTATCGATATCACTTTTTAATTTTGCCTGCTTGGTTGTTAGCTTCTCAATCTTAGATTGAAGACTATCAAGTTCGACATTAAGATCAGAGAGTTTTGTTCTCTTCGACTCGATTCTTGAAAGATAATCATTCTTATCCTGTTGATGACTTCTGGCAAACTGATCAAAGCGACGTTTCTCAACCAAGTGGACCTCAGAGAGTTCATTCAAATGTGAATCCAATTCAGCACTTTCCTGTTCGACACGTGCGACATCATCTTCAGCTTGTTGTAAAGAGACTCTAAGAGAAAGAACCTTTTTGTAGTTCTTTTCATCGTTTCTATCAGAGCTGGCAATCTTGCTTTTGAGTAATTCAATCTCACTCTTCATACTGCCATGCTTCCTAACCATCTCCTTTCTTTGCTTCTTAAGCTTAAGTCTCTCTTTAACCAGGTTATCGATTGTTGTTATCAAACTCTCCTGGAGTGTGACCAATGGACTAGAAACCTCCCTATTAGGACCCGTATTAGGTGAAGCTGGCACGGTGGCGCCCTTATTATCAACAGTACTGACAATTAAGTCATCCAGGATGTGTTGATGCTTATTACCTTCAGCGTCTTCACGTTCGATCAAAAATTGAATATCATACTGCGATAGAGGCGTAAGACCACCAACGATGAAGAATGTATCACCACCATAAGTACCAGTAGACACTTGAAGCCAAACAACATGGTTGACTCTGATCATCACGGTACCCTCTTTACAATTTTGCAATTGGAAACTCACCAGTGTTTCACCAATGTAGTCGATAAAGATCCGGATAGGATCCTCCAAGATACCAGTTGCCTCATAGTTGGAAAGAAGGAAGTCATCATAAGGTTTGGCATAATCAGATAGAACCAATGCCGTTGTTTCATCATCAGTGGAGTGTTCACCCGAGAAGATATCAGCACGGGCACCCATAGCTCTAAAGGCAGCAAATAGGGACCATAGTGGTTGGCGTTGTTTGGTCTTTGATGGAGCAGCACAAAACACCTCAAAGTTTTCAGAGACAACATTGCTAGATGACACCGCATGTAAGCTGTTGTCTGATTCCACGATATGTTTAGACAGATCTGCGCTATTGAGGTCATTTGGGTGGGCGTCGTAACCTAAGTCAAGCTTTGTATTTGCCTCTTCTTGTGAGAGTTCAACTTTGGCGACTCGTGTCTCTGATTGTGTATGATCTTTGACTCGAAGATGGTTAAAAGTTGGGACAATGTCATTATTTGATGTAAGTGAGTTAAGTGATTTAGAAAGGAAATTTGTACGGAAAACAGATGCAAATGCGACCAAGACAACATGAACAGCGAGCAAAAGGTTTGCCCAATTGATAATTCTTGAGAGTTGGTCAAAGCCAAAACTGTAGTATTGGTCAAAGTTATGATTGAAGCTACTATGCGGTAGCATGTGTGGGAAAAGTTGTGTGTTTTGGCTGATTCGTACGCCAAGCCGTATGTCAATGTACTCCACAAATGCACTAAAGAGGAACTCTGTTAATGCAACGATGGTTACAGCGAGCAGTGCATTAAGCATACGTTCTCCCGTGATAGAGGCCGCTAACAAGGCTTTTGCAAGAACAAAGACACCTCGTGTGATCCATGGACCTGTGAAATGAAGTGCTGCACAGACGCATATGTCAAAGAGAGCAATGAGTATGAGCAGTGATGATGTTGAAGGTTCGTTGTCTTTGTCTTTGTCTTTGTCTTTGTCCTTGTCATCCTTTTCCTTTTCTTTGTCCTTCTTGTCATCTCTTCCATGCTTCTCCTGATCTCTCGTTGTCACAAGAGACCGCTCATCAACAACGGTGTATCCTCTCAACAACCGCGAGAGCACACTGGTGATGTAGTGGTTTCCCATCGATACGAAGAAGAGGTAGACGCCCAGCGCTAGAGCACTGAGTGCCGGCGCCAGAGACAAAAGAAGCGCCAGGACGGCAAGGGAGTCCCGAAACGATGCCTGGGGAAGAACCGTCCGCGGCTCCATCTTGGAAGTGTCTGTCTATTCGTTTTTCAGTGGTAAATCGGTGGTGGTGCTATTACCAAGCGCTATGGTTTAGTTGATGTATTGTTTGGCAACGGTCTTTGACTGTGAAGATCCGCAAGTTGTAGGAAGGTGTCCGGGTGTATGGAGTTCCCCCATTTGAAGGTGGGGGTTCACCTGCAAGATTGTGCTGTTTACGGTTCCATTAATGATATATTTTAAGGGGAGTGAATATGAGAGTTACTTGTAGAGTGAATACTAACAACATTGTTAAACTAAAACACCCTAGACAAGGCTTAGTGATGTCAAGACTGTTGTATATAGTCTTTCTCCGCGACTGGAGCAGAGGAGTAACGACGAGGCGCGAGTTGAGAAACTCAACCTTTGCAGGATTGTCTCAAGTTGAAGAGATAAGAGCGGTACGTTACTGTTTGCAAAGGCATCAATTATAGTTGTTATGGAGGAAGAAGTGAAGTATGGATTCGCCATCGAATCTAACAAAAAGGTAGGTTGTTTGTTTTGTTTCTTCTAAGACGTTAAGGCTAACACATGAACTTAGACACTTCAATACATCAACGACGTAACATCACTCATCTTTGGCACATCAGCTGGTATTCTCCAACTCGAATCGACGAATGGGTTCATTTTCTTCCTTGGAACGAACTTACTCGTAAGCACATTGTTCATTTTAAGTTATTGTTTAGGTAAACCAGGAGATTACTATGTCACGCCCATCAAGAGTATCTATCTTGACAATTTTGCAAGATCATTAACGGCGTATTTGACAGCATGGACTCTTGCATATGCCCTGGTTCAATCATAAGAGGATTGAACCTTTTCTTACGATTAGGTTAATGAATGATCTTAGAAATGTTATGTTGTATTGTAGTTTAATGAGTGTAGAGAGCGCGTCCATCTAAGATCATGCAGAGAAAAGCAGAGCTAGAACATTTAACAAGATGTCTGATAAATACCAGAACAATTGAATACTTCCTTAAATAGAGGTAACAATAAAGTCAAAAAAAAAAAAATACAACAACACAGCAGTAACAATAAATTCAAAAAATTAATGGAAGAGACGAGGTTCGAACTCGCGCATCTTAGAAGATACCAGCACCTGAAGCGGGCGCCTTAACCACTCGGCCACTCTCCCAGAGTTAACATTTAGTTTGTGGCGCTCGCGCGCTATTAGGAGAATATTTTTATAACTTTAAAAAAATTTAACCGATGCGCTGATTGGACAGGAGCCATTAGGGCTATGGGCGGCTCTAGCCACAAGCTACATGGGTTTCCAATAAAAACCCGCCTAATGACGCGTCGGTAAGATTTAGAGAAACAAGGGTTTATCTGTTGTTTGGGTTGGTGGTTGGTGGGCTGGTAGGTTGGTAGGCTGTCTATTGTTTACAGGGACTAAACCCAGTACCCAATGTCTACCTGCGCTGGCCCCCATGCCAAGCCACAGTGGGCCATAATTTAGGAAATGTAAACACAGGATATTGTTCCAAGTTTGCCCCTGAAAACCTCCTGCCAGGACCACAAAACACGGGAAATTGACGGGTGATCAGTGACGCGCACGCGTGTTTAATGTCTATATTTGGGTGCGCATGCCCGAGCGTGCATCTCTCGAGCCTTTCAATCAGCCCCGGCCACAGGAGTCGCCTCATAACCATTTAAAACGGGCAAAGTCCCCCCAGTTACTCGTCTTTTCTTCTTCCCTGAAAACTCTTCTGACCTCTTCTTCAACACTTCACTCGTTCACAAAACAAATCAAAACACATATACATACACAATGTCTTCTGCTGTCTCCACCCTCTCTCTCGTCCCAACCAACGCTGTTGTCTTCGCTGCCTCAGCCAACTCCTCCAACTCTTCCTCTTCTTCCGCTGCTTCCTCCAGCAATGCTGGTGCTGCTCTTGACTTGAGCTGGAAGTCTAGTACTTTCATGGGTGCCCTCATGCTCTCTCCAATTGTCCTTGCCCTCGGCTTGTAAGATACATGACATTTTAAAATTGGACGTTATGAACTTGTTTACTTCTCGCTAACCCTGCCACTTGGCAGTGCGCCTCCAAAGGGGGCAGTGCTCACATTATACACAACTCTGTTTTTTTAAACAACTTGTTACAATTGTAGATAAATTTCCGTTGTCCAAATCTCCATGCTTTCCTATTTGGGATAAAGTTGTTACGAAACCTTATTTTGGCGACGAGCGCATCAGCTTCGGCCTATTCGGGAAATTCATGGATTTGCGATTTCCAAAAGGGGAAATGGCTTTAACTTATGTATACTCATTCCGTAGTTTACCATGAGACCACGGTGCTACAAAACGATATAGGTATCTTGTTATTCCATTGTCTTTCCTTCTAAAAACATAGTACTGATAGCAAACCCGATAAAAAAAAGCACATAGAAAACAGAAACATAATCGTCAACGTCTTGTAGTCATCACTGCAACAAAATGCTCAACTCCGCTTCACCTCCAAGACCAGTCAAGTACTCCTCGACATTAGTCAATGTATCCTCTGAGAACAATCCACCTTTAGTGACTCTTAATCCTTCAACAGCAGCTTCAGCAACACTCTGTCTTCTAGCACTATTAGATCTCTTAATCGAACCACGTCTTTTCATCTTACCATTCTTCGAAATAGCACGGACGGGGGTCAATGTGCCGACATCCATCAATCTTCCCTGTTTCTTCTTATTTGACTTCATCTTAGAACCGGAAACAGGATGTGATGAACTGAACCTGCGTGTAGCATTAACATGTGCTGCAGTGTCATTAGTCATGACACCTTTATTTCTAAAAGCAGAGAGTGGTACTTTCCTCGTAGATGAGGTGGCCTCAAGCCAAGCAGCGTGATCCATACCGTCACCTTCAGAATCTTCAAGTTCCGACATGTTAAGCAACTCGTCGAGTGTAAATTCTTCAATGTTGTTGTTGTTACCATTGCCGTTACTAGCAGAGGCAAGCGAGTTGCTGGTACCATTAGAACCATTGGCGATTGGAGTAGATGGGTTCTTAGAACCTTGGGCAGATGAATTCCCATTCTGCTTCGTTGGTGTGTGTAAGAGGGAGCGTGTTGAGAGACCATCAATAATACCAAATGGTTTGGAGTCTGTAGACCAAGTACCAAGTTGTGGTGGTCTAGCAATGATGGATGAAGATGAAAGTAGTTCCTGTGCCTTAGCACCAACTTTACGTCTTGTTGATGGGGGTGGTAATGTTGTATCTTCATCGGTGGCTTCATCATCACTGTAGTTCTCCTGATGACCATCAGCGGTCTTGGAACTTTCATCATCATCACCATCGTCATCATCATCATCTCCACCTTCACCATCACTAAAGAAATAGTCCCACAAATATGAATCATCATCGCTATCGATATCTCTGCGTTTGTGTGTTTCATTGTTGATGGCACCTTCTGAAGTGTATAAAAGCTTCTGTTTAAACTCCGAATCGTCAAAGAAGGGAATGATGTAATCATCAACACCATAATCCTCCTCGTCATCATCATATTCGTCGTCATAGTCATCATCATAATCGTTATCAGAAACATATTGTAACACTTCAGAATCAGGATTAACTTCAGCCTTATGCTTTCGGATCATCTCTTCAACAACGGAGTTTCTTGGAGTGGTATTTGAACTAAAATCAAGAGCACCAGTGCTATAATCTTGAGCAATGTTATCAGCTTCTTCTTGGAGCAAATTAAATTCATCATCACCGGTATCGATACCAGCATCGATACCATCACTTTCTTGTTCTAATGTACGCAAGAGTTCATCCTTATCGATATCACCATCGGATTCAGAATCCTCAATGGCAACGAGACCAAATGGTTCACCAGTGATTGGGATCTCTTTCTTTAAAGGTGAGATGACTTCGCTTAACTCTTCACCAACGTCTTCTTCCTCTTCTCCCATCACTAAGAGGTGATCATTATTACTCCAGTCAAATGAAAAATTGATATCCTCATTCTTGAGATGTGATCCTTGTGTATGCTTGTTATTCTGCTTCTTAGAAGACACATTCTGTTGTTGTGATTGTGATTGTTGTTGTTGTGGTGGTGGTGTTTGGAAAGGAGACTGACTTCTATAGGCACCAAGCTTGGCCTTTCTCTCAGCGGTGAGCTTGACAAAGTCAACATCCTCATCCTCGGAGGAGCTCGAGTCATCATCATCATCGTCATCATCATCATCATCTTCATCATCACTCGAGGTGTTGACAACTTTACTCCCATGATTCTTCCAAAGCTGCTCATTTGTATCGGAAGAGGAATCATCACTTGAATCATCAGAGGAATCATCTTGATCTTCACTATCACTTTCCAATGCTTGAAATTTCCCACCGTATCGATTCTGTTGTGATCTTTGATTATGATTTGAATGATCTTCATCGTCTTCACTTTCGAATTCACTTAATGATGATGAAGAATCAGAATCAATAAGTGAAAAACGTCGTTGTCTTTGTTTGGTAAATTTATTCTTTGGAAGTATTGTCTTCCCGGGGGCTTTTGAAGCCTTAATGCTCTTCGGCACAATGTTCTTTCTTGGGCTCTTCGCCATTATGTTTGTGATAAAGTTGAATCTGTGTCCTGGGTATATGTTAGAAAACCATTGCTATTATTGCAGAAAGAGACGGTTGGTGATGATGTAGCATGAGATCATCGCCTTGGTGAGACAATAAAACGATACGGACCACAACCATCGTCAAAGTTATCACTTACCTTGTAAATCCTTGAAACTGTGTTTGGTTACAGTACCCTTGTTGTATGAAAATTCAGTCCTTATCGTGGGTTGAATAGTGTATAGATGTCTCTCTTAGTATGTATGCTTAGGGACAGGCACACATTGAGATGACCTTCGTTATCGTTCCTGGAAGAGATTGTGATTGCGTCAAATCAAATGATATTGATCTGTGAGAAGTGATTTTGCAATCGATAGTTCCAACCGCCCTGTGTATCGTCTCGATAGAATGGTTGTTAATAGAGAAGCTGGCGATGGCTCCTTATATGTGCAAGCAACGTGGTGGGATGCAGCGGTTACTGGTTTGAAGCGGGCGGCTAAGTTCAATGAGCTATTAAATGTTAAATATAGCTCAATAATTGGTATTGTATACTGAACTGATGCCTTATTAGACAGTTAGCAAAAGAAGATATGACGTTAAAATGTGTTATATAGCGCTGTGATGGAGAGACGTGGAGTTTTTTAAAATTGATGTTTTTGTTTTCTGAAGCTTAGGAGAAAATTTTAGAGAGCCTAAAAGAGTAAGTTCCGGTCACTTTTATGGTGTCTTATGCACGTGACTGAAGCCATAGATTGTATGAGAGGTAACCCTCGGATATATAAAATATACTATTGTAGTTTGAATTATGATGTCATATTAAGGTGATAATTAGGTCATTTGATAGCTATGAGTGTGTAACTCTTCTTCTATAGTATACTAAGAGATTGATAATGTGGTGTATTTGATTAGTAGAACTAAACAAGCAGATCATTTAACCTCATAGAGTACATATCATATCCTATCATTACTACTCAAAACAATAGACTCCACATCTCTAACCTTCCTATTACATGATATCTAGAAGAGTTAATTGATACCCAAAGATAATATCTTTCTGAAATCCAACCAATAAACCCTTTAAATATCCGGTAAAACACATTTCTTCAATATAAAACTAATAAAAACACCCGAACACCACCCCGATAAAATGGCCAACGAAGCCAAATTGAACCAACGTCATTTTATCTTTTGACACCCTAAAACCCCTAGGAGACTATACTCTTACCAATTTCAAGGCCAATTGATAATGCATCTCACATATTACGGAGCTATTGCCATCCTCACTGCATTGGCTCGTTGCTCTTTGGGAGATAATGCCATTCCTCGTGGTGTTTCCCCACAAGATGCGGAGAAGTATGTACCTAATGAACAGGGTAAATGGGCTTGTCTAGGTAATCCAGAGATTATTCTCGATTGGAATCAAGTCAATGATGATTTTTGTGATTGTCCAGATGGATCTGATGAGCCGGGCTCATCAGCATGTCCAAATGGTAAGTTTTGGTGTAATAATGAAGGTCATAGAGGTCAATTCATCGATTCATCTTTAGTTGGTGATGGTGTTTGTGATTATGACGTTTGTTGTGATGGATCTGATGAGTATGGTGTCAAAGAGTGTAAGAACATGTGTCAGGAGATCCATGATCAAGAAGAAGCTGAGAGAAAGCAGAATGCTGCAGAGAGAAAGATTGCCATTGATAAGACGGAAAAGATCCTTCGTGCTGCCAAAAGACTTAGGGGCAAGCTTGAAGAAGAGTTGAAGGTTAGTGAGGCTCTTCTTGGATTCCATGAGCGTGAGCTTGAAAGATTTAGAAAGATTGCCCAGGAGAAACAGGAGAAGACCTTTGGTACCGAGTTAACGGCATTGAAGCAAAAGTCTGATGAGACAAGAGCAAAGATTTATGATCACTTCAATGCTATGACCCTTGGTAATAAGAATCTTCAAACTGTCAAGAGTATCCTGGATGAACTTTTGGAGACATTTAATGAGAACTTGAATGATGCAGCAGTTAAGAAGACCGTTGAGGACTTTGAAAACCATTTGAAGATTCATAAACGGTCTTACACTAATGCATTTGACTTTGATAAAGTTCAAAGAGAAGTGTTTGATAAGTTCTCAGGCACAGTACAAGACGTGACTGAGAGTCATGATTGGATAAACAGTCAGATCAAGACCGCAATTGACAAGTTTAGTGGTGTTAACAGTAAACTTGGAGAGTTGGAGTCATATCTACAATACTTGAGTGAGAACTATAATCCAAACTTCAATGATCCAAATGTTAAGAAGGCAGTTAGTGCATACCAGGATTATATCTCAAATAAGGAGTCTATCACCATTAAGGAAGATATCCTTGAGACAATTGCTGATTCACTTTCTTTTGTTAAGGATGCAGTTATCAAGATCAAGGAGAAAGCTACGGTTAAGAAGACAGATGAAAAGGATATTAAGGCTCCAGTTGGATCCACATCTGGTAAATCCATCATTGAAACCCTCAAGTCTAAGGCCCATTTCATGATCAATGACTTCCTCGGTATCGCACCACCAAAGCGTATCAAGATGCCTGAACCTGAGAATGAGGAAGAGAACGATAAGGTCATTGCTGAGTTTGAAACTGAGAGAGCTAAGGAGGAGAAAGCCATCAACTCGATCAAGGACTCACTTGCTAAGAATTTCGGACCAGGTGACTTGTTTAGACCAATGGAAGGTGTCACTGCTAAGGCCAAGATTGGTGAGTATGATTATGAGCTTGAGTTTATCAATGAAGTTCGTCAAAAGGGTAATGGTAACAATGCCCTTATTGGTGTCTTTGACCGTGTTGAACAAGTTGAAGATGAGAATGAAGAAGCTGTTATTGCCTATTATGAGAATGGTGCTAAATGTTGGAACGGTCCAAAGAGACGTGCTGTCATTAAGATGACTTGTGGTGCTGAACATGAGTTACTTGGTGTTTCAGAACCAGAGAAGTGTGAATACCACTTCAGAATGAAGTCTCCTCTTGGTTGTCGTATTTAGATTTACTTGTAATACAATCCAATAACCGTAACATTAATCATAAACCTGTTCCCATATAAACAACAACAAAACCATAACCATAACCAAAACTATACAAACATCCATTCAACACCAGTAACCTCTTTCAATCTTGTCATAACATTTTCCATTGGAGTAAACAATCCAAACTGTTTACCTTCACCATCATAACTGTGTAATAACCCAACACAACCGAGACCTCTCTCCTTCTCCAAATCACTAAGGATCAAAGCACCAGAATCACCACTACTACAAAACATCGGTTCACCTGATCCAACAACAAACTCAGAGGTTTGTAAAGTACCTCTAAGCCAATAAACCATCTTTAACCCATTCAAGTTCCCCGTAGTGTACTTGGTACTAGCACCAACTTTAAACACTTTAGTGTAAGAGTTAAACTCATTCTTTGTAACAACTCTTTTGATCTGATTCTTAAACTTGAACATTGGAGAGAATTGATCTGCATCATCACCTAATGAGTTTCTTGGATTGATACCAGATCTTAGTTTGACTATAGCGACATCTGATAACGAATGATCCAATACAACACGTTCACCCCAAATGACTGAACCTAATGAGATTGCAAATTTATCACATTTAGCCAATTCAGAAGTGTATGCTTCATGTTCAGGTGACTCTGGTGGGTAATTATCAGCTTCATCAGATAGAGCAGATTTGTATGCGTTGAGTAGAACTGAGGATGGGATTTGAACTTCTGGATAATCTTCATCTTCTGACAGGAGAACATGAGCACATGTCATGGCAAACTTTTGACCTTTATATTTCTGTAAAGAACGACCAACGTTTGCACTGAGACGAGGAGTGATGTATCCACCTAATGTTCCACTTGTCTTGATTGCATCAGTTGAAGAGATTGACATTGAAATCTCTGGGGAGTCCCTTGTAGGCACACGGAATGGTGGAGTGAATTTTGTACCAGCTTGAGTGATTTGATTCTTAGATACAAAGAAATGAACATCTGAGAAAGTTTGTGACAGGGCATTAATGATTTCATAATGTTCTTGTTGTGGTTCTGGGAATCCAAACATCACAGATAGGACAGCTGTTTGTCTTGAGAGGCCTCTCAAGATTGGAGCCAAGAAAGAACCATCTTGATCTGCTAACGAGGAACTCGATGCTGATTGTACAATCCTATCAATGATCGTAGATAAAGTGTTTTGAGCCGGGTATTGTTCAGCATCATTAATGGCAAAGTTTCTGAAGAATGGTACGGTATCAAACCCATCACATACAGGTGTGAACCTGAGCTTATCCAATAACTCAGCAAGAGATCTCTTAATGAGAGATCTAGACTCTGTATAGACATCACCACGAAGATATGTATCATGGAACTGAAGACAAACTTTGACAATGTTTCTCACCGGTGATGACTCTTGGATCTTCCATGACATGTTATTAGCCACCTTGAATCTGATTGAACCATCCAATAGCTCAACGAATCTGATTGAAGCACGTGATACATTCATAAGATTCTGTTGAACTTGATCAACGAGTTCCAACAAAGACTCTGTTAACACTTCGAGGGCACATTCAACTTGATCATAATCTGCCGTTTCTGGTTGTTCATGGATCGTTGATTGACCAAATAGTGATTGAGATTGAGACTGAGACGCTGAAGTACTTGTACGAGACAATGAGAGCTCGTTGTACTTATCAGCAGGCATGACTCTTAATGGTTTCCCAATAGAGTCTATAGATGAGTAACGACCCTTGGACTTGCGTGAGTTAGATGAGCGAGACGTTGAGGCATGGGATGTTGGTGTTGTAGAGAAAGTGTCAAGGGTTCTGCGTGTGGAGAAAAGGGATGATCTGTTGTTTAAAGATTGTAGTGTATCCTTGTCTTCGTTGTCATCATTGTGGTCGTCATCATCATCATCATCTACCTCCTTATCCTTTGACTGTCCAGGGGAGTCAAATGACTGTTGTGTAGACTGATTAGTGTCTTCCTGTGACAGCTCCTGTGACTGGTCCGTGGGCAAGGACATGGCCTCGTTAGAACTCTTCTTACGGTTAAAGAGTCGTTTCATTGAGAAGGGGAGTAAATGTCAAGAACCAGCAAATATCTGTTGTTATATCTTTCAAAAGCGGATAACTGAAGATCTCCCTTATCAGGATTTTATCCAAATAGTACAGTTTAAAGTGTAAATCCGCAATACACAACGCCGTACGAAACTTATTTAGGCTTTAAAATGATGAATGATCACTTTGTATGAGGGTGGCTGTATATAAAAGACGCCGTTTGCGGCCGCGAAAACTTCCGGTTCCGGCGAATAGGCTCTTATTTCATTTATATACTATATATAGTTATAGTTATTGGTATTAGTAGTTTATCTACTCATTAAGTGATGTTTCTTATTGTATATATTGTATTGATGTCTTAATGTCATAATGAAAATGGTTTCCTTGAACAACGCATGAGCCACAGTGCCTTGCGTTTGCTTAACTATGCGGCTGCCATACGGCATCAACTATGCTTAGTCCTCGGGTGCACTATCTCTTTTAATGTTAACCTTCCTAATGGGCATGAGTCATGTGACATGACATGTATGAGATCAATGAGATCAATGAGATCAATGAGATCAATGAGATCAATGAGATCAAGGAATATAACAATAACCATCTACAAATGCCAGATCAAACAGTAAACGTGCAGATTTGTTAAACCTCCACTCAATGGAGGGTTTCTAGTGATGTATAAAGATCAAAACAACAAACAGATAAGTCAGTCTACTCAGACTCCTCAATCAATTCTGGTAATCTCTCAATGGACTCAGTACCGTAAACAATCTGGTAAATGGCTTCAAACAATGGGAACTCTTTAGTCAAGTTCTTAGCCTTAAGCAATTCATGAACTTCTTTACAAGTGATAATACCTTGAGCAGATTGACCATTCAAGATCTCCTTCTCAACTTCCTGAGCAGATTTACCAGTGATTGCCATCTCCTTAGCGACTCTAACGTTTCTACCACCGGCACAAGTAGTAATAAGATCAGCAACACCAGCAGATTCCTTTGTGAAAGTGTCCTGATTAGTTTCACCTGGGAAGAAAACCTCTGCAAACTTGATTGTTTCATTCAAACCAAATCTCTGGATAGCAGAAGCGGCATTATCACCCCAGTTCAAACCATGAACGAAACCAACACCAAGAGCAACAACATTCTTCAAAGCACCAGCGAGAGAAACACCTGCAACATCTTCAATGACTCTAACATGGAAGTATGGTCTGTGGAATGCAGCTCTAAGTACAACTCTGTCAATGTCCTTACCAACACCTTGGAAATCCAAAGGTGTTCTATAAGCCACGGTGGTCTCGGACCATTTCTCCTTAGCAACTTCTGGAGCCAAGTTAGCACCAGAGAGTGCACCACAGTGGATACCAAGGTTCTCAGTGATATAAGTTGAAAGCAATTTACAACCAGAAGTTGTAACTTCGAGACCCTTAAGACATGAAATTGCTCTAACGTATGGTTTCAAGTTTGCATTCTTAAGTTGCTTAGTGATACTTGGCAAAAATTGATGTGGGATGTTAAAGATGAGTAAATCAGCATTCTCTGCAGCCTTAACGATAGATGGTTCA
Organism: Petasospora fabianii; assembly: GCA_022641835.1. Lineage (NCBI taxonomy): Eukaryota > Fungi > Ascomycota > Saccharomycetes > Phaffomycetales > Wickerhamomycetaceae > Petasospora > Petasospora fabianii. Next base: position 801,919 of record CP048716.1, on the reverse strand, counting down.
GCATGTAAGTTATCTGGAAGTCTAATACCTGGAAGATACTTAACATTCTCATGCTTAGTATTAATAATCTCTGTTAAGTTCTCACCATTGATCTTCTCTTCAAACACCCACATATCAACTTGACGTTCAAAGAGTTCAGGTCTCTCAGCAGTGTTCTCAGCGACAACTTTAGCAATTGTAGTACCCCAATTACCAGATCCAATAACGGTAACTTTATATGGATGAACTGGGGACAATGAAGCCCTCTTACGGTCTGCAGTAAGGTGGGCACCAATCTGGGAGAGTCTTTGTTGTGCTGACATTGTGATGGGACGTTTACTATTTGATGTCAATAGACGAAGCATCTAAGGGTGTCAACAGAGTTGTGTTAAGGGAAAGGGTGTTTCTTCTATTTAAATGGAAAATTTCCCCTGCCTTCTCACAGTTTTTTCTCCGGGCCGGGTGAGTCAAGTGACTCTTATCGCCACCCGGGCTGCTCCGGATGGCGGGGGTATTTATTTATGCCGTGGTATCTTTTCTTCATTATAGATGATCTATTGTATATACTAATCTTATATCTTCAATATGTATCTATGAATATATAAACACCATCTATCCAATCACTAATCATATGACTTAACTATTCAAATGAATCTATCATTCAAATGAATCCATCAAATGAACCTATCTAAGCTCCAATGCCCCTTTGCCGACTCTCGGCTTTGCTCTTCTTCTCTTTAACCGGAAGATCCCGGGATCTTCCGTTTGCCCCAGATTTTATTCATTTTATTTATTTAAATATTTAATAAAATAAATGGTGTTAGGATGTTACATTTCTTTTATTTATTTTAATTTAATTAATTTAATTTATTTAAAAAACCAATAATGGTGTGCGGGTGTTACCTTCGGTCAAGTGGAGTACAAAGCTTTACATAATGATACATTATCTTCTTGAGCCGAGGTTCATATGTAATCTAAGTGTGTAAGTGTAAGTGTAAGTGTAAGTGTAAGTGTAAGTGTAAGTGTAAATGTAAGAATATGTTTATTCAATAAATAACACCTTAAATCTCTTGTTCATCAAGAGTATCAAAGTACCAAGTCTCAGTACTCTTTGGGAAGTCAATACCAAGCTCTAATAACTTTTGGAAATCCTTTGCAAAGTCCTTAAAGTACAAATCCTGGTCCTTAGCATACATCTCGACAATCTTCTTATAATTAGCATCTTCAACAAGTGCCATATCAGCAGGAAGCATCATTAATCCATCATCACTCCAATATTGCTTTGGCCCATCCCATTTCTTCCAATGCCATTTACCATCTTCAAGTAATAATTTAAAGAATTCATTAGTGAAAACGTTTGGAGATGCTGTCCATCTTCCAATGTATCCAGAACCTTTAATAATTGGACCTTCTTGACCTTCATATCTTGGTGCATCAACATGACATGAACCAAGTGCATGAGCACCAATCAAACTAACAGTTTCACGATCTTCAAATCCCATTCTTGCAAATAAGTTTCTAACATAATCAGCATTTTGTGATGCATCTGGTAATTTAGAAACCATAACTGTCTCTGCACCAGAATCGTGTCTTCCAGCTCTCCATCCAATCTTTGGACCACCCATCTCTTGAATAGCAACAACACCACCAAGTGTAGCTAAATCACCCCAACTTAACCATGGGAATTCCTTGTAGATACCTCTCATAAACCATTCAGCATTTTGTAATCCATTATTAGCACCATCACCAATCTCCTTTGGATGTCTAATAGTTCCACCAAATGATCCACCACTGAATGGACATCCAGGTGTTGGAGCTGTATAAGTTCCACTAGAATGCCAAGCATAACGAACTAAGACAGGTCCCCAACCAATATAATCATCATATTCATCATCATCACGAATACGTTGTGCAATTGCATTGTAAACTTTTTGATAATCAGCCTTACTATGCTCGGGCGTATCAGCTTGGTTCAATGCAACAGCTGAGGCAAGTGTACCTCCAACAACACCATTCTTATTGTTGTTATTGTTCTTGTTGTTAAAGGGGGAAAAAGTGGTCTTCTGTTGCTGTTGTTTCTGCTTTGAATAAACATATGTAGCAGATGCAACTGTGGTAATACCTGTTAATGCAACAAGTGCACGTCTCGAGACGTGTGGAAGTCTAATAGCAGTGGCCATTATGTCTCGTCTCGGATATCTCTTATGATCTGATGATACTACTACCGAACAATTAGGCTACTACAAAATGTTTGCGCGGGCACTGCACGGCTTTTATATGAATTTCTCCCCCCACAGTTAAACCCTACAGCTTTGCCAGTTTCAAGAGACTCGGATGGCATCTCCCCACAATTGCCTGGGCCCGAACCCAAAGCTCATCGCTGACAAAAGTCGCAAAAGTCGCGCGCTGATTGGCTGCTTCGGAGATGGTTCGATATCGCTTACACAATAGTCAGGGGTCTAGGCGGGGTAATAGTTAGTCTCTTGCTTTGTAAGATCTAGTCTTGATTCATAAGTCCTTAGGTGTCTATTACCATGCATTCTCTTCTAATTATTCAAATTGACTGGACTGGTGGGTTCACCGTAGATGAATACTCTGAACAGTTATCATCACTAGCTGGTGAACCAGGACCTGTAGCTGCAGGAGATTCCAGATCACTCTGCATCGACATACCCGAATCACTAAATAGTAAAGATCTGTCAAGTCCCTTGCGACGACTTATCAGTCGTTGCTTACGACGTTGTGCAGATTGATCATCTTCATCATCGGTCCCAACTGGGATAGAAACGTTATCACTAGAATCATCATCAGCACCGGTGCTCTCTAATGGGATCATATGAGCAGTAACGTGTTTCACCTCTGGTTCAACATCAAGCTCATCACAAGAAAGCGATTCATCACTATCAGCAAGTGCACCATCTAATTCAGCTTCATCATCACTAGAGTCATCCTCATCTGGATCAATGTTCTCCTTGTACATCTTTTCATCCAACTCACGTTGTCTCTTTTCACGCTCATCATGTTCAGCTCTCGAAGTTGCCAACAATTGCTTCAATTTATCACCACCTAATGCCTCACAACCTCTTCTTCTGTAAAACAACAAGTATGCAGCACCACTGATAGACTTCTCAGGATCAGTCAATGATACATGGGAATCATTGTAGTAATACCATTTACCATCAATAAAGTTCTTAGCATATGCAGTGTAATGACCACCTCCAATACCACCATAATGGTTATCAACAGCAATCAAGTCATAGATAGCACCATCTTTGTTGACCAAGGAGGAGGCAATGTATGGAGACATATCAAGACCTTCAATTGGGAAATCAACAACTGCATCAATCTTATCACTAAAGCTTCTTTGATTTTGGAATCTCTTCAAATGAATCGTTAAGATATCAGGTGTGTTCCAAATCTGGATTTGCTTAGATGCTTGACGATGTTCCTTACATGTTGAACAGTACCACAAATCTTGATCACTCAACACTTCAGGTTTAGAAAACAATCTGAGACATTGGTCCAAAGTGAGAACCTCGTTCTTCTTCGAGGCTCTTCTCTTCTTGGATTCGTCAACCTCTTCATTGACAATTGGCTGTGGAGAGCTCCATGTATCCTTACCATCTTCACCTTCACCTTCTTGTCCAAAGAAGAATGTATCAAATGAGTCTGGTGTCCATTCCAAAACCAAGGCAGTGTGTGCATTAACAAGATATCTTGGCTCAATTGGCGAGTCAACTTGACCAAGATCAGATGGGGGATCAGCGGGACTATCAGTAGCCTTTGATGCAAACATTATGCTCGATGTCAATGGCTCAATCTCAAACTCAGGAGTTGATTGGTCATCATCACTCGATGTCGTCATCTTGAGATCGGTATTAGCACTTGTACCAGAATTACCATCATTAATCTTAGTCCCAATGTCGACTTCAGTCTCCTTAGGTTCCGTAAGGGCTTCTTCTTCCTCGTCATCACTCGAAAGCTCAATCACCTCTCCTTCCTTAGATGCCGGTGTAGAAATCTCACCAGATTCATTAGAACTGTCAATATCCAACTTCTTAGCATATGTATAGAGCGATTTCTTCTTATCATCAAGAAGATCAAGCAAATCAGGAAGATTAGTGAAATTATTGCGGGAGTTTGGTAACCAGACCTTATCCTCAGAATCATCTGATGATTGACTTCCTCCTGCTCCATACGTTGTACTGCGTTGTGTACGACGTCTGGTGTTTCTTAGCTTGGATTCTCTCGAAGAATCAAAAAGCTTGATCTTAAATGCATAATCACCAGAGATCTCTGGGTTAGCCATAGATACGTCAGATTCATAACCATCAGAAGTGCGGGACAAGAGTGGGAAGTCATTAAGAGTAAACTTCTTACTTGCCTGATTAGAGCGAACTTTGGAGAAGTAGTGGAAAGTACTAAGCTGTTCAACCTTGTGTTCAAGCTTCTGTCTGATAGAACCAAACGATTTGCGATCATTTGGACTCAATGCAATAATGAATGGAACACCGAATGCGGATGGCGTATTAGAAGGTGGGTTCGCTGTGCAAATGACGGGAACAAGAATGTCAGTAGGTGTATGACGTACTTCATACATGTAGATGTTGTCCTCATCGGACATCAACTCCGAGAGTGGCAAGTAACCAGACTGTGACTCTGAAGATTCAAAGTTTCTGTAGAATTGAGAGTTCCACACTTCAGCTGTGAACAAATGATCTGGATTCAAATCCAATTTCTTGGCAACGTATTGCTTGAGTTGACTGTATGTAGCGGTCTTGTTCAACTCAACTTCGAAAGACTTGATAGGACCATCCTCCAAAAATAAATTGATAGTTCTGCTCCAAACTTCATCCACAGGCAAAGGAAGAGTCAAATCACTGAATGGATCGAATGTGATGGAGATCTTATCGCACACAGGACAGATGAGTGTAGACTTGTACATACCAACAAATAAGTCAATGATCACGGAATCGTTTCTGAGCTTATGCTGTTCCCAACTCTTTTGAGCCAACTCTGCAATCTTGTCGAGATTCTTAGCATCTTCATGACCATTCAACTCTGGCTTCTCAGTAATTGGTTTTTTGATGATTCTGTTCAAGTCCTCATGCAAGCCATCAAGCAAGAATGCTAAGAACTCCTGCGAGTCCTGTTGGTGGTAGCCAGAGAACATACTGTTGAAGTACCCGATTGTGCTCTTGAAGTCTCGAGGAGTGAAAGAGGTGCCACGGTTTGACTTCTTATCAAATAAGCTAGAGACCAAATGAGCAAAGCTCATAGCGACTTTACCATCCATACCCAACGGATTGTCTGTGTTGAGTTCGGTTTGATAGCAACCATACATGAAGTACTGTGTCAACTCTGGAATATGGACAAGACACTGCAATGCAGAGTTCATGTAGCAAGTGTTCCCCAAATTTTGCAAGCCGATTGTACCATCTGACGGCTTTGGTGGGAAGAGGTAGTTGTAGTCTGAGGGCCAGTATGATTTTGTGATGGATGATCGCCTCGTTGATGATGACTCTGAATGGTTCTTTACCTTCTCTTCGATTACCAAATGCATAATTGTTAAATCGGCATCCTTGAGAGTGGTACCCATATGTGCCTTCTTGATTGATGCCTTTTCATTGATGTTGGTGAATGTGGATGTGTAAAACTGGTAGTTCAAACTACTTTCATTTGGATCTCTGATCAACCATAAGCGGTACTTCTTGTTGGCTGCCTCACGAAGTGTCTTTCCCTCCTTATGTAGAAGCACCTGAACTGATTTCTGTACCAAGTCTCCCAAGGTGTTCAAACGTGAGAGTGAAAACATTGGGATTGATGCATAGGAGGTGTTATAGCGGGATAAATGGTGAGAAAACCCATTATCTGCAAGAAGATGGTGGAGATAGAACATTGGCTTAGCAAACTCTGGGATAAGTTGACCGTCATCTGTCTTGATGGCATGAGTTGTGACACCAACATCGTTGCTTACACCGTACCATTCCCTAAGTTGGTTGAATACGTTCTCAGTGACAGCAGACAACGGTAAATGGTTCTGGTCACAGAAGACATCACCTTCTTTCAAGATGCCATCCACATTGATGACGCCCAACTTGTTCTGAGCGTCTTCAGTACTTTCAAACTCGACAGCCAAAAAGGCGTTCCACCATACACTGGGGATCACAAAGAGAAGTGTACCCTCGACAATCGGCGTTGCATTGAAGAGCTGGGCGATGATGGATCGTTGTTCATCGATCGGCGGTAACGTCTTAGAAGCAGTCTCTATCTTTTGATTTGAATCTGGATCTGGGGAAGCGGACACACTGTCCGCGTGGGTGATAGTTGCCTGGGAGGTCGGTTGATTCTCCAGGGCATCGCTGTAGTCTGACATTGTGAGGTCAACAACAGCTTGTTCGTCCTCTGCCATTGTGCACGGCTGCCTTTGCAGTTGAGGTAGGGGTCCTAGTTTGTGCTGTGTTCAGAAGCCCCAATCAGGTTAAAGAACAGTGCTTCAAGCCCACTGGAAAAGCTTTATTGAAACTCTGAAAGCCTTTGAAGTCGATGGAATGACTTTCAGATTAGCCGCCTGGGCAATTAGTGCTATAACCTAGCTCTAAAGTTCAATGTCTTGCCTTCATCAGCGTCAGATTGCCGGCTGCTTTTTTGCCCGGAGTAAATGGAGAAAGACCGGATGGATCTGCTTATGTAATCAATTCTGATAAATAAAAAAAATAGTCACCAGTTCGATCCCACAGCAAAGTAATTTAATTAAAAGAAAAAGGCTTGGCGGGCATTTCGGGTTCACGAAGATTCGTTAGGGAGGCGGGCGAAGCCACGTACTACAAAGATTCTCTTTCACCAGTGATCAATTGAACCTTTTGCTAAGCTCCACAATCGCAGGCAAACAGTTCACTCGTTGGTCCCCCTATACACAATACGAGATAAATGCAGCTCACGAGTATACTGGCGGGTGTCGCCTTCGGAGCCTCGCTATGTTCCGCTAATAAGGAGTACCTCACAGCCAACCGCAAACAAGCGTGTTCCGGTATGTATGACAGGGCTGCCTTTGGAGGTAATGTGAATCCATACATATCCACCTCTCTCGAGACATATAAAGGTGATGGTGGTGGTTTCGATATGGCCGTTATGATCTTTGAGTACCAGGACTTTGACCTCCTAGGGAAGAAGCTAAGCGATGGTAACACCAAGTACATCTGTGACAAGGAGGCCATTGATCTTGGACTATGTGGTGAGACACACGAGGGAATGTTCCTATCAAATACTGGCGATGGTAAAAACAAGTCTGAGATCCTTTCGTACAAGCTTAGTGAAGTTGGTGATGGTGGCATCAAGTACATGGTAAAACATACAGGTTACTATTGTGCCGTTGTTTATGATGAATATGAGGCCAATTTCGATGTCACAGTTAACTTCAGAAACTCCTTTGGTAACTTGGCTGCTGCTGAGTTCCCTAAGCTTGCACTTTATGCAGCTTTGGCAATTGCTTATGCATTGGCTTTCTTCTATTATGGATTCAGTTTCTACAGACATCGTAATTCCATTTTGCCATTGCAGAAGTATATCTCGGCTTTCTTCATATTCCTAATACTTGAATCTGTAATGGTGTGGGGATACTACGATCTAACCAACAGAAAGGGAACTGCTGATGCTGGCGTCAAGGTTTACATGGTGTTTGTATCTATTATGCAAAGTATCAAGTTCACATTCTCTTTCTTCTTACTTCTTGTTATCGCTTTGGGTTATGGAATTGTGTATCCAAAGCTCGACAGAAAATTGATGCTTAAGTGCAGAATCTTTGCAGGTGTTCACCTTTTCTTCTGCTTGCTCTACATCATCACAAACTACTTGGCAGCACCAGGTGCTGCAGATGAAGGATCATGGGTTGGTCTTCTTTCACTCCCAGTAGTGATAACAACAGGTATCTTTTACGTCACCACTTTGAAATCATTGGGTGCCACAACTGCTCTTCTCGCTTCACAGAAGCAGCAGATCAAACTCGACATGTACAGAAAATTGTTCCGCATCATCTTTGTCTCCCTACTGGTGTTGATTCTCGGTATTATCGTTTCCTCATTCATCTTCATCGGCATGTCTACAACCGAGTTGATCGAGCAGCACTGGAAGTCCCGTTTCTTCTTCCTTGATTTCTGGCCATCGCTTGTTTACTTTGTGATCTTCAACTTGATTGCCTTCCTCTGGAGACCAACAGAGTATTCATACATGTTGGCTGCCTCCTCCCAGTTGCCAACTGACCCGGAGAATGCCGCTGACTTTGAGCTTGACGATCTCCAATCACTTCAAGATGGATCTACAGGTGGATATCACAACGTTGCAGGAGATGATGCTGATAGTCTCAACCTCGGATCTGATGATGAAGATAACGAAACATCTTCGGGTAACAGTACAAGACAGCCACCAAAACCAACGGCCAAGAAGGACTGAAAAAAGTTTAGATATACATCATTCCTACAAAACATATTGTAGCTACCTTACATACTCATCATTATCACTAGACGAAATATGTATATATATAAGTATACAATACAGTGACAGGAGACGGATCTAGGACATGTTCGCGAAGAATTGGGCCCGGGCCACACTATGTAACTACGGCTATTAAGTGAGACTTAACCTCGGTTTGTTTCATTTCGGTGAAGAATAACGACTTATTGGGGTATTGAAAGGCTGTTCAGACTGCTCAATAAGAATGAGTCTTGAATTGACAAACGGTGCAGTTCTGAGACTGTTCCCAGCTGATGATGAGGATGATGTTCCTCGCTACTCCGTCCAAAGGCCAAATGTCCCCGGAGGTGAACGTTTCATTAGTATGATCCCAGAGGATAAGCTGACTTTTGAAAAAGAAGATGGTGTCACTGTTGTAAAGATTGCTGGGAAGAGCATTGGTGTACTTTCCTCGGAGAACTTAGATACAGATGGCGCCAAGTTGAATGAGCCAATGAATGAGTCCACTCCTGCGAAGAAAGGGAAGAAGGCCAAGAAGAGAAAAGCACCAGAAGGTCACGTCAAACCAGAAACAAAAGATGATGCTAAAGATGAATTCGTCAAACAATGGGAACAATCATTGGAATTCGTTTCGACTAGGGATACAGGATCCGTGGCTCGTGATACATCAAATATGACATCATCTTTACGTAAACATCTCCACGAGCAGGAATCTAACTACTTAGAAGATGGTAAATTATCGTTCCGTTTCCTCACATGGAATCTAAGAGGTGATCCGATCTATACAACACCAGAAGACATCTCAGACTTATTCACTACAAGCAAGGGAGACAAACTAGATCTCTATTTCGTCGCTTTCCAAGAGATCGTCCCACTCAACGCAAAGAACTTCAGATCATCACATGTACCTGTTGAGAACTGGATCACACGTATCATTGATATCCTCGGAGATGAGTACACAGTACTACAAACGAACAAGCTTCTTGGACTTGCCTCTATTTTGATCTGTCGCACATCTCTTGTCATCAACTTCAACGACTTGAACATTTCATCAATTGGTACTGGAATTCTTAACATTTATGGTAACAAGGGTGCCATTGCAACTTCTTTCAAGATCTACGATTACAATTTCACGTTACTGGATTGTCATTTTGCCGCAGGAGAGAGCGAGCATTTTGTCTTGAAGAGACGCAAGGAGCTTCAAGGTATTAAGAACTATATCAAACTTCCACATGCAAATGGAAGTCTCATGAACGAGGATAAAAGTATTTTATTCGATGTTGATGAAATGGAAGGAGCTCTCAAGGCACTAGAAGTTGAAAGTGATGAAGAATTGGATGAGGATGACGTTTTGGGAGATTTCACAATTTCAGATACAAGAGACGAGGAGATGATGATGCAAGAGACAAGACCAACCTCAGTCGACGGAGAGAGTTCCAACGACAGGGAAAAGAATATCATCTTCATTGGTGGTGATATGAACTATAGAATCAAAGCATCTAGAGAACTGATTGATCAGCTGATTCAAGCTAAGGATTATCAGGCCCTCTTGGACTATGACGCATTGAGCATTGAGAAGGATCAAGGTCGTATCTTCCAGGATTACAAAGAGGGTAAGATTGAGTTCCCTCCAACATACAAGATTGATGTCTTAAAGAAAGGTTACGAGGCTGATCGCAGACCATCTTACACAGACAGGATTCTCCACTCTTCTTCCAAGCACGTCACGATTGATACGTATTCATCCCCAGACATCTTTCTTTCAGACCACAGACCAGTGTACACGGATTACACATTACAAGTTCCTCTTATCAACAATGAGAAGCGCCAAGCTATTGTCACGTCATTCCTCAAGCACATTGATGACCAGGAGAACAATGCAAAGCGTACTACGCTCGAGATCAACCCTGTTGATCCACACGTCACAACATCTATTCTCTCACCAACTAAGATTGAGATCAAAATGACCAACACAGGTAACTGTAAGACGTACTGGGAGGTTCTTGATACCGTTGACACAATCGATTCCAGATTCCCAATTGCACAAATCCCATCACGCATTGAACCAAAGAAAGGTGTCCTCCCAAAGACCGCAACACAGACCCTGACTATCACCTCTACGCTACCAATTGGTTGTCGGAAACTCACTAGCACGATTATTCTTCGCTCATATAACTCACATGACCACTTTATAACTGCTACGTTTGAGGCCAAAGATTCATACTTTGGTGCCACGGTAGATGAGCTACACCATGGACATAGTAGTGGTATTCCCAAACCGATCTATACTTTGATCAATTATCTTACACAGAACATTAAGAGGGACATGTTTAATGAGGAGAAGCTAAACTTCACGCATGATTTGGAGAAGAAGATTGTGCAATGGCTAGACGACGACAAGGAATTGGATACTAAGGAGTTGACTACTGCTGATGAGATCTTGGATGGGAGTTCCAGTACTGCAGTTGCTAGAGTGCTTCTTTTGCTTCTAAGGAATCTGGATGGTGGTATTGTCTCTGAAGACTTGGCCACGTTTCTACTCACTAATTTCAAAGGCGATGATGAGATCTTGGAGAAGATTCTCGAGAACTTACCGCCTCTAAGGGCTAATTTGCTGATCTATTTGGCAAGTTTCCTCAGGCTCTGTGTTGACTTTGGGATTCCAAAGGATGAAATCTTCAAGAAGTTCGAAAACCTACTTATCGACGTTCCTCAAAGACGTAAGAGGGATATGGTACTTGGCAGAACAAACTACGAGAAGCTAAGAAGGGAGTTCATGGAGAAGTTGGTGGGCTGATAATGTCGGTCAGAAGTACTAAAATAGACATACATACTCAACACAACACATCATAAAGCTTAGTGAGGATCTTCACCTTTAAATAAAGAACATATACAGATCTATGGTAAGGTATATGGGGTAAGCTTGTATGGGAGGCTGTGCTCTCCACAGCCGTAATCTCCCTCCTGGCCGCTTTCTCCGCCGAAACAAAACATTTGTCATCGTCATAGACCATTCTAGAGCGCAAATAACCTGAAACAAAGCGAGATATACTATGAATATCCTCATTTTACTAATGATTATTGGTTAAAAGAGAGACGAAGATGAGCTATGCATGCAGGTCCATGCATGCTGCCCTGACCATAAATCTCGAAAATTTCCTCATTTGGCAACAATCAGCCGGTAAATCCCCCAGCAATAGAAAGACAACTTTGTTTACTAAGGCAGGGTCCAGGTATAAAAGGAGCATATTCTGCTGGTCTTAGAGGGATAAAATCGGTTCTTAAACAACAACAGCAACAATCATCATACAATGTCTTCCTCAATTGATCTCTCACAAGTCGCAGCCGAGGGTCTCGGCCTCATGAACTTCACCTGGAGACCCGAACCAGTTTCAAAGGAGACTGCCTTCGGTGTGATGCAGGAAGCTATCAAGATCAACTTGCCAAAGAAGACTTTCTTCAATGGTGGTGAGTTCTATGGTGCAAACAACATCAACTTGGAGTACATCCGTGACTTCTTTGCCCAATATCCAGAGCTTAGACAGCACGTTATTGTGTCCATTAAGGGTGCCATTGGTGCTAATTTGATCCCAAACCCAACCACAGAGGGTATTGCCAACTCCATCGATAACATCATCAAGTACATTCCAGACTTGGACATCTTTGAGCCAGCAAGATTGAGTAAGCAGGTTCCATTTGAAGAGACTGCTGCTGCTCTTGACTCTGCCATCGATGCCGGAAAGATCAAGGCTTACACTTTGTCTGAGTGCAGTGGTGATTCCCTGGAACAATTCGCTAAGATTGCAAAGCACAAACCAGTAGGTGCTGAGGTTGAGTTTTCTCTGTTCACCAGAGAGATTGCTGACAACGGTGTTGCTAAGGTTGCCGGTGAGTTGGATGTTCCAATTATTGCCTACTCCCCATTGTCTAGAGGTTTCCTCTCTGGTGAGATTAAGACAAAGGCTGACATTCCAGAAGGTGACATGCGTCACCACTTGGGAAGATTCAGTGAGGAGAACATCAAGAAGAATAGAGTCGTTGTTGAAGAACTCGCAAAGATTGCTGAGAAGAGAGGTGTCACTTCTGCTCAGTTAGCCCTCGCATGGTTGAAATACCATTCTGGTAAGACCATTAATGGTATTAAGTATCCAAAGATCATCCCAATTCCAAGTTCTTCCTCTATCGGTAGAGTCCAGGAGAACTTTGCAAAGGTGACTTTGTCCGATGAGGAGTTTTCCACCATCCAGACTTTACTCGATGGCAATGCTGTTCATGGCCACAGATACACTCCACAAGTCGATGCTTTCCTCAGTGTTTAAGTAGATTTGGGATATATTATGAATGTATGGCTTCTTTATGAACATTAATCAGCAGTTTGTAGTAATTAAGAGACAGAAAAGGTAAGGAGATAGACTCTCATTTGAGAGGTCACGTGATATGCGCGAGAGTACTAAATACTTGTCTGATATTTCAACTTGGAGATCTTTTTATTCACATATATTGCACTAAAAACCCCATGAGTATCAGCGATATGGATGATATTCAACCGGAGGTGTTTCTGACAAGCACCCAGCTCGAAAAGTCGGCTTCAATCGAAGATGTTCTCTCTACACTTCGCTCATCACAACAACAACTCGCCTTCTTCGATTCACCATTAACGGGATACGTCCATATTCCACGACTGGAAAATGAGTCTATCAATGATCTTCATGCCACTTTAACCACTAGGGGTAAAGGTGAAGGTTCAGTGAACGTCGCAAGGGTCCCATTAGAATCGCCCGAGATGGAGTCAAGCAAAGGTGCGTTGTACAGATTCCATCAACTTGTACAATTCCCCAAGATCAAACTTGATGATCCAGTAATTGAAGTCACAATCACAGGATCAATGATGTCTCGATCTTCTCCAGTGATAGCTACACCGACTTTGAGAAGTGGATACCCTGCTGATAGACGCAATCTGTTAAGTGGTCTAGCTCCCATTGGAGGAACATCTAAATCTGTTCTGTTGGATAGTTTGATTAAGGACAACAAGGCTGATATTATTCCGGATATTCCAAAAAAGGGGTCACCAGAAAGTGATAGAGAGAGCTCAATTATGAAAAGTATCAATGTGTCAGTTTCTATTCCAATTATCAGGTTGTTAAACATCCGTATACGAAACTCACGTATATCAAAATCATCCATCTTGTCCACCATTGACCTCGAATCATCTTCTAAGGCCAAGGAACTTGGTGTTATAACATCTCTCATATCAGTACACCATGGGTTTCAACGTACTACACATCCAAGATTCTCACATGAGTTCCCCATTGAGATCTCAGGTGAAGTTTCATATTCATTCACATACCTTCTTGAATCACATGATCCAATCAACTACAAATCACTTATCACAATGACATATTCATGTGATGATCATATAGCCACTACAAAGCTTATGACTAATGTCGACTTCATTACGCCCTTTGCACCATTAAACAGATCTTTAACCTCTTCAAATCCAAACATTGCAACCACTACATCTCTCCAACAATTACATCAACAACAACAACAACAATCCTCACTTGCATCATGTCTTACTGTTAAGTTTGTCGGCTCTAAATCAGTCACACTCGGTAGCCCCTTTAAGTTAACTCTTCAAGTGTACAATATCACTCGAAAGCCTAGAAACTTGGTGATGACATTTACCATCAACCCGGATACATATACTGCACAGTTACCCAAGATCAAATCACTTGTTTTGCCACAACAAACTGTATTGAAACAGTACGCCACGTCGAGATTGAAACCAGTTGGATTATTAGCATTAGATAATGAGATTCATTTGAAAGCGGAGGCTGGTGCAGTGTTTGAGACTGAGATTAGATTTGTTGGATTAGAGATGGGAGTTACTGCTTTGAGTGGGGCTAGTATTACAGATATCGCTACAGGTGAGACTATGAGTTGTGATCGGTTACTAGAGGTTATTGTTGAGTGAGTGGTGTTTGTTTTGGCGATGGATAGGGCCCGGTATCATATAGGTCTATCTTAACAGGTCTACATCAAACACTAGCGTATAATATAGATTTTTTGCATAGGTCTAATTAAATTAGTCATCTAGAGTTGATTAATGGTACACTTGATATATAGACAGGTAATATTAGTATCACAGTGTCTGTTTGTGCTTGACTATAGCTAAGAAGAGCACATTTTCTGTTATGGTACAAGAGTGCATAAGACAACAGTGGGAATGATTCCTAGACGATGGGTATTTGATAAATGGTGGGTTTTAATATCTTGTGGGATAAATATGATGTTAAAGCTTAAGCTTTTCTTCTTCTAATACCAGGAGCTGGAGATGAAGATGGAGTAGCGACATTCTTGAGATCAACTTGAACGTATTCGTTAATCTTGTTACCAAATCCATCGATTCTCTTAACAACCTTAGACTTCTTACCCTTCTTGATGTAGATTTCGATGTAGAACAAGACAAACAACACCAAATAGGAAGAAAGGATACCAACACCTGTCCAAGTGGCAGTAGTGGAACCAACACAATCGATACATTTTTGAACGTCACAACCGAACAACCCCCAATCGTGTTTAATCTTAATGAAAGAGGCATAGTAGATAAAGGCCAAGTCCAAGATAAATTGAATGATTTGGAAGTTTGTAATCCATTGCTTCCACCAAACTCTGATGCCTCTAGCAGCGAGGAAGTAATACCAGTACATAACGACATGGACACCGAGGTTCAAAGTGATTGGGACCCATGAGATGGAAGTGGTACCGACAAGCTGAGTGTAACAGAGTAATGCAGTGGCACCATGGTGATAAGAGTGAAGGAAGATGATTTTCTTACGCTTAACAACGAGGAACAAAGTATCGATGAACTCGAGGTACTTGGTCATGTAGTTGAGGTAGTAGAGTGTAACAAGTTGTGGTGTCCATGCACCGATGTTGCAGATGGCATAGAAGAGACCATGATGGTACCAAATTGGCACAAGCTGCTCAATCATAAGAAGTAGCAATGATCCCGAGATGATAGTCAAAGTGAGGTTATGAAGCTGGAAGAGGTAGTTTAGTTTCCATGCTGTCCAGTTATAACGTTTGAAAAGGGCCTGACCACCAAAGATGATGATGTAATAAGCTATAATGGTAATGACAACCGGTGGGAAAGTTGAGAGGAAAGTCTCTCCTTCGACAAAGTTGAACTCATCTGGAACAAAACGGCCCGAGGTGATGGTTGAGGCCAAAGAGTTGAAGAGAGGCCATAGATGGACACCGAAGGGACGTTCAACGGAGGGCAGTCCGTACTCAAGCTGAATAGAGGCAAGCATAATAGACTTTACTTATATCAAACCAGCTTAATAGAGAAGATAAAGTGGAAGAAAAGACGCGTCGAGACGTAAAAGTAAACAAAATCAAAATTTCGTTCCCCTCAAATGATTACGTAATTCGGCAGTTGAGTTTATGAGTGGGGGCGAAGGACACAAGAACAACTTGTCTTAAGCGGGGAAAAGCTGTTATGTGTCTTTTTAACAAGTTGACTCTAGACTTAGTGTATATGTTCTTTAATTATATAATTGTACAAGTGTACGAGTGTTTACCCTTGTTGGAATAGGCTGAGAGGTTTAGGGGAGAGAAAAAAAAAAAAAAAAAAACTCGGCCGAGAAAGGGGAAACGTCCCGAGACTACTGAACCACTGTAAAAGCTCAATGATATGGCTTGGTTGTTTGTATTATAGTTACTAATTATCATCTTGTATTGAATAAAGTTGATATCTGTTCATTGAGCGAGTTGCATCATGGTGTGGTAGTACTAGTTCGCCCCCACAATCTCACTATACAATGGAATACTCTCTGCTGCACCATTTTTTTGAATAGCCAAAGACGAGGCAAGAGCAGCAAATCTTAATGCCTTTCCAACATTACCCTTACTCTCTGTGAAAAGTTGTGTAGTGAATGCACCGAGGAATGTATCACCGGCACCCGTTGTATCAACTACTTTCTTAACTTTGGTAGCTTCGATAAACTCAGACTTGTCCTTAGATGTGTATAATGAACCAATTGGTCCCAGAGTTATCACAACAGTTTGCGAATGGTTAATAGATAGTTGTGATTGTAGTACAGTTGAGAGATGTGTGTATCCGGCAACGTCATCCTTCTCAATCTCATCTCTAAAGTTTGTGTACTCTTGAGATGGAAGGATATCCTTTGCGATACTCATGGCTTCACCTTCGTTAACCACCAGGATATCAGTGTGTTTCAACAAATTAACACTTGTAGAATAGTAAGGTGATGGATTGTAAACAATCTCCACGCCTGGTCTGTTCGATGAGAGCCATTCGATCGATGATTGAGTTCCTGGGATCTCATTCTGAAACACTACAACTTCCTGATCTTCATTCTTCTTTAATGGGAAAAGCGACTCCAGTTGAGAAGGAGTGAATTCAGATTGGTCATTGGCACCAGCAGTGATGAGAATTCTGTTGTCACCGGTATCCTTCTCAACAGTGATCACAGCAACACCAGAACTTTGCTTCTCCAACACTTTGACACCACTCGTATCAACACCAAACTCCTCCAGTGCACCCTTGAGTTGTGATCCAAAAGAATCATCACCAACATGTCCAATCATACGCACAGAACTCTTAGTCGATATCGAAATAGTCTTAGCTAAAGCTATTGTCTGATTAAGACCCTTGCCTCCAACATGTGTCTCAAACGAGTCGGCCCTAAACGTCTCGCCACGTTCTGGGGCTCGTGAAGTGTACGACACAAGGTCGTAATTAAGTGATCCAATGACTGTGAATTGCACCATCTCTGTCTGGGCTATTACGGTGGTTGTAATTGATGGATTAAAGGATGATGTGTTGTTAATCCAATATAAAAACTCATGTTTTAAACGAGAATCGAACCGTCCGCGAAAATTTCTCTTAAAACTCTTGTTTTCCCAAAAGGGTAATCTCGGCCGCTGCACCTCGGCTCCGCTATTCCCCGTTATAGTATATATTTATATTGGGAATAAACATGTATTTATAAGCAGTTTTCACTTCCCTTAGAGATAAAAAGGTAAATATTGGACCCTTAACCTTGTATCATACTCATAGTCCACCAAAAGAACCAAAACAAAAGGACAAAAATGGCAAGATACTTTATCACAGGTGGATCAGGCTTTGTTGGAACAGCCATTGTCTCTAATCTCCTTTCCCACAATCATAAAGTCCTTGCACTTGCCCGTTCAGATGAATCTGCTGCTAAGCTCACTGCTGCTGGTGCCTCTGTGATTAGAGGTGATCTTACCGACCTCGAGTCCCTCAAAACTGGTGCCTCTCAATGTGATGGAACCATCCATGCTGGTTTCGTCATCAACTTTTCAGATCCATCCAAGAGTCTTGATATTGACCATGAAGCCATGAAGGCAATTGCAGACGTCTATGAAGGTACGGGAAAACCTCTCATCTATACCAATGGCTCCTTGGGACTTGACATTCCTAGAGGCGTTGAGGCAAAGGATGAGACATACAGAGAGGATACAATTGGTGGTGTCTTTGGTAGAAGAATCCAAATTGAGAATTGGGTTTTGGACTTGAAAGACAGAGGTATTAGAAGTATGAGTGTAAGATTGTCTCCCTCTGTTCATGGTGAAAATGATCATCAATTTGTACCATTCATGATCAAATGTGGTCACGATAATGGGTTCTTTGCTTATCCTGGCGATGGTGAAAACTTATGGACTGCTGTGAACAAAGATGATGCTGCCAATCTGTACAGATTAGCTATGGAGAAAGGTGAATCTGGGTGTTCTTATCATGCCTGTGCTGAATGGATCTCTGTTAAGCAAATTGCTGAGATATTGGCAAAGAAATTTGGTCTCGAGGCTAAATCAGTCCCTGTTGAGGAGATTGGTAAATACTTATCCTTCTTGGAGGCATTCATCACTCTTAATGCTCCAGTCAAGACCGATATCACTAGATCTACTCTAGGTTGGGAACCTGTTGGCCCAACTTTGGAGCAGGATATTGAGAACTACTATTGATATAGTGACAAACAAGTCTATAAACCAAATCAACCTGTAGTAATCAATCAAAAAGCCTTAGCTCAAACTGTTCTCTTAAGGGATGGTTCAAATGGCATCAGAATAGCCAACAGGGCAAGAGATCCAATAATTGCACCACAGACCCAAATTGGAACAACTGAGGCAGAAGCTGAACCAAAGTAATAAACAACAGGATCAAAAGCACCAAACACTCTGCAAACAACAAGTGCAGCACCTATACCTGTACCTCTTGCCTTTGTTGGGAAGATTTCCGGTGTATAAGCATATAGACACCCATAGTAAACATTAACGAAGAAGTAACTTGCAGCTCCGAAACCAGCATCACCAGATGGTGTTCTCACTGTGGTGTAACCGAATAGGATAGCCATGGAGGAAAGAGCTCCAAAAACCATGGTGCCCTTTCTACCTAATGTTATCTCTTTACCAAACACTTTAAACTTGATGAGGATCAACCAACCGGCCAAGATTGGACCAAAGATACCAACAAAATTTGCAATAGTGGCATTTCTGTAAGTGATATAAGCACTAGAACCGGTATCACCACCGTGTGTTGCAATGAAAATGTACAAGAAGTCATAGAAGGTGGAATAGGCAAGCCCTATGAACCCCCAAGAGAGAAACACGAGGATTGTGGATCTTGCCACAATCTTAGTTTGGAAAAGAATCTTCATGTTTGTCCACATAGCTTTGAGAAGGGCCTTGAAAGAGTAGCCATCCTTTTCAAGGTCGAAATAGTCATGTTTGATCTCACCACATGCTCTCAAGTCTTCTGCAGTCAAACTCATTGGTCTATTGTACTTGTCTGCAATCTTCTTCAACACTTCGAAAGCCTCTTCATCTTTCCCATTGATAATCAAGAACTTTGGTGTTTCATCCATCTTCAAGACAAAGACTCGAAACAAAGCTGCAAGGAAACAGATCCCAGAGTTGACATACCAACAATATCTCCAACCTCTGTTGATTGAGGACGGACAGTACTCTTTACTCGAGCATGAGAAGTTTGGAATGAAAGCCCAAGAGATGACTGCAGCAATGGTTTGACCTATACCCCAAAAGAGAGCCATCGAAGTGTTGAGATATTGATACTTGGATGGTAAATACTCCAAAAACACAGAGACATCTGTAGCCAAGTTACCACCTGCAGCCATAGCTGAGAGGAACATGAAGATACAATACATGGCATATGAGCTAGTACCACCTGTAAAGAAGCCAAATATTGAAGTTAGGAACACAGAACTGTTAAATATGACTTTCCTACCAACCAAATCACAACCCATACCAAACACAATAGAGCCAGTGATGAGCCCCAGAGAGAAGATTTCATTAGAGAGTGGGAAAGATCCAGACCACATTTGATAATCAACATAGACCTTAACAGCAGACTGGATCATCTCCATCTGGGAATCAATCGAATAACCGAAACCGGCAATACAAAACAGTTTGGCATGATACCATGTGAATCCAATCTCATCGATGGCATCGTTGATAAGATGAATCTTTTGGGCAAGAACGGCATCGTTAGTCTCAATCTCTGTGTTATCGTCAAGGAAGGCATCAATAGTACCATTCTCAAGTGATGACTGAATCTCAAGTATTTCTGTAGCCGATAGCCTCTTCTCATTGATCTCAACACTCATTTAATGTTGCTATGTGTGTAACCGATAAGACAAGCGAAGTGCCCACGATTCCTAGAGGAAGTAGGGACAGAACCACCTTAAGTACCCAGTAATCATGATGGAGAATGCTTATGCATGATCTGCATAATCAGTACCGAAACAACATCACTGTTTATTCCCCTTCCGTCAGCTCTGGTTGTCTCTGATCCATTGGGATATCGTCCTTTGCTTTAGTCCTTTATCTCAGAGATACTTTAGCCCATAGAATATAATAGTAAATCTACCACACCCTATGCACCCTCAACTAGTTGTCCAAACAGTATGGAAAAGAACAGCCCATTGATAAGCTCACACTGATAACACGACGCCCAACAACGTCATATGGAGCCAACTGATCCCCGGTAGGCTCTATCCGAGACCACCGTCGGAACTATTCCCACTTTTGGAACAAAAGCCGTATTGGTCTTTATCTTATTCATTGCACCTGTCTTGGTAACACAGCACCCGAGAAGATGATAGATTAGTGGGACGTCATGCACGTTAAACATATAGCTGTCCACGTCGTTGAACTAAGACGCAAACTGTTACGGTACAAAGCTTCAAGTAGACATAATCAATCATTAATAATACGTAATCTAAACACATAAACCCGGGATTTCAATCATTCACTCATTCAATTACCATCATTGTTCAACATTTTATGAAGATTAGAACGTTTCCCAGAATCAGCACCACCACTCGGGTTCAAGATTGACCGACCTGGGAACGAAGGACCACTAGACCCCGAGATAACAGGTATCGCTTGTGGCTTAACATCGTTCTGGCCAGCAGCAGTCGCCAAAGCATCGAGTGGATTCACCGCATCTGCGGATGTGGAAGATGGCGTGGTATCATTGAGAATGTTCACTCTGCTCGATAGTGTATTACCATTTCTCTGTGGTGCATTGTAGTTGGAATAAAACTCTCTCTTCTCCAGAACTGGAGTAAACGTGCCCTGCACTGGGAAAGTTGGAACCGGCTTCCTCTCTTCTGGTGGGTTCAGCAGACTTGTAATGGAGAATGGATTAGATCTGCTCTCACTCTCGTTGGAGTTGGAGCCAGAACCGGATCTTGCAAACGCAGGTTGCGTCCCTGGTGTGCTATACCCATTAGGGAAACTTGCCGTTGGAGGCAAGCTTGGTGGTAAAGTCTCATTTTTGACAGGCGAAGCTTGATGAACAGTAGCTGGTTGCAAAGAAGGGAGATAATGTTGTGGAGAACCAGCAGCCTGGTGAAGAGGTGGTAGGTGTTGTTGCGATGGTGGTTGGATATACGTGATGTTGCTTGGGACGTTGGTAGGAGCAGTAAAGAATCCAAGCGGTGGATTTCTCTGTGGGGCATAATGTTGCTGAACCTGCTGCTGTACCTGTGGAGGCTGGTGCTGTATCTGCGTCTGTGGCTGCTGATGGATCTGTGGTTGATGTGCCGCTTGGGTAGACTCCGGCGTAGCATCAGAAGAGCTTCCATCAAATTGATTCTTCTTCTCCATGTCTGCAACCATAACTCGCCAACCATGCGAGTCGGCGTTCCTCTGATAATAGTTACGCACCATCGTTGGCGTCTTGGTACCAAGCTTTGAAGCAATCACATTCCAATCAGGACCAACCTGCGTTAACCAGCTGTAGAAGATACCAATGTCCTTGACACTCCAATAACTCGACGTCAAAGTCTTACCACCTTCAACAGTGTTCGACTCCAAAGCTTCGTGAACCGATGGGGCAGCAGCATCAACAGTGACAGCATCCGAAGACGAGGTAGGTTTCTTAGCAGGTCTTCCGGCCCTCTGCTTCTTCTTACCTTTCTTTTCATCTTCTGCAATATCAGTTCCTTGAGTAGATTCCAGAGATCTCTTACGTTCCTCGGTCTCATCCTTCTTCTCAGAGTCAAATACCGGAGCAGCTGCCCTGCGGCGACGACCTGTTTCAGTGTATAACTCATCGTTGGCCTCCTTAGGAACGAAGTTCTCCAGGTTCAACTCATCTCCACTTTCAGCAGGAGTCTCAGTATTTGGAGTATTGGCAGCACTCTTGGCCCTTCCACGTTTACCCTTACCTCTACCTTTACCTTTCCTCTTCTTCAGGGCCATCAACTGCTTAAAGTCGGTCACCTGCTTCTTGGTCTTATAGTAGTGAAGAACACATTCCTCCGCAGATCTGACATGATTCATATAAGCAGAGATACGGCCAAACTTCTTTGGATGAGCAAGGAATCCCTCACAGAACAATTCGTGCTCTCTCTGGGTAAAGTTGTCAATAGGGTCAGTCAAGATTCTCTGGGCCCATAGCTTCTTATCAATGACCAAGTTGTTAAGATTCACCATCGTCTTAGCCTTTTCCATAGGATTGAGATACATATCTGGAACCTCAGCCGCTAATTGCTCAGCACGGAAAAGTGGGTCATCTTCTCTCTTCTTCTCAAAGTTCTTTAAAATCTCCAAGAACTCAGCTTCCGAGCGGACACTGTCACCATGACGAGAACGTCTAGAGTTTCTTGATTCCGCCGTGGTTGAAGGGGCAGACGCAGCATTGGAGGCTGTGGAGTCTTGCGCCACCTCTTGATCTTGATTCTCCTCCGGTGGGTAAAAGTCTCTAAGCTGGTTCTCCATGTCTTCACATCTTGCGTTCCAGTCCTCCTCGCGCTTAGCATACTCCCTAAGAAGATTGATCTTGTGTGAGAAGGTGTCACTCTTGATGATGGACAACTTCTCTGCCAATAATGGCTTGATACCTTGCTTGTGGATGACAAAGTTGTCGTGATAAAATGGGTACTCTGTTAGATCCTTGATCGGTTTCTTCAACATATACGGAAGCCTCTTGTGGATCTCACTCCTTGGGTGGTTCTTCAACTCCCAAAGTCTCTGTTCCAGGCGGTTCAATGGGAAAATAACAGCTTCTGGGTCTGATAGAGGCTTGATTTTACCGGATTCCAATGGTTGAGGAATGGACACAATGGTTTCACTCAACACAGTAACTGGCTCAAGCTTGGCATCTTCATCGACCTTGGTAGCAGGTGATTCAGATGGCGTGGCTGGAACTGCTGGAGGAGGAGCAGAGGAAGATGCGGAAGCTGGAGCAGAAGCTGGAGCAGAAGCCTCGGTCTCAGGAGTAGCATCTTTCATCACAACATCACTGGCAGTCTCTTCTGGCTCTTTTATTTCCTCCGTCATAGCCTTGGGTTTAGCCTGTGCAACAAGGTCCTTTGTAGATGTCACTTCTTCTTCTGGGTTGTCGTTTTCAGCACCATCTTCTGGGTCATAACCATCAGATTCCTCGTTGGATTTGGCTATAAGTGTCTGTGGCTTCACGTCTGGAGACGTCTCCAGTTTCTTAGAAGTTTTCTCATGATCTCCATTATTCTCTGACTGGGTAGTACGGCTAGATGGACCAGGGTCCACGCTGGTCTCCTTGGACTCACCAGACGCACCATTCTCGAGTTCCTCCTTGTGTTCGACAGAGAGTGGGATTCTCTCGGCAATACCTTCATTTTTCTGCGTAACTCCTTTATCGCCTGTGTCTCTCTCAATTTTGACTGGTTCACTTCTTCTTTGGGCATAACGTGGCTGGCCAGCTCTCTGCTTGGCAAGGCTTTCCCTTAGTGCCTTCTCGAGGAGATCTTCTTCATCGTCATCATCATCGTTATCATCGTCTCTGAAGTCCTTCGGTATAAGAGAAGGCCTGCTCTTCCGTGATGACTGTTGAGAGGCCAGAATGTCTTGCTGTGGTGGCAGCGGTCTTCGTGATGGTCTCCTTGAGCCATCGTTGTCATAATCCAGTTGGTCAGCTGGTCCATATCTGTTGAAGTCAGACCTTGAACCTCGACGTTGGTAGGAATTCAGGTCTCGTGAACGGTCATCATCATAGGAGCCATAACGTCTTGGAGGTCTATCAGACAGACTATTGCGTGGGGCATACCCTGATCTGTCAGCTCTGTCCCTGTACATGTTGGAGAAATGCGGGCTTGAGTCACTTCTAGATTGTTGTGGGCGATAGCCTGTTGATGGGTCCCTTGGATGTTCTCTTCTTGGAACGTATCGATCAACAACATCTCTTCTGTATGGGCCACTGGTTCTTTGATAGTGTGATGTTGGTGTGTAAGATGACCCTGTTCCTGGTGGACCTTGTGAGTGGAGTGGTCTGTTTGATGGCTCTTGAGAGTCACGGTTGTAACGGTAGCCGTTTCCCTGGCCTGATGAACCAGGACGGCTAGTAGGTCGTCTGTAGCCGGACATTGTGTGTGTGTATGTGTTTCAGTTTACCTCAACCAGAAGCGTTTGTCTGAAAGATGAGTTCAATGAGGCAATGACAATATAGATTACTTTCGGTCTCGGCTTCTGAGGATAGTTCTTCAATCTTGCTTGTGTTTGAAGACGCTCTCTGTATGGGTAACCTTCAGACTCTGGGGACACGGAACGCAAATCTCTGCTATTCTGTGAAATTCTGAGAGACTTCGTGAGCTAGCAGAAGCAATAAGGATCGTCTAACCACAATGGTGAACGTATGTGTGTTGGTGGCTGTCGGGGGGATGGGTAAGTAGCGATGTCGATTTTAACAAGGCGGCAGTGGAATGTGAGCAAAAGATGCGGTTGCGCAGTGAGCGGTATGTGCAGAAAGCTCTATTTAAGACGCACCGATTAAGATTAAGCTCATACACTCGCTGTGCCTCTGTGAAGAAAGCGACGTTGATGTTTGAATATCTAAAGATGTTGTTGTCTTGAAGACGCCCTTTTTCGCTACTCTGCCAAAATGGCGCTTAGAAATTTGCGCTGTTTCGCGGGTTTCTCTGCGCGGAGATTTCGCAAAACTTCCTTATTGGGTAATCTCCAGGCTTTTAGAAAATGGCGAAAAAAAATGATGATGGTGGTGTCTGGGTTTTTTCCATCAACGTTTTTACCACCGGAACAAACAAAAGGGCACACGACGATGATAACGACACTGTCCTTTTTTCTTGCTGTGCAATACGGCAAAAAGTAATCTTTAAGCCTTTATAATAACGATGTCTGGAAGAGATAGAGGTGATTCGGGCTACAGAGAATCGTACGTTAGAGCACAGAGCAACTTAGGTTCCAAAGGAGCTAGAACTGACATGTCTTCCAGGCACAACTACAGAGGGGGATACCAACGCCCATACTCCAGTCCATATAGCGGCCCTCGTGGAGGTCATGGCGGTCATGGCGGCAGGGGAGGATATGGAGGAAGAGGCGGATATGAAGGTGGTAGAGGAAGCTATGACGGTGGTCGAGGAAGCTACGATGGTGGAAGAGGTGGGTACCACAGATACGACCGTCATGACCGAAACGATTATCATGGCCGTCCATATGATCGTGATCGTGATCGTGAACGTGAACGTGATACGCATAGAAGAGAATCGTATCCTCACAGATCAGCTGGTTCAGAAGCGGAGTCTCTTAGATACAAGAATGATGATGCAAGAACCCCAGATAAGAGACATGACGCGCCACATCATCAAATATCAAGGGATGCCAAGCAACACGAGGCTGCACACAGACAACCATTACAGAACGCATCACCATATGTTAAACTTCTTGGACTAGACCAGAGTGAACGTACTGAACAGTCTCTTGGTAATTCTGCCAAAGTTGAGCTTGAAGAAGTGCGCAAACAACATCAGAACAACTTTATAAAGATCAAGGACAGTGCACGCAAGATAAGAGAATTGGAGAAGAACCAAACACTATTCGAGATGAAACTGAGCTCGCTGGATGCTAGTATCAGGGGCCTTGAAGCTTTCAAAAGTGCTCGTGCTGATGTCATTGAGAAGATCACACTTCTGGAGTGATTCTCGGTATCTCGAAACTTCATCAGAGATCGCTACGCCCCATAAATACCCGCACGCTTAGCTTTTTTCCCCAAAGAACCACACACATACAAATGACCTGTTTATCTAATTAATGACTGCTACGACATCTTTTTTAACCTCATCATTCCACTCCACTTTGGTTCCTTGATTTGAGCTGTGTAGTGGAGAAAGAAGCCTGTCAAAAATGGTACGCCCACGCTATTGTCCCAATTAGGAAATCACTGTTTACTTTTCTCATCCTGCCATGCGCATTGCTTAGAGACACTTTCTGAAACTCTTGTTCTAATCTTAACATATGATCTCCAGAGGTCTTTTGATTTAGTCAGAGCTTTATCTGTCTTTGTCATTCCACTCAGTGGAGAAAGGATCTAATAGCTAGCTCGCCCTGTCCGTGGCTTAGACTTTCCATTAATACCAATACCAACACCGGCAAGATCATTGCAATCTCCGATCCACACCTCAAAGAACAAGCCAGAACCAAAGGTACACACATAGCCAATTTGACGTCCAAGAGCTCATTTGCAATCGAGATGAATGATATCACAAATACAGTGAACAGTGGGCTTCACCGAGGATCAAGGGTATCTTTCAAGCCATCAAGATCACCTTCCCCAAGTTGTTCCGTGTCTCCAAAGCGTCAACCTCTTACTATGACAACACCACCTCGATTACAACCACAAGAGAGCTTCAACAGTAACCTTTCAAAGTCACAGTATCAACAGCGGCTTCAACAAAAGCGTTCACGTCTTGATATGATCGATCAACATCTAAGCTCGTTCCCTCTTGCACCCCCACCACCTATGGACAACGAAAAAATCACAGAGGTTCTACGCTCTCCTGATATCAATGCCTATGAATGCACATCAAGCCCTGCCTCATCACATGTACTCTCTGAGATTGATCCGATCGTTCTAGTGGAGGACTATATCCCGATTAGAAGTGCCAGGATGAAATTGTCCGTTTCAGATCTCAAGGCATCTCTCCGCACATTCGATGTTGATACTCGTACGGGGCAAGAAAACTATCTAACTCGAGCCAAGTCAATCCTTGAAACTCATTCAGAATACCAATCACAACTCCAACAGAAGAAAAGTCAACAAACAATCCGCAAGATTTCACAACAGAGTTCACTTCTTCTTACCAACACAGTCTCATCCTCTGACATGGATATCGACACGGACATGGAAGAACCAAAAATGCCTTTGCAAGAACTTGAATCATCCAAGAGCACCGAGTTCTTTAGTGCAAAGACAAGTATATCACCTGAGAAACCCGCACTTGACATACCATTCGAAATAGCCCATTTTGATTTCCCACATGCAGACTCTTCGAGCTACTACGCACCATCCTTCCATACAATTGGATCCATTTCCAGTTCACTCCCAACACTCAAACTCTCTGATGCCTTCATTACCCCTACAGCAGAGTTCAGCACAAAGGATTCTCGCTTGAAGAGCTGTGTTATCTGTGAGACGCCACTTTATGATATTAGTTCACATTGTGGTGATGCTGGATTTGTCGAATTTGTGTGTTGTAATTGCACAGAGAAGTATGAAACATTGAGTAAGTTGCTTGAGACTTTTGATGAGGCTGTTTCATGCTTACAGACGATTCCGGAAGACGTTGAGGATATCGAAGAGGCATTAGCACAACCTGCGTTGAAGAAACAGAAGAATGACGAGTTCTCACAGACATTACTTGATGGATTAAAGAAACAATTGAATGGAGAGACAAGGGCCACTATGGATAGAACGAGTGCTCTTTGGCTATTGGAAGCTAAGAAGAAGTTGAGATGGAGATGGAGGATCAGTGGGTTGTTGCCTCGCTTCCTCAGAAGAGATGATTAAAAATGATGAAATCTGTTGATGATTTTTGGTTTACGAGTTGGTATGGGTTTATTTCAGTTTTTATAGGACAATTGAATGACATTAGTTACATGAAAGATCTCCTTAAGTTGTAATTTATTGCGCATATACATACGTCTTGTTTATAAATAAGTGTTCTTGTCTTAGGCAGACTTCAAGTAGTCAAGAGCAGCTTCAAGCTCACCCTTACCAAACCCAGTGATCTTTCCTTGCCACTTGGTCTTACCACCACCTCTAAGTCCTGGGATAAGAGACTGAAGGTGCTTTGCAATGGCCATTGTCTTCTCAGCATCAGATGAGTTGATAATCACAGAACCACCTTCTTTACCCTGACCAGAGATTAGAACCACACATTTTCCATCTGGTTGTTCTTTGGAAGTGGCTTTGAATATCAAAGTGAGGTAGTCTAAGCCAGCGTCGGCTCTGTACAAATGTGCAACGTCCTTCTCTTTCAATTGCGAAAGGATATCAAGGGATTGATACTTAGCAACTTCCTCTTTCCAAGTAGCCTCCTTCTTTGTAGACTTTCTATAGTTCAAGTTCAATTGACCGATCTTATCAGTGATATCTTCGAATTGACAAGACAATTCCTGAGATGATTGCTTAAGAATCTTATGAGACTGAGTCGCATACTGACGAACACGATCACCAGCGATGAAATGCAATCTTGAATTTGATCCCCTGACAGGAGTCTGATGAAGCAGGGCAATGGAGAGGATCTGTGCAGTTGATTGTAAGTGTGTTCCACAACATGGGTTCTTGTCAAGTTCACCAATCTTGATAACTCTAAGGACACCTTTGTCAACATCATAGTCATCTGGTAATTTATCTTGTTTGACATTGTCCTTCTCTGGTGTCTCCACAGTGATACTGATACCCTCCATGATTCTCTCATTGACCTTAGCACTCACTTCTTCAACCTCTTCTTCGGATAACGACCTTGGTAGCTCAATATAGTTTACCATCTCACCCATACTCCAACTTAACGTTGGGATCTCATAAGAGTCAAGCACTGCAGAGAGTAAATGCTGACCAGTATGTTGCTGCATATGGTCCATACGTCTCTTCCAGTCCAGCTCGAGTTTGACAGATGTACCTGGTTCCATTGGCTCATCGATGAGATGAACAGCACTCAACTTGTCTCTTCTAACATGTTCGACAAAGTGTCTTTGACCAGACTCAACGATGATGAATCCCTGATCGGAGGGTTGACCACCTCCTTCTGGGAATAGGATCGTGTCCTGAAGTTCAATGGCATACTTCTTCTTGGATGACTCAGCTGGTTTCGACTTGGACTTCTTAGAAGCCTTAGCCGTTGGCTCTGTGGGGACATCCTCGGCACAATGGACAACGACGGTTGAGAACTCCTTAAGGAAAGAGTTGCGCTGGCACTTGAGTGCTCCAACGATCTGTGGGGTCACTTCTATTCCCATTCTGATCAGAGTGGCCATAAATTGGGCTCCTGTAGTACAACTGGAGAGACTTTAATGTGTATCTTCTAGAATTTCTTATCTATGGGAGGCAAATCCGTGAGCCATTAAAAAAAACTGAGCCACACTAAACTTTGAATATATTCTCTACATTTGTAGTTTAGTGAGGTTATAAACTGGCTGTTTAGTGAACTTTGACTATAGAACATATTATATGACATCAATAGGACATATAACAAATAATATAAATGGAACATGTCACAGCCGTACTCTACTGCTTGTACTTCCACTAAGAGAATTAACATAGTATAGTTCCTGAGAACTTCTTGACCACTTCAAGGGAGGAGCAGAAGACCAAAATGTAAGCAAATACCCCACCATGGCTCCGAAGGCTCCGTCTAAAACAATATCTAACTATTGATCTAAGTTTGAATTACATTAGAAATCCCACTTTCGGAGATGTTGAGTAAATCCGTAAATTCCGTCTCTTCGTCTCCGGCCGAGAAAATCCGACTCACTTTTATCCGGCCCAGAATTCCCTTTTTGGCCATCTTGAGCGTTGGTTAAACATATGATGAGATTTTGATTATTACTTAGCCGTATTTGACACTACTTGACACCATGGAGTATATATACTGACAATGATCTGCCTTAGTTATCCGTCTTTTCAGTCTTAGTCTCCTCTTCATTCAACAACAACAACCACACAACAACTACAACACAATGGGTAAATACTTTGTCACTGGAGCCTCAGGTTTCATCGGTTCCGCTGTCGTCGAGGAGCTCATCTCCAATGGCCACCAAGTTATTGGTCTTGCCAGATCTCAAGAATCAGCTGAAAAGATCAAGTCTTATGGTGGTGAAGCCGTCATTGGTGACTTGACTAGCCTTGATGTTCTCAAGAGTGCTGCTAAGGAAAGTGATGGTGTTATCCACTTGGGATTCATTAATAACTTTGCCGATATGGATACTTCTGTCAAGATTGATCGTGAGGCTGTCGAGGCTCTTGCTGATGCCCTCGAAGGGTCTGATAAACCATTGGTCTATACTCATGGTCTGCTTGCCTTTTGTCTTGTTCCTACTGATACCTTCATTGATGAAAACTTCAGAGAAGTCCAGGGACAAGGTTGGGTTCGTCAAAGAACTGAGAATGAAGCATTTGTTCTCGGATTGAAGAATAGAGGTATTAAGTCTATGAGTGTTAGATTGTCTCCTACTGTTCATGATATCGGTGATAAAGGTTTCGTCCCACATTGGATCAAATGTGCCAACGAGAAAGGTTTCGTTGCTTATCCAAGTGAAGGCACAAATGTCTGGCCAGCGATTAACAGAAGAGACGCTGCTGTTCTCTACAGACTTGCCGTTGAGAAGGGTGAAGCAGACTCAGCTCTACATGGAATGTCTGAGCTTATTTCAACCAAGAAGATTGCAGAGGCCATTGGAAAGAAGCATGGTTTGGAGGTTAAATCTATCCCACCTGAGCATTATGCTGAATACTTTGGATTCTTAGCCTTTGTCATCTCTGCAAATGGTAAAACAAGTGCTGACATCACAAAGAAGAGCTTGGGTTGGGTCCCAAAGTATCCATTACTTGAGGAGGACATTTTGACCAACTACTAATTGGCTACATGATCTGTGCCTAGTCTTCTGTTTATTGACTCCATCTATAAACCAATCCATTGGTTTGTAGACTAATAATGAACCACTCATAACATCAGCTGTATACAATAACAGATGTAGTGCATTAAAGACTTGTGCGTATCATGGCTTTGTGGTGACGGGGACATGCCCCGCCTTCCTCCGAGCACTGACCGATAAATAACAATATAAGTCTTGAAATATACAGCTTCAGATGAAGGTTTATATCTTTTAACCTACTGCACATAAGCTTTCTCTCTGTTGGTCCTGGTTTCCAGGTTGTTCTATCAAGCACATAACCTCCATCACCTACTCACAATGTCCTCACACCAGGATGGACTTCCAGCAGGATCACTGACAGTCTCACCTCCTTCACTGGCCAATTCATTGCGCTCAGATTCACCAAGAGAAATAGCATCACAAGCTCATGGAGATCCACAACTTGAGTTTGAAGGAACGACACTGGCAGCTACACCTGATGTCTCACCAAATCTCCCACTGGCTCTCGGTGGAGAACGTCAAGGCACTCGTTTGAGACACTCTTCAGCCAGTGACATTGAAAGATCTACACTAGATGAATGGACAATTTTGACAAGATCATCTCTATCTCCAGTGTCCCACAATGGCCCCTCAACAGATTCGGTCTCTCCCATGGGAAGATCCGAGTCTTTGCAGAACACCATATACTATACGGCACGCACTAGCATTCCGAGCCGGGCTTCTACTCTTCATCATACCAAACATGTCTCATGTACTCCTAAGAATGTATTATTGCATAATCCTGCCCCACAGATCTTCAGGTATGACAGTTCCAGTACAATTCCATTGACCTCATCACCTTCCCTAACTCCAAGCCAGCTGAGTTACACTAAACAGAGATCTGAGAGTCTGGGAAGCCACATAATAGATGTCAATGAGCTAGAAGAAGTACTCACTGATGATGATTTGAATCATCTACCACCGTATTTGCCGTCAACTCATTTGTCTACTAGCCTTGGACGCTCGTTGAGAGAAACTGTTATCAGCAGACAGAGCATGAGGATATTCCCAGTAGAGGACAGAGTGCAGAACCGAATGGAAGAACTGTTTATTCGATGGCATCTGCCTCCATCTCTGTTCCATTCTGGTGAGATTATGAATGGGCAGCACCCTTTTCAGGATCCAGACTTGCCTATCTACATGGTTGACTCCAATGCTCTCTACACTTCCGATGGCTCTTCAGCATACACTGGTGTCTCCTCTCCTACAATCGAAAGTATCACCCGTTCCCCTTTCTTGAATCGCTCAAATACAAGACTCTCCCGACATCCAGCACGGATGTTGCAGTCTGCATTCAGAGAGACTTTCAACCAGTCATCTGGAAGTGTCTCAAACCCAGTCACAAATGATGAAGAGTCACCCCATCAACTGTCTGGAGAAGAACGACAACAGTTGACTGTGATCAAAGAACAGGACAACAGCTCCATCCAAGAGAGTCTGGATGAGTATTTCGCTTCAGGTCCCCCAGGTCTGGTTTCACCAGGGTCTGGATCCCCATCTATCACCCTCTCGATGAGAAGAGTCTTGAGTGGTGAACGGTCACATAGCCCTGAGAGTCCTTCATCGGAACAGGAACTTTCCAATGAGGCCATAGCACCTTCAGCTAAGGAGCTTCATGAACCTGGAAATCCTTATCTTGAACCGAGCACCGCAGAGGCCCTACCAGTCACTGTTGATGAGGTCCGGATGATGGTGAAGGCAGAACCTGACCCAACTCCTCATATGCCGCAATATAGATTGAGAGTGCCTAGTTATTATGAAGATGATGATGAAGAGATTGGGTTTGGATTCTGGGATGCGTTCAGAGAGGCCCTTTGGGGCTGCTTTGATGATACTTACTTCTTATTAACCTGTTGTAATGGGTGCTCGTTGGACGACGAATCCGTATTGGACATGGGTCAAAGTGTCAATGCTACGACGGTCACAAACAATTACAGACCTTAGATTGAGTGCTTAAAACGTGTATGATATCAATTACAATTAGTAATGTGAAAGGATGTTGAATGATACAAAAGTAGACAAAATGACGAACAACACATGATGACCATGACGACTCTATAGCAAAAGTAGTCATCAAGTGTTGCCTTAAAAAGGGCAAAAGCTGATTTACTCAGCAGCCTCGGCAAATCTCTCAGAGATTGTAGTGATGAGGTTTTCAAACTCTCCCTTGATTTCCTCCTCACCTCTCGAAGGCTCGAAGAACTTGGAAGAAGAAACAGAGTGCTTAACGTCAGAAGTCTGCTCAGCAAGCTTGTTCCAGTTAGCACCGTTAGCAACAGCCTTTTGTGCCTCATCGTGGTATCCGACAAAGGCTCTCATCATGTCGAAAGTCTTCCAAATTGGGCAGAAGGCATCATATGTCGAATAACCATTCTGTTGCAAGAAGTCCTCCTTGATCAAAGCGGAAACGTCAAGGGTAATCTTATCAGAATCAGACAAGGCAGACTTACCGACAAGCTGGACAACTTGCTCCAACTCTTCAGCCTTGGACAAGATCTCCTTGATTCTGTCTCTAAGCACTGGGAACTCTGGGTAGTTTCCATCGTAGTACTTGTTCAAAACATTGGTGTACTTGGAGTAAGAAACGGATGTGTTGATGGATGGGAAATGCTTTCTCTGGGCAAGCTTCTTATCCAAACCCCAGAACACCTGTGTAATACCCAAGGTGGAAGTTGTAACTGGATCGGAGAAATCACCACCAGCTGGAGAAACAGCAGCAACGATGGAGACAGAACCAATACGGTCTGGAGAACCAAGAGCAACAGCCTTACCAGCTCTCTCGTAGAAAGAGGCCAACTTGGCACCCAAGTAAGCTGGGAAACCTTGATCAGCAGGCATCTCACCAAGACGACCAGAGATTTCTCTCAAGGCCTCGGCCCATCTTGAAGAAGAATCAGCAATCATGGAAACGTTCTTACCTTGATCACGGAAGTACTCAGCAAGTGTGATACCAGTGTAAATGGAAGCCTCTCTGGCAGCGACTGGCATGTTGGAGGTGTTGGCAACCAATGTCGTTCTCTTCATAATAGGCTCCTTACGACCAGAAATTTCGGTAAACAACTCTGGGAACTCCATCAAGACTTCAGCCATTTCGTTACCACGCTCACCACAGTTGTGCACCAAAACCATGTTGGACAACATGAACATGTGGTCAGTCTCCTTGGCCAAGGTGATACCGTAGTAGTCCTCGTTTGGAAGTTCATCGAGAGTGAATTTCATTGGAACAGCCTTTCTGGTGAAGCTTTCAGAGTCAAACTCAACTCTCTTCTCCTCAGTGGAACACTTGGAGAGAACAGGAAGCAAAGCCTCACCACCCAAGTAGATCTGGTTAACACCAGTAGCATCCTTGGTGTTGATAGAAGCAGCAATACCAAGGGAGCGAGCAACCTTGACCAAACCCTGGGCAACGCCATCGTAGATGGTGTTGACAACAGCGTGTGTAGCACAAGAGATATTGCCAGATGCCAATTCATCCTCGAGAATGACATTCTCATTAGTGACATGCTTGACAGAACCATCAGAGTCGATCAAACCGGCAATGAAGTGCTCTCTGACCTCAATGTCATCAGTAGCCAAAGAAAGTGGAACAGACTTCTCATAAGAGCCATCAACATTGTTTCTGACACCAAAAGTCTCACAAAGCTGAGTGACATCGGCACCATGGATGGTAACGGTCATATCACCCTTGAGAAGTGACATGTCGAGAGCAGAGGAATGTGATCTGTAAGTAGACTTGCCAGAAACTTCAACGGACTCTGTAGCGGAGGAGTCATCATCACTCAACATAGAGCAGTCATCCATTTCAAAGTCTGAGGACACTTCGGAGGCCACACTCATTGGTGAAGCTGGAGCATGACGCTCGTGGAAGACGTGATGAGTGGCACCAAGACCAAGCTTAGCAGCACATTCAGTGATCTTCTTAGCAAAGTCGGTGTTGTCACATGCCAATGAGTAAGATGAAGTATCAATGTGACCATTACCGACCCAGGCACCAAGAAGGTATGCCATGTCAGAAGCTGATCCCTTGATAGAGACATTGTTGAGCTTTGAGGCAAAGTTACCAGACTCCAAAAGAACTGGCTGAATCATCTGAGTAGAAGCATCTTTAACACGTTCAGCGATTTCTCTCTTTGAACCGGTGCTGTTTACATAAGAACCTTCAAAGAAGTCCTTAGCGGTGACGGTCCAGTCAAAGACAGCGTTAATGTCGATACCCTTAGCGTAAGCATCAGCAAGAGCCTTAGCCTGAGTCTCACCACCATTAGTCTTGATGTCGATAGACTCTGTTCTTTCTCTAACAACGCCATCCTCCATCTCATAATGCACAACCTGGAAGCAATCATCGTTTCTGGAGATAGTGACATTCTGCTTAGTCTTCAAAACAAGCAAGTGGTCTTCAGAGACAACAAATTCAATCTTATCGAGTGATGGAGATTCAATTGATTGAGAAACGGCGTACATGGTGGAGTTACCTCTTGGAAGGCCAACAACCTCTCTTGGCAAACCATCTGAACCCATAACTTGATCACCAACCTCAACTTGTTCAATGACTTTATCTTGACCATTAGCCATCATAACATCGGTACCCTTGCGGAAGCATCCGACGTAGATGATAGCATCAGAGTTGGAATACTTGGAAAGAGATTGCGAGATGACAGTCTTACCACAACCAAAGGCACCTGGGATACATGTTGTACCACCCTGGACACATGGGAACAAGGCATCCAAGACTCTTTGACCGGTAAGAAGTGGGTAATCGGCAGAGAGTTTTTCAGCGACTGGTCTTGGAACACGAACTGGCCATGTGTGGAACATGGAGTAACTATGTTTGATACCATCAAACTCAACTTCGATCAATGGTTCATCAATGGTGTAAGAACCAGCTTGTGCGATAGATGTAATTGTACCTCTAGCTCTTGGTGGCAAGAGGATCTTATGATCGTTAAGAAGCGAGTTTTCAAAGATGGAACCAAAGATGTCACCACCTGCAATGTGATCACCAACTTTAAGAGAAGCTGGTTTGAAATCATACTTAACACTTCTATCCAAAGCTGGGGCATCAATACCTCTTGGGATATAAATGGATTGAGACATTTCCTTAATGGCCTTAAGTGGTCTTTGAATACCATCATAAATGGTCTCCATCAAACCTGGACCAAGTTCAACGGATAATGGTTTACCCGTTCTCAAGACTGGGTCACCAACTGTAACACCAGCAGTCTCTTCATAAACTTGGATAGTAGCCTTATCACCTTCAATTCTGATAACTTCACCAACCAAATTGTCATGACCAACTTTAACCAATTCGTACATGGCACAACCAATCATATTCTCAGCAATCACGACTGGACCGGAGACAGAGTAGATCTGGCCATATTCGGACTCAGAATGGTCCTCGAGCGAGATACGCTTAATCTCCTTACGGGCGTTTTCAATTGCACCAGCCTGTTGACAAATGTGTTAGTATACTACTAATTGAAAGAAAACTTGATGATAAGTGTAAGAAACACCGAGCCAAAAGCCAACATTAAGTGTAAATGTCAGCTTCCTCCTTATCAATAGGTTACACCCCTCGGGGAAACTTGTGGAAAAAACGTACCATTTTGACAGCAGAGTAGGGCTAGTACACGAACTTTAATAGAATTGCAGATGTGAAAGGTCTCGTCCAGACGATTGGCCGTTCTTCTGTAATCCTCAGTGCGCTGAGTGTACTGGTTTTGGTCTATTAAGAGAGAAGCTTTAAACAGGAGAGACATGTGGCTGCTTTCCCGAAACCTCGAATTGCCGCCAACCAAAAATGGATTCGCGAAAAGACACCGTTACCCGGATACGATAAGCACAGTTACCCGGTTTCCACTGCGGTTGTTTTTTTTTGGACGGAGGTGGTTTATATTACTGGTTTAATAGGAGGCTGAATAGAGAGGTAGTGTAGTTTTATTGTGTTGGAAAGTTGATTGTTATGTTACTGTGGGATTGCTTTATGTAGCATGGAAATTTGAAGCAATTCTAACGGCCCAATGTAGAAGTATTTCCGGTCAAATTATCAGATTAGGTCTATTGACCCCTCACCAAAGCCCATCGCCGAATGGTTAGACTGAAGTCAAGAGACTAAACCATTTGCTTCGGGGTATAGATAATAGATTAAACCTAGTATAGATTGAATCCATGACCAATTATGCTTATTCTCTTAATTGCTATACACCATCAACAATGGCCGAAGCAACAGAGACAATCACATCGCCATCAGTCGTTCGACAAGATAGCCAATAGTCTAATGATCCATCGCAAGCAATCACCAGAGTGTTAACATCTACAAACCAATTTAAACATACGACAAGCATACATTTTATTTTCTCAAGCGGACAGACATTTGATCCAACAAGAGCTTACTTAGACAAGTCCAAGTAAACACTTAATTGTTCAAAAGTTAGGCGTTGTAATAAAATTCCAAGATCTCAATGAAATAACCAATAGCGTGAAAGCAATCCAAAAGGGAAGTTCCAAAGCAAGAAATACCGACAAGATACTGAACAACTCAGGTTCTCTAAAGTGAGAGAACCCTTTTCATAATCGATACCCTACCATAAGTGACATCAAACCTCCATCTCTTCAAACAATCACAGTCATCTCAGTCCGCTTATTTGGATCTGGCTCTG
Organism: Petasospora fabianii; assembly: GCA_022641835.1. NCBI lineage: Eukaryota > Fungi > Ascomycota > Saccharomycetes > Phaffomycetales > Wickerhamomycetaceae > Petasospora > Petasospora fabianii. The sequence goes on along the minus strand of CP048716.1, from coordinate 764,333 downwards.
ACTTTCCGTCTCTTTCTTTTGAGTCTTCTCACTCTTTTCTTTCTCCATTTAGCACGCATCTCTGTATACTGTTAGTACTGGTACTTCAATCTGTTTATGGGTGGAGCAGGCAAAGCAACACTTCAAGAGAAATAGCTTAGTCTCAGAGTCATTGCCATTGCCATAGTGTACTCCATTGACCCAATGTCAGCACCACTTACTGAAAAGATTAAAAAATGCGAAGGATAGAGAACCAAAAGAGAGAGAGAAGTGGAAGGGAGGAAATTGTATTGAAACTTTCGTTGAAAAACTCTGGGAAAAGCCACCGGAACGTCCAACGGAGCAATCGCGAGCGTTGGGTGGTAGGACTAAAAGAATTCCGAGGGTAGCTTCCCGGATTACGTAACGTTGCTTAATTGCGCTTTCTAATAGTTAAGGATGTAAGTTCCGAGGACGTGCCCTATGCTGGGGCACGTGATCAATCCAAGGGCTCATCCTATAGTCTTCTAGGGCTACCATGTTAAGTGTTATTTAGAGGGATTATGGGCTTGATATAGGTGATTTGGGTTGTAAGAGTGTTGTTATGATGATATTAGATAGTTAGTAAGATATAAGGTGCATTAGAGTCTATCAATCCCCTACAATCATCCCAATTGGTTAACATCAATCAATCATTAGGTATTCCCCACAGTCTATGTACATCTTATCAGCAGCCTTAAGCTTTACTTCTCTTTCTCAGTCTCTTTAGTCTCCTTCTTACTATCATTCTCAGTCTCCTTCTCCAACAGTTTTCTCTCCTGTCTCAATGCTTTTATCAAACTGGACCTAGCATTAGGAATATCATAGGTCTCCACAATCTTATCAATGATACCTTCATTCAACAAGATCTTATCCTCTCCGACTTTCAAATCACCATAGATTTGATCAAGAAGTGTATCCTTCTCGATACTTAACTCCCCTTTCTCATTCATATCCAACAAATGCTGAGATCCCATCATGGCTTTTAGATTACAATAGAACCGATAAGAGAGATAAAACCCAGGAATATTTGGAATCACAGGCACAATAACAAATGGTAATGACAGGGGAACACCAATAGCACATAAAATTGTATATCTCTTATGTGTCTTCTCCCCTGTTTGAGCCAATTGTGTCAAGTTTGAAGTAAGTGTTGATGGGGATTCAATTATACTTGATGGGTAATAAACTGGGATATTAACAAGTTTCTCCGTCTCACTGATTTGATCAGAAGACAATATGATAGTCCCAGTATTCTCTGAGTTCTCACGACGAACTTGTCTCAAGAGAGATTGCTTCCATGGAATCGTTCGTAGTGAATCCTCGGTCCATGATGTTTGTTCAAGGAACTTAGTAACCCATTCCACAATCTTCCTGTTATATGACTTATCCGAGTCCCTAAGTTTATTCCAACCTTTTGTAGCAAGCTCCACTGCCTTATTCTCATATTTGACAATAACAGAATTGTTATTTAACAATGCCTTTTCATTCCATTTGAAATAGTAGAAGTACTTGTCATGCGTCACGGGGAACACTAGCAACTTAGCAAGACTCTTAGTAGCAAGAGCATTATTCGAGGAAAACCTTAGTCCTTTGTGATTAGGAAGAATACGTAAGCCACGCATAAGTCCAAGCATCGTCTTGTATCAGAATATAACAGAGCTTTGTAGTCTTTGGTGAAGGTATTATATGTAGCAAATCTCTGGGGGAAAGTATCTTGTCGAGAGCTCAAAGACACCACAGTCCTTGATCTGATGCGACGGTCGAGTAGAGAGGAAAGTTCAGTTAGATTAACTCCTTATGAGTAAGATCTAAAGAATAAAATGACTAATTCAAGTCCATTTAAACTAACAAGTTAGAAGTAATGTATCAGAGACGAGCCCTCGAGACGTCACCATTCGCGGTTGCTCCGCCTGCGTGCATAGATCTTGGATGAAACAGTGTCATTTCATAGTCATTTGGAGGCCATAAGGTGTTAATGTTAAGATCTATGGCAGTGCTGGGAGAAGAGAGGCTGTGTATTTATGCGTTTATCTGGTTTCTAGGAAGAAACTGGTTCTAGTAAGGTGGTGGTTGTGTCTGCATCAGTGTTGTTCTTATGTCTGGTTACCTCTACTATAGAAAGCTATCATAAATAATGCATTAAAACGTGAATCATATAGTCAAAAGAAGAAGAAAATGTCCTTAGTCTCAATGTCCTGGGCCAGATGATGATGAAACTTTCAAGATAACTCTCATGATACTGATCGAAAACGTAACGACCCATGTAACCAAGATGATGAATAAGAAGGCAGATAATGCCTTTTGATAACGACAAATAGACTCCACTCTCGGGTACATAGATTTAGAATCAATTGCACATACCCATCTACTATCGTAAAGAGTGTTGAAAGAGAGAGCCAAGTTGGCACTAGAGAAAATGATGAACAGTAAATCGAACAAGATCAATCTCATCTTAGCCACAGGGTTTCTAATACCTAATGGCTTCGAATTGAATTCGTCTCTGGCAATGTAAAACAAATATAACAGACCAATACTTTGGACACAAATGGCCATCAATGTACTTGGTTGTTGACTCACTTCAGAGTTGTCACTTGCCTCATCGGAAAGTTGTACTTTCCTCTTAGAGATTCGAAAGATTCGAATAGATAATGCCAAGGCAATAACACTCAATATAATGGTAAAGATTCTAAAGAACAATGGAACATAGTTGTTGAACAAGAACACTCTCTTCAAATATGGACTCCAGTTCTCACGTTGCTGCGTAGACATCCAATACTTAGCCTTAGATTTCCTCTTGGGAGGCGTATCAGTGGAGACACTTGAAGATCCAGAAGATAAAAACCATCCATTGTCATTCTTTTCATATGGGTTAACACCTTCTTGGTTCATACAAATTTTTAATCTCTCATCACCACCCCATGAGCCACTCAAATCAGGAAGACCAGAAAGAGCCTCTGCATCACGGTACAGTACACCATCTGCAAAAGCAGGTGTACTATCAACTGTTTGAAAAAAATTACTCCAATCACCACCCATTGCAGAGATGAAAGGGTCCTGATACAAGACCTGGGTGGAATTATCCTTCCTCTCAACAACTTTCAATGGTTTTTCCTGAATCTTTTGCTGTTTTGCAGAGTTAGCAATCCCATAAAGCACATATGGTGGTACAGTGCTTGCCTCATGTGAATAGTTAGAGATGTTAGAATAAGGATTCATAAAACTCTTGGATTCACTCTTGTGCAGTTGAACCGAGGGAAGTTGCCTCGATTTCAGAGACGAGCCATTGTCATTATTAAGGTCCACATCTTCAATCTCAATGGATGGTATTCCATTTACGTGGTCTTTATCCTCTTCTACCATCACTTGGTGTGTTTTCTTGGTGTTTATATGTGGGGTTAAGTCAAAACGTAGCCGGGTAGCAAAGCAATGCTGCTTATGAGCTTAGTAGGGGTGAATAGCACTTGAATAGACAAGCCAAAAAGAAGCTGAACAAGCAACGGAAACCTTTGTAAGTGTCTGTCGGTGAAGCTAATGCTATGGCAGCAGTATGAACAACCTTTAGAAGAGAGAAAGAGACTTGTAGTAAGCAATCTTAGGATATGACAGATTTCAGATGTCACGTATGCAGTTCCACACAGGGCGCGAACAACTTAACCACAAACACCTCATGCCAAGGCAGAGCACTATACACGCTTAATTTCAGAAGTTTTTGATAGATCTTAAACAGATATATATCTCAGGAATATGTATACAAAATTTGAGCTCCATAGCACCAACCAATCGTAAGATAATTACTACCACTACCCCTGATGAGACATAATAATAGTGGTGTTAGGGTGTATAACTTGATTACCTAATCAGGAAACCCCCCACCCATAACAATACTTAGTCGATATTTACTTAGTTAAGTCTCGATTAGATTTAATTAATGCTATGCTATAATGTATCTGTATATGTATACTTTCAACACCTTCAGAAGGAGTATCTAAAGTTTGGATTCTCTAGATCTGTCATATCTCTAAACTCATAGTTTGGAGGCATGGTAACCGGACCAGCCTTCTCCTTCTTTTCATTCTCCCATTTAGAGATGAATCCCACGAGTGCCACAATTGGAATCGATGCTATAGATGTACAGATCAATACAATCTTTGCAGTTCTATACTCTGGAGCTTCATCTGCTCTAAACAACTGTGGACCAATCAGAGAACCAATGGAGAATGCAATCATAGTCAATGCGTTACGTGCAAGCTTCTTTGTATGTCCTGCTGTGTTAGCACTGTTCCAGGAGTAAAGAAGGGCAATGACTCCAGTGGACCCCATGTTCATGTAAATAGCAATCAAATTGGCAACGCGATGTGGATTCTTAAGAAGAATCACGTATCCTGCAATAGCTGGTAGACACATAACCATGAATACGATGGTACGATGACCATAATGGGCACAGATGTACGATTCTGATAAGATGGCAATGATCATAGCGGCACCAACTGGCATTTGAGCAAGTGAGGATACCTTTGGTGAGAAGCCAAATGAGTTAATGATGGTGACGGACCAAGTTCCAAGAGCTCCAGTAGAAATCATCGAGACGATTGTGAGGATGAATAATGGCCATGTATGCTTATCACGGAAGAGGAGTTCTTTGATTTGTTTACTCTTGAAATGTTTGTTCTCTGTTCCTGTGTTATTCTCTCTAATATGTTCAAGAACGATAAGTTTCTCATCTTCGGTAAGGAATGATGCACTAGTTGGATTGTTTGGAAGGATAAAGTACATAGCAACTCCAAACATTATTGTAATGATACCCAAGACAAGGAAAAAGATTTGCCATGACTCAAAAGTCGAATCAACATGTTGGAAGGCAAAGGATAAGAGACCACCAACGATGGTACTGAGACCTGCAAATGACACCCAAATTCCAGTTCTTTTCATATTTTCATTCTTGTTATAGTACATCGAAGAGATGATGATGAGTCCCGGTGATAATGACGATTCAAAGATACCAAGTAACGTTCTGATAACCATTAAACTTGCATATGATTTACAAGCAGCATGACAAGCGACAACGATACCCCATAAGATGATACATCCGGAAAGGAACTTCGAAGTTGGTAATATCTGAAGTAGATATGATGAGAATGGCTCAGCAACGATATATGATACATAAAAGATGGTACCGAGGTTAGCGAACCCATTTGAATGACCTGTCAAGTGTTTCTTGATACCTAACACTGCAGCCAAATTGAGTGAGTTTTTATCAATAAATTGAAGGAAATAGGCACCACACATAACTGTCATGATTCTAATATCAATTTTACGTTGAAGAGATGGAGGATATCTGTGTGGACCTTCTGATTTTTCCATCAATACAGCATCTGTCTTTCGTAAGAACTCCATGGCTTCATCCTTGTCACGGTCACTAAGCGTCGTCTCTTCGGAACGGAACCCATCCTCATCGCATGTAATGCGTTCTTTGGAGTTTCCACCCTCCTTTGTACTTGAATCGAAGGCAACCATTGTTATGAGGGTCAACTGCGGCACACTAGGTAATATGGGTTACAGGGATAGTATTCAATGAGGGAAGCGAAGATGGAAAAGAAGGAGTAAATCAAAAGGAATATAAGTACGCCCAATGGAAGACGGAAGTGTGTAGAAGTGAACCAAACGACTAAGCCTCTCACAATTTGTCTGACTGATCCTCAAATCTCTAAACTAGCAATGGATTTCAATCGCTGACTGATTAATACATACGCGTACTAAATGAGAGAAATTGAGGAGCCCACCACCCGGACACCATGGTGGGAGAAAAAAATCCATCCCGCATATTTCCGATATTGGTGCCTTACGGCTCTTTTGCTTAGATCAAGATTTAGTAGCTGCTTGTATGGTTAAAGTGGGGATAGTTGAGATATTAAGGTGTTGCAGTGTAGATTGTATCTAGTCAAACACAATTGAGCCATAGGTGTTGCCCTTGACTCGCTACTGAAGCCTGACCAAGAGGTGTACACTGCTGTAACAGTGTCTGGTACTAATAGATCCTTCCTCTGTCAACAGTCCTGTCCTCATTAAAAGCACATATCCGACTGATAACCTATAGCACGGATATCGCATGTAGCTTGCATTGCAAAGTGCAGATCCGTGCCTCTGGGTGTGTCGAAAACACCGACCAACGACTATGACTATATCTCCGATCAATGCTACGGATAATTGAAATGCACAGTAGCCCAATTGGGTTCAATTCCAGGGTCTCTATCCAATGGAAGATGAAAGAATTTTCTCTAGAAACCAATAGGAGCATGACTACGATGATTATCATTGGTAGATTTATGCAAGCAGAATGACATACAGTATTAAGTATGTTAATCTTTAACGTGTCTCATCAAGTTTCATCTCGGTAAGGGCATCACAGGTACTTCCATCTCATCAACCTCTTTCTTTGCCTCTTCCCAGGCATTCAAGTTCTCCCTGAGCCATATGAGAAGCGACTCGGTATAATCTTCCATCAATGTCTTCCATTTAGATTGGAAATATGCAATCAATTCACCACAATTCTCCTTCACTGCTTTATTGACAAGCTCAATATCTTTCAAAATGACCTTGTGACAATCATCAAGCTTGTCCAATTCTGTCATAAGCTTTGCAACTTCTTCTTCACGTTCTGCATCATTCATCAATGAGGTATCATCTGTAGATGTGGCACTGGAACCTGCATTAAATAATCTCGCCCATGGGTTTGAAACCTTCTGTACACCTTCACCTTTATCCAACCTTCTCACAGCATCGGCAATCGTTGGTGATTGTTCTGCATTACGTCTGAGTACCTGACTCAAACGTTCTGCCTGTGCCTGAGCGGATTTGAGAGCATCAATTCTCTGTCTTCTCCTCTTGATAGTGGTATCTATGATGAAGAGCTGAACCTCTTTCAACTTTCTGAAATGTAAAACACTCAATGCAACGTTTGAAGTTCGTGAAATGTCAGAAACTGGTTCTTGTAATGTGGTGAGGATCTTGAAAGCTAGAGCTTCCGAGTTGAGGAATGCAGAGTCAATGGCCTGACCCGTCTTTTCGATACCATTGGACATCTCATATGTGTTCTCAAGCGAGAATGCGTTATAATATGCTCCCAATTCTCCCAGATCCTTGACGAGGCCCTTGAAATGACGCTTCTGACGCTTAATGGATTTCTCCATGGTCTGGGTATGAGCACGATACATCTTGAAGATGTGCTCATAATCTCTAAACTCTTGATCAGTAACCTTATCTTCTTCTCGAGGTTTGAAATTATTGATCGATGTAGCATGTGGTATTGGGAGAAGAAGATGCAATGGACTTGGTTTCGTTGGTTCAAGTGGTGGAGCATGGAGATTAGATTGTGGGATGACACTAATAGGTGGGGTTCTCATCACTTCTGCCCAATCAGCGGTCGGATCAAGAAATTTTCTCCATATGTAGTGCTCACGCACCTGTGGCAACTCTAGACAACGTTGTAGAAAGACACTAAGCATCCTTGTTCTCTTCTCAATGATTCGTAGGTCATTCTTAGCGTTCAATGGATTGACAAGGTATTTCACGACGCTATGCTTTTCTGGTATGGGAGGAATAACAACAGTCGGAAACAGTCTCACCAGGGCCTTTCTCAAAGAGTCAAAATCCGAATAACGTCTCATCACCAAAGTGTTAGCGTAGTCAATTGTGTACGCCACCGCAGTCTGGCCATGATCTCTGATGGACCCATAGTCCACAATGGCAATGTGTTCCTTGTACTGCGACTCCTTTACTGAACCAATGTGTGACACCACTGTATTAATATCGACTGTATCGGAATCCCCGTCCTCAGTGTCGTCATCTGACAAGTGCTCAGTGTGATGTTCAGCCTCTTCGTGGCGGAGCTGTGACGGGAAGGACTCCTGTGGTGCAAGTTCTGGCGCCAGCACCGAGGAACTTTCAAGACTAGGAGGCACAGAGGGGGGTGTGTATCCATAAACACTGTTCATACCTCCAAAGGCAGTGGATGTATCCTCCCAACTGCCTGCCCAGACGCCACTGCCAGCGAAGGGGTTATTGTCTTCATCCATGACCGATAGGGAGAATGCGTGCAATTGGTTGAGAAAGCTTGCGGGACGAAGAGAATGAGAGGATTCAAGCAAAGGTTGAGAACTTGAAAGAGAGCGTATTCTCTTTTGTGTTTATTCTGAGTTGTTCCCCTTTTTGACTGGGAAAGATAAGAGAAGAGAGACAGAGAGAGAGACAGAGAGACGTTGCTCATTGATCGTTTGCCCGCGAATGGAAGCCGAAAACAAAACAAAGCATAAACAACATCAAACCTCTCATTATAAGATCTATTTATCCAGCCAACTACTCCAAACCACTATGAGCACAAACGACAAACGTGAGTTATATGGAATGCAAGCTGCTCTTTTAGGATTCTACTAACATGAGCCTCTCTTAGCAATCGTCAAGGCACAGGACATCGCCCCAGAGCTTCAGCAGGCCGTCTTGGACATCTCTGCCAAGGCACTTGCAGACCACAAGATCGAGAAGGACATCGCTGCTCAGATCAAAAAGGAAATGGATTCAACATATGGACACACTTGGCACGTTATTGTCGGTAAGAACTTTGGATCCTACGTGACACATGAGCTTGGATACTTCATCTACTTCTACATTGGTCCATATGCATTCTTGGTGTTCAAGACAAGTTGATAAAACAAAACAACTAGATTAAAGGGAGCTACGATAGTAATGAAACGTTAATACCATCATTATGTTGCATGTCTGTACGTGTAAAAATCATCAAAGGGCAAATTCGGCAAGATCACGCTCGAATTGAAGAGTAAGTGCATTGCTTCTCTCTAACAACTTGTCATGTTGGTTCTTGATCTCTGAGACAGCATTAAGCTTGGAGGCACTCATCACGGATAATATTGAGCCCAAATCTCCTCTCAACCTTTCAGCACGCTCATTAGAACGTCTGAGTTGGGCTTTTACTAAGTTGTACTTGGTCTCTTGGTCCACCAATTGGTTCTCAAAGAATTTACTCATGTTGGTGATCTGCGTGATCACTTTATCCTTATCGTTAACCTTGTCAAGAGATTCCTTCAATCGTTCAATCTCAGATTGCATCTCCATAAGTTGTTCCTGGTTCAGCATTCTGACCTCTTCAGAGACGTTGACCTTAGCGTTCAACTTGATCTTCTTAACAAGAGATGCGTATCTGAGCGTACTGATAGTCTCTTCGTAGTCACAAGGAGAAATACAGGCAATCATTGCGGTTTTCGAATTACCACCAAGACTCTCCTTCAATATCCAAGTGAGTGTAGAGTCCCTGTATGGTGGTTTTTCATTTTTGGTCAATGCAGATATAACTCTCCCTAATGTTGTCAAACTCTTGTTGATGTTGGAGCCCTCTTTAAATCTGACACCAGTGGCACCTGTGGAGTTGGCCCTCTCTGATCCAGCCAAGTCAACGAGTCGAAGACAAGAGTTTGTCTCTCGTAGCATATCTTCGTTCATGTCGAACTCTGTCATTCTGACACTCAGAGTGAACACTGCGTGAGATCTTGAGGATTGATCATTCATCTTGGTGGCTGCAGTGGTTCGATTTTTATTACCGATAGTCATGTACTTGTCAAACTCTTCAAAGCTCTGGATTGGAAACTCGGTCAAGCCTTCAACATACGGCCCAGTCTCTGGGTTTTCCCTGACTTTCAACTGCTGCTTCTCCTTCTGTTCACCTAACAAGTCCCTAACTTGTTCATTGTAGATCTCGAAGAAAGAAACTTTGATCTGGGCCTTAACATTCTCCTCCATCATTTCACACCGTTCAAACAACTCAAGACAACAGCGTGGGATAATACCCATATCATCCTCCTCGGCACGATTACCCATCATGGTATATGATTTTCCGGATCCTGTTTGACCATAGGCAAAGATACATGTATTGTAACCACTTAATGTGTGTTCCAAGATATCGTGTCCAACAATGCCGTAGGTGTCACTTTGAGACTTGAAACTAGGACTGGATATGTCTGTACTCCATAAGGATCCGTCAAAGTGGAACTGTTTCTCCTCATCAGGACGCTGCGACTTTGAGGGACTTGTCATCTGTGTGGGTAGAGGATTGCGGATCGTTGTGGTGTTGTTATTCATGGAAACGAGAACCGGTTGGGACTGTTCCTCCTCACGTGGAACACGAGGACGAGATCTCACAAACACCTTGACATTAGTGGCGGTTGACGAAGCGGTTGACGAAGCGGCGGTTACCGCTGGAGATGACACCTTCTTGGGTGTGACTGGAATGTCTGTCGAGTCAGCTGGGACGGCGCCAACACTCGTACCACCTGTACTTGGACGTGATGATTTCTTCTTTTTGGCCATTTCAGTGATGAATATATTTCAACAGTCCTTATGATCTGAAGTCTCAACTCCTTTGGCGGTTACATGTTTGTTTACGAAAATGTATCTCTTTGTTTACCTTTTGAGCTTCTCCTCCGCGAAATCGCGATCCGCTGAGCTTGAACTTATCAGCCTTCTCTTCCCCATGGCCTTATGATAAGCCAGGGCTGCCCACACTCTGAGTTTACTGAGTTCACTAATTATGGAAGATAATCAATTCTATCGCCAGGTTTCGTATGGTGAACATCCACGTCAAGTTGTCTCCTTCTACGACCGCATCCCGGCCTTCGTCGACTCTCTTAATCTTCCACCACTGATCTTCATCCACGGTGGAGCATGGAAAGACCCGACCAATACTGACAGAGATGTAGACAAGATCGCCGAATTCTTAAACAAGACTATACCCTTCTGCTCCATTGACTACAGATTGAGTCCAGAGGTCAAGCATCCTGCCTTTTTAGAAGATGTTCTAGCCGCTTCTGAGCTAGTCACTAAGCATCTGGCAAGCACGACGATTTCTTTGATTGGACACAGTGTAGGTGCTACGCTGTGTCTACAGGCTATCAATGCCCTTCCTCCTAACATCACCGTGGAGAAGGTGTATTTGCTTGATGGAATCTATGACTTGCCGGAATTACTCAAGGAGTACCCAGACTATCGGTCCTTCGTTGATGAGGCTCATGATGACTACACCAGTGTTGAGATCCCTCTGGACAAGTTGAAAGATGTTGAGGTGCACATAGTTCAGAGTTACGAGGATGAGCTTTTAAGTATGAGTCAGACAAATTGGCTTGTGAAACAACTACAGGATCTAAATATCCCATATCAGCTCAAAGTCGCAAACTTAGGGAAACACAATGATGTCTACACCAATACAAAACTCGCAGATTATCTCAACACCACATACTTTCAACCTCGTTAATTTTCGAAGATCACAATCTATATTGAATGTATATATATGATCAACTTTTTTCTTTGTATGGGCAAGAATATCTTACTCGATCCAAATCTCCTTACCATTCTGCTCCATAAAAGTACCCAACTTAGACACATTAGCATCCCATGCGACAAGTTTCTGCTTCATGTTGGCAATCTGTGTCTGGTTAATGATTCTTGGCTGCACCCAATTGATGCTGATAGTTTGCGAGATTTGATCAATGGAGCCCTTCAACAATCCCAGACTCAATGCTCTCATCACCAAGTGCTCAACTTCACCAATGCTGAGAAGTGTAGCCACAGACACATCCTTGAATGAAATGACTCTGATAGACTTGGCAAAGACGAGTTCAACCAATGTCATAAGACAAATCTTTTGCTTAAGGAATGACTCAGAAGTCTTGAGCAATGTGTTCTTCTCCAAATGATGCAAGTTCTTCGAAAATGCATCAATGTCACCAGAGTTCAGCGAGTTTAAGAGATCAATTATCCACTGGTATTCACCACCTTTAAGTGTCTGCAAGATAGGATGGGTAAGCAACTCTCCAAAGTTGTAAATCTTGTCAGCGAGGAGAGCACTGATACTGAGGTCATAAGCTAGCCTCTGTTGATCAATTAATTGAAGATCATCGAGTTGAACTGTGGACAAATATAGGAGACTCTGATAGTAGAAGTTGTTATAGTCGGATTTCACTTTGTAGTATTCGGAATTTGTGGAGAAGTAGGACTGGTTCAACTTGAGATCAACAGCATCAATCTGTGCAAAGCTCTTGTCAATCTTGTCCAAGTCATCTCTAGCTTCCACCTCTTGCTTAAGGTGAAGCTTACATCTTGCAATCTCAATGTCGAGGAACAACAATGCCTGCTCCTTATCGATCTTGTCCTGCTTCTTCAGCTCCTCCTTCAACTCCAAGAGATATCCCTTACACTCAGACGCCTCCTTAACCTCCACCAACGAGGCCAGGAGGAACTCAACATGCTTCAACTGGTTGATCTTATACTTAAACAGTGTGATGAAGTTCTTGTAGAGTCTCATGCGCACACCTGTGGAGCTTGGTGTCTTGTAGAACACCTCCAGAGTCTTGGTGAGTTGATGCCACAGCTTGCGGTCATACAAGTCTTCGAAAGCGAGAAATAGCGACTCGAGCTGTGGATTGGCCTCCGTGCGAAGCGTGGTAAGAATTCCAGGAACGTCAACGTCCATTGTGTATGTATGATATGATTTGAGTTGGTCGTAAGAGTCACGTCCAGTGGTGTTTAATCTGTCGACAAGTGTTTTGGTGGCGTTGGTTCATTGAGAGCTCAAAGAGAGATCGCGGCCGGGCGCGATTGGGGGGAGTTCCGAGGGAGGAGCCCCTCGGAAATCTCTTTGTCATCGCGGGGTATCTCTGTCTCTCTGTATCTCCCTGTATCTCTCTGTCTCATTATTTGGTTGCAAAGAACTACATAATAGTCATATTAGTCATTATTAGATTCGTCAGTCGCAAGAATATACAGCACATTAATTTAGATGGGAGCAAAGTTACACTGAAACTGCTCTCGAGAGGGTTTTCCTACTAAGCACAGCATCACCATCATTCACCTCATTACACCAATTTTGGATTTCATTCAGCATTCTAGCAGATTGTGACATGTCTTGACGCCATTCTTCGGATCTCATGCGATATTCCAGCACTTCACAGCCTTCGATCAAGACGGGTTCACCCATTTGTTCTTTCTTTCTCTTGAAGGACACAAGTGGGGCAACATTTGTCAAGTTCAACAGGTGTCTAATCTCGAGTACAGTCAAGTTTGGCAGGTACCCCATCTCCAAAATCCTTGGAAGGGAACTGTCGGTAAGTTCTGAGCAGTTGTTGAGGGATAAACGCTGGATAGAATCACTAGAGCGAAGGGCAAGTTCCCATAGACCACGATCTGTGATGGCACAACCGGCAACTCCAAGTGTCTCTATATGGGTATAGATAGAGATGGCATGCAAAGTAAGATCTGTGATTCTTGAAGTATGAGTGTGGCGTCCCAAGTTCAATGATACGAGGGATTTGCAACGGGAGGCAAGATGAGTGATACCAGCGTCGGAGACAAGACCACAGGCACGAAGGTCAAGATGTTCCAAATTTGGACAGGTCTTTGCAACGAGTCTAAGGAAGCCATCATCGACAACTTTAGACCCTGGCATGACAAGTTTCTTTAATAGAGATCCACTAAGCATTTGTGGAGTTGGTAGGATTTTGGGACATATATACATCTCAATCCATTCTAGGTTTCCAGAGATTGTTGGAGAGACCAAATCAACATCCAATTGATGTGCCTTTGTGAGTTTGTGCATGACAAATAGTCTTGTGTTTGATTTAGAACGAGTAAGATGACGTCTTTGAGATGTCTTGGTGACAAAATTTTGCCATTTAGTCTCATCGGAGAAGAACAATTTAGTTGATGCAACTTCGAGAGTAACACGATACCATAGCTTGTTGACCACCATACAGCTGTAAAGTGAATTGACATTGTTTTGAAAATTTGTCACTGGATTCCCATTCTCATCCATTGTCTTTTGCATAGCTTCGCTCCAAACTTGGTGGGCACGTTGTTCATCCTTGTAGATGAGCAAGGCGTGCTGATATGACAAAGGGCGTCTTCTCACTGGAGATTCTTCGCATGGAACCGAGGTGAACTCATCCACATATGAGATGATCTTATTGAGGATTTCAGGAATGTGAAAGATAGCATGTGAATTGTCAATGATGGTGGTGGAATGTGTGAGGTGGAGGTTTTTAAGCCGATCATTGACATCATCTTCAAAGTTTAAAGTTCTGCAAACCTTTTCATTGATGTTTAAGGAGGACAGCTTCTGATTAACACGGTGGTCTTCCGGTGTGTAAAGGGAGACAGGTGAGCTAACGAACTGATTGTTGGAAGATACAGAGCTGATATCTGGTGATGAAGGAGCAGACTCGTCATCGGAGACTGGAGATTGTAGCGTTCTTGATGGAGATGAAGAGGTGAATGCATTCTTGAAAGTGGTCAGAAGCTTACTTCTCTGTGTGAGAGATGACCGAGATTGGTTCTTCCTAGGGGTCTGTGGTGGAGTAAAGATGATTGAGGACTTTGGGGAAACTGAATTTCTCTTGGTCGGTCTTGAAGAGTGGAAGTCTTCTCCAGATCTCTTGGTGGATGTAAGTCTCTGCATGCTGTATATTGTAACTGAAGAGAGAAAGGGAGTGGAATTTAAGTATAGATAGGGTATTAAAGGAGTGACGGATTAAATCTTTGGAAATGAGTGGACGTCAACGCAAGTTAATGGTGACAAGAGAGAGAGCAATTGGTCAAATGGACAGTAGCTTGTAAATGATTGGAGCTGTGTATGGTGAGGGAAAGTAAAGGTGGTGTCGGTAAGGATAGGAGGAGAGAAGGTTGGTGATGTGACGGAAGGTGTGCTCCTCTCAACGTGGTGCTTCCTAAAGGAGTGATGAAGCAGTGGGATAGACGGGACCTCGACCTGGAGAAAGAGACGTATTGACATTAAACACCTCCTTGAATGTGGAGGAATGGGGGTTCAGTGGTTTTATAACAACCGAGAACTGCACGTCTCAGATTTGCGTAAGCTGGCTGATGGTGGGTGTTAGAAGTGGCTGACATCTTCTGTTTGGGAGTAGCCTGCCATTTTTCCTGCATATGAAGTAGGTGTGCCTGTGTTAAGGCCGTTGGAAGTATGGGGAGGCTGGCTCTATATCCTGTCCGGGGCTGGCGGGGACGCGGTACGCGCCACACGCGGGTCTGTCCCTTGCTGGTTTCACCTCTTTACTGCTGTTTCAGGGGGAATTGTTGTTGGTTTAGCTGTTTTGGCTTTAGCTGAATATCAATTTTAGTAGTATCGTCTAAAAGTATTAGAAACTAAAGAGAGATAGAGACAAAGAGAGAGATAGAGAGAGAGACATCCATATAAGGCATCGCGCCATTTTGACACAACCAGCCATGTTCCCTTCTGACTAGGCCATAAGATCTACTAGTGTTTCTCTTACAAAACGATTAGACGCAATTTAGTGGAAACTTCCATCTGTCTATTGTTCACTCGCACGACCCAATTTGGTAATTACATAGCCGTAGTTGTCGTGGTGATCGTAAACACCTGGCGTGGCAGGCTTTAAGCACCTTCGCTAAAGTCTCGTAAAGCGAGAGGGGCGGGGGCAGGTCATAAGGCACAGGGCACAGGGCACAGGGGGCCTTCCAGATTTCGATAGATTACGTGTCGACCCACAGTTTCATATCTACAGCTAACATTAGGGAATGAAGAGATACATCAAAGTAGTGTAGGTCGTCGTTTTCGTTCCGATCGGGCTATAGAGAGAGCCCATCAACAGCATCTAAACGACCCTGGTCAAAAAGGGCCCTAAGCGGAAAGAACCAATTGTTTCCTTTGTATATATACCATTTTTACTCTCAGACAGAACGTTATGTATGTGTTTATAGCAACACGCACAGACGATACCCGTCCTGTCTTTATCGCCCGCAGGGCCCAGCCACCAACAACATTAAGACAAAGAGACAAAGGAGAGACAGAGAAAAGACTAAAATCGTTTATGTGCTCTTGACCCGTACATTAATGGCAGATAGAGCTATTGACCCGTGAAGTAATGGCAGAGATGCTGTCATTTTAGTGCGTGTCAACAACACCAAATCCGCGAATTTTCCAAAAGCTCTCTGAAGCTCATCAGAGAGCAGAGTATACAAACTACAGTCCTAACCTCTTCTTTCCTTTGGCATTCATTCTTGATTCTCACCTACACGATAACATTATGACAGAGGAGTTCCAACCACTCACATTCCCACCAGAGGTCCTCGCGCGCATATCTCCAGAGCTCTCTCTTCAGCGCCATCTCGCCATCGGTGTGCGTCCAAATCTACGTACTTTCAACGAATTCAGAGATATCACAACAACATCAGGAGGTCTTTCACGATACAATGGTGATTCTGTCCGTGGAGATTCATCCGTTCTTGGGTCTTCCGTGCTTAGGTCCGGTGGTACGATGGTAGTGTGCACAATCTCAGGAGGAATCATTGAAGAGGACCTTCCGGCTGAAGTTATCAATGAAGATGCCGCTGCTGTTAATGCTGTCTTTGCCAAGGAAGTTGAGTCTGAGATTGAAAGTAAACAGGCAAGATTGGATGCCTATACAAGCGTTTACCCTGTTGTCGAAGTCGAGAGGGGAAGAGTTGGTGCCCCAACTGATGAAGAGATGATCCTTTCACAGAAACTTTACGAAACAATTTTGCACTCAGGTATGATCTCTAAGGATGCATTAAAGGTTAATGTAGGCCTTCGAAGCATTGACACTGATGGATCTGAACATATTTATTACAGATCTCAAGAAAATACTGATGATGATGAATCATCATTGGATCTTGGTCCAAAAAGAGCATGGAGTTATGTTCTTTATGCTAAGATCAAGGTGTTTTCTCGCTCTGGTCCCCTATTTGATTTAGTATGGGCATCTGTCGTGGCAGCACTCAAGAATACAAATCTTCCAAGAGCATACATTGATGAAAACGCTGCTGGGATAAAGATCCCAATCAAGATCCGTGGTAATTTCGGTTCTATTAGAGAACAGTATCAAATCACATGTGATGCTGTAAAGAAGGATAAGTTAGTGTTGAACGAAGATGCAATTGGGTTTGCCTCAAATTTTGGTATCATTGATATTGATCAGGAAGCTGCTGCCACTGTGGATGATTTTGAAGAAAAGATGGACGTTGACACACGTAGTGTCCTTTTGGCCGATCTTGAAGGTGAAGAGGAAGAACTCACTGCAAAGAAAACCGTGGACGTAACACTTGGACAATCAGGTAAGGAACTCAAGTCCCTTACTGTTGTCGGAGGTGTGTCTAAGTCGGAGTTGAAGCAAGCTATAAAGTTGGCAAGACAGAGATCAGAACAACTTCAAAACAAATAGTCCTGACACTAATCCTTTCCACAGCAACTAATATCACTGTAGATTGCGCTTAGATCAAATTTACGTTTCTCTTTAATGGAGTTATGCTACAATCGAGAAGTTAACGTGTGATGGAACGTGCCTCATTGGGACCCACTAATATACAAAGATTAAGAGCAAATAAAACTAAGTCTCTTTTTTGTCCGACCTTTGTGTCTCTCAACCTCTTTTCGTTTAGGATATCAGAGATTTACAAGCTTCGGAAAGTGCTGGATGATGGAGAAGGTAAAGGGTAGTGTCATAACTCATGGAATTTACTTTCTTGGCTTGGACCACTCAATGTGCAAAATCAAGTTGTGGTAACCTCTTCCGTTCAAGTGATCCATAGCACTCTGAGCAGCAGTTTCAGATGCAAATTGAACAAAGGCCATACCTCTAGATCTTCCTGTCTCTCTGTTTCTCAAGATGTTACATCTAACAATGTAACCAAATCCACTAAGAAGTTCATCTCTAATCATATCCTCTGTCACAATCTCGTTCAACTGCATAATCTTCAATGTAGAAGAATCATCACGCTCTCTTCTATCTTCAGGACCGGCACCAGCACGCAAATGTCTTGGAACGAAACGTCCTGGAGCAGCTGGAGTAGCATCTGTAAGTGGAGCAGCAGCAGCGGCAGCATCACCTTCCAAAGCAGAATCCACAGCACCGAGAGAGTCCTTGAATGGACACTTGGATGTGTAGTGCGCACCACCACAGGCACGACATTTGAGGCGCTGTGCTGTATTAGACTTGGCCTTGTCCTCTTCAGCCTTGTCCTCCTCAGCCTTCTCAAGAGCCTTCCAAGAGGTACCCAATCTAAGGAAGACAGGATCACCAATCTGTGTTGTTCTGAAATCTGGACCTGGAGCAGCGTTCTTCTCGGCACCAAACTTGGCCCATTTCTTTCTAGCGGCAACGGATTTGTTAACAGTTTCTCTAACGACAACTTCTTTAATCTTCTGCGTCACTTTCACTTTCTTACCATCGTCATTGATTCTGTATGTGATTACTGTCTTGGAACCATCTGGGTTGGTTGTGATCTGTGGAGCCGACTGGTCGACCTCGGCGTCTGCCCATTGAGCAACACGGCTTTGATGATATGTTAGTACTCTAATTCTATTAATGAGGGGACATGATGGGTCGGTTGTCATTGATCATGATTGATCATGGTAAAGGAAGCAGGGCCCGCCAGATGGCAAACGCCGCATCGAAACCGGACAAACAACAAGACATATCAAATCAAGTATACTCACTCTTGAATATCAGCCATTATTAATGTTGTATAGGGTAATAAAAAGGACCTTTTAATAGGACTTTAACGTACCTGTTGAAGATCGTGCTCAGCTCCGAACCGCTTTTTTTTTTCGCCTCAGCGTCTTCGCGTACGCCGGGTAAAAAATGTTATTCCTTAAAGAGTAATTTTCGTGCTCGTTATCCTTGAAGCGAGAGAGTGAGCTTCTACTGACGTCATGACTCTATCTTAGACCTCTTCAAGTGTTCAATTGAGAATATCATTTAAGCTTTGTGGTTTAGTTTAATTTGAATTGGATGGGTTGCGGTTTTTTCTTCACCCATGCGAAGACCGGATTGGTGCTTATTTGGTTCTCTTATGGATATAGATGACAGTGCATAGACACTCTCTGTCTCTCTATCTCTGGCTCTCTCTTCACCAGCATTACGCTTTACAGATAAAATTATGTGTCAATTGGAGACATATCATCATCTCCACCATCGATACCATACAAAATGATACCAAAAGGGGCCCCTTCTTTGGTCCGTGGGCTCCTTTACCCGGATGACTATCCGAAATCGTAGCCTCCACATCCGCGCCGCGCGCGCTTCGTGTCTAAATACTAAAGGAAGCCGATACAAACACCGCTCTCTCTCTTTTTGCTCTTGCTTTAGATCTAATCCCGATCTGGCTTTGGTTCCCCAAACACACATAAACATACCAATTACACACGGCGGTTAACCTCTAAAGTAAGCTCTTGGCTCTTTCTTTCATCCTCTTGCCATCAGTTGCTCTTTTTTTTCCTATATCCACCTCGGCTACAAAGAAGAGCCGCCCTGTTATCCCCCGTTGTGCCTGCATCCCGCCACCATCCTCTTGAGAAACTTGACCTAATAGCCGCCACATCACTCTCACAATGGCCAATTCGGTGTCATCAGAACCGTACTCCACATCTTCTAAAAAGCACAAACGGCGGTCTTTGTCATTGATGGGCATCTTTGGCTCTCGTGGCTCTTCCTCCTCCCACTCCGCAACCGCCAGGCCTGGCAGAGCAGAATCCATATCATCTGACCTGGCACCTTCAAACGTGGTGGAGGACGAAGAGAGCTCGGACGATGACAAGTCCATTGATCTGACATCATATCATGCCGTCGTTGCACCATTGAAGTTCAATTTTTTAAAAGGTTCAAGCAAGAGACATCCCGATGGTGATTCCGACCTTACAGAACGTCTCCATCGGATGTTTGACGATGAAGATTTTGAGAAATATCTGCGTCAGCCCAAGCATATCAAGACATTTAGGAAATCACACAAGACTGCACCAATTTGTAAACGTCTTTTCTTGGCCCAAGAACTTGATCAAAACGCTCATCCATCACTCAATGGGGATCTCGACCAGTTAATCGATGGAGTACGATTAGATGACTCCACTTGGGAAAATCCTCAAGATGCAGCCAATTCCACAACCGGA
Organism: Petasospora fabianii; assembly: GCA_022641835.1. Classification (NCBI taxonomy): domain Eukaryota; kingdom Fungi; phylum Ascomycota; class Saccharomycetes; order Phaffomycetales; family Wickerhamomycetaceae; genus Petasospora; species Petasospora fabianii. The sequence goes on along the minus strand of CP048716.1, from coordinate 744,337 downwards.
AGTTTTGTGACTTTACCGAGACTCGATTCAATTGTACCTCCTGTTTCAGATCCTGAATCCAAGAAAAGTTCCATCTGGGCTTTGAAATTCAGTCACGATGGTAAATATCTCGCAAGTGCTGGTAAGGGAAATGTTATTAGGGTCTGGAAAGTCATATCCTCTCCCTTGGATCGTCTCGAGCTTAATGGATCCACACTAAACGATGAAGGTATTGATATTGGTACTGGTGTTGATGATAGTAAAGACAATAACCTTTTCACCAAGATGGATTATGCTTCGGTTTTCCAAGATACTCCATACAGAAGTTACTACGGTCATACCCATGACATTCTCTCTCTTGACTGGAGTAAAAACAACTTTTTAATCACAAGTTCCATGGATAAGACAGTGCGATTATGGAACGTTACACAAACAAAATGTCTTCGAACATTTCAACATCATGATTTTGTTCCCTCGGTACAATTTCATCCAACTGATGATCGTTTCTTTGTGAGTGGCTGTCTTGATCACAAAGTACGACTATGGTCTATCTTGGAGAATGAAGTGAAGTTCGAATTTGATGCTAAGAACCTTGTCACTGCAGTGGCTTTCACTCCAGGTGCTTCATTGACCATTGCTGGTACTTTCAACGGTATGGTATACTTCCTTGACACACAAACCCTGGAACTACGTCATGCCTTAGAACTCAACAAGAAGAAGAATCAAAATATGAAGATTACTGGTATCGAGTGCTTTAATCAAGATGATGACGTTATGGTTGTTATCACTTCAAATGACTCTAGAATTCGTGTCATTTCACTAAAGCAGAAACAAATGTTATACTATCTGAAGGGCCTTGACAATAATTCATCGCAAATCATTGCCACAGTGTCTGATGATAGCAAGTACATCATTTCCGGATCAGAGAACCATTGGCTTTACGTCTGGGAAGTTGATAAAGATCATGACAAACATGCATATGGAAATGGTGGTAAGGCGCACACAAGCACTAATCATTCGAGCAATGGTAACAATAACAATGGTACACCACATGGTCTGTTTGGGTTCATGAACACCAAAAAAAAGAAAAGAGCCGATTATACGTCGTTCCATGCTCATCATCATGTTGTGACATGTGCACTTGTTGCCCCCTCTGGAACATTCAAAGCTCTCTCCTTGTCCAATGATTACATTTACGAACTTAACTCTGAGATCAAAGCGCTTCAAACACTCGATGATGAAGCAGTTGTCGCTTCTGGTGGTGCATCCACGTCTGCTGGCCCATTACTAGATGATGAATCCATTGGAGGCATCATTGTCACTGCTGACGATAATGGACTTATTCGTGTCTTTAGACAAGATCTACCAACTAGTGTGAGAAAGATCCTCTTGGATGAGAAGAAGAGAAAAGATGCCATCAAAGACATGGCACAAAGTCTTGATGTTCCACCCAATCATCACAGATCATTGATAAATAAGACTTTTAATGGGTCTACGAATTCCTTACCATCTCGTGGGAACTCGATGAGGTCAATTGGGAAAGGTGCTACTTCACCGGATAGGGGTTTCTCCCCATTACAGGGCCGTTCAAGAAGTGGTACGCTTGACTCAATGACACAGCGGATGAGAGTGCCACCGTCATCAACAACAGCAGCTCCTACAGGTTCACAGAGAAAGATTGCCTGTGATGTCTGCGGTGGAGATAAGTTTGCCGTGGCAAAGAGTGGTAATGGTCTTGATGTCTTTTGCACGGATTGTGGTAACCAGATCAAGGCGTGATTACGAACATTATGTCATTTTTAATGAGATTCATGCACCAAGTATTGTGGTAAGCTACTGTAGAAGTCATCATGAGCTTATGTTCAGCGGATTTGTGAGTTTTTTCTTTGGTGTCTGATGATGAATATCAATATGTGTGGCGATCAGAAACGACATGTGTACAGTTTGCTCACTGTTGGGTAAATTGAATGAGCTGATCCCTTCTACTGTGTGTTTAATAAGGGAAGGTGGCTGCGACGTTGTGGGTTCTCCACAATTTGTGAGCCACACTTTGACGTTTATCGAACTGGAGATAATGAGCAGAGGGAGAGAGTCTGTGCACTTAAGAAGTCAAGGAATAGGATCCCATGTAACCTTACACACAATACGACCACATAATAGAACGGATATAGGCTCTAACGGTTGTGCCTCCGCCACTCCGACACCCTCCGCCATTTCGTCTTGGAAAGGGTCCCATAGAGCACATAACATGAGAACATGGCGCGGATTGCGACTGTGAGGGGGACCTCCGCTGTATCTACGCTTGCCACAGTGCCACAGTGACTTGTTTATATGGAGAGTGTCTTAAATAACTTATTAGTCTCGGACTCGAAGCCGCATTTCTCCGTTAAGTGTCTCTCCTCCTCCTCCTCCTCCCCCTCCTCCTCCTCCGCCGCCACATCGACTTGACTCCGCTATCATCTCAGTAAGGGTCCTTAATTAGTGTGGCTGCTGACGTGATGTATACTCCGATCTTCAGAAACATCGGAGGTTAATAATCTTATGAGATTTAGGTATAAGAGGTGTCTTAGGTCCAGCTGGTGATACAATGTTGTGTGTGTAGGCTTTGTACCCCTTAGCCAAGATCTCTCATCATGTACGCCAAGAAAGGCTCCGACGTGTCAACGATCGAAGCCAAGGTCACCTCCAGTGGTGAGGACATTCTGTCAGATGTCGTCTCCACTTCTGCCTCAGATGAGGAGTATGTCATTGACGAGTACTACACAGAGACATGGAAGTCTAATGTCTGGCAAAATTTTGACTATCCGACCAAGCAGAGAAACACCCTTTTCAAGCTTGACTTTTGTGTGCTCTTTTGTGCTATGTTCTCCACTTTTATCAAGTACATTGATAGATCTAACCTATCTGCTGCCTATGTCTCGGGTATGAGTGATGACATTAACGTCCAAGGTAATGAGCTCTCTTATGCCAACACCGGTTATTCTATCTTTGGTATCATTGCTGGTGTCATTGGTGGATTTATCATGGTGCAATTTAATACCAAGTGGTATATGGTTACTATTGAGTGTATTTGGACTCTGTTCACTTTCTGTTTCGCCTTTATCAAGACTCCAACGCAAATGATTGCCCTCAGAACTCTGATTGGTATCGAGTCTCTCCACTTCTCCATTCTTATGGTGTACATTGGCTCTTACTATAAAAAATCTGAAACGGCCAGACGTTGTAACATCATCAATGCCTTTACTGCCATTGGTCCAATGTGTGCATTTGCCCTCCAGGCCCGTTGTATCACGTCGTTGGATGGTGTTAATGGCTTTGCTGCTTGGCAGTGGTTATTCTTCGTCGACACGATCATTAGTGTCGTTTGTATCTTTGTTCAGGTTTTCTTCTTACCCAACATCTTAGAGAAGGCTACTCCAAATTGGTTGTTCTCTGAAGAAGAGATCATTTTCTTGAAACACAGACTTCCACCAAGAAACGTTGATGAAAATGCTAAGAAACTCAGTAAGATCACGGTTCAGGATCTTAAACACTTTTTGCTTGATTGGAGAGTCTATTTCTGTTGGTTATGTTCTGCCTTCTCCGGGTTCGGTCAAGATCCAGCTCAGGCTATCCCATTCTATTTCAAAGGTTGGATGAAAAGAGATCCAGGTTCTTACACCACTGAACAGGTGAATATTCTTACTATCCCAGCGTATGCTCTCCAACTGACAGTGTGTTTTGCCTCTGGATGGCTCGCTGATTCCCTGTTTAAAGGTGACACATGGCAAATGAACGCCTTGGGTTCAGTGTGGGTCTGTGTTGTTTGTTTCTTCCTTGCAACTCATAAGGTCTATGAAGAGTCCAAGACAGTCATGATCTTCTTCTTCTATAACACAACTTTTGCTCAAGGTCTCTCTGGTCAATTCTGGGCCGCTGCTCAAGATCTATTCCGTCAAGATACAAAACTTAGAGCATTTGTCAGTGCAGGTATGAATCCTGCTACTTTGGTCAGATCTGCAATCTTTGGTCCAATCATTTATCCATCATCCAAATTGCCAGAGACGTATGCAGGTTATTACACTTCTGGTGCTGTAACCGTTGTTTATGTGATCATGCTTATTGCCTTTGGTGTCTATGTTACCTTGAAGAAGAGAAGAGGAGACAAAGAGGATGTTGAGAGGGAACATATTGAGGTTGTCATTCCAGGGACCTCTTCCTAGAGGTCTAATCTAACTTCACCTTATCTTATGGACAATGACTTCATAATACATACACTTTCAATCGCAAACTCTTGTAACCTTCTTTGTATTCATATAGTTAGGATGGATAACTCAATATATACCACAACATCCACCTCGTGACACTCCATTCATATGAACTATGACTCAATGGAGAAGATCGGATGTAGTAAGGTCGTGGCCCATGTCAAAAGTCTTATTCCGCTATCGGTGAAAAAAAGGACCGGCCGGACATATATCTTGGACCGATAGGAGTTTTAAAAGACAGAATAGTAGCGTGTACAAGACTATTTAGAGCTTGTATTTAAGGCCCAGATGTCCGAGTCCAAGTCTCAGCCACAGAAATCAGCGTCTCAGCAAGTTTCCACGCTCGGTGGCTTCATCGCTGGAGGTCTCGCCGCATGCGGTGCCGTCACTTTCACTAACCCAATTGAACTCGTCAAGACACGAATGCAACTCCAAGGTGAACTTTCCTCAACTGCTACCAAAGTTTATACAAATCCAGGTCAGGCCCTTGTGAAGATTTATAAGAATGAAGGTATTAGAGGTCTTCAAAAGGGTCTCTTTTGTGCATACGTTTATCAGATTGGTCTCAATGGATGTCGTCTCGGTCTTTACGAACCTGTTCGTAACGCTGCAAATTCAATCTTCTTCCCATCACAGGACCCAGCCACTGTTCAAAGCGTTCCAGTTAATGTTATTGCCGGTGCGGTCTCCGGTATGGCTGGTGCCGTTATCGGGTCTCCATTGTTCTTGATCAAGACGCGTATGCAATCATACACTTCATCCGGTCCTGCCGTTGGTGATCAAACACATTATAAGAACACATGGGATGGTTTGAAACAAATTGTGCAAAAGGATGGGTTTAAAGGTTTATTCCGTGGTGTTGATGCTGCTATTATTCGTACAGGTATGGGATCATCGGTACAATTACCGATTTACAACTGGGTGAAACACTTCCTTCAACGTCATGATCTTGTTAAGGAAGGTCCAGCATTACATTTGTGCTCGAGTGTTTGTGCAGGTCTAGGTGTTGGTGTCGTTATGAACCCAGGTGATGTCGTCCTAACGAGAATGTATAACCAAAAGGGACATTCTAACTATAAGGGACCAATCGATTGTTTCGTCAAGACTGTCAAGGCTGAAGGTCCAGGTGCTCTATACAAGGGTTTCGGTGCTCAATTGTTGCGTATTGCTCCACACACCGTGTTGACTTTGACATTTATGGAACAAACGATGGGATTGATGAGAAGGCTAGAGCAGGATGTCTTCAAGTTATAATTTAGACAAGATTAGACAAGATTAGACGGGGGTTTGATACCACGAAGATATAGAACATGTTACACAATTTATTAATAGATGGATTTAAGCATATGATTACTGTTGTAGATCTTATACACTTCTATTGTTGAAGGAGTTTATAGTGTATATCGGGCGGGCACTTTAACCCGGACACCAATTGAAATAAATTAATATATAATGGAATACATTTTTAACTTCAATAATAGCTCAACAATAGATTGTGTAGTTCATAAATTGATTTTATAAAGAAGCATTGGTTACTCTTTTATTAGTTATTCAACCCTTTTATGGTTAATCAATCTTTGTTTGAGGACTTAACTTTTATTCCCAAAGGAGACTTCTATCTTGTAAATTGAGTTGTTAAAATGGAAATCTTTTATAAGATTCTCTATAAAGTGTGCTAGAAAACTATAATTAGACTCTGATTAAGAAGTAATATATAATAGATGTGCTGAAAGAAGCCCATAGTCATAGTATCTACCAGCACTCACATGGTAATATAGTAATATATAACACCCCTCTCCACCATTCAAACGACTCACTAAAAGCTACCACGAAAATGGCCGCGTGGTCTAGTGGTATGATACTCGCTTTGGGCGAAGATCGGGTTCACTCGATCTAATTAAGCACAGACATGTGAGTGGTCCAGGGTTCAATTCCCTGCTCGGCCCTTATTTCGTTTCATTTTTTTGCTTTTTTTTGCTCTCATAACTGTTTATAATCTAATGTCTCTTGACTACTCACTGATCAAATAAACATTAGAACTGATAGTAGGCCTAGTTATCAGTCCATCCTTATCAATAAGTGCTCATTATTAGTTTAAGTGAGGTTCGCGGTGCGCGCGCCTTTGGAGTTTATTAGAGAACCCATCAAATCGGCTGTACACTTTGATCTAATCTATGAAGACACGTTATAACCACTGTTTCAAATGTCTGATCTTACTAATGAAGAGCAAGATAAGCTCAATGAGTTCCAGGTCATTACGGCTTTCCCGGAGGAGCAGCACGATAAGGTGGTTAAGATGCTACGTAACAACTACTGGAACCTTGAGGTGGCGCTCTCCAAGTACTTTGATGGTCATTTAGAACAAGAAGCCGCTAGAGAGCCATTGATTGAACAGCCACAGGCACCACCAGTGAGGCAAAGACCACAACAACCACAAAATCTTCAAGATTTTCTCGATATGCGTATGAATCACAATGGACATCATAACATGATGTTGCCACAACTACCCATAGTACGTCCAATATCAAACCTTTGGAGAAAACAAGTTGGACTTAATCGTCAAATTGATCATTTTGGATTTCAATCAATGACACAATCACCTATCTTGTTCATTCTTTTGTTCATCCCTCGTACATTGACTTTTATCCTCTCTGGATTTGTCTATCTATTCAACTACTTCTTCCCACCATCGCCTGATATGATCCCATCTACACCAAGCCGTGACCACTTCAATCCAATTGAACACTACGAATCATTGACACAGGATAAAACCACATTTGAGTTCTACAAAGGTGATTTCAACGATGCATTCGATCAATGTAAAAGGGAATCAAAGTTCATGCTGTTGATCCTCTTGGGAGATAACGATCTCTCCAATACATTCGTCAAACGTATCTTAAACAACGAAGCAGTATCCAATTTGATCAGAGAAGAGGAAATTATTGTATACATGACCCATTGTGCTCATCCACAAGGATTGGAAATCTCTCGTACAATGCGTACGAGAGCTGTCCCCGCTGCATATCTCTTGGGTAATGTTGCATCGGGACCAAGTGGCATTTCATCAATGTCTGTATGTGCTAGATTATCCATTAAGACACTCAATGCATTTGTCTCGAAGTTAAATGGTGAGATTGAAAGATACAAACCTGAATTGATTAGTAAAAGGGTTGAAATGGAGGAGCTTAAATTTGCCAGAGAGATTAGGGAGATGCAAGATAGGGCATATGAAGAGAGTTTGATTGCAGATCGTATTAAGCAAGAGGAGAAAGAACTGGAGGAAAAGAAACAAAAGGAGCAAAATGATAAGATTAATTGGGAAAAGGAACAGAAAAAGATCTTTTATGCATCATTATTGGATAAATTTGAAGGACTTGAGTCGTTACAAAAGGGTCAATATACCACCATTAGATTCAAATTACCAACTGGAGATGTCATTACACAGAGATTTTCACATTCTCATTCCCTTCATGATGTTTACGCTTTCATTGACCTAGAGTTACACTTGAAAGAGATTGATGATGAAGACAAGGAACAATTAGAGACACTCAAGGATTTGAAGACAGATGAAGACTATAACCATTCATTCAAGTTTGAATTGAACTCCCCTTTCCCAAGATATACGGTTCCTGTTGAGCAGGATAAGTTGGTTAAGGATGTGACTCAGCTTTGGCCTAATGGAAGTGTCATGTTGGAGTTCTTTACAGAATCTGACTCTGAGGAGGAGAGTGATGATGAAGAGGATGAACAAGAAAAATAAAATGAAGGTAAACCTTAATGAACATGCAAACTTCTTCAATATCGCCTCCATCTGTAGATCTACAATGTATATCTATCATCAAGCCATGTGTAAAAACAGAATATGCATTCATCTAGACGTACCCTTCATAGGCTATCAAAGAATAATCAAACATTCATGAAGCGTCAGAACACAACGAAAAAAGTAAGTCATAACATCGTCTCTTATCATCTTTTCATTCTTATTATCATCTCGTTACAATGATGAGGCACACACCAATGAATAATGTATCAAAATCGTAATCATCAAATCCCCTCATTCAATCTAACTTCAGCATCTCTTTCAACTTCTCTCTCTTGTGTTCCAGTCTGTGTAGATTGAGAACAACTAGCAGAGGAATCAACACACCAATGCTTATGGTATCCCCAAGCTTTTAGCTGACACTCCTTGGAACAATATTTTGTTCTTTTACAACGTCTGCATTTAGCAAACTGACGAGGGAATTTCTCCCATGTACCACAATCAAAGAATGCACATTGACGAACACCACTCTCAGCCTTACGACAAGAGTTACGCATGATGACACCTGACCAATAACACATATCGGAGGAGTTTGTAGCCTTGACAGTGTATTTCTCCACTAGTGGGAAAACATTGATCTGTTTAGATGCCTGTGGACATGGTGCAAGGTCTGAATCTGGTGAATGTGTTTGGAAATAAGTTGAATAATTCCATTTAGATAGATATTTTTCACGTGCTTCTCGACAAGATTTAATCTTGGCAAGCTTTGAAAGCATACATCTCTCCGAGTAAAAGCTTGTCAGCTTAATAGTGAGTTCAATGAGAGAAAATGTCTTCTCCTCACGAGATTGTCCCTGGCAACAGTTCTCAAACTTCATCAAAGAATGAAGGAGCGACTTACTCAGGCAACCATTCGAGTCGGAGGATGTGATGGAGTTTGTTTCAGAGAGTTGGGTTTGAGTAATCAGGTTGGCGTTAAGGTCGGGAAGTTCTGCAGACTTTCCCTCCTGTTGATTAGAGATCTCTTCAGATGAATTGTTAGAGACTTGAATTAGTACGTCTTGATCAGACGACTGTGTTTGTGGTTCCATTTGTGATGATGGTTGTGTAGATGATTGAGAGGCAACAAGTCTCTGACTAGCATGATGATGATGGTGTGACTGTGACTGTGATTGTTGAAGGAGCGTTTGTGTGTGAGCAGATTGTTGTTCGCTCTCATCAGATGACAAATTAGAGATAAGTTCCATCTCAGCATCATCATCAGTTTCGAGTCCCGGGGCACGAAGTTCTCTCTCGTTATCAAGAGATCCCTTTTCAAGCAAAGCTCTTAAGGAGAGATGATCAATGAAATGAGAAGATTGAAGATGCTTCTTAAGTGATGAATATTTTGAAATGAATGCCAGAAGCTGAAGAGACCAAACCACGTCATCTTCCTTTGGGATCAAGACACCACGAATGAAAAATCTTGGTGAAGTAATTGTATGGTTGATGTCATGCAGGTTCTGTTGAATATGCAGTTCAGTGACAGCTGGGATGCTGTCATCAAAGAGGTTGGGACTTGATATGTCCGAGTTATTTGTAGATGATTGATCACTCAGGTAGTGTAATAGCTCGGAATTGTCACCCAGATAATTGGCGATGACGGCATTATCTTCATAGCTTGTAAATGATTGTGATTGATTGTTGTGATTATTGGCCTTAGCCTTTTTCTCTCTCAAGTAGTTATTCTTGACGAGGGAGACAAAAGTCTCATCGAGGTCCTTGTCAGCGAGGGAATCAAAGTTCCTGCTTGCCAAGAGATAGTTATCCAATACAGTGGCGATAACTGGTATTACACCAGCTTGAACAACACGTTCACGGATCTTCTCAGTGCCTCTTGTTCCAACAAGTACCAGACATTGGAATGCCAATGTCCATTTCCACGCGATCAACGCGTCTGTCTTCTCTTCAGCAATGGTCTTTCTACCATTCTTATCTCTGGGAGCCGAATGAGATATATCCTTATGACACTCATGAAGAATACACACCAGTCTCTCGAGACCACCATCCGTGGCGAGTGTCTCGCGCACCTTGGCGGAAGACGAAGTTAGAAACGTGAGGTGATTAAGCGAGTTGATGAGAGGCCTATCACACGTAGCATCCAGTGCTCGCCGATCATAGAGATTCGTAGTGATGGATACAGCCGCCTTGTTGAGCGACACACTCTTATAGTTGGAGTCCCTCATGGTTTTGTAAGCAGCGAGCTCTCTGTCTTTGTTTGAATGTGTATGTGGGGAGGGGGATACAGCGGGTGAAGCAGTAGGGCGGTAGAGCAGGAAAGTGCAGATATATGTGGCGGTTGATCTATTTGTTAAAGTGCCTGCGATAAAAGTGGATAGTTCCCAGTTGTGTGTTCCGTTTATAGCAGTTGAGGTCGATGGGCTCTTGTTCTTCAAGCCGCCAACCTCCTGTTTGAAAAGGATGCAACGCCACTGGTTCCGGTCCGCGCGGCCAGTTCGCCACCGCGAATATTTCCGTATTAGGAAATATACCGAGAGCGACCTAGTACGTCGAAACGTCTCCGTATCATTGAGTGAGATAACGTGAGATTTCTAATTAAGTTTATTGTTGGTTTTGAGAAAGAAAGATATACAATAGGTGAGTTGGAGAAATATATAGAGGTTAAGAAAGATGGTGGGTTATCTACTTTTAGAGTCTTTGTGTGTATCTTAACACCAATGCCAGTCTTCCCCTCAAAGTGCGCAACCTCATTAATGACAGGGGATTAGCAGTGGCACTTTAAGCGACACGAACTACATTTCGAATGTTTTGAAAACACACATTGCATTATGTATTGATTCAACAATAGAAAATGAGGGTTATCTAGTAAAAATGATAATATAAACATGATTTCGAGGCATACAGTGATTTACCCATCAGTCAGACTTAGTGAGTCAGGAAGGCTGTCAAAAAACATCCACACACCACAGTCTTAATAGAATTAGTTATAGATGTTATTAGCGAGAGAATACGCTTATTTACCTTTGTTGATATCATTTTATGACTGTCATGTTAATGATGAGGATCTAAGTAATCCCAGAGATACTTTTTACTTAGACAAGTTGAAAAGTAGTAAGGTCTAAATGTCTCTGAAGAAGCCGACTCAGATGGTATAGGCCGGTCATTGATAGCTATAGATTAAGCGTTTCTAAGTGAACTGTATAAATACATTAGCAATTGAGGGCAAATATTCACAGAGTCAGGACCTTTAAAGACCTCAAACCCCAAATATATGAAATACCACCACACACTATAACCATTGTGGTCATTGTGGTCTAAACAGATGTCCTCTTGGCTGCGTCCAGCGCCACAGGCATCTCGCGTTTTTAAGCAGCAAAAGATTAACAAGAGCTTTGTTCCCTCATAACTACCACCTACACTACTAAGCGAACATCAACACAAACACAAACACACAAAGAGATCATCGCCATGTCTCTTAATGTCGTGCCTCCGGATGGTGATGTCGAGACTAGAGCTGCCTTTACCGGTCGCTCTTCTTCCCTCGTTGATCGCATTGGCGGCGAGCCAAAGACTCAGAGCTCCCCATTGCTTTCATCAACACCAACAACCGTTTCAAAAGTACTCGTCAGAGCTTATCCGTACTTTGTCATCTCTGATAAACTTCTCAGTATCTTGACATGGACAGATGATGACGTCTGGCTTAGTATGCTTGTTGTTGCTCTTTACGCAACGGTAGTTCTCTACTTTGAAGTTATCATCACTTATTTCGGTCATGTTTCAGCAGTTGTACTGCTCGTTGGATATTCTCAGCTTAGCAAACACGTTGATGAAGTCGTTACGACAAAACCAACACTCGATGATATTGTTCATCTCCTCACCACGCTCAATGTTAAGGCTGACCTCTTTTTAAACCCAATCACATCACTCGCCTTGACATCTTACGATATCAAGCGTATCCTATTCACAACTGTTTTCCTCTCTCCACTTTACGTTATGATCACCTATATCTTATTCACACCACGCAGCTTCTTACTCAGCTTTGGAATCTTTGCACTCACTTACCACTCAACTTTCTCACGGACAACACGCAAGATGCTCTGGAAATTCCGTCTCGTGAGACTTTTATCTTTCTACTTGACAGGATTGGACTTTGGTGGTATCAACATAAATAGAAGTTCTGGAATCTTTGCCGCTGTTAAACGTGCTAATGAGAAAGTTGGTATCGTCAACAAAGATGGTAAACCGATCCTTTTCACTTATGTTCTCTTTGAGAATCAACGTCGTTGGCTTGGTATTGGATGGACTCCAAATTTGCTCAGTTATGAACGTACAGCATGGACAGATGAATTCCTTAATGAATCTTCTCCAACTGATAAGTTCCAATTACCCGAGACTGAAGAAGCATCAGGTATGATGTGGAGATGGGTTGATAAGACCTGGCGTCTTGACTTGACTAATGATGGATCTATTCAATTACCAAGTTCGAAACCTAAAACTACTGCAAATCCATCATCTGATGATGGATACATCTATTACGATAATACTTGGAAGAAACCATCAACAGAGGATTCATTCTCTAAATATACTAGAAGAAGAAGATGGATTAGAACAGCTGAACTTGTGCCGATCAATGCTCCAAAGACACAAAGAACTCCATCATTAACAGAACCACTCTCTGTGGGACAAGACACTGCTATTCCAATCACAGAGGTTACAAACGTTCAAGCTAGTGGGTTGACAGATTCTAGTAAAGAGAACACACCAAAGAAGAGAAAGAGTATTAGATTTGATGATAAGCCTACAATCTTGGAGAGTGTTAAGCTGTTACAAGATGAGAAAGAGAAAGAGAAAGAGAAAGAGAAAGAGAAAGAGAAGGAGAAGGAGAAGGTGAAGGCTTCCTTGGATAATGCCATTGAAGATGCTACAGAGCCAGAAGTTAACCTCGATACAACAGAGGAGATCATTACCAACCAAGTGTCTGATAAAAAGAATGATTAATATGTGGCGTGTTCACATCTATTCGATATGCAGCTGTTTCAACTTTAAACTTAAACAACATACAATGCACATAAATGAAATCCCACACTAGCTCATGTACAGTCTACAACATAGCAACCACATATCTTTTTTCGAATGCTTTTTTATTTATTTGACAAAGCACTTGATTTAACCGATATTACACAAAAAAGCAACCATTTCTTCGAAAAAAATCATGACCTTGTTTATATTTTCCTTTTTCAATCGTACAAACCAACCCAAGTAAACTTAGATGGTGGTGATCTCCAAAGTAGATGGAAGAGCCTGGGTGACCTTCTTAGCCTTCTCCTCGTCGTTAAGGATGAAAGTGTAAAGGTGCTTGGAACCTCTAACCTTGAACTTGGTCTGCTTGATAACCTTACCGGCAGCGTTGACCTTCTTGTTGGTCTTGATGGAAGCAGAGGTAACGTCAGCTCTCTTGGTCAACTCCAAAAACTGCTTGGTGTCCTTGATTTCTCTCTATTCTTTTGTTAGTACTCCGTTTCAATAGATATGTATCTAATTATATGTCAAAACTGAGAGAAGCTCACACTGCACGTATTCATTCAACTTCATTTAGATCCTCTTCATCCATCTTGACTCTCCTCCATCCATCTCCACTCTCATTGACATAGACCTTGTATACTCTGTCATAGTCTGCGTCTTTGGGCCATAATTTTCGTGCAGTAATTCATTCTCTCAATCTGATGATTCTGGCAGTACGTACAGCCATTGTTGTGATGTGTGTATATGGTGTAGAACCTCCCTTTAACACTAGTACCTTCTGTGCGCTTTGGTGTTGATCATTTCCAGATTTTTCAGCGACTCGTCGAACCGAGAACTATGAGAGATGTCCGGATGTTTTGGATGGGAGCAGTCACAATTATTTTTATTTCCATATTTGGGAGTTTTTTTATCTTATTTCGCGAAATCGTTTTATTTCCGGTAGTGGGGCGGCTGTTCTCGGTTATTAGCGGATTTTGATATGGGAAAGAGATAAGTTGACACATTTCCCCTGATTAAGATCTGTATCGGTGCGTATATCGATCGAGGCTTGGCCCTTGAATGATGCTGTTACTGCTGGGTACCTCGATACATAGCTACAAAAGAGTGTTTCTATCATTGTTGCTTTGTAAAAATGCATTCCATGAAAACCAGTCAGTGTGGTATATACTCATTAGTTCGAAGTTTGAAGTCAGATATCAATATCAAACAACGTCCTCCATTTCCACATCTTCTTCTTCTTCCTCATCTTCCTCCTCCTCATCTTCTCCACCGAGTTCGCCAACCTTCTTTGCTCTCTCTTGGTCTTTCAATTCCTTGTACTCTTTCTTCAAGGCGTATTTGGATAAATATGGACCTTTCTTAATCAAGACGGCAATCTTATCAAGGACTTCCTTAAGGTAAACTTCGGGTTGCTTTGTACGCTCCTTAAGACCCTTAAGAGACCAATAATCGTATTGATCGAAAAGCTTGAATAAGAGATCGAGCAAATCTTTCTCTGGCATACGAATGGATCTGTTTTCTCCTCTGTTCTTCTTTGGGTCCTCTTTCTTCAAGAAAGTAGAAGTATCTGTCTTCATTGTAAGACCAGCATTACTGAGAGACACACCAGAATGCTCTTTAAGCAAAGTAACAGATGGTCTTGGTTCTTGTCTAAAGTATTGACTTCTTTGAGCAATGATGTTCTTATAGTTTGGATCCTTGATTGAAGGTGTTACTGTTGCCTCATGAACAATGGTACCTCTCATAGCTGTTTGCTTCGGAATAGTCTTGACGAATGGAATCGTCTTCTCAGTACCATCTTTGTTCTTATACTTATTGAATCTTCTCTTCTTACGTTCCAAGAACCTCAATCTTCTCTGGAATTCCTTTTGCTCTAAGGTTAATTCCTCTTCTGGTTCTTCCTCTTCTACTGGTTCATGACGAATTGGTGCAGCGACAGTCTCAGGGATACCTGGAATCGTAGCCGTTGACGTTTCAGACTTGACAGGTTGAGGTGGATCACCTGGTTTTGGTCTCTTGTAATTCTTCTCTGCAAAGACAAATTGGTTCTCAACAGTGGCACGACTCAATTGTAGATCGTAATTATGTGGAAGTTCATGTACTTCTGGTGTGTCTTCTAATTGAAGCTTCATCGTTGGTGGTTCCATGTTCTTTTTGATTCTGATCTTACCTAAAGTTTGCCCCTGCATGGCCTCCTTATCCTTCCAGATGGAAGCTAGGAATCGTGGAACACGTACAAGCCATACTTTCTCATCCTGATGTGTCAAGTCAAAGTTAAAGGATTCAGCGTATTGGGTGGCGTCGTTAGCATCAATAACCTCCGCAGTATCGGACAAGAACTCCTCTTCATCGGAGTTATCATTCTCCTGTTGCTGCGCAAGTACCTGCTGCGCCTTATTAGCATCAGGAGCCGCTGGTGGATCACCAACTTTGGCCGTGGCAGTAGTCTCACTGGTCATGGCCGGTTAGTTAAAGATTGAATACTGTTGATGACGTTTGGTGGAGACATTCAGAGATCTTCATTTTTGTATTTGGTTGTTTTGGTTTCGCGATAAACAAAGTCCTTAGTTAAACAGTTTGATGGACTTTAAGAGATACAGAACGATACTATCTTCAATCCACAGAGCTTAATAAAGAGACCTAGACAAACAATGATCTCCACTGATAAACCTGTTTTGAAAAAACGCAAACTTGAAGACGAAGAAGATGAAAAGGACACAACGAGTGTGCTTCCGGACACACCGTCAGACCTCATCATCACCACTTATGACATCTCCAAATCTCACAAGATCGACACATTACCGATGAAGGCCAATCGATATATCAAACACATATTGTCACTATGGGAGACATCAACACAAACACCCGAGTTGCTTCTTGAAACGAAAAAATCGCTGTTCCCTATGCTTGTTAAGCTACGAAAGTCTACACTGACAAACGAGGCATTAACATCTCTTCTTACAATCCTTTATCATATGCAACGAGGTGAATTCATGAGGGCAAATGAAAGTTATATGAAGCTTAGTATAGGTAATGTTGCTTGGCCAATTGGTGTTGCTAGTGTTAGTATTCATAGTCGAAAATCTCAGGCAAAGACAGAAGAGGGACAAAAGGCTATGATTATGTTGGATGAAACCACTAGAAAATGGATTACAGCTGTTAAAAGACTCATTACATTCAAGGAGAAGTACACTGCAGAGATTGAAAAGAGAAGCTAGTAGTTGATAGCTCTCTGGATCTACATTATTACAGTAAACTGAAGTATCTTTTGAACTGTTGTTCTTCACAACAGAAACCAAAAATGTCCATTGATTAAAACAATCATTGTAGCAATATCATTAAGTATATCATCGTCACGCCCGATCTGATCCCGCTTTGCTATCATCTTGATCTTGAACATCATACCTTCCATCATCTTCATCATCACTCCTGCCATTAACACCAATGAGTTCCCCCCACTCCATCAATTGGAAAATCAAGCTCATATTTGGACTGATTTCAGGAGCACGTTCCTTAAGCATATTATATGCCTCGTTGAGATTAATATGATGCATTTTCATGAACAATGCGACGATGACAGATGCGGAACGAGAGACTCCACATTGACAATGAATAAGTACACGATGGTTTTGAGATAGATTTTCAAGGATGACATCAGTGAGAAATGGGAGATCGGGACAAAGTTTTGATGTATGTGTCCATGGAACGTAGTAGTATGTGGTGTTGTTATAGGTATAATGTGAGATACACAAAGTGGAAGGTGGTGATTCTTTGACATTTGGTAGTGGAGGGCTTAATTCACGAGCAACGTTGATCACTAGGTCATATTTTTCCAATTGATCAAGTTTTGGTTCGGAATAAAGGAAAAGGTTTGGAGGAAGTACACATGCGGGCCCATTTGGATAAGCGTTCATCTTTGATTGATCACCTTCATCAGAGATTTGAAATGATGAGAGATCACGAATAAGTGTTTGCGTCTTGAGAACGTCCCCAGTGGGACCAACACTGTGTGGGAATGTACGTAATGTAGATGTTGAAGAGTGAGATGATCTCTTATCAGATGAGACCGATGAGGCAAAAGGTCCCGTAGAATCATTTGGTGTAGCTGGAACCAAAGGGGATGATGTTATAGGACTACTTGAGGAGAAACTGGGTATGCTATTGGTAGATGAAAGTTTGCTTCCACCAGATGACTTGGAACTTTCGTTATCAGTTGGAATTGCAAGGGACAAAGTTGCCCTTCTTTGTAAGTTTTGTGAAGTACTGCTCTGTTGTTGTTGTTGTTGTTGTTGTTGTTGCTGTTGGAGTTGTTGTTGTTCACCATCTGTGCCTCTCGAAATAGAAGGATGTCTAAACATTTGATGGGTATTTTGGGTACTAGTCGGTGTGTGGATTGCATTAGAAGGTGAAGGGAATGGAGCCGGTGATGAAACTCTAAAGTTCGGGTCTCTGGGTGAGCGTGCCGTGAAGGGCATGGGCACGGGCATGGGCACGGGCACGGGTGACATGGGAACCGTTGTGGAAGGTGTTCGTACCGCTGATCTCAACGTTGTAGTGGAATGTGGTGTATTAGAGTCGAACCCAGATGCAGATACGGTGTTACTCTTGTTGAGTTGTAGGGAAAGATTCTTAGTGTTTCGTTTAGACTGCGGGCTTGTGGACTGGGAAAGTGTCCTGAACGAACCGAAGGAAGAGTCCGGATTACTCATGCTTCTCTGAAATGTCAAGAGATATTTATGTAAAGAGTGTTGTTGATGCGAGCGCGTACCTGAAAAGTGCAGTGAGATGGATGTTTCAAGATGGGATGAGCACTAGGATATGTGTGTAAGGGTAGGACAAAGCAGATGATTTGATAGGCAGACTTGGACCAGGCGGGTATGCTATTAATGATGGTGGTTGTGGCTGTAGTGGTTGTGGTGGTGGTAACCGCGGAGGTATCCCCCAAGGATGGGCTCTTGATGTGTAATGCCTAATTGGTAGGTGGTAGTCCAGTTACCGTGTGCTCCTGTGAGTGGGGAGGGCGGCAGAGAAGATAGAAGGGAACGGAGCGGGCGGCAAACCAGGTCAGGTAAGAGATGACACTGGGCGGTAAGGGACAATTTTCAACTATCTTGTGAAAATGGGAAGTTTATATGTAAAGGTCCGCTAGTTGCAGAGATTCTTGTTAAATTAGATTGAAAGAGGATGGGGCTAAAGTGCCTCTCTGTTTATATTTAGAAAGTGACGTCCGCGATGTTTTACTGTGCGATTCGGCAATCAGAACTTTATTTCGCGAAAAGTTTACATTGAAACCAAAACAGAGAAAACAAAAAAAAAAAAAAAAAAAAGGAGCCTTAAAATCCCGAGATCACGTGACACGAATTTATTTTTTTGGATGTTCACGTGATCATATGATCACGTGACTGTGACCAGTATGCACGTGATCAGCGGGCATGCACGTGACCCAAATAACGAACAATCTATCTACACACTCTCTATTAACGACTATCAATATGCAATTCATAGCTAATATATACACGATAGTCAAATGCAACTGCTAAAAGCGAAAACAAAACAATAAGAGCAAGTAACATATTTTCAAACCCAATCAATAATCCCTTCATCAACCCATGAAAATGAATAATAACAACAACACAACAACAATGTAATGGATTCAACTCACTTGAGAAGACCATGCATGATACCGTAGCCAACGGTAATGACAACAATATATGCCAAAAGAGAAGCTGGAACACCTCTAGTGATAAATGTACCAACGTTTAAGTATCTTCTTCCTACTTGATCCGTCATAGAGATGGCAGTAACATTAGGGAATCCAGAAGATGCAAGTCCCATACCACAAGATGCGAGTAAAGCAGTACCAAAGATCAAGACTGGAGATGCCTTCTTATCAGCTAAAGAATCACCAATCTCCTGAACCAATGGGATAATGATGATGGCGGACACTGTATGAGATACAAATGTACCAATGACAAGAATCAGTAAACCAAAAATGATAAGAATGACCCACACATCATAATCCATAATCTTTCTTTGTAAAGCACCAGCAATGGTGGAGAGCAAACCAGAAGATGAAACAGCTTTACCAAGGGCAAGGGATCCCATAGCAAGCACAACGATTGACCATGGGAAGTTATTCATATCAGAAGTGGTTAAAAGACCTGTACCAAAGAACAAGACAAGTGGGATAACAGCAATTTCACCAGCATCACCAAAGGCACTTTCAATCTTTGTCAAGACACACCATAAGATAATGGTCATAATGAAGACAAACATGATAAACCATTGTTTCAAAGTGAATTTCTCACGAATTGGACGAACTTTGGCAACTTTATGAGTATTGAGTTTAAAAGTCAAACAGAGCATCAACCAAACAAGGACAAGTGCAATGATAGAGACTGGAACAGCAGTACCTAACCATTGACCCCAACCAATACCATATGGTGTGAGATAATCCATTGCGACAACGTTTTGTGGTGAGGAGATTGGAGAAGCCATACCGGCAATGTTACATGCAAGGGCAACACCAAGGATTAAAGCCTGAGCTAATGGGGCATCATGTGGTAATTGACGCAAAATGGTGGAGAGTAAAGAGTAACATAACACCGGTGTGGCAACGTTGGAGATCCACATGGATAAAAACAATGCAACTGACATGATGGCAAGCAAGATATATCTTGGTCTGTCACCTGGAAGGGCAAGGATATAAGATGCTGCAATTCTAGCAATGTTATACTTGGATAAAGCGGCAGCAAGGGCAAAACCACCGAGAAGAACCATAATAGTGGATGACCACATCATGGATAAGACGTAAGCAGATGCCTTCGAGGCAGATTCAACATGACCATCGGAATCCTTGATGACTCTAAACAAGACACACAAGAGTGGACAAAGTAAAGAAGTAGCAAACAATGGGATGGCTTCAGTGGCCCAAAGTAGAGCGACACATGCCAAGAGAGCCATGCATCTATGTTCAGCCTCATCGTTGAAAGTTGGAACAGCGAGAAGAATAATGGTGACAATGATGATAAAGATCAACTTGTAAGTTCTTGCAGTGTTGAAGAACTTTGGCAATTTGAAATTTTCAATCTTCATGTGTTTGTTCTTGATTGAGAATGGTAGTTTCCATGTGTAGTATTCCAAATCGAACAACTCATGTTCAGAGCCGGCATTAGTAGTGATACCCTTAATATCAGCACGGTTTTCAGCACGGTTTTGCAAGGCAACCATTTCTTTCCACACTGTAGTTCTTTCCCAAACAATGTGCTCCTTGACGTGGGATGTCAATTCGGCACGACAAGTGTCCAATGCTCTTGGACGACCCGTGGCGGAGGCATACACTGCGACAATGGTCCTTAGTCTATCCTCAAGGGCCATATCTGTGCGAGCGGAAAAAGTGTATGAATGCTCGTAAAAGACGTTGGTGCTGAAAAGAGTATCACGAAGGTTGGTACCCATTGTCTTATCAAACTTCTTTGTGATTTTGGAGAATCCAAGACGATTAAGTTCGATGAAAGCCTTCAACTGAGACAATTCGATAAAGAGTTGAGTTGATCTCTTCTTGATGGAAATTTGTGTCTCCATATCAAAGTCAGCATCGGACAAGAGTGCAGAATGCTGAGAGAAAGAATGATCATCGTCATCATCTTCATCCTCAACGTCTGGAACAGGGGTATGTTCATGGTAGACAATTTCTCCCTTTTTTGTAACCTCGACGGGTAAGTTGAAAGAGTTTGCAGTATGAAGAACCTCTTGAGTGATGGAGGATTTGCGTGAAAGGATGGATCTAGAGTCATCCATAAAGTCATTAGAAGCAACGTAAATCTTGTTGACCTCAGCCTCTGACATTAGAGAGTTGTAACCGATGAGTACCTCAGCTTCTTTAAGCTTAAAGAACTCTTCAATCTTAGCCAACTCATCTTGCAACTTTGAAAGGAAGATTTGCTTTGGATCATGGGAACCACTAGCAGAAGTGGATGTGTTTGTCTGTGATTCCAAATCATCCATCTCATAAGTGGTTTCATCAACAGCACTCTTCTTCTTGAACACTTTCATGAAGCCCGAGAGTTTATGACCGTCATTGGACGACTCGGCGTCATCTGTAGAGGAACCGGCCTTAGCCGTAGAGACACCATTATCAGAGGTGGATTGACCGAGTTGCTCGGCCTGGAGGGCATAAATGGTCTTTTTAAGACCAGTATAGTTAATATACTTCTCCTGCCACTCGGGAACGGCGTTGTACTTGAGCGAGAGCGAGAACTTCATTTGCCGAGTACTTGTGTAGAGTGGAGTATGGATGAAGAAGTCAAGCAGGAGGAGAGAAAAGAAAAGAAATAGAGAACGAAAGAAACAGAGGGTTATAGAAGCTAGTGAAATAGCAGATCACAGACAACCGCACTGAGGGGCGGGCCGAGAAGGAGGTTTTATAGAAAATCCAGGATTCCCGCGGGAGGGTGAGAAAATTGTGCGCCAGGACGCACCGCACCGTCTCTTTTGGGGGCGGAGATGTGCCTGTCTCTGCCTGTGGGCTGTCTGCCGGTAGGCAGCCTGCCTGCCTGGGCCGTGTGCCTAATCTTTTCCCCGGACTTGGGACCTGAGCATTGAAGGGTCCATCTCTATGAGCCAAGGACACTAAAGCATCACCAAGCGTGGCCCCTTACACTTCTCAACGGTCCTCTTGGCCTGCAGCCCGTCATCGCCAGACGTGGCAAGAGCTCACACGACTACAAAGATTGCTTGTGTGTCCGGCTCAGGTAACTCGTCACACGACCGTCCAAGCGTACCAAGACTTTGCCTGCTTCTAAGTGCTCGGCATTCGCCAAGCACTGAGTACTAATTGATGGCCCACGTGGCCCTCAGTAGTTTCTCCCTTTTTTTCGCGAAAAAGAAAAAGAGAAAAAAAAAAAGAAACTTTTAAAACGGGAAAAAAGGAAATGAAACACACGTGATGTGGCACGTGATATGGATACAGTTGCTTTATCACGTGATATATTTAAACTAGCTCTATCACGTGACATGTTTAAGGAGCTTTATCACGTGATCATCAAACAAGTCAGTAAACTATACACATCTATATCTATTTCAGCATCTGTCAAGTCATGATACTTCTACATCTTCAAGACTGAGAGATATCGTTCATCATTAATCTAGCACATCGAATCATAAGATCAGCTTCGATTGCTCGTTTCTAACACTAGCAAAGAGATCATTGTCTGCAAGTACCTTTATCTCCTCTCTTGCAGCAGTAGCCTCTTTACTCTTGCCAATCTTATCCATAACTTTCTCATACCCTTCCAAAAAAGTCAGATGCTTCACATATTCCACCTCTGGAGTCAATTCAGCGTCAGATGACCCAGATGGACCATTAACCTTATCAACCCACAACCCATTTTGTGTGTTGTTATACTTAGCATAGTAATTGTCTAGGGCATTGACCCAACTCTTCAACTCCTTATCATAGTAATAGACCCGATTTCCATCCAGCCATACAACAACAACACCATTACGCAGTTCAACATCCAATATTCTCGAGCTTAATTTGATACTCTTCCCAACAACGACATCCTCATAGTGTAACATCGGAGCCATCGACACTTTCTTCTGTATTTTCTTCCCCTTAACAACATCAAACATATGAACCATATAATCATCAGTTATCACCACAACGATATTCCCTTCTGAGGCTAAGAATGATACGTTTGCATCAAGCTCAATTCGTGGACATAGTGCTCTACCTGACTTTGAAAAGGTCAATAACGCACCGTTAGCAGTGGCCAATGCCCAATATTTCCCCAATTGACCCGTTATACTAATAACACGATCAGGGATGTAATGTTCAATCACCTGAACACCATCCTCATGAGAGATCAATTCAGTTGGTTGATCCTCCTCCGTCTCATCATAGTTCAGCACGTGCATAGTTGCATGATGACTAGTGTGTGGGTCTTGAAGTCGTTTATAAACAATATTGGTGTCTTCATACACTGGTATGTTTTTGATGATGGAATGATGCTTCGTCTTGCGCTTTTTGAATAAGGTCTCCTCTTCGGAACTCATCTCCTCATAGTTGACAATTTCATCTCCTTCATCCTCGCCTTCCTCCTCTTCAGGCGAAGTCTTCTTGATAAAATATGGATTCACAGACGTTTGTAAACCGAATTTTGGAAGCGTATATGGTGTATGTGACAGTAACCTTTTCGAAGATTTCACTGATTTGTCTGTAGTGGTTATAGATTTGTTAGTCCTGGATACCAACGCAGCCTCTTTAAACTTGTTCGTGGTGGAGTGTGATGCGGTAGATATCAGAGTTGGCGCAACACGTTTCTTACCATTGGTAACCACAGCACGATTAAGCTTCTTCGTATCAGATGGTTTTGGCGATTGGGTTGTTGTAGTAGTCCTGTTTTTCAAATCAGGCTTTTGAGGTGTTGGTGGTGTTGAAGCCCTTGCTGATGGTGATTGTGATGCTTGTTTCTCTAGTTGTGACTTCTCAAGACTCATAAGACGATCCATGTGCTGGTCACTCAAAGTCTTTGCAAATTCAGCAGCCTTATCTTCCAAGATCAATTGACTTGTACTCTCGGGGAAGATCATACTGTCCTTGTCGACACCATACTTGTTCAACAGCTCATCATTTTTCTCAGATGATACACGAGTACCAAGCTCACCTGGTTCAAACCGTACCACGGAGATAGTACCGTCAAGAGAACTAACAAACAGACTCGATCCATCAGGGGTCCAGCATAAGTCTGTGATTGTTTTCATCGAGAACTCTTCGAATACAACAACAGGTCTTGGATACATGTTGTTCCAAATGGCAAGACTCTTGTCATGCCCCGCTGTAGCGACAACTGAAGAGATCTTCTTCTCCTTTGAAGCACCGGGCGATTCAACTTCATAAAGTACTGGTGAGAAGCTCGCTACTTCACACGGGTTATCATGTCCAATCAAACTGATATCAGAGTCCCAACTACCTCTACTAATGATGGCAACAGATGACACTGGTCCATTAGTGGCATTCGGCGCAGCAATGTATTGGCCATCTGGGGACCATGAAAGTCTTCTGTAATAAGTCGTGAGTGGGGACTTCTTGAATGGCTGAAGCACTGTACGTTCAATTGAGAAGGAAAGTTCAGAACCTTTGTGATATCTAAAGATTCTCACAGATCTATCATCTGAACTTGTGGCAAAATACTTATTTGCCGGGTCGAAAACCACACCTTTCACAAGTGACTGATGCACATCAAACCTCTTAATCTTTTCGAAAGTGGTTCCATTCCAAATGATAATGGATCTATCCAAACCAACCGATACCAAAATGCTCGAGTCTGGGGCCCATGCAATGTCCTGTATATCATTCTCATGTGCCACAACTCTCTTCGTCACTTTCCAATGCTCTAGATTTTGTTCACCAAACACAGGAGCAGCATCGTCATCCTTTTCCCAGATAAGTAACACTTTGTCATCGGAACCAGATGCGAGGAAACGACCATCGGGTGAGAACTTGACCACGGTAACAGCACCTGTGTGTCTGGCCATACTGCACAGAGGGCGACACACGGAGGAGTCAAAGGGAATCTTCTCGTTTTGATACTTGAGAATATCTGCTACAGACCAGATTTTGACGTTTCCATCTAATCCTCCCGATGCAAGACGGGTACCATCCGGGCTCACACTGAGGGAGTACACTTCATACTTGCGCTTCTCCTCTGTGTTAATATGTTAGTGATGCCATTGCAAGGAACGAAAAAGAGGGGAAGAACGTACCTGTGTGGTTCAGCCACGGGAGCTTGAGAATGTACATCCTTTGCTGACTGGTAGTTTAATCTATGGACAGCTGTGTAGCATCAACACATTGTTGTTCAAGTTCAAGTTCAAGTTCGAGTTCGAGCGCGACTTGGGGTTCGGCTCATCTCCACAACTTGACTTTGTCTCTAAAACACAATAGACACATAGTACTGCTATCAATGAAGCTTAGAACGTTAGCATCTACGCATGAAACCTTCCATGGTACACCCGATGACTGTCTAAAGCTTGAACTACAGCAACACACTGATAAACTCGCGACGTTAGATACATCTGAGTACACTTTCCCCAGTCTTCACGCACCACCAACGACGTATGCCTGTCGTTCACAAACCATCACAACGAGGATCCACTGGCTCGATAATAGTTCATTGCTGACTGTGTCTACAGATAATGCCATTCGTACCTACATCCCGCAACCAACGCTCCTTACTGATGATGATTCCCATCTACTCCCCTTCACGCGACACATCCATTCCCATCCAATAATCACCACAGCGATCCATCCCTCTGCAAGCGTGTACGAGGGCGTATGTCCCATACTAGTATCTTGTAATGAAACCCCGCTGAAACTACTTGATCTGATACCCCATGCGGAGGATGGCAAGGCTAGTGTGTTGAACAGTTACGATACGATGTGTCCGCAGACTGAGAAGTTTCGAAAGATTCACTCGTTGGCGTTCACACATGGAGGTGCGAGGGTTGTGGGTGGGAGGGATAAAGGTATGGCTATGGTGTATGATATTGATAGAAAGGATCCGATTGGTGAAGTTGAGGTTGTTAGTCGTGGCATTGTAAGTTGTTTGTCGACGGTTAATGGAGACGAGATGGATGTCTATGCTGGATCATTGAGTAATTGGGTTTCAAGAGTTGATAGAGATGGTCTAAGAGTGATGGAGGTCAAAATTGATCATGGAAACGGTGTATCACAGATAATAGAGGCAAAAAATGGGAGATTTGTGTTTGTAAGGATGAGAAATTCCGATGTCATCTCTGTGATGGATGTCAGGATGGGGATGAAAGAAATTGATACTCTTTCTGGATCTCCCCATGAATCTCAAAGACTATTCGGTGATTGTCTGGCAAACTCACAGGGTCTCATTACTGGAACATCCCAAGGTCATATAAACTGGTTTAAAGATGCAGAGATCCCAGAATCGACAGTAATGTCTTACAAAGTGGAAGATGCGCCTATTCCAGCTATTGCGGCACACCCATCAGAACCTTCATTGATAGCATATGGTGTTGGTGAACACAACTTTACAACACCTGGAGTATATATAGCATTGATTGAATAGAAAACTTTGTGGTCTTGAGTGTTTATTCATATAAATAAATAGATATATGGTCAAGCGCTTAGTCAGCTTTTTTTTTTTTTTTTTTGACTAACTTTCAACATTTGACATAAAAAGCTCATCTCTCCCCACATTTTTGTCCATGTAATCGGTTGATTTGGTACAACCATGTTCAAGAAGAGAACTGTCAAGGGTTCTATCCGTGCCAAACCGATAAGGCGAGACTCAGAATCGTCTGGTTCTGACTCCGACTCCGACTCCGATGATGGAGCTGTGATAGTCAAGAAGCCAAAGACATCATCAACATCATCAACCACAGCCACAGTTTCGTGCACAACCACATCTAAAGATACCTCTCTCACGAGGAATGATGCGATAACTAAAGTGGATACACTCAATCAAGAGATTATCGATCGTGAACGACGTGCTAAGGAAACGAGCACGACTGGAGGCCTCGCCACTGAAGAAGGACCATCCGCCACTGGAGATGGAACATACAAGGGACAACAGGGTTATGCTACTTTTATCAAACCATCTTCTACAATGGATAAGATTGGACCAAAGAAACAGAGTTCGAATATCAAGAGCACTACGGTTTTTGATTTTGCAAGGGATATCTGTAAGGATTATAAACAAACGGGGTTTTGTGGGTATGGTGATAGTTGTAAGTTTTTGCATGCTAGGGATGATTTCAAAGCTGGATGGAAGCTGAATAAAGAATGGGATTTGGACGGTAAAGAGAAAGAAAAGGATGATAAGGAGAATATTGGTGATGTGCCGTTCAAATGTGTCTTGTGCAAGGAAGATTACAAGAGCCCTGTTAAGACCAGATGTGGCCATTATTATTGTGAGAAGTGCTTCTTGGAAAGATACAAGAAGATCAAGACCTGCTTCATTTGTGGGAAGGATACGAATGGTGTAGTGGTTCCTGCGAGGGGTTTGAAAGCGCTGCTCGGGGAATGACTCTATGACTAATGAATGGATGAATTATCAATCGTGTGTGTATGTGTATCTCTGTAACTGAAGTAGCAGCTATGGTGGATGACAAGCATCGGTTATAGAAGAGCATGATAAGGTGTGATAAACTAAAGCTGACTGACAACCACCGAATATGGCTTGCGATCGCTGTTAGATGTCGATAGATGACACACTTGGCTTGAGATGCGCGGTTGCCTTCCAGTAACTAACTAGTGCACACTAGTTGGACGGCCCATATATCCACACCGTGGCATGGCGGTAAGATACCCACCGTCTGCCCCACCAATGTGTCAGGTATCTATCCATCCAAAGATACCGAGTCTCTCCACCAGCTAGTGACCCATCTGTAGTCAAACTAGAGAGGATTGAAGTCACCACGTTTTCCCTCGCTTAGCCTACGCTAGCCGCTTATTCCCGCTCTCCTCCGCGCTCTCCTCCGCGCATGGGCGGCGGTTCGGGAATTGAGTCACCGACAGCGCGGAAAAGAGTATAAAAGGGTTGGCCCTGGCGTCTAGCTTTTACTTCCACGCGCACATCTTGCACTGTCATATACTTTAACGTACATCACACAAAGACACTATGGTTGCTGCTGCCAAGGACTTGTCGCATCTCCTCTCCAACGAGGCTAAAGCCAGAAACCCATCGGCCTTGAAGACGGCTTTCAAGTACTACGGAAAGCCAGATATTGTCTTCCTCGGTGGTGGTCTTCCATTAGCCGATTACTTTCCATGGAACAAGATCACCACTGAGTCGCCAGCTGCTCCATTCGCTAAGGGTATCGGTGCCGCCCCAGAGACTGATGATGAGAAGGTTGTCGTTGACCTCGTTAAGTTCAACAAGGACATTACACACGAGAAGGATATCCCACTCGCTAGATCTTTGCAATACGGCTCTACTGAAGGTCAGAAGGAGTTGATTGATTTCTTGAAAGAGCACACTAAGATTGTTCATAATGTGCCATATGATGATTGGAACCTGATCACCACAATTGGTAATACTGAGGCTTGGGATTCCATCCTTAGAACTTTCTGTAATAGGGGAGACACCATCCTTGTGGAGTCTCACACTTTCCCATCTGCCCTCGAGACATGTCGTGGTCTCGGCGTTAACACTTTCCCAGTTCCTATGGATGACTTTGGTATCGTCCCAGAGAAGTTGAAAACCTTGATGGATTCTTGGGTTGGTCCAAAGCCAAAGTTGTTGTACACCATTCCAACTGGTCAGAACCCAACTGGCTCCTCTTTGAGTCCAGAGAGAAGAAGAGCCATCTACAAGATTGCCCAAAAGCATGATTTCATTATCTTGGAGGATGAGCCGTACTACTTCTTGCAAATGGATGAGTACACACAAGACACTTCAGCTAGAGAGAGCAAGGGTGTCCACTCACACAAGGAGTTCATCTCTGCCCTTGTTGATTCCTTCATCAAGATTGACACTGAAGGTCGTGTCGTCAGATTGGATTCTTTCTCCAAGGTTCTTGCCCCGGGTACCCGTTTCGGCTGGATTGTCGCCCAGGATGCTTTCTTGGAGAGAATCGTCAGGCTTCATGAGGTCACCATCCAGAGTCCATCCGGTTTCACTCAAGCCATTGTGAACGGTCTATTGCAGAGGTGGGGACAAGAGGGTTACATTGATTGGCTTATTGGTCTTCGTGCTGAGTACACCCATAAGAGAGACGTTGCTATCGACTCTATTGTCAAGCACTTCCCATCTGAAGTTGTTCACTTCACCCCACCAGTCGCCGGTATGTTCTTCACCGTGCACTTTGATGCTTCAAAGCATCCAAAGTTTGCCACTGAATTCGGCTCTGACCCATTGAAGGTTGAGAATGCTTTGTACGAGGCTGGTTTGGCCGAGGGTTGTCTTATGATTCCAGGTTCTTGGTTCTTGTCAGAAGGTCAGTCTGTACCACCACAGGAGGTTGCCGCTAAGGAGAAGAGCACTTCTATCTTCTTTAGGGGTACTTATGCTGCTGTCCCTCTTGACCAGTTGGCTGCCGGTTTGCAGAGATTTGGTACTGCCGCTTCTAAGGAGTTTGGATTCTAAGTCAGCCCAACCATTGCTAATTGCTAATTGTTAGAGATAAAAAAAATAAGAAGCTGGAGGGCCGGACCGTCATTAATTACGTGTTGGTGTGAACTTTTAGTTCTATATAGAGACTTTTCTTCAAACGTCATACTTGATATTCTTTTGTATGTGTGGTTGAGTGTAGTTGTTAGCCGAGAAAAAAGACCCTTAATCCGACACAAAGACGTTATATTAACCAACGAATATGCAATGACTGTCTTTGCCTGAGCTAGGATATGGTGATATACGGCAAACTGACCACTGTAAAGTCGTGCAGCTTACTAACTTATCCGCAACCAGGTACTTTATTCAGCCCCGGATTTTTCGCGAAATGACAGAATTCCGACGTGAATCGGAATTTCGTCATATCGATTTTGTGGCAGAGATCAAAGTGCACCAGCTTCTTATAAAGTTGGTTCCTGGCCCTTACATGATGGATCGTACAAGTTAACACACTACTCCACTACGGGGTAGGGTATCAAAGGTAT
The DNA here is from genome assembly GCA_022641835.1 of Petasospora fabianii. Classification (NCBI taxonomy): domain Eukaryota; kingdom Fungi; phylum Ascomycota; class Saccharomycetes; order Phaffomycetales; family Wickerhamomycetaceae; genus Petasospora; species Petasospora fabianii. The sequence continues at coordinate 714,696 of CP048716.1, read as the reverse complement.
TGTCCACTGATGCTCCAGTACGATACCATTGTTTCAGTGCAGATTGTTAGCTGGGTTCAGAGTGGTGTCTTACCACTTATTTCGTACGTGTGAACTTACATTTTGAGAGTGTTGCGTTACGTCTATCCATAGGTCGGGCAGAAGAGCTTAACTGCTTTTCATTCACGGCTTTCGCCCTATGACAAGACTCTGAGCTAACGATCCTCTCCTCCCCTCCTGCGAGCTTAGGGACCAACGGACACTGTGGAACCTCCGGTGTTGTGTCTGACGGGTTACCGGTTAAACGCATGTTTAAATATGTGTCCTTGCAGAATAAATGCTTTTGGATTATCTATAGGTCAAGGCAGATGAGCTAACTACCTCCATTCCGGTATACTGTCGACAAAGCATTGGAGATATGAACCCTCACAGGGCCCTCCGGACCACAGTGACTCTTGAATGTTCATGTGTTGACTCAGTTAAGTTGTTGGATGTGATGTCTACTCATTTGTCTTCACATGTGTCCTCGCTTGTCGAGGCTGCTAAGCTAACTGCCTTCATTCATTACTTCTGCACTCTGACACGCCACTGAACACGCATATTATAACTTGAGTTGCAAGGTGGCAACTAATCAGAGAGGTGGATTGGTCTCAGGGGAGTTGTCCATGTTTGGTTACCATTCGAAGGCAGAGTTGAAGGATGCCCAGCCGAAGAGCTGCGAGCAGGGAGGAGTCCGTTGCCTCATATCGCATCCAGCTTGTATATAATACATGTTTAGGGTGTTCTAGGGGCCAGACATTCTGCCCAGGATGTCGCACACTTCTCCTTCCAGGAAAAGACTACTGAGATGATCGTCAGAGTGCCACCTAGGAAGGTTAGGTAGGAACTGGTGGTCTCTGAAAACGGCCATCCTGAATAGTCGCTGGCAGTGGTAAAAGCCTTACGCTGACCCAAGTAGAATGTTAGTCCGCGGCCCCTGAGAGAGATACTAACGTTGAACATAGCCAGCGTGTGCAGAGTGGTGGATGACACCCTGGTGTTGTTTACTCAGGTGGGGATACTTAGGTGGCCCTGAATCTTCATAGGCAGTGAGGTTGTCCCCCCCATATTGGGGCATCGGACAAATTCACTGGGGCCAAAATTCTGCACACAACTTGTAGCGTCAGTTTAGAGGCCACCATTTTTCAGAGTGTTAGATAGGTACTAGGGAACCCCTCATATCATTGACTTGATAGTAGATGCCGCTTGCGTCGTATTTAACGTACAACATATAAAGGTGAAAATGGGTAGGATTGATGCAGCCATGTCGTCGATAAGAAGCCCAACCTTGAGAAATAGCATATGAGTTTTTAGGGTATTGCTCGTGCCCACGTATTATATATTGAGGAAGCTGAATTGCAAGGGATGAATGATTCGTGATTACAGCGATGTGTCAATTGCCAGTAGGATACCCAAATGTTTGGGATGTTCATACATACGAAGTATGGACGCAGATATATAAACATACTACGTGCAGAGAAACATATATAGTCAGCTACCAATTAAGGGCACTTTGAAGCACTGAAACTTGCTCGTCATTCTGTAGGATAGTAGTCCGCTGGTCCCTGTGACCATTGAGTTCAGAGGGGTAAAACAGACGCTCTTGGCCTCTTAGATGGCTACACAAAGCATAGATAGTCCCTAAAGCAGACCCACATATCTATATATTCTGAAAGAAGAACCAAAGCACGAGCACTTGTACCATTTTCAAGGAGTGGAGGGTAGTGTATGACGATACCAAAAAGTCAGGAAACTGTCTCAATCTTTTCTGCACAATTCGCGACTATTCTGCGCTGTGCTCGTAAATATCTGCAGTGCTCTGGTAAATATATGCACAATCATTTGTGAAAAAACAAAACTGTCCTATAATTAGTATAAAGTTGAAAAATGCTGATCATGAAAGAGGTGCTGCTTGTTAAAATGAAACTGCTTGGGCACTTTGCCGCTGCAGTCTAATACAATCCTCTCTAATATTTGGCAGGCAGAGATATTTGAAGCTTAATTGACGCCATAACTTTTGATTCATTGCAGTCATAGCATAGAGACCATTAGAGCAGGTACTATAGATTATGACTTGTTATCAATGGTGCTTTGGAGAGTGACCTGTCTCATGAGAATGGACTATTGTGTCTCAAATTGGCTCTCTAGTCGAGTGTCTAGTGCACAGCTCTCATAAGATCACTTGCTGTCAATAAGCACTCAAAGACGAAATGATTCTGATCAGAGGAAAAAGTGCTTATGTCCAGTGATTATAATGAAGCCTTGATTCGTTTTTTTTGAGGTATGCTCCCTGAAATGGGTTGGAATCAGGGTGATCCTGGATGAGGAGACACGTAACAACCCATGAGCGCTATACCTACTTATTCATGTATACCAGGCACAGCATGTTAAAGTGCATGATCAAAATCGCATCGTAAACTGGGTACGAATACGATGACTAGGCTCATGATCCCTCATGACGAAGCCGGAATGTCCAGATAACAGATACAGTAAATGTGGTTATGACGGAAGCGATCCATGACCATGGCCAGTGTTACTGTAATGATCTTCGGGACATGGGCCGGGATGAGCCAAACACCGGTGGTTGGATTTGGATTTACCGGAAGCAGCTTGGACCCATTCTCCAGATGTCGTAACACCCTCTGTCTGCCCATGACCATGTGTACCGGTAATATTGACTCTGATCAGGGGTAAACAGGAGCTCTCATCATCATATGACCTTATCGTCTGCTCAACTATACCCTACTGCGCCTCCCGAAAGTCTTAAAAAAGCATCTCAAAGATACCCCCGCTTCCATGGGTGTCCGGGTGTTCAGTCAGCCCGTGCCCACGTCGAAAATTGAGAGCCAGCTAGGCACCCGGCGGGATTAGTGTCTCTGGTGTCTCTGACACCTCAGCGGCTCATAGCCATCACTTGCTCTAGATCCAGGAACAGGCAACTGCCGTCTTTTAATTGCCACAGTCTATCCAATGGCTCCATTGTTGCCCTCAGAGAGTGCGGCGTACTCGTTGGCGCTGCCAGACGACGCGCCAGACGACCGTCTCAACCTCAAGCTTAGGACAGGTGCCGCCGCAACATATACACGTTCCACAGTCGTTGTCCACGGCGGTGCCACTGTGGGACTTGCCCTAGAGAACGTCAATCTCACGTTGATCGAGAAGCAGTTGCATGCCACTATTGGACCGGGTAAAGATTGGGCAAACTATGTCTCAAATGAACTCTTCTACCTTAACATTGTCAATCGAAAATGGAGTCGTGTCGACATTGGGCCAGACGGCATTAAGCCACCTCCTCGTCTCTACCATTCCCTCACGTTCACAAATAACTGTCTCTATCTCTTTGGTGGGCTCGTGCTGCAGGAGGGTAAGAACAAACTGATCCCAGCTAACGATCTTTGGAGATTCAGCATCGATAACAACGTTTGGGAATGTCTCGAAGACATTCATATGTCTTCCACAATAAGCAGATATGATCACACACTTCTCCCCGTTGATTACATCTCACCTTTTGACCAAGAATCGCATGCAGGTCTCGCCATCACAGGTGGTCGTGGTGAGCTGAACCAAGAGCTCATGAACATATCTATTTTTGATATCAAGGAGACAAAATTCCTCAACAGCACAGAGACACAAATTACACTCAACGAGCTCAAACCATACCCATCATCAGAAGTTCAGGGAAGAAAAGGATCGGCCAAAGGTGCCAGATCTAAACTCAAAGTACAAACCTCCAACGGTTTTGTTATATCAGGAACTTCATCATTTGACTACGACACCACCACAACTAAGGATGACAATCTCTACGTATTTTCACAAGAGGGAATAACTGATGACAATCTTAAAAACCCGATTCTTTCCTTACCTGTGACACCGAATGCATCTGGTATCAGGTTGCCCCTCTCATTGAGCTCTGAAAAGATCAAACATGTTGTCCCTCGTACATTGAAGAATCCATCTGGTGGTATCTTTGGTACCAACATCATCGTCGCTGGTCAAAACACACTCATAAATGAGTACCAGGTTTATCTTTACAACAGACCATCTCGGAAATGGACTCGTCTCAGTTTGGATAATAAGTTTAAAGCTTCTGAGATGTATCTTTGGAAATCATTCTCTTGGCATTCTCACCACAAGGTTCTCGTTCTAGGTTCTGCTAAGATCCCAGAAGGTGGTGAGTTCCACTCTATCCAGAAGTTTGATTTGCTTGTCCTTGTCGGACTACCAATCACAAACATCTTTCATGCTTTCTCAGCATCAGATGTCACCGTGGAGAACAAGAATGATGGGAAAACAAGCGGTGGAATCAAGGAAACGTTATCATTCGAGGCATACTCAAAATACATTGCTCCAACTTCAAAAATCTCCTCCATCAGATCGGTGTTCCCCAACTATGCTGTCACACTAGGTAGAAATGCCTTTGAGAGATATGGTTCATCATTGGCAGACTTTGAATTTATTACAGCTGATGGTGATAAGGTCAACGTGCCTCTGATGCTCTTGAGAAAGAGATGGGGAAGATGCTTTGATATGCTGCTCGCTAAGGCTTACGCTAGAGCCGTGTACAAACTTGAAAACACCAAGGATGATGACGATGATGATAGTAATGATGATAACGATAATGATAACAATACATACCTTGACAAGGACAATACAGTGGACAACAGTGTCCATCTTCGAGATGCTGAAAACGATGAGGAGGAGTCAAAATCCGTGGTGTCAAGCAGTCGTCAGAGTAAGAAGTCCATGATGATGTTGAGTAAAGCTTCTCAACAGCACGCTGAAAAACCACAGAATGAGGCTCCACACTTTAGATTACCATTCCAAGAGAAGAATACTCCATCACCACTGCTTAATTCTCAAGGATTGCTTACAGCCAACAGCCTTCCAAACTCAAGAAAGGCCTCTGTGGTCTCTGCTAGTGGAACATCAGTGACTTCCACATCAACTAATGATCTTCCAGATTCTCCAGACTTCTCCAGTCTCCCACCACCGACACCACCACCATCCGAACCACTTCCACCAGTTGACACGAAACCATCTATCCTCAAGAGTGTCGGCTCTCGCGACTACCTCCGTGACTCTCCTAGAGGATCTATTTCCGGTGCATCAACGCATTCAACCCCTCATCTCCCATCCATGAGTGCAGCCTCCCAATCAACAACTCCGGGAATCAAGCTTAAAGATCTCAGATCACCAGCAAGCCAACTTAAGAAGAGAGGAACATCAAAATCATCAAGCGTCTTACAAGGAAATGCCATGTCCGCCCCACTTGACGAGTCATCGATGCATGATGGTACCTCTAACGTTGGCTCTGTCCACACCGAGGCATTTGACGAAGGCAGAAACTTGCTTGAACCATTGTTGATTCCAAGATCTCTCTACTTGCCATTTGCCACCTCTACAGTGCAGGCTATTGCTGAGTTCCTGTTTGTCGGAAAGCTTGGTGATAGATGGTTGTTGTACCCAACTACCACTGATACTTACCTGGTGGCCAAATTCTACGAGTTGCCATTGTTATATGATCTCATCAGCGAAGCTATGTATGCCATCTTGGGTAAGAAGGAGGATGGTATCATGAAGAGTTATACTAAACTGCTTGAAGATTATCAAAAGAGGTTGAGTTCGATCCATGGAGACGATGAGGCATCGATGGCCCAATTCTTTGCAGACCATCCACATGTTAAAGAGACATTCTCTGAGATTGAAGGATATCTGACAACTGTTGACGATGGGTTCTTGAACTTGTCATTGTTGAGAAAAGCAGGTAAGGTATCTTCTTCTTCATCACGCACCTCGGCCACTAGCAGTAACAAGAACTCTGTTGACATGTCGGCTAGAAGACGCTCTTCCGGCAAGGCTGCAAGACTGGGTAAGTCTAGTCTCTCCAGACAAGTGGTTCCAGATAATGAAGATGATAAAAGTATCAAGAAGGACTCGAGCTTCCACCTTCCAGCCGATGACATTGATAATGAAGCTGAGGAGGAAGGTGATGATGATGAAGAAGTTGATCAGACTCCGTTCGAGCCAATTTCTAGACCTGTCCATGACCAACCAATCAAATTCAGAACTGACTCCATGTCAAAGCCTCAGAGCAGCTCACCAAGAAAGCTCCTTCATGGTGATGATGACGATATTGATCCAATTACTCCTCTGAACAGAGCTGGTGTCTCTGTCGGTGAGAGTAAGTCACAGGCTTTCGACAATGCTATTGACGATGAGGACCCATTGTCAGGTCGTCCCACGAGTGATTCAAAGAAGTCAGACTCTGATTCTGAGCCAACGTTTGCTGTCCCAGAAGGAAGGTTCAAACTTGCCAAGGGAGACAAACTTGTCAAGACCAAGAGAAGCGATTCCAGTTCCAAAGATGAAAAGACCACAACTACCAGTGATTCTGATGAACTTGCCGTTGGTCTCGGCTTGGTGACGAACTTAAAGCAGAAAAAGAGAAGTAAGGGCAGTGCTAGTCGTCAGCACAGTGAGCACGACTCCAATACTCCTGGTGAGATTGACGAGGAGGATGACGAGGATGAATCCAATGACGCTGGCCGCCCAACACTTGAATCACTTGCCTCTCCAAACTCTCCAGAACCGGGTGATCATATCATCCAGATCATCTATGAGGCTGCAGCCTTGGCCTGTGATATGAAGCTGCTGCTTCGTGCAGTGAATGCAATTGAGACGTCAAAAATGTTCGAGGAGAAGAAGGATGAACTCTTGACGGAGCTCGAATTGTATGGCAGCAAGTTTGAGGAGGATAAGATGAAAATCAAGGATGAGATCCATCAGAAGGAAACAGAGGAGCAGGAGCGTCTTGCTGAGAAGTCTGCGAATGAGAATAGCTGCCCTGTGAATGCAGAGTCAGAATCGACTCGTTCGTCCGCCCAGATGGATGCCGATGATATTCAAGCTGCAATTTCCAAGGGGAGAGCCACACCAGCACAGATTGCGCAGGCTGCCGAGCTGTCACAGAATGCCATGTCATCATCATTCTCCCCAATCAAGTCCAATGGAGGGCAATCAATTCGCTCATTTGGAAGATCTCTTGATACCATGAGTCCAGTTAAGCCAGTTACATCATCACGTGCTGGATCCCGACCATCTACACAGCCAACGACATCACAGGATAAGCTCAGAGGTGACACAATATCATCTACAAACATGAAAACACGTACTGCATCCACCCAATCGTCTGCTGGTTCAGACGCATCATCCATCACGTCTAGAAAGAGTGGATTCCTTCGTCCTTTCTCCAACTTGACCCTCACATCACGCAAGAGTTCTACATCGTTGATGCCACCACAACCACAACCACAATCACAACCACAACCACAATCACAACCACCTGCTACCGCCAAGGAACATCTTCATGAATCTAGGGTGCCTGTCAAACAGGGTTCAGAGAAGAAGTCAAAGTTCTTTGGTATGTTACCGAGAAAGACCACCACTAAGAAGTGAGTCTTTGCTGAATGGACACTATCAGACGGTTCTAAATGGTTTGAGAGTTGAATAATGAATGTCATCACTTCTTTGGTCTTGGTATAGGTCACAGTTTTAGGATGTTGCGTGCTAATTGGTGGGATAGATAATAGGCGATCAAAGCTGTTAGACTCGCTGCAGTACAGGACCGGTCAGCTACCATCTTTATACAAAGATCACTCTATCCAATCTAATCAACAGTAATTATCGTATTATTTATATAGTCCATTTAAACGAAGGAAATATCATGGCATCAAGCTCTCAAGCTTTACTTGTACTGTTCAATCTCCTTCTCAACCCAATCTAACATCTTCTTTGCAGTACCATTAGTCTTACCTTTCTCCACATCATCTCTCAAGTTTCTAAATTGACCCCATGGTGCGACATATCTTCCTGAATCCTGCTGAGTGATCTTTGGATTCAATGCAGCCCACAATTCTGTATAGGCACCATAGACTGGTGGGTAGAAAATCGCCTTCTTCATGAAGTTCAAGACAAATGATGGCAGGGGCATATCTCTCTGCAAGTCCGAATTGAGGAATCCTGGATGAACGGCGAGACTGATCACGTTCTTATACTGTTCAGCATACATGGCAGCCTGGTATATATTACCAGTTTTACTTTGACCGTATAAAGTCTGGCCCTGGACGATGGTTGGGTTAGTGAAATCCCAAGTGAGACCACCGTTTGGAGGGGATAAGGAATGAGATAGGGATGTTGTAAAGATCACACGAGGTGTGTTTCCTGATTTTGCTGATTTTTGAACCAATGGAGTTATAAGATCAAGAAGGAGCTGATGACCCATAACATTGGCTCCGAATTGAAGTTCATATCCCTGCTTTGTGAGGGAGCCGAGTGGTGGTTCCATAACGCCGGCATTGAGGATCACTGTGTCTAACTGAGAGACGGCATTGGAGATATTTGAAACAGCTGGCTTGATGGTGGTAAGGTCAGCGAGGTCAGCTTGTATCTGGATGATTCTGGATCTGATCTTATCATCAGTGAGCGTGGAGTCTGCGCTGAGCAAGTCATCAATGATCACCTTCGTGGCAGCCTCAGTCTTGGCCAAGTTTCTGTTTACAGTAACAACAGTGGCATTCTTTGAAAGCAACAAACGAGCAGCCTGTTGACCAACACCAGCAGATGTACCAGTGACGAGAAAGGTCTTTCCCGTTAGGTCAGGGTAATCCTTTTCAGTGAGTTCTGGGGCTGAAGGGTAGGCGTCCCTAAGCGTATTGCGGAAACCGTACGACATTGTTATGTGAAAATGTTATTGATGGATATCAAAGTAATGACTTTAATGATTGTAAGAGTTAGTGGCCAATGTAGCAACTTTATAGCTCCTAGGAGGGTGGCGTTAGTAGGTGAGGGTGTCGGAACCAAGCGAGGGCCCGCAATCTCCGCCCCGAACAAATATTAGAGCTTAGACATGGTGCCTTTACGCAATCGATTGTGTCAAGTCCTTTGTGCTTTATTATTCCTTGTTGAATGAGGGGTGTTAATTGGCTCAATTGATAATGCTAATGCCAAGTCGAACGGTGGAAGCTATCTTTTAAAGCTAATCATATGCTACAGTTGTATGATATAGTTATGCCATAGCAATCGTATCATTACCAATCCCATATAACGAGGGATCACAATAAATAATTTATCAGATTAATGAACCAACCTGAGTATGCAGAGGAACTGATCAACAGTTCTCTAGGAACCAAGAAAGAGAAAAAAAGACACATTAACATAAGGCACGTGTCTCTTTAATGCAAAATAACCGTCAAGCCATATATAGACTTGAAAGAACCGAAACAAAAAGGAAGAACATAGTTAGTGATCATACCATGAAAGACTCACCACAACCACAAGTACCCTTTGAGTTTGGGTTCTTGAAGACAAATCTCGAAGACAATTTGTCATCAATCCAATCCATCTCGGAACCGACAATGGAAAAGAGTGCCTTAGAGTCAATCACCACCTTGACACCATCCTGTTCGACAACCTCGTCAAACTTGTTTGGCTCAGAGATGTATTCGAGGTTGTAAGTCAACCCTGAACAACCACGGTTTCTGACACCAATTCTAATCATCTGTGGCGTTGGCTGGTTAAGAAGTCCCTTAAGGTGGACAATAGCATTCGGTGAGAGTCTAATGAGCGCCTTACGAGGCTTGAGTGCTCTTCTTGTTCTCTTCTTCTTTGGTTCGGCAGCTGGAGCACTAGACAATGTGGTCTCAGTAGACATCATTGGTTCAGTTGATTTGGCAGGCTGTGCTGCTTCAACTGGCTTTGCTGACTGTTGTGTAGCTGGTTTCTCCTTGTTCTTCTTGACAATGTCTTTAAATGATCTGGATGGGAGTGAGTGTCTTGACCATCCGTTAGACTGTGCACTGGTAGCTGGTTCAGGTGCAGTCTGTGTTGTCGAGGAGTTGTTCATCTTGTACGGAACGTATGAGGTATCGTTGGTTGCCAGTGGGGCTGTCTGGAGGTATCTCTTCGCAGCATTAGTAGTGCTCGAGACACTTCTAGTAATCAGCGAGTAATTCGACAAACGTGCTACTCCTGTTCTCAACATGATGAATGTGAAGTGTGTGCTGTGGAGAGATGGGAGATAGATGTTCTGTGTTGTTTGGAGGCGTGGTGAGAGGTGGGGTGGGAGAGCGGCTTCCGGTGTAACAAGGAAAATGGGCTCCGAGTTAGCGATCCAATTCGATAAAGACGAGTGTTGTAGTGTTTGAAGTTGTTGGTGCTAGATATGGACTCGTATCCAAAGTGACGAGTGGGTTAAAGTGATGTTGTTAAGTTGTGGAGTTGGTCAAAAAACAGGTCCCTGAGTTGTCTTTTTCGCAGCCGAAGCGGATCTTTTGGGTTTGCGCATGACGCTGGAGTTGAGAGAGGTAAGGATGTCCGGGTGTATTGCTGACGTAATACCTCAAAAAATAATGGAATATTGACCAATCAGGGCGCAGGATATGTCAGCTTTTTTTGGCGGCTTACTGACAGCGCGAAAATTACCGAATTTGTCGAGTGTGGGGGTATCAAGAGCTTTACCGTGTTCGGTCTTTGGGTGATTGATCTCTATTAACTTGATAACTCATTGGTACTACTTTCCCTAAGATAAATAACAGCGTTATAAATTAAATTAATGAAATAGTGACAGACTTTTTTGCTTACAATGGGCTAGTCTCTCTTTTGAGCCACTTGTAAGCAACAGAATCTTTCTTCAACTGCGAACCGACAAGCTTCCACACCTTGGCATGATGAGCATTAATCTCAGCCTTCTCAACAGAGTCCAAGAGTGCAACATTGGTCAACTTTTTACAATAAGGAACCAATGTCATGTTTCTAAACTTGAGGAATGGCTTGTCAAACTTCATCTCAGTACCTTCAACAACCATGTCGTTCTCAATACGGATACCATATTTGCCATCTTCATAATAACCTGGCTCATTTGTGACAACATTACCCTTCTCAAATGGGAAATTGACATGTGCCGGTCTATATGAGATACCAATAGGACCTTCATGTACATTCAAGTACGCACCAACACCGTGTCCAGTACCATGTCTATAATCAAGACCTTGTTCCCACAAATATTGTCTAGCAAGAACATCAATCATGTAACCATTGGTTCCTTCTGGGAAGACCAATCTTTCAATCGCCAAATTACCCTTGAGAACACGTGTGTAGTTGTCAATCTCATCCTGAGATGGTTGTGTAAAATGGATGGTTCTGGTGATGTCGGTGGTACCTTCCAAGAATTGGGAACCTGTATCACACAAGTAAACCTTTGAAGGATCAATGATGGAACAACTCTCCTTCGCTGGAGCATAATGGATAACGGCAGCGTTAGAACCAGTGGCACTAATAGTTTCAAAAGAATTACCAATATAGTTCTCTTGCTCTTTTCTGAATTCGATAAGTTTTTCACCAGCCTGATATTCATCAATCAATTTTTTCCCCTTGGTTAATGTATCCTCTAACCATGAAAAGTATTTAACAATGGCAATGGCATCCTTTAATTGTGCCTTATCAAAGTTTGCAATCTCAGTGGAATTCTTAACGGATTTGAAGAAATCAATAGGTGAATGAAGCTGTTTGAATTTACAGTTGTTCAAGTTACGAACGATTTCCCATGATGCAGTTTCTGGAATCGAAATGGTTGATGCAGTTTCTTTCAAGATGTTTGTAGTGGTTGACAATTCCTTCCAGATAGATTCGTATGGATGAACAATGATATTGTTTTCCTTGAAGTATGACTTGATGGTATCGGAGTATGGGTTATTCGTGAACAACTGTGTTTGAGAGTCATTAACAATGACATAGGAGAAGAAGACTGGGTTGTACTCGATATCGGAACCTCTCAAGTTTAAGAACCAAGCAATTTCATCAAGGGCAGACAACAAGATAGATTTGGAATTTTGCTTTTCCAACTCGGCAAGTAATTTAGAGTGCTTACTCTTGAAATCTTCACCGCAATATTCTTCAGCTAACAAGATTAAATCAGAAGTTGGTCTCTTTGGAACTTCTTCAAAATCTGGCCAAATCTGATCAACCAAGTTTTCCTTAACAGCAACGAGCTCAACTTTGGCAGAAGGTCCAAGCTCTTCAATTTTAGTCTCAATAGTTGATTCAAAAGCCTTGACTTGTTTGTAACTGATAAGCTTTGGGTCAATACCAATTTTGACCAATTTGTTACCGAGGCCAAGCGATTGATCAATGGCATCAGCGATAACCCACTCTTGCCAAGTTGGTTCACCCTTAGCACCTTGCTTAAGCAAGACCCAGTTATAGTCAAGCTCCTGACCAGCCTGGTTGAAGTATCTACCATCGGTAGATAGAGCACTCTTTCCTTCTGGCACCTCGTTGAAGTTGAGCAAGTCTCTAGTGATGATAGCGACACCGGCAGAGCCGGTGAAACCTGAGATAAAGGCTCTTCTCTGATCAGCGGAGGAAACGTATTCGGAGTTGTGCTCATCTTCAGAAGGAACAATGTAAGCAGCCAAGTCGTGTTCTTTCATCTTATATCTGAGGGATTCCAATCTCTTGGTGGTGTTCACGTTCTTAGTAGTGCAAATACTGTCACTTGAGTAGATGGAAGCCTGACCAGAGACGGATCTTCTTGGTGATGAAGAACCGCCCTGGGAGGATCTCTTACGAGCAAACTGTTGCATAAAGAGAGACTTTCTTCTGTTCTGACGAGACAAAAGGCCCGGAGAACAAGTACAGTTGGAGCAAGGTCTTGAACCTCTGTTAATGGCTGAACCAGCATTTTGAATCGCTCCACCAGCGCCTGGAATAGGCCCTGGGGCGGATGCGAGAGAAAACATAGACGGCTTAGGGGCGATCTGTTGCGACATGTTTATCCTAATAAGATTCCTTAGCATGCGCTTGCGGCGTGGCGGTAGAGAAGAACAAGAAGTAGAGAAGAGAGCAAAAGAGCGCCTTCGTATGGGCCACTGCCCACATTTTCGCCGTACGATTAAATTCAACGGGCGAGCGCGAAAGCGATAGCGCACGCTCAGCGTACAGCACAGCGGCCAGCACAGCGCACACTGGTCAGTTGGGCGGGCCAGCCACGGGATCGCGAAGTCGTTTGATGTAAGTCTGACGCGAAAAACATCCAAGGGTTAAATCTGTCAACGAGCAACGTGTCAATTGTAGGCGCACCCAGATTGGGGAAAGGAGGAGTTCTCGGTGAAATCGAGACAGGCGCCAGGTTACCGGAGATCAAGGGGCGCCCCTCCTCAAGGTTTCATCTAGCGCCCAGCAACTACAGCAGAATCTGCTTTTCTCCTTCATACTCCGCCACAGCGCTTAGCCACTAGAACAGCACGAGAAGTGGCCGCCCACCCAGATCAGCTTTAGGATCGTACCCGCCAATGTCTTTCCTAGGCGTCTACAAGGCGCTTTACGCTTACGCGCCGCAGAGTGACCAAGAGCTTGCAATTGAAGAGAATGACATCTTATATCTTCTCGAGAAGTCCGATGTCGATGATTGGTGGACCGTCAAGAAGAGAGTCGTCGGCTCCGATGTTGAAGAACCTGTCGGTCTTGTCCCTTCCAATTACATTGAACCTGCTGACGTTATTGCGTCCGCTTCTGCTCTCTTTGATTACGATCGTCAGACTGAAGAGGAGGTTACTTTTAAAGAGGGCGATAGCTTCCAGGTATTTGATGATAAAGATCCAGACTGGATCTTAGTTTCGAAGAACGGTACCGAGTATGGCTTCGTTCCATCCAATTACATTGAAATCAGAAGCGGCAACGCTGCACCAGCAGCTGCTCCTATCGGCATTCAACCTCCACCTTCTCATCCTTCCCTTGCAACATCAAACACCACTGCCACTAGCGAGCCAATCTCTAGCTTTCAGCCTCCTCCACAGAGATACGACAGACCTCAATCAACATCAGAGCCTGAACCTCAATTAGAGGAGGAAGATGTCCCACCAGCATTGCCTTCAAAGACAAGACCAGAATCCCAGGATTATTCCCGTCGTGATTCATCTTATGGTGCTTCGTCATCAAACAGATATGATGACGAGTATGATGATGCTCCACCTCCAAAACCAACAAGACCATCAGATTCAAACACCCGCTCTGATTCTTACCCCCGTCAGGGATCTCGTTCCGCCCCACAAGACGATGAAGACGATCAGCTTTACACCTGGTCCGTTAGTGAAGTTGACGGTAGAAAGAAGAAGAAGTGCATGTTTGCCATTGGTAATGGCCAGATCTATTTCTCTCCAGATTCTGTCAATGGTGGTTCTCCTCAACAATGGATGGCTAAGGACTTGTTGTCTTTCTCATCTGAAAAGAAGCATCTCTTTTTAGAATTTAAAAACCCATTATACTCACTTGAACTCCACACAGGTACTAAGGAAGTTGCCTCCGAGATCCTTACTGTCTTGGGTGAATTGAAAGGCTCTGTATCTTCCTCAGAGCTAAGAGAAGTCAAGCAGGCCGCATCTTCAAAAGGTGCTAAGAAACTGGCAAAGATCCTCTATGGTTTCGAGGCTGAAGGTTCTGACGAGTTAACTGTTAGAGAAGGTGAACAAGTAACAATTATCAATGATACAAAATCTAAGGACTGGTGGCTTGTTCAAAACAAGAATGGTAAATCTGGTGTTGTTCCAGCTCAATTTGTTGATCCAATCCAGGAACAAAGTGCCCTCTCATCATTTGGTTCCAAGTTCAAACTTGGAAGATCAAAGTCTAAAGACAACTTGAAAGAATCACCAAGAAAGCAAAGTGTCGATCAATCTCCATCTAAGAAACTTTCCATGCCAAAGTCGTCACGTGTGAGAACATGGGAGGACAGAACTGGTACATTCAAAGTTGACGCTGAATTCCTAGGTGTTGTTGATGGTAAAGTTCATCTCCACAAGACTAATGGTGTTAAGATTGGTGTTGCTGCTAACAAGTTATCTCTTACCGATTTGGAATACGTTGAGAGAGTCACTGGTATGTCTTTGGAATCTTTCAAGGGCTCCAAGAAGTCCTCTAGAGGTGCAGCTGCCAATGAGGAAAGAGAGAGAAGAGAAAGAAGGGAGAGAGAACGCAAGAGAAGAGAACATGATATATTGGAGAGTGAGAGAAGAGAACGTGAACGTGATGCACTTGAACGTGAACGTGAAAGAAAAGAACGTGAATTGGAGAGAAGAGAACGTGAGATGGATAGAGAGGAGAGAGATCGTCTCTACAGAGAGTTGGATGAGGCTAAGCGTAAGCTTAAGGATTTGGATGATATCAAGCGTAAAATCTCGGAGAACCCACCTGCAAAGCCAACAAGACCAACTTCAGAGCCACAGAGAGCCACTTCATCTCATTCAACTTCAGGTGGAGCCAAAAAGGAGGATTATGACTGGTTCGAGTTCTTCTTGGAGGCTGGTGTCGATGTCAACCAGTGTCAGAGATACAGCAACAACTTCTCTAATGAACAGATTGATCCATCCATTTTGGAGTCCATTGATGCTGCTGTCTTGAGAACCCTTGGTTTGCGTGAAGGTGATATCATCAGAGTCACAAGATACATTGATCAGAAGTTTGATCGTAAGCCAAAGGATTCAACTGCTACTGCTGCCAATGGTGGATTGTTCTCTGAACAAGGTGGAGCTTTGAAGGTGAACAGAACTGGATCTGCTAACCAGGTTGCTGATTCCCTTCCAGCACCATCAGCCCCACAGACCGCCACTACTGATGACGATGCTTGGACTGTTAAGCCAGCTGCTGCTACTTCAGCTAAGGCTAACGGTTTGCAGACACAGCAATTCACGGGATCCATGCAGGATTTGGTGAACTTGAAACCCCTCGAGCCAACCAAGACATCTTCATCTATCAAGTCTCAACCATCAGCTAAGCCAATGACACCTGTCAAGACTGGTCCTATGACTGCTCAGCCAACTGGTGCTCCTCTCGATCCTTTCAAGACAGGTGGTGGTAACTTGCTCCCATTAGCCACCGGTGGATTTGTCTACTTGCCGGTCCAACAGACTGGAATACTCGGGGTGCAGGCCACTGGTCTCATGCCGTTGCAAAAGACTGGTGGTTTGGTTCCTCTCCAAAAGACTGGTGGCATGCCAACTATGCCAACCGGTGGTCTTGTTCCATTGCAGAAGACTGGTGGTCTTCAGCCAATGCCACTTCAGAAGACCGGTGGTATGCCAACAACAACATTCGGCATGCCTAATACTTCCTTTGGTGCTGCTCCAATGGGCGTTCCAACTACTTCATTCGGTACCATGCCAACTGCCTTGACTGGTGGTATGAACCCAGCCCTGACAGGTGGCCTCCCAGCTGCTTTGACTGGCGGTATGCCAATGATGCCAACAACGTCGTTTGGTGCCAACCCAATGATGGGTCAGCGTACTGGTGGTCTGGCCCCAGTGGGTACTGGATTCAACGGTGCTCCACAGGCTTCCTTCCCAGCAGCTACACAGCCAACTGGTGGTCTTCCACAGGGCTTCCCGCAGACCTCATTTGGCACTAACTCATTCCCAACTCAAGCAACTGGCATCCAGTCTACACAGCAGACTGGTTTCCAACCACAATCACAGTTTGGTATAAACCAGACTGGATTCAATTCATTGTCTTCCCCACCAACATTCAACATGGCTACCCCATCTATGGGTTTCAACCAGCAGATGAACAATCTCACAAATGCCTTCCAGAATACTGGCATCTCCCAGCCACAACAGACATTTAACACCGGTTTCCAGAACCAGCCACAACAGTCATTCAACACTGGATTCCAATCTCAACCACAATTCAACAATGGCTTCCAGCAACAACAGATGCCACAGCCATCATTTGGTGGATTTGGACAACAGCCACAACCAACATTTGGGCAGCAGCAGATGCCACAACCAACATTTGGTCAGCAGCAAGCACAGCCATTAGAAGCACAACCAACTGGGTTCGGATTCGGTAACAGTGGAAAGGCCGATCTGAGCAAGGCCACTGCTGATAACCCATTCGGCTTCTGAAGGAAAGACATTAGTGTGTTATTTTGTATACTAATAGCTGAAACTGTATGATAGAAGCACTGAAAGTGCCCTAATTCAAGTATCGACTAGTTTTACTTCCGATGGGGGTCGGTGTAGTAGGGGTTTAACCAACGGTCGGAGTGTATTGATCCTTGAGTCAGACTCAGGTATGACGTCTTCTAGAACCCCCCATTGATAGACCTTAGTGCTTTATAATCCACATATCTAGCTAACAAACCTCTCTTCCCGGTCTCAAGAAGCCGACGTGGAGAAACGACATCCAAGAGATTTCATCGCAGAGTTTATCATGCCACTGCCCCTACCAGGGGTTATGAGCCCATCGCGCGCTCGAACAAAATCCCAAGCAGGCCCTTGATCTTTTCTCTTTAGTGTAACGAGAAGAAGCCATAAGAACGCGTTCCTGTATTGCATCTGGCCAAACTAACCACTGTTACACGGTATATTCACTCTGATCGCCCCGGATCAGCTCAAGTTCCAAGTTTCTCCGATCATCTAGTGCCTCTTCAGGGGCCCCCTTTACTCTTCGCCGACCTGTCACAGTAAGCCATCGGCACTCCCCACAACGACAAGCACACGAGACACACAACTCTTACAAACCATACCAACACCCACTAATCGTCACAATGAGCACCACCGGACGTGAATCACCGTCCACGGCTGCTACGTCCACGGTGCCGACGCCGAACCTCTCTGCAAGCCAGTTTGCTTCTCTCAAGCCATGCTCCCACCTCTCACAGGTGCTCAACAGCATGGCCAAGGACACAGTGCTTAATAACTACAGGCTCGCCGTTAGGGTTGCTGCCCTCGCAAGGATGCCCAACTCCGAGATTCCGACCTATAGGTCCAAGAACAACCCCAAGAACAACGTGGACAAGAGATCAATCATTCACATCAAGAGGGTTGCCCTCAAGTGTCACGGGTGTAAGTCCGGCATTGACAGCACCTTTATGTGTCTTCAATGTGCAGTTGTCGGCTGCTGGCACAAGAACCACTTCATCAGCCATGCCAAGACGCAAGGCCATATTTTCGGTACGTCGTTGACAACGTGAATGTTACACGAGAGCGTGCCCCATTCACCTCTGCTATCGAACTTTTTTTACTAACTTTCTCTATTAGGTATTGATGGAAAGACAGGCCACCTCTTTTGCTTCAAATGTGGTGATTACACTAGTGATGTCCAACTTGACCAAGTGCGTTCCAGGATCATGAATCCCCTAGAGCTATCATTGGGTCCATCACTCATTCTTAAGTCTGAGGAAGAGGCGAATCTCATCGCTAAATACTCGAGATCCACTAACTTCAAACCCACTACTGGTCTTCGAGGATTCGTAAACATGGGTGCCACCTGTTTCATGAGCAGTGTTATCCAGACATTCATTCACAACCCCATCATCAGAGACTATTTTATGACAGAGGGCCACATGGATTGCTCAAAGAGCAAACACGAATGTATCACATGCTGTCTTGATGAGATGTTCACGGACTTTTACACATCCAACAAGACTTCTGGATTCGGTCCAGTCAATCTTCTCAGTGCCGCATGGAAGGCGAACAAGTCATTGGCTGGATACTCTGAACAGGACGCCCATGAGTTCTGGCAATTCATGGTCAACCAACTTCATAAGGGTCTCAACAAGGGCCAATCATCATCATCAGCATCATCAGCATCTTCTAATTCCTCACACAAATCTTGTTCTTGCATTCTTCACAAAACTTTTTCAAGTGATCTCCAAAGTTCCATCACTTGCACCCGTTGTGGCAACATTACAAACACCATTGATCCCATCATCGACATCTCGTTAGAAGTGTCTCAAAGCCCAGATCTCCTCACATGTCTCAAGAACTTCACAAAAACCGAAAACCTCGACATCAAGTATAGTTGCTCATCCTGTGGGGAGCGCACCGAAGCTACGAAGAAGCTCACTTTCAAGAAGTTTCCAAACACACTTGCCATTCAACTCAAGCGCTTTGAACACAACGCCCAGTCTGTCAAACTTGAGAACTTTATTGCATTCCCTATGTTCATGAACATGTCTGAATTCTCAACCGACTACGAAGTGACACGCAAGATGGATCCATCTCTTTCTTATGAACTCTTTGCTATTGTCTGCCACATCGGATCCGTGAACACGGGTCACTACGTCGTTGTTATTAAGAACAACCAGGGACAGTGGTTCAAGTTTGATGACTCTGTCGTCACTCTGATGTCTGTTGAACAGGTTTCACAGCTCAAGGCATACTTGTTGTTTTACATTGTTCATAAGATGATCTGAGGATTGTGTTTCATGATAGCCTACATATCCCAATGACCCTACCACATTATTATAATAAGGCTCGGTGCAGTCCAGCTATACTCATCTTAGTCCTATGTAGCTTCAAAAATGAACTAAATCTACTAATTACATTCGGTTTTCAACTGGAACTAGCAATGGGAACCCTCGCTAGAGCTACGTGTTGTGATGTTATAGAAAGAAGCTGTATCATTAGTCTGGATATGAATATAAGTTTTAGCGTATACGGTGAGTCCATACTTATATGATTCACTTACTAGTATATACTCTTAGCTATTCTATGAGTGTATAACCTTCTCATCTTGAGAGTTGAGTTCATTGTAAAGTCACGTACATACCGGAAATATGAGCTAGGATAGACAATCACCTCAAGTGATCACACAAAGCCATCCAAGAGTAGCATAAACAAGACCAACAGGATAAATAGCCAAAAAAACTCTTCCAGGAAGAACACCATTCACCTTCAAGCTAACCGTAGCAGCATAAATAGCCCATGCGACCATTGTGATGTACACGATAAATCTTACAAAGCTGAGCTTAACAAACACAGAGACAATCGCAAGGACCAACATTGGGAAAAGAGCATATCCTGTTGTCGACAAGGCATTGAAGAATGAGATAGTACCACCAAGCAACTGAATGTTAAGAGCCATGACGGCCAAAGCAGACCAGACAAGGGCGAAAACTCCGGAAAAGACTTCAGATGAAGAGGCTTTCGGAGAGAGGACACCAAGAATCACAGAGAAAGATAATGTGAATATCAGTGGACCCCATAGGTCCCAATCAAGCTTCTTGAGATCAGAGTCATCGATAGGTGTGTTGGCGATATCGGCTTCGAGATCCTGACCTAGTCGGTCAAAATTGATACCAACGTTAAGGCCAGAGTTTCTGGCTGCAATCAACAAGTTGTGCTGTTGTAGCTTGGCGAGCTTGGAGAGTGAAGCGGGCCAAACGACGGAAAACAGACGGTGTCCAATGGCCTTCACATCACGTTCCAATGTCTTCCACACCGGTTCGTCTAGGGTGTCACCTCCTGTGAAACTGTGTTCTCTCACTTGCTCATTCTTGAGTATCGGATTCAGCGACGTCGAGAGGTCAATGTTCGGTCTAGTGAAGGATGTGAAGTTGAAGAAGCCACCATTTGCGCTGCTAGTGCCCGCTGTACTTGATGTCTGGTGTGGCGGTCTGGAGGTGTGAGGTGTCCCCTTTGACGGAACATCAGGCTCAATGAGGTCTTCCTCGAGGTCGAAGTCGTCAGCTTCGTCCGGATTGACATTCACAGGCTTCCACTGGTTTGACATGATAGTTAGGAGGTGCAAAAAAGGAAGATTGTTGTTGTTCTTTGTCAGTAGGAAGGCAACGGTTTTTCCTCACAGCCGATTTCGACTAAGAGATTGTTCACATCCGATTCAAATCATCATAAAAGAGCAACTGTTGAAATTCGAACTCAGAGTCCAATTTCAGGTTCGCGACCACCTGGCCACGATCAAGAAAGTTTCACTGGAAAAAGTGGCAGAGATGACGGATCATGACAGCATGGTTTTGAGGCCCAGCGCACTTAACCACACTGACATCTTGGAGCGTTATTCAGGTATTATAAGGTACCAAGGTATAATAAGTGGTATTTAAATGCTACTCGAAGTGTTGCACCAAATGGCCTTCAATATATATATATGTTCCTCAGTGACGCTAGCTTATCTTAAGGCTAACGGGCTCTCAGCGTTCTCACAGCAGCTCATGCCATGCCATCGGTCGCTAACACTTAGGGTGATGGACGCTTCTAAATGCCATGGACTCTTGACTATTGTCAAATCACATAATAGTATTATTAAAAGGTTTGTTAAGAAATACTATAACACAAACAAAGAGTACACAACAAGGTACAAAAACCAAAAATGACTCAAACAAATGAAACCAGCAAATTCGATTAGGCAGCAATCAGATAGGAACCTCTTCGTACACAATCTCCTCCCTGTATGTGTACAAGGATTCACGGTCATCCTCAGTGGTCTCTGGCTTAGCAGCAGCAGCAGAGTCAACCTCTGGGATAGGGGTAGTGGCATCGCCATCTACCTGAGAAGGAGCTGACTTCACAGCCTTTGGCTCGGTAGAGTCAGCGTCAGTGGTCTTCTCGGCAGGAGCAGCAACACCAGTGTCCTTCTTGGAAGCAGAGAGGCTAGCGGCAGTGCCAGCAATAGCAGCAGCACCAGTGCCAGCAATCGCACCAGTTGTAGCCTTAGAACCAGAGACAGCCTTATCGGTAGAGTCAGTGGCAGAGGCAAGGCCGTTGTTGGTAGCCTTCTTAACAGGTGTGGAGACAGGAGTGGTAGCAGCAGCAGCGGCGGTAACACTTGGCTTAGTGGACTTCTTCAATGGAGTAGAAGCTGGTGTGCTCTTTGGGGAGGACTTTGGAGATGACTTAGGCGATGAGGCGAAAATTCTCTTGAAGAAACCTGGCTTCTTCTCCTTCGGTGTAGCAGCTGTGGAATTCTTGACTGGAGTATTCTTCTTGGCTGGAGTGGTCTTGGCTGAAGTGGCCTTAGCCGGAGTGGCAGATGGAGTAGCAGCAGGGGCCGGACCCTTCTTCTGTGGGGTGGATGGAGTGGAAACCTCCTTGCCTTCAGACTCAGAGCCAACTGGGATAATCTTACCAGCGTTCTTTGGGTCAAGGGTAACAAAACCGTTGGATTGCTTCTCCGAGGCAGATTTGGAAGCATCAGCAACATCAGTAGCCTTTCCATCAGACTTGGATCCAAGAGCGGCACCAGCAGCAACACCACCAGTGGCAGCAGCAGTCAACCCAGCAGCGGAAGTAAGCTTGACCTTAGCGGAGTCGTCAGTCTTTTCAGTTGCTTCAGTTGGGGTATCGGTAGTTATTGGAGCAGCAACATTCTTGGTTAACTCCTCAGAAGCACTCACTGGTGAGACGTTATCCTGAACAGAGAATTTGTGGGACTCTGGAATCTTCACTGGACCTGGTTCAGTGTAGAGATCAGAAGCACTGACAGGAGAGATGTTATCCTGAACAGTAAACTTGTGGGACTCTGGAATCTCAACTGGAGCTGGCTCAGTGTACAACTCAGAAGCCTTAGTCTTTGGAACAGCCTCGGTGTTATCAGATGCGGACTTATCCTCTGTACCAAGAGAAAGGCCTGTGATGCCGGCAGCAGCAGCGGCACCGGCAGCGAGAGCACCTGAAGCGAGAGCAGCAATACCAGTAGAAGCAGTTGGAGCAGAATCCTCAGCAGGTTTCAATGGAGTCGATGGCTCTGGTGTTGCCTCTCTGGAGCTACCAGCGGCGGCGGCAGCAGCAGCAGCTTTCTTCTTCTTCTTAGCCTCTCTCTTCTTCTTGTTCTTCTTAGCATTCTTACCAGACGGAGTAGCATTAGAAGATTCCGATTCAGGAGTGGCCTCACGAGAAGAAATGCCCTCAACAGTAACACTTGGAGTAACATCAGTGGAAGATGGTCCTGGAGAGAACTCACTCTCCTTCTTGACTGGAGTTGCAAGAGTCTCGTGCTCTGGGATGACTGGCCCAGTTGGTGTCTTTGAAGAGAGAGCGGCAACACCGGCACCAAGAGCACCAGTAGCACCAACACCTGCAGCAACGGTACCGTTAGCGGCGGTAGGTGGCACCTCGGCTGGGTTCTCAGTGACAGGTTCCTTGAGACCTAGGCTCTCAACAACTGGCTCATCAACGACCGGCTCCTCAGAGATTGGCTCCTCAGAGATTGGCTCCTCAGCCGCTGGTGTTTCAGCAATTGGTGTTTCAGCAGCTGGTGTCTCAGCAGCTGGTGTCTCAGCAACTGGCGTCTCAGCAACTGGCGTCTCAGGAGCCTTCTCAATGGCTGGCTCGGCAGCAACAGTGGTTTCCTCAACAGCAGGAGTAGTAGACTTCTCCAAAGTTGGCTCATCGGCTGGAGTCGACCCAGTGACAGACTTTGCAGTTGCAGGTGGAGTTGGCCAGGTCTTTGAAGCTGTACGGACAACCTCTGGGCCAACCTCTTGTATTGAAGCCTCACGGCCAGCGACCATAGCAATGACATTGTCCTCCTTCTTGGCCTCCTCAGGGGAGATCTCAACGAGCTCAACATCTGGATCAGTAGGAATCACAGAGACGAAAGTCTCATCACCAGCGTGGATAACTTTGGTGTTGAACTCAGTGCCAGTGACGTTCTCAATGGTAGCAGACGGCTGAGGAGCAGAGGTAGTGACAGGAACCTCTGTAGACCCGATTGGAGAGAGGTTTTCCTTGTCAGATTCAGCCGGAGCGGTAGTGTCAGCAGCAGTATCAGTAACTGGCTCCTCAACTGGCTCCTCAATTGGCTCCTTGACGGACTTGGAAATCGAGTCGGCAACTGATGGAGTCTCAGCAACAGATGGAGTCTCAACAACAGATTTAGTTTCGACAACAGCTGGAGTCTCAGTAGCCACTGGCTCAGTGGCGTCATCCGTAACAGAGGAATTTCCAGCTGGCCCACCGACAGCGTTAGTAGCAACAAGAGCAGCAGCAGTAGTAGCAGCAGTGGCAGCAGCACCGGCCGTAGCAGGATCAGTGGCATTGTCAGTGGCATCCTCAGAGGTGACCTCAGTGGAACCCTCGGCAGTATCTTTAGAGACTGGAACACCAAGGATTGGCTCAGTGGTATCCTTGGTGACTGGAGTGTCAACAGCAGGCTCCTTAACAGAGCCTTCGGAGGCAGCAGGAGAAGAAGAAGAAGCAGGCTCGATGACCTCCTTAGTCACTGGAGCATCAACAGTTGGCTCAGAGGCAGCAACTGGAGCAGCATCAGTAACAGGGCCAGAGGTAGCTGGAATAGAAGCATCAGTGGCACCATCAGTGCCAGGGGAGACAGCTGCCTTCTTAGAGACCGCATCAACGGTGGCGGTAGCAGAGGTACCAGTCTCACCAGCGGCCTTGGAAGCCTCTACAGCAGTAGCAGTCGCAACGGCAGCGGTACCACCGACAGCAGCGGAGACGCCACCAATAGCAGCGGGTGTGGAGGACTTACCCTTTGACTTATCCTTGGACTTCTCAGGAGACTTTTCTTTTTCAGAAGCTTTGTCTTTCTTCTTGAAAGAGGAGAAGAAACCGGAGATTCTTCTCTTACTCTTGGTCTTAGATAGTGGAGCGTCCTCCTTGACGTTGATCTTGCTGACAACGAGATCACCCTTCTCACTTGGAAGGTCAGCATCCTCAGAGGTTACAGGTTTGGTCTCCTTGATCTTGGCGTCACCAACGTCCTTTGGAAGATCAGAAGTCATTGGCTCACTGGATTTGAGAGAGACATTGGCGAGCTTACCACCAGCATTGGAGGCAGTAGAACCAGCAGCGGCAGCAGTGGCGGCAACACCAGCAGCAAGAGCGGAAGCACCGAGGGCAAGGTTAGTCTTGGAGTTGTCGTGGTCCTTGGCTTCAGCCGCCTTCTTGTCAGCAGCCTCCTTCTCAGCGGCGGCCTTCTCTTCGGATTCCTTCTTGGCAGCATCAGCAGCAGCCTTTTCCTCAGCCTCCTTCTTAGCAGCTTCGGCAGCAGCCTTATCATCGGCTTCCTTTTGGGCGGCCTCAGCAGCGGCTTTCTCTTCTGCCTTTCTTTTAGCAGCCTCCTCAGCAGCAGCCTTCTCGGCGGCTTCCTTTTCAGCAAGAGCAGCGGCGGCAGCGGCGGCAGCAGCAGCAGCAGCCTTCTCCTCCTCTTCCTTGCGCTGTCTCTCTTCTTCCTCCTTACGAAGTCTTTCCTCTTCCTCGGCCTCCTCTCTTGCAATTCTTTCCTCCTCAGCCTTCTTCTGTCTCTCTTCCTCAGCCTTCTCTCTTGCAATCCTCTCCTCCTCGGCCTTCTTCTGTCTCTCCTCCTCGGCGATACGACGTCTCTCGACTTCTTCGTCATATAATTGCCTCTTCTGTTGAGCCTCCTGTAGTCTGGTGGATCTGTCAGTCTTACCAGCCTTAACAGCAGCCAACTCAAGTTTGAGTTTCTCCACTCTAGCTCTGGAGCTTTCGAGATCTGACTCTGCAGACTTGACGCTCTGAGCTGTATCAAGGTTCTTCTGTTCAGCCTGACGGATGAGATCCTCATTCTCAGAGATGACACCCTTAACCTGAGCGATCTTTGCCTCAAGCTCGGCCTTCTGAGTGGAATGCTCGGTGTTGACACCATTCTGCTTTTCAACTTCTCGCTGATTCTGCTTGAGCTGCAACTCTAGGAGCTCGAGCTTAAGCTCGTACTCGGACTGGCGGGCATGGAGAACACGAGTAGCAATCTCGTTGCGCTTCTGCGTGATGACACTATCATGAATGGCTGTGAGGTTCTTCTGAGTCTGCTCCTCAGTCTCACGGGCATGTGTCTCCTTCGATTCGATATGCTTCTTGTCGAGGCTCTCGGTCGTCGTGAGGTGTTTCTCCTTGGCCTGCTCAATCTCCTTGTTGGTCTTCTTATCAAAGGACGCAATCTCCTTGTCAAGCGCAGCAATTGATGCTTCAACTTCGGCAACCTTCCGCTCGTGGTCGGTGGTGAACTTCTTCTTCTCACCTTCGAGTTTCTTTTTCCACTTTGAGAACTTTGAGTTCAACTTACTCTGGTCTTTCAGGGCCTCGAGTTCGAGCTTTTTCTGGTGCTTAAGTTCTCTCAATTTCTGCTGCTCGGTAGCCTTCTCGTTGATTGTGTCGAAGCTCTTGCTGAGTTTGCTCTTGGCGATGGCCAAGATCTTAGACTCTGGCATCTTGAGACCACCACCAAGGTCAATCATCTTCTCTACAACGGCCTCCTTGTGCGGTTTGGCTGTAATGGTAGCGGCTGGCTCAGAAATAGCTGAGGCAGCAGCAGCAGCAGCGGAGGCATCGACTTCCTTTCCAGATTTCGTTGGAGTCTCAGTCTCATCCTTAGCGGCAGGTGATGCAGCCGGAGTAGAAACATCTTTCTTGTTTTCTGTTGCTTTCTTTGGGGTCCCATCCTTAGCAGGAGTAGTGGTAGATTTCTTTGCTGACTTTGCAGCATTCTTGACCTGCTGACGCTGAGCGTCTCTGAATGGAGAAACCCAGGTCTGCTTGTCACGAACAATGTTGACTGTCTGACGGAAGGCAGTCGTCTTCTTTCCCGGGCTTTCAGCTGGGACAGTAGACATTGCGGTGTGTCAATCGAGCGTTGTTTTCTGGTTTCACAAGATTCTGGCCTCTGAATTGAGAGAGGTTTGGGGAAAGCAGGGCTATGAAATTGGGCGTTGCTCGGGGACTTTGTCAGGGCACGACTTCAACACACATTAAAAGAGCAAACATCCGAACACCACCCCGTCAGATTTACGACTTTCGGACTCTTAATTCTGACACACTTCCCGATCGGGACAGAGAAAAACAAATAGACCCCGCCGACTGTGTGGCCGTAACGATTAAAAAAATTTAGCTCCCACGGATGGATGCCCCGGGGCCATTCGGGTTTGAGGTCGGGTCCTTAGCCGCCCCGGAGCAGACGACTTTAGGGAAAGAGACTACTACAGACGGCACAGCAGTTGTTGTTATACGCCAATTTAAATGCTAATGGTCTATACAGTTCTACATTAAGGTGCTAGACGACATCAGCAGAGCACTGGAGGAAGAACATCTGAACAATCACTATTAGTTTGATTAGAATCGACATAATCAGATAGTACAAACAAGGTTAACGATTTGAAAGTAGGATGACATTAAATATAAAAGTTTTGGTATAGAATAGTTCGTTTAATCATTAAGAAGCTCATGAGATGACAAGCATGGCAAGAGCAGCTAAGGAAGCCATGATTCCTGATGACTTAATAACAACACCGGCAGCGCTAGAAGAGGCACCCAAGGATGTGGTAGAGACTTCACCAGTGGATGTTGATCCAACTGATTGGGCAAAGCCTTGCTGTGTACTTGAAGAAGCAGAGTCAGATGAAGATGAAGATAATGATGTTGTAGAGGATGGCTTGGAAAAAGTAGAGGAAGCTTTAGTGGAGGAGGAAGCCTTAGAAGAGGAAGTCTTGGAAGACGAAGAGCTCTCAGACGATGACTCAGAAGAAGATTCGGAAGAGGAAGAGGACTCAGAAGAGGACTCAGAAGAAGACTCAGAAGAAGACTCAGAAGAAGACTCAGAGGAAGACTCAGAGGAAGACTCGGAGGAAGAACCAGCAGCACAACCAGAGTTGTCATCCAAACCAGTGTTGTCAAAAGAACAGAGAACGGTATCATCATCTGTGATCATGATAGTATCCTGGTTGAAGACAGAAGTACTGTTGTAGACATAAGCATTTGAACCCTTAACAGCAACGGATGATGGAGCAGAACCACACTTGATGTATGCGTCCTTAAGAGTAACATAGAAGTAACCTTCCTTCTGAATGTCCTCAGAATTCCAGTTAACGACACCACCAGCCCAGTCTTTAGTACCCTGACCAGCAGTTTCGACGACAGGCCAAATAGAGAATTGAACACGAGCTGGGGTCTGTGGATACTTGTAGACACCAGTGGTTTCGTCGTATGTGTCAGCCTTCTTCAAGGTTCTAACGGATTTACCATCCAAGTACCATGTGATATGATCTTCTTGCCAGTCAACTTCATAAGTGTGATAGTTCTCGAATGTGTTGGAGGTGTCGTTGAGATAAAGGAAATTATTCCAATTAAGAGCACCCTGAGAGTAGTAGTTTGTCTCAGCAACGTCCAATTCACTACCAACAAACTCCCAATCAATCTCATCCTGAGAATCAGAGTAAGTGATGAATCCGGAAACAACACCACCGGTTCTGGAAGATTTCAGCGTAGCACCATACTTACCGTAAAGCATGTATCTAGAAGAGGAAAGAACGGTACCAGTGGAGTCCTCCGGCATTGTAAGCAGAAGGGCATCACCAGCGTCGTTGTTCAAGGCGTAGCCAGTGTAGACCCAGTCAGAGTCCTCTGGGTTACCGAGATATTGTTCAATGTTTGGGTATGCCTGTGAACCGAAAGTGGTTTTGACATCCTTACAGATAGGCATAGCCATACATGCCTCCTTCTTGTATGAGAATCCAGGATGACAACCACCGAGACAGTGGGCACCGGAACCACATTCACCGTATTGGTTACAACATGGAGACTCCTCTGGACACTGAGAATCGGCGGAGCACGCTATGGAAGTAGTAGCGGCAAGAGTTGCTGGGATGGCCATCAAGACCGAGACGAGCACCGATGATGGGAGAACCATTTTTTACTTATTGATGCAGATGTGGGTAGGTATAATTCGGGGTCTTGCGGGTGGCGATTATGCCTTTTCTCCCAGGGGACCCGTGCATTCTTATAGGAGTGGACTACATGAGGTCGGCCCCAATTGAGGTTGACCCTTTACCGGGAATGATGTGAATTAACGACATCAAAACAATTTGGAGCGCGTCGTGCATTGAAAAGCGCCGCATTTCTTATTAAATATTTCCTATTTGGGATGAAAATTGTTCTAAAAACGAGATGGTTCAACGTTGTAACCGGAGAAACAACCATACTTACATTTGAGCACACGACATTACGGTCACAGCATCCAATCAAAGATTCTTTTGGATCTGTACTCTTTGGAAGACATGCACAGGTTTTCGACCACGCGTTTGCAGCAGCATTTTTCTTTACGGGGCGATATTTGTGTACATATTCAGAAATATTGACCAACACATCGGGGGTGATCGATCTATGAGATCGCTAAGAATTGAAGTTGTTCCACCACAGTTGGTTCTTCTAATTGACACGCTGATTGTGTGAGTATCGCCAACCCCAAGTCCCTCCCCCCTCGTTTTGAGACGGAAACGCTACTGCAATAAGTAGAAGGAGGCGTTCGCTCCTTACTTGGTCCTCAATTTCCGTGTGTGGCCGATGGTTTTATGACGCGTCGTGAGGCAAATGCACTCGCCGAAAAACTGCCCACTGTAATATTTATCCCAATTCGAACGATGGATAGATTTTGTGGGTCAGTTATGTCCGTTCGGCCAAACGTATAGGAAGGTGCGTGTCAAAGGGGGGCTTGATGTAGGCTGCTTTACCCACTTCTGTTTGGTCAATCGCGGTGTTATTTGGGATCTTTTGATCATGGGTGGGGGTCGCGTGCAACTTAGTAGGCAGGTGGGGGCGTCGGGTTCTCGCAGCCATATGCATAAATAACTGCGTCAGTGATCGATGATTCCCTTCTGGTTGGAGGATAAGGCGAACAGATCGAGGAGTTATCATCTTTAGCTCTTACTAGACTAACTACCGTTGGTGTCTCCTAGGGACCCTGGACCCTTCAACAATAGCGCGTTTTGAACTCACAAGCCCGCCTCGTCTAATGAGGGGCTCATGAATGCAGATTCATCAAAGCCCATTCTTTACGGCATCTAAACGATATCTACATCTTTTCTCACAATAATTAACAATGCTGATGAATGTAATAATCTATTAGTGTTCAATACTTCTTGAATCTTCTAGACTTTCCATCTCTCTTACCATTATACCTCATGTTCTTACCACCAACGTTTCCCAAGTTGTTAGTCGGCACCATCGAACCAATCCTCATCTTCTTCATCTGTTTGCCCTTGGAGCGCGGAGACATCTGTGCGGTCATGGCAGCATGGGCATTCTTGATCACCTTCTTCCCCGTTGATTGCTGCTTCTGCTGTTGCTGCTGCTGCTGCTGCTTCGCCTTCTTCCCCTGCTGTTGTGTGTTTGGAGAAGGTGGAACAAACTGCTTGGCGGCTTTGGAGTTGGATTGTGCCAATGATGATGCAGGTGGGGTAGGGGTGGCGTATGACGTTGGGTTTGAAATGATGGATTTATGTGTAAGACGGGTGTAGATTAGATAATATGCAGATGGGTCTCTGAGCACTTGTCTCTCCTGAATGGCATTAATATACTCATCGTCATATGTAGCCCATGAACCATCCGGTTGACGACAATGAGCAATGTAATGACCCGATGAGACACTACGGCCCTCGTGGACAACGACACAGATTAGTTGATAAAGGGCAGGTGTTGAAGATGTGGTGTATGATGAAAGATCAAGGATGGATGGGTATGAAACGGCTTGTTTAACCTTGGATGATGAAGACCCGTTGAAACGGAAACGCTTCAGATGAACAGGAAGTGTCTCTGGGAAACGATCAATGCTAGATATCTTAATGGCAGATGTACGTTGTTTGCATGATTCACAAACATATCCAGACTTGTCTGAACGATCTGGTTTGATGAGTTCTGGGGAAAAGAAGTCTTTGATGGATTTTTGGATCGAGTACCTCTGTTTCGTGTCTTCCTCTTCAAGGGTAGATGGTATCTGAGTACCATTCTGTTGTAGCAATTTCTTGTCATTTTCAGACAATGTTGTGATGCTGTTCTTTCTGGAGGATCCTAAGTGCAATGACAAGTCGTAAAACTCCTGTTGTGTCTTGGACACATGACCACAACTCTTACAAGTAACACTTTGATTCAACAGTCCACCAAAGATATCGTAGATGATACTTTCGTTGAGCTTGTGACCCTTTGGTGTTGAATCCTCCTGCAACCTTGAGAGTAAGGACATGAAGTACTCATGAGAGTCCTCCTGTTGCCATTCAGACATCATACAGTTAATGTCATCCAATCTTCCAATCAATTTCTTTGGGTTGATGTGTTTGTGATCACCTTTCCACATTCTTGCAGCGGTCTCAGCAAGGACATGTGTCACTGATCTTGGGTTGATAGTGTCCTTGTATTTGTTTGCAAGAACATCATACAAGTAATGCTGGATGGCTGGAATGTGCACCATTGCTTGTACTGCAGCGTTGGTATAACAAGTGACTCCATGATTGAGAAGACCTGATGGTTTAAGAGTTGTGAGTTGTTTGCCCCAGTTCTTGACTATGCGCTTGGATGAGTTGGAACCGCGGTCATTGGCGGCCTCATTGATCTGATAAAAGTCTTTGAGCAAGATTGGGTCAGTAGAGATTGGCTTCTCATCTAGAGCATCGTCTGACTCTGGAGATGTTGGTGGAGTAGATGGTGTAGATGTACCGGCGGCGTTGCGATCATCAAGAAGTTCTGTCTTAAGAAGATGCTTACTGTGTTCGTCATCATCATCATCATCATCATCCTCATCTTCATCATCTTCCTCATCGTCATCGCCACTAGAACTGGAGCTCGAGCTATTGTTGAGATCAGCAGTATCTTGGCCTTCAACATAGTCGTCATCTTCATCATCTTCATCGTCTTCATCATCTTCATCTTCGTCATTGTCATCGTCATCATCATCATTATCTTTCCCATCCTGTTCTTGTTTCTCAACTTCGGAGTTATCATCACTGACATTTGAGCTAGATGGAGAGCTTTTGAATTGTTCAAACACCTTCTTGCTGATAATGTTGCGTGGAGTCTCTGAAACAAAGTCCGGGCTATTGGCATCTGTGTACTCTGTGTCATCTGAACTATCTGATGATGTTTTCTCATTGTCTTTGTCGTCGTACTCCTCCTCCTCCTCCTCATCATCATCATCATCGTCATCATCGTCATCATTATCTTCTTGTTCTTCATCTTCCTCCTCATTAACTGTAGAGCTCTCGGAGTCGTGATCATCTAAACTGACACCAATATCATTATCTGGTTCCAATGAGCTTGTGGCACTTGATGAATCTGTGCTTGTCTCTTCATGGGCACTCTTGCGTTGCTTCTTAGCTCTTTTAGAGTCAGCTGTGGAAGAATCAGCAAGGACCCTCTTCCCTGTGTACTTACCCAAGGCGTCGGCGAGTGACGTTGGTGCCGGCTGTCTCTTGGCCTTTGCCTGCATCTCTGCGGCCGATGATGGATCCGCCTTGGTCAGTGAGGGCGAGGGTCTTGCTTCTCTGGAGTGTGTGGAGCCTATCTTGACGTAGGCCGCGGGGCGGGTGGTCTGGAGCTCTGGACGAGTTGCTGGCGAGAAGTGTAGCGGGTCCGAAAGAATACGCTGGACGAGGGGTGCGATGCTGTCCTTGACGTCGCTCATGGATGTGTTGTTGCCGGTGGTGGTGGAGCGTGCGTGGGCGGTAAGTCCTCTGTCTCTATGTGCCGCTGTCTCTCTTGGATCAAGGTAAGGCAGACAAAGGAACGGGACGCGTAGGGACGGCGATGGGCAGTTGGCAAGCGACGAGGTGGGCGGCTATCGCTTCGGCGCAGCTCTGAGTGTGGCGGTCTGTGTAAAGTGTCCGTAAAAGAAACTCTTTGTGCCTTTGAAAGGTCTAGTTGATGAGGAAAGAGCTCTGGAAGACGACGTCTGCTAGCGAAGGTGCACGCGCTACTGAGGTGAAGAGCCGCTGACAGAAAAAATTCCAGGGCCACGACGCCTCAGCTTCTCTGTTGCTTTTTGTTTTGTTTTTTTTTTTTTTTTGTTTGAGGGGGACGGAAAATTTTCGGATCTGGCAAATGGTCCCAGGAGTGGCTTTCCAGTATATTTATATGAGGAGTTTTCCTTGGTTTGGATGTGTGATCCATCCAATTGTATATACTAGTTTCTTCAATAGCGAATTATTCTCCTTTATCATCCCTAAACGGTCCGTAAGGGCCCATCCCTTTACAGCTCCCTCACAAAACCTCTCGAGACAGGGGAACGGTAGGCGCACTCCTCCCCCATCGCGCTTTTTTCATCGACAAGAACAGAAGAACCACCAGTTAAGGGCTTACATTATGTCTTTTCGTTCTCTTGATTAATCTTCGTCTCCGTGTCTTACGTCACAACCATGTCTGCAAAGGGAGGAGCACTCAAAAACATCTTTGTCAAGCTCATCGTCGGCGCCGGCCAGGCGGCTCCAACGCCACCTGTCGGTCCAGCACTTGGTTCCAAGGGTGTCAAGGCCATTGACTTTTGTAAGGAGTTTAACGCACGTACCGCTTCCTACGCCCCAGGTGTTCCAATTCCAGTGTCCCTCATTGTGAAACCAGACAGATCTTTCGCCTTCGAACTCAAGAGTCCGCCAACAGGGTATCTTTTACTCAAGGCTGCCGGTATTGAAAAGGGTGCCGCTGAAGTTGGTCCAGGAAAGCCATTTGCCGGTGAAATCTCGCTCAAGCACGTTTATGCTATTGCTCAGATCAAGAAGACTGATGATCGTCATAAGAACTTGGAACTTGAAGGTATTTGTAAGTCTGTGGTGGCTACTGCAAAGAGTATGGGTATCAACGTTGTGGTATAAGAAATGATGAGAAAAAATTGGAGAATGAAAGCCTTGTATATATATTGACACACACACTATCTCTGTCTCTATCTCTATCTTGCACAAGCAAGCACAGAGAGAGAAACCTGCATGCAAAACTAATGAACTTTTAACGAATCCATAATTGAAAATTGTAGTAGATACAACTCAGATTCCTCTACTAACTTTCGCCGAGCGCAGTTTCCGACGCTAAAAACGCGGGTATCCTCGGCCAACGAGACGGACTCTGATAAGATGATAATCGCATTCTCCGATTTGCCCATCAACCCAATCCGTCAACAACTCCGATCTATATAACTTCACCAGTGTCCTCTTCTTTCCTTTCACTTCCACACACTCTCTCTCTCCAAACTTCACTCGTCAAAGAGAAACATCATCTTACAATGTCTTTTGTCTCTCCACTCGACGCCTTCCCAGCACCAGACGTCACCAAGACGCTACTCCCTGCCTATAAGGGCAAGCACTGGACACAATTGCCAACACCATCTTTCACCTTACGCAAGTCAGTCATTGAGTCTCATTGTACACGCATGCTTGAACGTATTGAAGCCATGGGTGCAAGATTTAGAGGTCATGTTAAGACACACAAATGTATCCCTGTGACCAAGATGCAAATGGGGTATGATTTGCCAAATTATTCTGGTGTCAAGCATGATTCTGTTGTTGTATCCACTTTGAAGGAGGCATGGGAGATTGTTTCGTATCAGGAGAGAACTGGTGAGAGATTTGTTAACGATATCATTTTTGGATTGCCTAATTTTACAGAAGATGCCTTGATTCAAGTTGAGGCATTGAAGACCAAGGTTGGACATTTTAGAATGCATTGTGACTCCTTGGATCAGATCGAATTGCTCAAGAAGTTTGATGAGAAGCATTCAGGAAATGCACCATGGTCTGTTATTGTCAAGATGGATGCCGGTACTGCTCGTGCCGGTATTATGGATGAAACTTATCTCACTAAAGTTCTCGAGTCAATCAATGCTACTGATAATGTTGAGCTTTATGGTTTTTATGCCCATTCTGGCCATTCATACAATTGTAACTCATTTGAAGAGACTGAAGATGCATTGATTGGTGAATTGGAGACCGTTAAGAAAGGACTTGACGTTCTCGCTACTAGTGTCCCATCAATTGACTTGTCTAAGCTTGTTGTATCTGTGGGAGCCACACCAACTCTTCACTCGCTTGAACATCATGTGTTTGAAAAGACAAATACAAAGATTGTCGAGATCATCAAGGAGATCAAGAGTACTGTGGAGTTCCATGCTGGTAATTATGTCTTTTGTGATTTGCAACAAGTATCAACGGGTTGTGTCTCTAAGGATCAAGTTGCCGGAGCCGTTGTTGGATCCGTCATTTCTCAATATCCAGGACGTAAGAACGACTTGGGTGAGTTGTTGTGTAACGTTGGTGTGATTTGCATGTCAAGAGAAGTTTCTCGTAAGCATCCCGGTTTTGGTCGTGTTATTGCAGATGAACAATATGGAGAGTGGTTTATGGAGAGAATGTCTCAGGAACATGGTATCTTAAATCCAGTTGAAGGTCAAACTGATGCAAAGATGATTCCAATTGGTACAAAAATCAAGATCTTGCCAAATCACGCTTGTATCACAGTGAACTCCTTCAATGTGTATTACGTATTGGATGATGAGGACAAAGTTTGTGATGTTTGGGTCCCATGGAGAGGATGGTAAACCTGCAATTGATCTCTCAAAGTGACTACACTTCATTGAAGAAAAGGGCATATGCATTGTATAATACAACAAAGACAAATGGATCAACTCAGATATCACAGCCTCAGTAGACGTAAGCAGTATCGCTATAAGGTGGTGAAAGGTCACGATACAATCCACAGCGCCCGACGAACCTGTTGATCTGTGACAAAAAAGTCACAGAGAAACAAGAACGTACAGGGATCTTCAACGGATGACTTAACTATAACCTCTCCTCATCGACTGTAATAGTTGATAAGGAAAAAAAAAAGAAATCAGGGGTTAGGAAGAGTATGGATAAGTGATTGTCGACGTTTTTTTTCCACATCCCATCCACTACCAACTGCGTCCCCTGTTGTTATTGACACTTTATTGTGTGGCAGATTAGGGTTTTTTTTTTTCATTTTTTATTTCTGGTTTCCAGTTGGTAGGGACACGAGTGTCAGGGTAAAGTCTTGTTTTAGATAGGTTTTAATTAATTGTAGTCTATATTAACGCTTAAAAGTGGGTTTACATAGCCTAAGTTAGACTATTAGACTCTAGAGCTGTGAATAAGTTTCACCAACTTCAATGGAAGTGTTGATGGTGCTGATCTGATCCGAGAGGGAAAGCCAAGCGAATACGTGTTCACAGTGGTGTGCTGGTGTGAAGCCGTGTGATGGTTACTGTTTTAGCTCGCTTTATTTTTGTTGGTTGTGTGGGGAAATGGGACAAGGAGTCAACCATTATGCAGTTTGAAGTGTGCCGTCTGGCACCAGCGTACACAAAACTGAAGTAATGCCTTGTGTGACCATTGAGGGGTCAGTTGAAGCCGTTGTGGTAGGTGAAATCTGGGGTAAAATTGTGGGGCGGTGGTGTTGGGAGGACATGGCGCGCTCATCAAAAGACAATTCGATGGACTGTTTCTTCTTGTTTCAAGGGTCCTGTAGCAGAACCGGTAAGCCACACTTGATCTAGCCCAATATGCCATGAGACATGTCCAAATGGCATGTGATTGTGGCCAAACAGCGTCTTAATCTTAACAGTTGGGCGCATCCTTCCTCTAGGGGAAGCTCGCGCGCGCCTCGCGCCAGACTTCCACAAGCGGCGCTAACTACACAACTCATAGAAGGCTTCTTTTTATACCCTGTTTTAGTTTCGATGGCTTCTTCCGGTGAATGAGGGGTCCTTAGACACTAGCTTCTGCATCCACAATTATGGCGGTCTGACGTTCTGAGGTTTGGTAGTCTGGGCACACGTAGAACACCCCACACACGCAAAGAAATAGAGAGCTGTAGACGAGATGTCTTGACTTGACTCACCAGTTAAAAAGATTTTCCTACTGTTTGTCTGCCAGCTCTCTCACTCTGACGCCTCACGCACAATAGATAAGACAACTGAACAGATCTTTATCTCTGTAGTGCCCTCTTCATCGCTGATTGGCCATTGGTATGAGTCCTCTATGAGTCCTCTGTAAAGCCACCAGTAGCCGGGCCCGCTCACCACAACGCCTCTCGGCTGGGACTGTCGCCGCGCGGCACCATAGGCTTGCACGCTTGACACAATTTTGGTTCCACACGCGACAGGCGCATGCGAGCTGCCCATACACTCCACACCTCTCCACACATTACAACTACAAACAAAATCACTCACATTACCTACAGCTACCCGTTTTTACCCTATGTCCTGCCGCTTTGTCGGGCCACACTGTACTATGACTCCCTATTTTTCTAAGCCCGTCCTCCGCGGGACACGTAAGACACGCGCTGCCCATCGTCTTTGGACAGGACACTTCGAAAGGTAAACATGTCCAGCCCATCCCTTCTCCCTTGTATAAAAGCAACGGTGCTGCCGCCATTAAACACCGTCGACCACTCCACACACACAGCGCTACACTTTAAATCCTCTCAAACCTGTTTTTTCATCAATAACAACCAACCCGCTTCGCCACACCGAGCCATTGATCAGTCAATTGTCTCCAACTCGAACAGCTCTTCGCACAGCAACCCCACACACCCCACACCCCATACACCTAAGCGCTTGCCGCCGCCCATACAGCTAAGCACACCGCCATGACAGTGTTTCACAACAAGGGTGATAACCACCCTCAGGTCTCAGCCAATGCTGCTACACACGCCGCCTCTACCGTGCCAGACCTCTCCTCCCTCTCCATCGCATCCGCCAAGTCAGGCTACAAGAATGTGGCGTTCAATGGTAAGGAGGGTCAATTTGACAAAGTTCTTGATCTCATTGAAGAGTACGGTTTCATTCCAGATGCCCTGATTGAACAAGAGGCTAAGTGGTTCTATGAAACTTTGGGATTGGATGACGTCTTCTTTGAAGTTGAGACCCCAGAGGCAATCGTCAAGCACATCCATGCGCTTTACTCGGCTAAAGTTGATGCCTTTGCCAGGAACGATTTGAACTCACCTTTCATCCACCACAAGAGAGAAGACCCAGATCATGCTGTGTACTTCGACAGCTCGATCCCAGGTTCTGATGAATTTAACTTGACCAACTACGAAAAGAGAATCGATGAACTTTACTTAGACCAAGTTGATCATTCCTATAGAGTTGAGAGTTTCACCGCTCCACTGATCTTGAACAACACTGTCTTTTCCGACACCGACAGTCAAGGTGAGACAAAGCAAATTCGTGCTAACTTTGTTTACAAGAACAACTTCCTCGAAAACTCCATCTACGATCAAACTTTCCTGAAGATCATCTCTCCAAACACTAAGCAGCTTTACGACTCTGTCATCTCAGAGGTTTTGCAACAAACTGGTCCTATCATCAAGCACTACCCAGCTGATAACTCTGTCGACCACAGAATCATCATTGGTTACAAGAAGAACTCCACCAAGAAGTACTTCAGTGCCTTGTCTGCCTTGATCCAATATTACAAGTTGGACCAGTCAAGAAAGTATGTTGAAAACTTCTCGAATGATGTCACCATCATCTCTCTTTACTTGAGACAGACTGCCGATGCTCATCAGCTATCCGTTTATCAGTTCATCAAGGAGGCCTCTTTGCTCTTTGCCATCCCACATGGCTTCTTCTTTGGTTCATTTGCCTCCCACGAGCTCTCTCTCCAAGAATCCATTTATGCTCACTGTGGTGGTATCTTTGTTACCCATTTCCTCAACAGATTGGGTCAGGAGTACCAATCATTGTTGAAATTGTTGGATCCAAACAAATCCCACCATGTTGCTGAGCTTCTCACTTCTTTGAAGAAGAGATTGAGATCGGAGACATTTACTCAGTCATTTATCTTTGAAGTGTTCAACAGATACAAACCAATAATCTCACAGTTGTACAGATCCTTTGCAGATGTCCACTACATCAGATCAAACTTGGAAAAGACCTTGTCATACCAAAGATTGTCCTCCATCCCACCAATCAAGTCCGAGGAGGAGTTTGAGGCCCTCTTGTTGAAGAACGTCTTTAATGAGAAAGATTCTTTGGTCTTGAGAGCTTTGTTTATCTTCAACAAATCTATCTTGAAAACCAACTTCTTTGTTCACACTAAGGTTGCCATCTCTTTCAGATTGGATCCATCCTTCTTGCCTCGCTTTGAGTACCCAGATACTCCATTTGGTTTGTTCTTTGTTGTTGGTGCCGAATTCAGAGGTTTCCATATTAGATTCAGAGACATTGCCAGAGGTGGTATCAGAATCGTTCGTTCAAGATCCTTAGATGCTTATGAGACCAATGTTCGTAACTTGTTTGATGAGAATTACAATTTGGCTTCGACACAACAAAGAAAGAACAAGGATATTCCAGAAGGTGGTTCCAAGGGTGTCATTTTGTTGGACATGGACGCTCAGGATACCCCAAGAGCAGGATTCGAGAAGTACATTGACGCCTTGATTGACTTGTTAATCAAGACTGACATCCCAGATGTCAAGGACCCAATTGTTGACTTGTATGGAAAGCCAGAAATTTTGTTCTTGGGTCCAGATGAAGGTACTGCAGGTTACACTGACTGGGCCACTCTACACGCCAAGAAGAGAGGCGCTCCATGGTGGAAGTCCTTCTTGACAGGTAAGTCCCCACAGCTTGGTGGTATTCCACACGATGAGTACGGTATGACCTCCTTGTCCGTTAGAGCCTACGTTGCTAAGATTTACGAGACTTTGAAGCTACAAGACACCCCAGTTACCAAGTTCCAGACTGGTGGTCCAGATGGTGATTTGGGTTCCAACGAAATTTTGTTGTCTACTGATAACGAGCAGTACGTTGGTCTTGTTGATGGTTCTGGTGTCATTGCTGATCCACAAGGATTGGATAAGACTGAATTGATCAGATTGGCCAAGAAGAGAGCTATGATCCATGAGTACAACAGGGATCTACTCTCCAAGGATGGTTTCATTGTTACTGTTGATGATACAGACATCAAGTTGCCTTCTGGTGAGGTTATCACCAACGGTGTCTACTTTAGAAACAGATTCCATTTGGACCTTAAGAAGTACTTTGGTACTGTTGACTTGTTTGTTCCATGTGGTGGTAGACCGGCTGCTATTGACGTTGACAACGTTTCTCAATTGTTTGATGACCAAGGTAAGTCTATCATCAAGTACATTGTTGAAGGTGCCAACTTGTTCATTACCCAACCAGCTAAGCTTGAGCTTGAGAAGGCTGGTGCTGTCTTGTTTAAGGATGCTTCTACAAACAAGGGTGGTGTTACTTCCTCCTCATTGGAGGTTTTGGCCTCTTTGTTGTTGACCGATGAACAGTTCCTTTCCAAGTTCAAGAATGGTACCGAGTTTTACAACACCTACGTCAAGCAGGTGCAGAAGACGATTGTCTCTAATGCCGATAAAGAGGCTTCTGCCTTGTTGAAGTACAAGGAGGTCACTCGTAAACCACTTGCAGTCTGTTCTGATGACTTGTCCAATGATATCAACAAGTTGGCAGATCTGATCTCTCAAAGTGACTCTCTTTGGGGTGATGAGTCGTTGAGAAAGAAAATTGTTGGTGAGTCCATTCCAGAGTTGTTACTTAACGAGGCTGGTTCCGTTGAGGAAGTGTTGAAGAGATTGCCTGAGGCATACTCTAGATCGTTGTTTGCCACAGCTATCTCCACCAGATACATCTATGAGGGCCATGATCCTTCCAATGTTATTGATCTGTTGCAATTCTTGAAGAGTTTGAACTGATCCATTCCAACTACTGCTAACAAACCCCCCTTCCAAAAAAAAAAGTTTACGTGTGTTTCATTTTTGTGATTTTATTGATAATGCTTATACGAGATTGATGTTATTGAAAGATAATTCTGTAGTTTGACACCATCAAGCTGTTGAAGTGCATGACTCCTGTGTACTGCATCATGCACCCCACCTTTTGCCCCACATGAACTTCATGCTTATTGTACATAGCATCGCGATCGCCCGAATAAGCCGAGGCACAAACTTGCTTTACCAGTTGCTTACGCAAGGGAGGAAGAAACTCAACAATTTGAGATACCCAACAGTGATGGTGTGTTGTGTAATTGCCTCTCATGAATATAAAAGGATATCATGAGAATCGTGTTGCATGCGTAGTCAATTTTCCTTTCCGGATGTTGAGAATACAAAAACCAAGGAGCTAGTCATGTCAAGGAGATCGAAGGGTAACTCCCATTGAGTGTCTATCACTATGAAATACTGGCACCTAAGCCAGACATAATAAGCAATAAATCAACTTGTATCAAAATATATCTGCATACATATCTTTGTCTTCCTCTCTCTTCCAGGCGGGTATCGACAATATGTGCAAACTCACAACTTTGCCTTTGCTGGGGCAACTTTCTTCAAGATGGTTTCAATGTTAGCAGCCTTCATAACGTCACCCTTCACTTTCAATTTTCCAGAAAGGAAGAGCTTTTGAGAGTTTGACTTTCCATTAACGAGTTTTTTGAAATCCAAATCACCAATGGAGATCACCAAGTCTGCATCGTTAAAGTCGCTGCTCTCGGTGAGTTCACCTTTGTTCTTAAGGTCAAGTTTCCAGGCTTTGGTCTTACCCTCCTTGTTCTTGAGGTTGAACACGATGATGGAGTTGGTCTATATATGTGTGTTAGTATGTGACAAATGAATGCTGGGGTGTTGGTGGATGTCATTCGGGTGCTACTTGCCTTCTTGACGAGGTCCTTGGTGCTGCCACTGTTGGCGAGTGTGTCTTTGATCTGGTTGAAAATTGGTTCGGACTTGAAGCTCATGTTGTCTGTGCTGAATGCTGTGTGCTGTGTGCTGGATGTTGATGCTGATGAAGTTGAAGATGAGGATGTCGAGGGACAGATGTGGAGTATCTTATATAAGGAGCAAGCCAAGCGATGTGTGCCGTGTCTGTTGTTCAACCGAGGGATATGAGAGGGCAACAACGCGGGTCGATGAGGGGGCACGCAAGAGGAGGGACACACTACCGGAACTGGGGTCTCTAAAACGGCATGTGACCAAGTGTTAAGACACTACATATAGCATTATAAAACATGTAGTATAGCTTATGATGCCCTTCTGGATGTATAAAGTGTGGTTTGGTTTAGAGATGGACGCTATATATCGATAGATAACTGGGTTACCCGGTCCACTGTTTACAAATGTGGGGTACTTCCCTATATCATTGAGTTATAACAGAACAAAATCCTTTTATTCACTAATATTCAGCCATGGACCAGCCTTGACTATATAAAGTACAAAACAAAAACTAAGTAACGACCTTAATTACTGGTCAAAGTAGTCAGAAAAAGAGTTAGCCAATCTGGAAGCAGCCTCGACGATCTCAGCATCGTCCTCCTGTGTGGCAACGGTCAATCTCAAGAACTTTGCAGATTTGGCATACTCTGGTGTGAAGGCCATGTTCTTACCAAGAACTACTTCAACACCTCTCTCGACACACTTGTAGTTCAGTTCCTCAAGCTCCAATCTATGGTCGTCACCTTCTGGGAAGTTGAGCTCCACGGTGATAAACATACCAGCCTTTGGTTCCCTCACGGAGAAGTAACCCTTCTTGTAAGCATCACTGGAGAACAATGTCTTTAGGAAGACATTCTTTCTGTCAGTATATGTCTTGGAGACTTTAATACACCACTCGACCCAGCCCTTGGCTCCACCAAATTTGTCAATGGCAGCCAAAAGAGTAGCCTGTGAAATACCAGAAGCGGCACGAGTGGAACAGTTAGCATGCTTGATAATCTGCTTAATCAAAGAAGAGTGACCAGAGATGTATCCAGTTCTTGTACCTGGTGCAAACACTTTAGAGAAAGTCTCTAATCTCAAGACACGTCCCTCTGTGTCCAAGTTGATGTAAGATCTTGGTAATCTCTCTTTAACGAATGACTCAGCAGTGTAAGAACCTGGAGTGAATGGGTTCTCAACGCCATCGGTGTACTTACCAAGTTGGATCATACCATATGGATCATCCTCAATGATCATGAAATCATATTTTTGAGCCAATTCGTACACTTTTTTTCTCTTTTCCTCAGTGAGTGTCAACCCTGTTGGGTTCTGACCAGTTGGAATTGTGTAAAGGGCCTTTGGCAATGGCTTCTCCTTATAAGGACCAGTGCTCCAGTTCTCAAGCAAGCTCTCGAGGGCATCAGCATCCAATCCACCATCATCAAAGTTCATGGCAACAGGCACAACTTCACCACCCCAGGCCTTAATGTTATGAATAACAGGAACAAAAGTGTAACACTCCATAAGCACAACATCACCAGGGTTAACGAGCAAATTGAAAACCTTGTGAAGCGAATCACCTGAACCATTTGTCAAAGTGAGATCCCAATCATCATATCCTGGCTTACTAGTGAATTTGAGCAGCTCTTTACAAAACTTGACGAGTTGGGAATGACCTTGAGTTGGACCATAATTCAAAGCTCTCTTCAAATCGAGCTTAGCCTCATGGTCAGGTTCGAGACGGTTGAATTCAACACTAGTTGTCTTCTGGCCGAATGGCTCATCGAGGAACTCATAGCTAATCTTGGTGACTGGGTAGAAGCCATAGTGTGGACGGCCACCACTTAGAGATATTGGTGAATCGTGGCGAACAACGTTATCTGGGATAGGGAGACCGTGGAAGGCCACAATCTCACGGTTAAGAGCTCTGTCGGAGAGATGTTCAAGGATCTTGTCAGACATCTTTTTATGTGTGTGTGTGTGTAATCTATGAAGACCGAGATCGATATTAAGATGGAGATTGAATGGCGATTAACAGACGTTTTAAGTACAGACTGAAAAAGGTCGCCCTCGAGAGATAAGGAAATCTAAGCTGTGCGGAGATATGGCCCAATGCGGTAATCTGGTCTCCCGAGCCGTGATTGAGAGGTTTCAATTATGACTCGATCATATCGGAGAAGTCGATCAGCACAAGAAAAATGATGTATATCCGATAATTATTTAACTTTATGATGTTTAATAATGTCTGTCCACCTTTAAACATAGCAAAAGAAGAGTGCCAAATCGGGAACTCAAGGCGACAAGACCAAGATCAGTCATTGCGGAAGCTACCGCATCAATGACTAACAGTATTTACATGTCCTTGGTAAAACTGTGAAACTGAGGCAAAGAGACTCATATATTGATACCTTTTAGCATAGATTTCATTTCTTGTCTAATTCTATTGAGCCGTGTGTCATTTTTTTCGACTTGGCATATCCCCGCAGGCGCTTTCCATCCTGAGACTTTAGTGTAGCACTTGGTGTCTATCGATATGACTATACACTCTCTTTATAGCTCTTACCCAGCATTTCTCTCATTAATTGTTGATCATTTGCTCAGTTCAATCCTTCCACCCTTGCCTCTTACTGAATGGTTT
Organism: Petasospora fabianii; assembly: GCA_022641835.1. NCBI lineage: Eukaryota > Fungi > Ascomycota > Saccharomycetes > Phaffomycetales > Wickerhamomycetaceae > Petasospora > Petasospora fabianii. Next base: position 670,782 of record CP048716.1, on the reverse strand, counting down.
TAGTGTACCAGCCAGGCACATGTGACATTAGGTACTTTGATTACAACGTCTTAAAGCTCTCTACAAAAACTCCAATTTCAACTCTAAAACGTTTACTAACACAGAACAGTAGAAGACAGACAGCAATTCTTTTAGTTCTGATGGTGCTTATAGCAGCATCGGGAACGACAAAGCAAATAGTTAAAAGGGGTGAAGCAATAATAGCACAATCCAAACAATACAAATCAAAGAATAAGAGGAAAGGGGAAAAGGAAAAGAAGAAAAGGAAACCGATGTGGACACATATGATAAGAAAAGATTTGGGATCTGAACCAGACAAGCAAGCTGCAACAAAACAGGTTTAAACTTTCCCAAGTGGAACACAAATCATGCAATGAACAAAAGCTACCGTGATCGATAGTCACAGTGTCAAAGGTGTACAATAAGTCATCAATGCTATGCAATATCCGACAAAGACACCAAACAAGTGGCAACGACAAACGATAGAGTAACAAAAGTATAAAAAAACCCGAGGTAACACAACACTAAAAAAGGGGAAGAGAGAAATCAGACAAAAGAAGAAAACCCAAAAGAAAAACAAACCACACGATGAAAGGAAACCCATAATGAAAGAAAACACATCACTTGTTATCAGCCTTGTCTTCACTTTGAGCAAGACCGTCGGCAGCACCAGGCTGACCATAGTAATAACCACCACCTGGCTTCTGGCCAGGAGCACCAGCAGCGGAGGAACCATATTGGTATTGATCCTGTTGTGGATACTGATACTGTGGCTGACCATATCCGTACTGGTACTGTTGTTGTTGATGTGGTGGTGGTACTTGGCCAGGTGGTTGTTGCTGTTGCTGCTGTTGTTGTTGCTGTTGTGATGGTGGTTGGCCAGTAGCTGTGGTGGATGTCTGAGCAGAATGGGCATCATCGGATTTCTCCTTCTTTGGTGGATACAGTGCTGTTGTATAACTCGAGTTTGTTACCGTTACTGGGATGATGTTCTTCGGATTTGAGTTTGCAGCAGCGGTGAGACCACCAGAATACTGTGGTCCTTGATACAGTTCCTTAATGTCCTTGACAAAGAGTGGGTATAAAAGGTCAACGATCCCTTCGTTACGAGCAAGCTCTAATGCACGTTCGAATGGGATCCAAACACCTTTGAGGTTCATAGCACCAATCTTGACAACATAACGAACTTTTTCACTCTTGAGGATACCATCACGACGACCACGAGTCATACCGGCAACATTGAGCAATTTGGTACCATTGATGAAATTTGTATCTTCTCTTCTCGACACTGAGATACCACGAGCTTCAACTTGATAACACACTGTGTTTTCATCTTCCCAAAATGTTGTTGTTAACTTTGGACGTTGTGGTACTTGATTTGGATCAATAAGAGGTGGTTGAGTAGCACTCTGAAGAGGTCCACGTATCTGGGCCATGTTGATATTAGATCCAGATGTTGGGGCAAGAGATGTTTGATTCTTATATGGGGAAGAATCTGATGTTGGAACTCCATAAGGTGGGAAATATGCGTTTGGTTGAGAATATCCCTGCTGGTATCCACTTGGGACGTATGGACCAGCTTGGCCATAGGGCATAGAGGCATTTGAGTATTGTTGTTGTGGTTGCTGTGGCTGATACATTGGTTGTGGGTATTGGGAAGCTCCAGACCCAGTGGCATTACCACTAGAGGAAGATCCTGTACCTGTTGGAGCAGAACCAGCTGATGATCCAGTTGTTGTGTTTCCAGCTGCTGCAGAAGATGGATTTGGCATACCAACTCCCGGTGCCTGAGGTGTTGCACCTTGGAATCCATAGACCTGAGAGGCCTGATCATAGGAGTATCCACCATACGGTGTTCGGGATTGTTGTGGAGTTCCCTGTGTTTGGGACGGTTGACGGGCGTGCTGAGGTGGCTGTTGGTATTGAGCGTAGCCCTGCATGTATGCACTATTTGGATGCTCGTTCATGATTCTAATGTGACGTGTAGGAAGGAGATTGCAATGGACTGTGACAAGTTCTTCTTCTTCTTATCTTTCTTCTTGTTCCTCTTCTAGTTGCTATGTTGATTATCTCGATCCAACTCCTGTTTGATCAAAGAGTGCGCCGTGCGGGTGTTTCTTTATAGAGCTAAGCTTAGCTTACTGTGCGTGTACGTGTACGTGTACTTTGTACTTGTGGGGAAGGACAGTGAGACAGAGAAAGAGAGAAAAGTATACTGGTATAAGGGTCTCAGGGGGTTGAGGGAAGGGTTCAAGTATAGATGAGTCGATTGCTGCGGGTGCTGTTAGTTAATGCTCGTCAAGTGGAAAAGAGAGAATGTTGGTTGTTGTTGATGTTGAATCGACCACTTTTTTTTTGCTGTTTTCGAGCGAAGGTGCTCAGCGTGTTTGCCAGCGCTTGAATGATGTTGCAGTAACTTACCGTAGGCTGCAGTCCGGGAGGAGTAGAAAGGCAGACAAGCAGGAAGCGAGGAAAAGCGTGACAAGGCAGTGCGGTGCGCAGTGGTGTGCTGACCGATGGCAGGTCAAAGTCAGGGGCGAAGGCGGGGAGAAGGGGACAAAAGGCCTAGGAAGGAATATTATATGACCTTTCGTTATCTGTTTACTTTTCTATACTATATAGTGCCGGGATTGTGCAATCCGCGCAGGCGGGGCGTTGTATATATATCGACGCACTTGTCATTTCATCAAATATGCAGCAGGCCCCCCGCCTCGCGGTGTACGAAACGGAAAATGGGGGAGAGGCACTGATCACATCTCGTGCCGATGTTTCACAAAAAGAAACGATTGGATATGCAGAGCTGCGTAGTGCTGCTTTCCTAGTGCTGAGTCATGCGTCGAGATGCGTCGAGCCGTGTGCCCCACTGGCATTACGTCTGGATTGCCACCGCAGAGACAAGGGGTACCCGCCGCGGTTCGCGGCAGCGGGGCAGGAGCGTCACAGGGTCTGCAAAAAACCCACTGCTGAAAGCGGTTAAAGGCGGTGAGTGCCACTGTGTATTTTTACGCCAATCTTTTTGTCAGGCCGAAAAATTGCGCTAGCCTATGGGGTTTGGACAAAATACGTATCTACCCTCATACTGGATATATCACTTCAACCTTCGTCCTCAAGACACCTTCCAATATTCCGGGATATATACATCAATTAAATCGATATAATAAACGGAATTGATATATAAGTCTCAAATCTAAGGCAAGCGTGTCTCAACTTCCAAGCATAACTTCCGATTCTGAAAATGTGGGTTTGATGACGATGACGGTTCCATGGATGCCGGGCTGTCAAAAGAGCCGGACAGGGCACGTCATCGGGTCAAGCACAGCGCTGAGAACAACGGAGAGGGAGTGTTTGTGAGAGAAGATTAAAAGATCAGTTATTGACATGTAGCTAAAAACAAAAGGGTATGGATGGTTTAAAATGAGACTAGATATAATAGTTCTAGCGAGTGGTGAGTATTTCTTTTTTTCTCTAATATAATATCTATATCTATATGGTAAGTTCAATATGTTAAATTGATATGTTATATATATCGCTTGTTCCATATAGCACCCCCCCCTTTCACCCCATATAACCTCTTTTCCATCTCCTTCCGCCAAGCTCGCGCAAGTGAATCTACTCGTGCATACGAACCGGCGCGCGCGAAGGTTTAAAACGCGCACGGAAATTTCGGTGAGAATAAAAAATTACTAGAGGAAAGGGAACAAATTCCCGAGCACCGGTAAGTGGGGCTCCGGGACAGGCACAGTGATCCGCCACCACCAACACAATCTACAACCCTACACACTTACGCCATTTGTTAAAGCGCAGCTAGCTGTAATTCGCTCATGTGTTTCACTAAGTGGCCCCTCCAGACCTCATTAGCCCATGACCCATTGACTGCTACTCGTATCTGACATAATTGTGGCCCTCGCTTCACCTGCCAGCAACAGTACGGCCCGGGGAGCCTGATATCGGCTCGGAGCTTTCGTACGGCAATCCGACTGATCACAAGCCGTTCGTCCCCCCTAGAGTTGCAACAAGAGTATCCCCTAGACATTGCTCTCCATCTGTACTTTCTCTATTTCACTCTTTCTCTTTTTCTCTCTGCCGATCTCTAAAGACACAAAGAACACATCTCCGACCAAATTCGAGAACCCTTCTTTTGACGTCACTGACAGACTTCGGACGCCCCGAAACGCAACACGAATTTCATGCCGAGCCGCCGTTTGTTGTCTCTTGTTTGCCCTTGAGTTGCCCCATCTAGCATTAGCAATAGTGTTTCCATTTCTTTCTTTAGTGTTGACTCTAATTTCAGTCCGGGAAAAGTTGACTAGCTAGATGGGCTAGCCAGCATAGCCAGCATAGCCAGCTTCCTCTCAGGCCGACTTACGACGCCACGTTCCTGCTTAATCCCTGCTTTATCCCTGATCATGCTAGCATCTGCTGCTAGTAGTGATGATGCGCATGTACAACTCCGGCACTAGCCCCATCCAGCAGCTCCGCTAACCGCTGACAAAGGGAATTAAATCCGCTTGCGTCCATTGGCCGTGCTTTAGACAACCCATAGAGCAAAGACCATGTACACACTTGAGATGACTCCCTACTATTCCAAGTCGATCAGACGCACGCACGCGCTACAACGCATACAAACGCAACTCGATTCCCGAGATCAACTAACCATCTCACTTCTGCGCCATCAGACACATCCCTTAATCGGTCATCTCCGTCCCACTCGGTACAACTCCGCTATTCTCTTTTCTAGCCTTGGCCATAGCCTTGGTCCGCTACAATATTTGTAAGCTTTCTCTCTCTCGGGCTCTTGGCTCTCACGTCTCATCACCTCATCGTTGAATTCAACTCCAACGATGCGGCAACGTTTTTCTCTCCACGCAGCGCATCTCCGACGGCACGGTGATGTAAGGCAACCGCATGTATTGTTTCGATCTTTCCTGCAAACAAAAAAAATCACATAGAAACATCCTCAAGACTAAAAAAATGCATAGTAGTACTGTAATGTCAGATCTGTGTCGATGGGCCCGTGTCTTGTATGCGCTACATCAATATTTACTCGATTTAATATACATTGACAATTGACTAAATCTCATCGATCAAACCTTAGTTAAATCAACACCACCAACAGCCCAAATCTCATTCATATCCTCAATTCTGTCACTGAAAACAGTCTCATCGTCACCACCAGCTTCAACTCTTTCTCTCTGAACACCAGCTAATCTAGCACCAACTCTCTTGGTATAATCACCAATCGATCTCAATTGAATCTTCTGACCATTACCAGCATCCAACGGCTCACCTTTAGCACTAACAGCTTCAAACCACTTGTTGAACTCAACCATCTTGACATCATCAACCAAGTCAAACAGAGCCAAATATGCCTTCTCCGCAGCAAGCTTAATAGGAATAACAGCATCTCTAACACATGCAAATACCGCTGGTCCCAAGACGTCCCAATGAGCCTTAAGCAGATCCTTCTTGACCTGAGCAACGGTTCTGACAACCACCAATGACAATCTTCTTGTGTCCAAGGAATTACTCACTGGCTTAACACAAGTATGAGCAATCTGAGAAACAAGCTCAGAAAGCTGTGGGAACGGAATATCAAATGGTTCATCAGTACAAGTCTTACCATCGACACTGGTAGTCTCTCCTTGGAGCAACAACAGCTTACCAATGGCAACTGTGGCATTGTCACTGATATATGGAGTAGTAGCATTGGATCCATCAACAAGACAGGAAACAATCTGCGAAAGCAACCCACCATTGTTAAAGATGTGTTGTGGAGCATCCTTGAGGAAGGCATTCAAAGTCAAGATGGCAAACTTGGAAGAGTCATCACCTTGCAATGGGGTATCAATAACCTTCTGCTTCAAGATCTGTGCAGCCTCATCTGATTTCAAGATTCTAGACAACGAACCAACAAGTCTAGCATAAGCAACAGCCAATTTGTCATCAACCTCAAGGATCTCAGATTCAACAAGATCAAGAATAGAACTCTTGGAAGCTTGACTCAACTTGTCACCGGCCTTAGTGATAACCTCTAGCAAAGCCTTCAACATCGCAGTCTTAACACCAGTTGTTTCAGCACCCTTAGCACCAGTAACAAGCTCACTGACGAGTGGGTCAACTCTTGGCTGATACTCGATCAACGTACCGAGGGCCTTGGCAGCTCTTAAACGCAATGTCTCATTACCAGCATCGGACAGGGACTTGACAAAAGTTCTCTGTAATTGTGGAATGAATGGACGCAAGAACTGTGGAATCTTTTCAAAGATCATGTTCAAAGCGTACAAGATTGCAGCCTTCAAATCACTTGGGAATCTCTCACCAATGACTCTGATCAATGGACCAGTGATCACAGTGACCAACGCCTTCAAGCTTGTGGCTGGAGTCTTGGAAACAACATCTGCAATGGCAAGAGCAGCAGCCTCTCTCTGATCAGTGGAACCATACATCAAACCATGCAAAAAGATCGGCAAGACGCAGTTGGCACCCTTTGGCAATGTGAAACCGGCAAGATCCTCGCCTGTTACGCCAGTCATCTCCAAAGCCTGCTTGGCTGGCTTGACAAGTCTCTCCAAAGTTTCCTTGTCCTGTTGCTTCACCAATGCAGTCAATGCAACAACAGCATTCTTGACAACCTCTGGATCCTTGTCATCCAGTGCCATGATACACTCTTGGACAAAGTCAGTGGTGTACTGGTAGTAGTCAAGCTTAGTGGCTGTGAAGAATGGACCAAGACGCTCGTAAATGACAGCACGCTTCTTAGGATTGTCACCTTTAATGAAGGAGGCTAACTGCAGCATCAATGGGTGGACACCTTCATCGTCATCAACAGATAGCAAAATCTTGTCAAATGCGGACTTCAAGTCATCAGAAGTCTCCTTGTCCAAGTTATCACTAATCAACTCGTTCACAAGAGCATTAATAACAGTACTGAGTCTCTTCAAGAGGGCCTTACCAGCAACTTCGGCGAAGGATCCCAATGCACGGGCTCTGAATGAATCGATTGGAGTAGCCAACAACGTTGGGATTAAGATTGGGAAGATAACCTCGGACTTTGTGGTCATAATCTCCTGGAGTGCAGACAAGGCATTGTCGGATTCTGGTGTCTGTAACATGTTCAACAAGTATGGAATTACCTCATCAACAGCAATCTTACCAACTCTGTTCTGGAAGACATCGAATGCATGAGCAGACGACTCACGAACAGATGGCGAAGGATCAATCAACGTAGAACGGATGATATCAACAAAGATCTCCTGATATTCAAGAACAACATGGTCATTGGAGGAATCAATCAACTCACGAACAGCAATACAGATACCCTGCTTGGAATCACCATCACTGGACCCGAGAGCATCCTGCAAAGTTGGCAACAACTGACCGAGAGCATTACCACCAACACGACGAACCAATTCACCCAAAGTCTGGGCAGCAATAGTACGCTGACCTTCATCAGCATTTGCCAGACGACGGATGATAATGTTTGTGAGAGATGGAAGAATCTCCTTGATGGTACGAGGAGTGTTAGCAACCAAGGACTTCCAAATGTCGATAGCAGCGTTACGGACAACAACGGCAGTATCGGAACGACAGATGAAGAGCAAGGACAAAACACGATCACGACGCTCAGGACCAAGAGTACCAACAAGTCTCTTGTTGATAGTACCAGAGAAGTCATTGTCCTCTTCATTGAGTTCATTCTTACCACTGATACCAGTGACCTGGAACAACAAGTCACCAATAAGTTCGACAGAAGACAAACGGATACGATGGTTGGTGTCGAGTAAACCGGATTCTAATTCTGGCAACAACAAGTCAATAGCCTTGGAGGCATAGTTCTTGACGAGCAATCTACCGGCCTTCAATGCGGTACCACGGATAGACTCATCAGTGTCAGCAAGACCATTAAGAATAGCTGGGATGATCTGTGAAATGTATGGAGCGAATTGAGAGCCAAAGCAAACAGGCAAGAACAAAAGCAACGGCAAGAATCCTTCACGAACAGTGGCGCGTGGACTGGTGGAACCTTTGAGAATAGTTGGCAAGAGCTCCTCCAGCTTACGAATACCAATACCACTGATGACCTCAGACAATGCCTGGGCGGAGCCAAGACGGTCACCAGCCTTAGTCTCATCGTAGAGAGTATCAAGCAAACGTGGAATGAGCTCTGGGAATTGCTCCTCGCCGAGCTTCTCAACCAAGGCACCAAGAGCTCTGGCAGCGGTGGCTCTGGTGTTAGGAACTGGATCAACCATGGCAATCTCCAACTCAGAGACAAGCTGGTGCAAGTATGGAAGCAAGTCACGAGAGTCAACCAAGATGGCCATGTTACCCACGATCTGACATGCCTTTCTCTTAGTCTGAGCAGATCTGTCGTGCATACCTCTGTGAATAACATGGATGATCAAAGCCAATGAAGGTCCATCAATGTAATGGACAAACTGTGTCTGGATCAAAGCATCCAAAGCCTCTTCGGTGTGCTTGGTTGGGTCACCAATAGCTCTAATCAATGTCGGAACAAGCTTTTGGATCTCTGGGTTACGAATGACTTCACCAAATCTCTGCAAAGACTGGTCAGCGGCTTTTCTAACCTCCTTATGGGAGTCGTTCAAGACACCAACAATTTCAGGAACAATAGTGGACAAAGAAGCTGACAACTGTGTAGGATCCAAGTAGGCCATGGAACCCAATAAATCAACCGAACCCTTCTTTGATCTCCAGGAAATCTCCTCCAAGTTCTCAATGGCAACTGGAATGAGCTTTTTAACACCGTAACTTGTTGTATTCTGCATAATCATCTTGGAAGCTTCAGCAGTGGCATCACGAACCTCAGCAGTAGCATCACCGAGACCCTTCAAAATAATTGGCAAGATCTCAATGACGTATGGCTCAAAGAACTTACCCAGACATCTAGCTAAACACTCGAAGGCAACGAAGGAACTTTCACGGCGCTTAGCATCCTTCTTATCCTCAGCAGCATCGGTCAGTGTACGAATAATGTCAAACTCAGAGAGGGCGGCAATACCGTAACCCTTGGTCAGACCAGCAATACCGTAAGCAAGACCTCGTCTGCGTGAAGATGACTGCGCTTGGAACATTTGAGTGAACAAAGTCTCGATGTAGGCACCAACCTTATTTCTGAAAAGTGGCACTAATGGGGCAATAACCTCAGCAATGGCAGACTGGACCTTCTCAGATGGAGTCACCAAGGTCTTGATCAGTCTCTCAACGATGGTGGACAAACGCGGATCAGTCGAGCTCAGATGCTTGGCCAAAGAACCATAAAGAACAACAACGTTTTCTCTGACCATCTCGTCAACCTTGTCAGTAGTCTGGGAAGCCAAGGCTTTCTCGAAGACAGGGATCAAGGTCTCAACATTCTCAGCACCATGTGCATCAATGACGGCAATAGCAGCCTCCTTGAACTCCTCGGCTACGATAGGTTCCTTGTCACCAAGGGCCTTTTCGTCAATCATGAACTCAATCAACTGAGCGACCAGAGACTTGTCGGCAAACAAGTTGTTCAAGAACTTAAGAGTGATTGCAACACCACTGCGAGCCTCCCACTTGTCCTTCTGATCCTGTGACGACTTAACAACCAAGCCAAACTCATCCAAAATTGGCTCTGGTGGGCGAGCCATCTCTCTGTAAACATCAAGAAGCTCGTTCAAAACACGAGCAAACTTCTCTGGCTCTGCAGCAACAACCTGGACAGCCTCAGCGATTGCCTTAGCAACAGAAAGACGAATACCACTGTCAGTGTGATCCAAGTAGTGGTAGAAGCTCTTGACATCCTCCTCAGTAAGTGTGAATCCGTTTTCTTCCCAAATGGTGGCGGCAAGCTCGGCGTTGGTAGACTCGTTATCATGACAAGCGATCCAGATTTCGTTGGAGAATGTCAGCTCAGACAAATCAAATTCTTGATCCAAAGCTTCCAAAATAGTGTTACGAACAAAGACGTCTTGTGAGAGCAGACCGGCAAAGAGCAACTTAAGGTCGTCGTTGGAGAAATCGATCGAAATGTACTGACACAATGTCAAGAGACACTCCTTCGCCAACTTAGCCTTGGCCGGCAAAGCAAGAAGAGAGAGCAAGACGTTGATGATCTGTTCACGAGGAATAGCTGGGTTCTTGAAGAGCTCTACGTGGGCACTGATGATTTCCAAAGCCAACATCAACTGCTCCTCCTCTGGATCCTCTTCAACGAACTCAGACTTGGAAACCGGCTTTTTGGCGTTCTTGATAGAAGCGGCCTTACCTTGTTCGAGAACCTTAGACAACAATGGTAACATGTACATCAAACTGATAAAATCACATGGTCTCTCAGAAGCGACAAACTTGATTCTAAACAAGACAGAGGAGATAAGTCCGGAAACGGCATCTTCTTGGACGTTGTACTCGAAAGCATTGATCTTGTTGATAACCAAGGTGGCGACACCGATAAGATGTCTAAATGTGAGTCTGGCAGAGACAACCTTGGACAAATCCAAGAAGGCACGAATGGCAAGCTCACCAACAATCTCAGTGGTGGATGGAATGGCCAACACATCAAGCAAGCCGTTGGTGGCAGCAGCAAACCAGTAAGTCTTACCGTTATCAATGGCGTCACCAGCCTCAGCAAGAGAGTTTACAAGACCGATGGAACGGCGAAGCTTGGAATGAACGAGAGAAACACGCTTTCTTATCTCAGACTCCTTGGCCAACTGTGCGTTGACAAGTTCCAACTCCTCCTTGGTATACTTTTTGTTTCCAACATTTTTCTTTGCAACCTCCTTTCTGATACTCTCTTCCCACTTGCGGGTCTCGTAATCCTTGGAGTTCTTGTTGTCGATAGCCTTCTTCTTGGAGTCGAGCACGTTGACAACCATCTCGCCTTCTGTACCTCTCCAGATCTCAATATCGGCAGCAGAAATGGAAGTGAGAGAGGCAGAGGAGAGGTCTGTCTCGAACAAGTTCTTCAACAAAGGGCCAACAGCAGTTGGGTCAATGAAAGCCATTGTAGAAGCGGCATCACAAGCAGCAGTGAAGACACCAGAGTTGTGGATCTTGTCATCGGCGTTGACAAGAGTCTTAGAGATGGCGTCGATGATCTGTGCGTGGTACTCCTTAGCAACGTAGCCTGGGTCGACCTCAGCCTTCAAGACCAGTGAGATCCATGATGAGACCTTGGCGAGGTCTTGATGGTGTGCTGTGATGATTATCTTGCTCAAGTGCTCGGTCAACAGCTCCTTATCCAGGGACTTGTTGCCCTGGCTGAATGCATGGAACGTTGAAGACAAGCGGGAGTAGACTGGCTCAAGGTTTGTGTCGTCACTCTGTGCCTTGTTCAACAAAGTGGATGCAGATGCAGAAATCAAAGATGCACCAATGATGGACTGGTTGATAGTGTATGCCTCAGCGAGCTTTTCAATGTTGAGTCTGGTCAACTGAGAGGACGACAATCTCGAAAGAATGGAGGCAATCCAAGCATTTCCCAAAGCCTCAGAAGCCTCGGTGACATACTTTGTAGAAGCAGAGAGTGCCTTGACAAACCAGGTCTTTTCATCCGGTGTGGATAGCTTGGAGTACACTCTAGCACTTTGAAGAATGGATGGCTGCTTCTCTGAGTTTGAAAGAGCCTTACAGAAAAGATCAGATGCAGAAGGTGACTTCACCAAGTCAGAAACAATAAGTGTGACGTATGGCACCACAATTCCCTTGATGTTGTTGGTTGGGTTGGCAATAATGTCATCGAATCCAGTAGTCATGGATGGAAGAAGCTCAGATGCAAAAGAGATCAAGTTCTCGGTAAGCTCAGCGTTCTCGAAATGGGAACCAAAGTTCGAAAACCAAAGTCTTCTCAATTGGATCTTGGCATCCTTGAATCCCTTGGTAACTGTGGCCTGAGCATCTTTTGGAGCGGCGCCAGAGTTGACGAGGGCAATCAAGTGGGCAAAGTATGCATTCAGAGAAGCGTCTAGCGAGATTTCATTCTGATCCTTCAAGATAAGTGGAGCAATGGCATCGGAGATCTTAGTAGATACAGAAGTGGATGGAGGTACAGCAGCGAGAACACTGTATCCCAATGCCTTCTGATCAGCAGCTGACATGGTCTTGATGGTTTTCAAAACCTCATCGGCAACCTTCGATGCACTCTCCTCTGTTGTCTGTGACTTCAAGACAATCAGCAAGTTTTTAACAGCAAGTGGACGGACAGTCTCCTTGGAGCTCTTGACATTGGCAACAAACTGAAAAAGAAGTTTGGACTTGGATACGACTTCAGCAAGATCAACTGAAGACGAGAAGGACTCGAGAAGGTCAATGGAGATACTCAAAGAAGTCTCGGAGGATCTAATGATAGCCTTCTCCAGTGATGGAACGATCGTATTGAGTAAAACTTCTGATGTCACAAACTTCTTGAAAAATGGTGTCAATAAAGCCAGGTTGTTAACTGGTGCCTTCGTGGCGAGCAATGTCTTGGTATAGAAGTCCACGATCGACTTGATATCAGCCTCGGTCAACTCGGTTTGCGAAAGGACGCTAATTGATGCAATAATGGACTCAATTGAACTCTTGGAAGTTGTGGCCACATTGACGAAAGTGGAGACTTGGTCCTGAGAGAGCAAGCTTACAGATTTCTCCGTAGACTTCAAGATCGACTTCCTTATTCTCTCCTTGTGCTTTGTGTCTTGGTCTGACTTGCAACAAAAGACAATGTCAAAGATTTGAATGAAAAGAGTCACCAAGTCAGGATATGCCTGAGTAAAGACATCCTCTGATGAAAAGGTCTCGACAATGGAGCTAAGGAACGAAGTCACAACCACCATGTTGGATAAAGCAACAGACTTGTGCTTCGATGTCAGCTTAGTCAAGACCTTAATTATAGTCTTCAATGACTCCTTTTTGATATTAATGGTGTTTGTGAGGATCCTGGTGGCTAACAGCGTCGAGTCTGTATCGCCTAGATGGTCATAGTGCATCAAGATCATCTCTTGAATGGCACCGATTGAAGGGTCCGCAGCATCTGTGATAGACGACACATGTGTCTCCACCTGATGGAGGGCCTCCAATCGACACTTTCGTGTGGAAAAGAAGAGATCCCTTTCCAGAGTCTGTGAAATCTCTATCCAGTCAACTGTCATCTGTCGGCGGTTAGTTCAGCGTTCTTCTTGTTGTCGTGGCGGTTCTCAAGGCGCTTGGTTGCTTACAATTGTGAGCAGTTACCCAGATCAATGGAGTAGCAGACACGAGTTCTACTATGTGGAAAGACAGGTGTAACGCTTGGTTTGTAGTCTGGAAACCCTTTCCAACCTCATCCGACATCAATCCCGTCAGTCGAAGTTTTTCGCCCTTGGACGAAGGTTCCCCATCGTGAAGGTGTGCTCTTACCGTTTTCGCGAAACGTTTCTGCCGTACTTGCTCGTGTCAATAAGAACTAACTGTCTATCTGCTTATTGGACTTCACATGTCAGGTTAAGGTGTATTACATTCATTAACATCATTGAAGATAACTATACAAAGGTGGGATCCAAAAGGGTTAGTGATCATCTGGTGAAATGCCTTGAAGTAACCACGGTGGGGTGCAACAATTAGGAAGTAGGGCTTATGAATCCTGAAAAAATCGAACTTCCGTATAAGAGATAGGTGACCTTTCCGATAACTGTGCATCAACTCACCACATGAAACCCAAAACCATGGCAACACCGACAGAAATCATGAGACCACTACTCAAAGAAGTGGCTCTGTTCTCCTCGTCCTCTTCCTCCTCGGATCCTGTAACATTAGTGTAGTTGGTAGAGTTCGATACGTTTGAAAGAGTTCTGTTGGAAATCTCAGAGGCGTCCTTCTTCGACTCATCATCCTCGAAAACCTCCTCTAAGTCATATTCGGCCTCCCCCTCAGCTTCGGACTCTTCCTCAACGTCCAATAAAGAGGTCAACTCGTCTGAAAGGAGGGGTTCACCAGCCTCCTCACTTGGGGCCTCAGGGGAAACAACATCCAATGGAGCTGCAGCAGCGGGTTCCTCAAATTGTGGCTCTGAGACCGCAGTAGACTGAATATTGGATGAGTGAGCGTGCGTAATTCCAGCAATCTCCTCGAACTTTCTAACCTCTTCGGCCTCAGACTCAGCGTTGAGCAATAACAAGTCCTCTGGCTCACGAGATGGCTTGATGGTGGCACATGCCAATCTGGCACCATTCTCAAGGTGGATGTTGATGGCTCTGTTACCAATGTACTGAGGAGAAGATGGATCCAAAGACAAGTATGGGTCATAATAGAACAACTCAAAGCAAGTAGTGTTGATCAAGCCGTGCTTTCCACTCAAGTCACCAATCTCACAAAGGGCGTCATCACCCAAAGCCTCACAGTCAGCAGAGGCACCAAATGGATTAAAGTGAGCGCCAGTTGCGGCACAGCTCTTGTCTGCACCAACTGGCTTCTCATGGATGTGATAGGTGAACATACCTGAGTTCTTTGGCAAGCCAGTGATATCAACGTGGACCTTAGTAGTACCGTTCAAAGAGTAAAACTGGATCACACCGACCACTGTTTGTGAGTTCCCCTGTGGGAAGTCAGCTCTTAACACAACATCAGTAGGATTGTTCTCGATCGGCTCGGCTGACGATACTGGAAGGGCAGAGATAACAGAGGCAGCGGATGCCAAAAGAGACAAAGCGTGGATGACCTTCATCGATATAAGATAGAGCTCGTGTTAATGTCTATGTGTGAGTTATGTATCTTGATATAAGCCAGCTGCTGTGCCTTGAGAAAGGAAAGCATCCAATGGTAATGCTTATGTTGTACTTAGTGATCAGACACAAAATGAGTCTGGATCTATGGCATCCAAAGGCGGCCCTGGGTTTCCGTAGCTTCCATCAAATACAGCAGTGTGAACCAGTGATAGTGAGACTGTTAAAGTGATTGGTCTTAACCAAGGTATTGACCCCACTTCATGCCTGAAGTTGACCTTGTCGAAGCCGTGACTGTTGCGTGTAGCTTAGTTCTTGAAAAATATAAATGTGTTGCATCGCCCGGAAGCTGGTGAACCATCTCAAATGATTCAAGTGACAATTGGACACATGTCTTAGCAACTGACCAAATGTCTCTTATGAGAACTGCCTCGAGGAATCCGCTATCTTTTTCCTCTTTCTTCAAGTGAAGTGAATTGTTAACTCGTGGTGGTCCTACCACATTGGTAAAAATGGTATGGGCACAACTATAACCGTCAATCTCCGGCCCACATGTTTCACTCCTGTCCAATCTAGTGATATCTCTGGGGAACGTGGTGCGTACTGTCTTGTGTTTCTGCTCCATCCATTCGATTATTTATCCATTTTGGATATAATGCCTCGGTTTGTTCGGAGGAATGTACTCGCATGCCCTCGTGCCTAGCAATTTACCCCGGCCATCGGATTCGATCAGGCTGTTCCTGCGGATCAGTCCCTTAACCTCTTTTGTCAAGACCTCGAGATCCACAAACTAGAAACCACATGTGAACGCTCAAGATGTGTGCAGGGACACTGGGGATCTCTTTAGGGAATGGATTGCATATACGGCGACGGTGAGGGGCAATGCAGACGATCACCTTCTTTCATCTCTTCTCTCTAAGATGGTTATACGGCAATACTATTGAGCATTCACCAATACCATCATCGCACCATGGCCATGATTTCCTTCCTAGAACATGCATCCTGCGCAGCGGGACTCCTTGGTCCCCCTTGATCTTTACAGTTCCTTCTTGTTCTGTATGAGCTCCCTCATGCTCTCCTCTCCCTAAACATACCTCAGCATACAGACCCCATGTGGGTCATATCTTGCAAGTTTAGCACATGGGGTAAATCTTTGACCTTCATGGCCGCTATGGGATTGTTGAACTGAAAAAGCAGGAAGCTCCCACTTGTATCTCCTCAGATTGCAAGAGCATCTTCTGTCAGGTTTTAGTCAAGAGGAGCCCCACAAATGCGTATCTCTAGCTTACATATCCACACGCTAGGATACTTGACATTGGCACACAGTCTTGTCATTGACCAAGAGCTCTTTGCAAGATCTTCAACCCCTTCCAATGCTGATGTTGTCGATGTATTCTTTGGTACCGAAGGTGGTGGCCATGTCTTCCCCGGCCCTTCTCGCCCCTTCGGGTTTGTGAAGATGGGTATTGACGTTACGGGAGCCTCTTTTGGTGATGCCTACAGTGGCTATGCTCCTGATGGTATGATATATGGTATATCGATGATGCACGAGTCTGGTACTGGTGGTGCTCCAGAGTATGGTGTTGTTTCTCAACTACCACTGCTTGGTGATGTGGATGGGGCGAACGACGTCTCCCTGAAGAGAGCTGATGGTCTAAGAGATGTTGGTGAGGTGGGGAAATACACCACACATCTGGACAATGGTGTTAATGTGACTTTTGCGGCCGGAGATCGGGCCGGCTTCTATGACTACTCGTTCCCAGGCAATAGTCCCTCCAGCATTATTGTGAACGTCACACATCACTTGACCGCACCATCAAGGCCGCATTGGACGCAGTATTTTGTCAATGGCTCTATTGAGGCATCTGATGACTTGAAGTCTTACTCTGGCTACTCTACCATCACTGGTGGCTGGGGTGAGCAGAACCCATGGACCATTTATTTTTACGGAGAATTTGATCAGGAGGCTGATAGCATCACCTCCTTCGCTGGTTCCTCTGCAACTCAAGGTGGTAAGACATCATCTACTACCACTCAGGATCAGCAGGCTGGTCTTGTATTCCACTTTGATAGAAATGCTTCTGTGAAGTCTCGTGTTGGAGTATCATTCCGTGGGGTTTCTGAAGCTAGAACCAATCTCGAGAAGGATTCCTCTAGACATGACTTCTCCATTGATTCCGTTGTTGAGGAGACTCTTGATCTTTGGAACTCGGAGGTTTTCGATTCTATCACTGTCTCTCAGGAGAACTCTACCCTGGTTTCTCTCCTTTACACTGCTCTCTACGGCACCTCTCTTCTTCCATCCAACCGCACTGGTGAGTCTCCAAACTGGTCTTCATCTGAGCCATACTATGACGACTGGTTCACCATTTGGGACATCTTTCGTTCCTCTATCCCACTTTATAATGCCATCAACCGTGATCGAGCTGCTGAACTTGTGCGTTCCCTCATCGAAATCTACAGACAGGAGGGATATATGCCAGATGGTCGCAGTGCTAACCAGAATGGTCGTACTCAAGGTGGATCAAACGCCGATATCGTATTAGCTGATGCTTATGTCAAAGGAATCAGTAACGGGGTTACCTGGACTGATGGTCTCAAAGCAATGCTCAAGGATGCTGAAGTTGAGCCACCGTACAGGTACGACTCTTTCGCTCCAGATGCATCAACATTTGAGGGACGTGGTGGTTTGAGTGACTGGAAAAACAAGGGATACGTCTCTACCAACTACACTAGGGCCCTTTCAAGAACAATGGAGTATGCTTATGATGACTATGCTGTTTATGTTGTTGCTAAAGGCTTAGGTCTCAATGATGATGAAGTTGAGAAGTATCTGAAGAGATCTGCTCAGTGGCAGAACATATGGAATTTCAACACGACTTTGAGCGGCGCTGACTACACTGGATTCATACATCCGAGAGATGTCAACGGTAACTGGGTTACAGACTACTCACCAGACTCCTGTGGAGGATGCTATTGGGGAGACATTGCATATGAGGGCAAGCCAGTTGAGTACGGTTGGGCTGTGCCACATGACATTGAGACATTGAAGACCTTCATTGGTGATGATAACACCTTCAGTGCTCGTCTTGATGACATGTTCTCCCTTTATGGTAAAGGGTATGCTGATATTGGTAACGAACCTTCCTTTTTGACTCCATATCTCTACAACTTTGTCAATAACTCCACTAGAACAGCTGAGACCATCAGATTCCTCATGGATACTAGATTTTCCACCGGTGTCTCCGGCCTTCCAGGAAACTCTGATGCAGGTGCAATGCAATCTTGGATGATCTGGGCTATGATGGGTTTGTATCCTATTACTGGTACCTCGATATACTTGCTATCAGCTCCAATGTTTGAAAACGCCAAGTTAAGGGTCAAGGACAACACTTACCTCTACATCATTGGTGAAAATGTGAGTCGCTCCCCAGATTACAAATATGTTCAGAGTGTCGAGGTTAATGGTAAGCAGTGGAATCAGAATTGGGTTACCCATGATGACATCTTTGCTAATGGTGGTGTTCTCAAGTTCGTCATGGGAACTGAACCAAAAATGTGGGAGAGTGGAGACATCCCACCATCTCCGGGGCACTTGAGTCTCATCAACTAGATAATTTTAGATATTTGTACAATTACTATAATGTGATATATAGACTGATTACTTCATTGGGTATCACATGGGTGTAGGTGACAATGAGGTTGTGCTGAAATGCTTCAAGTCCGCCACACAGATATCTGACCGCCCCGGCTGCAGAGTAAAACTTGGTGATAAGGGCCAGCAAAAAGCAATTGTTACTTGATTATCAGTCCCAGTATGTTTTTGAGTTTAAAAACCCTTATTCCTGAAATATTGTGGCAAAATAAAAGATACTTAAAATATGATTAAGTCTAGGAAATGTGGAAGGCAAAATATTTGAGCTTGATATTTATGACACCTGAATAAAGACTAATAATTTCTAAACCTGAAGCGGCAAAATTCTCTTAGTTATACAATACCATGACTAAAAACTATGTCTTCACAAGATTTCAAGCTAGATAAGAGGAACTTAGCAGCTCAGGGGTCCTTTGATCAATGTCTTGATAGGATATTGGTGTCCAGGTTGGGGTGTTGCAAGTGATGTTCGGGTTTTTCCAAGATTATCTGGGGGAAGGTGTAGGCATACCTGGATCATAGGTTAGCATGTGGCCAATTGTCCTTGTCACAATAGCTAACAAGGAAGTCGGGTGTAATATGAAAGGGTTCATCCAAATTTCAGGTGCCCGAAAGCTGGGTAGGCTGTGCGTGGACAACATAGAACCCTAGAGGCCAACAATATGTACGCCTCCTGAAATTCACAAGACAAAAGCCCCCACGAGAATGTGCCTCATAACCATTGAAAGGTAAAGCAGCCCTCCTACAATGTCATACGGTTCCTTCCACCACCGTGGCTAGCCGAATGCGGACAGATCTAGTGGTTAACTGCGTTGGGAATTAGAGTTTTATTGTCATGGAGATTACGCGAGGATCGGATGCATGATCTTGATAAGACGCTGTAACTTTTGTAAAGGCGGGCGATGGAGGGATGGTGGTCGGTGGGGCACCCCACCAAGCTGCAGGATTTGGTAGATTGTCATAGAGATAGCGCACACGTGTATGTGTATCTTTAGCCAGGTGAGACACTCAGGTGACAGCTAGAGGCGAGGCTCACAGGGCTTAGAGAGGTGGTGGTGAGCCTTATCTTGGCGTTTCGAAGTGTGTTGTTGGGCTAAAATCATGGTAAAGTCAGTACGCTCTCTTTAAAAGAATAGAAGTTGGGGTGCCGCATGTACGTGAGGCATGTGACATCTTGGTACATAAAGCGGTTCAACGAGTGGGAAGGCTTGACGCTGTCAGTTCCGCGACAATATCCGTGTTTTCAGTAAGAGCAGGCTAACTCTGAAGGCCATGTTGTTGTCTGTAACGGGATACTCTGGAAGATTGAAGACCTTTCATGGATCGGCCAGCTGTGGCGATCATGCTAGGTAGTTGAGCTGACTTGACAAGAAAGTCTCCTTGATAGTGCACCCTCCTTGGATTGACGACTCAGTGGCTGCGGCACTAAGACATCCGGAGACTTTAAAGAACAGCCACACAGGTCTTTGGTGCATCAACTTAGAGTTACAATAAAACTGCTTAAGAAAAGAGCCTAAGATGAGGCTCAAGGTAGACTGGACTGAGAAAGAATAGCAGCAGCAACTACTTGAACCATGAACGTGATTGAACGGGCCCCTTTAATCGCAAGATCTTGTTCGGCCGCCGGGTGATTCCATGTACTCTCGTTAAAATGATAATGCAGGATGTCCATGCTAATGCGATGTATGGTCCTGTAGCGAAGATTCATGCGACCAATGTAATCTTTGCATTCGAGATCTGCGAGTCTTAACAACATCATCACTGGTATAACTAAGAACAAGAGATGTAAATTTCATATCGACAGTATGGGTTACAATTACTTGCAGAAGCAGCTGGATAATGAACACTGCCTAAAAAGTGGATACAAGAAACATGCAGATCTGATATGTCTGATATTCTAATCCCTCTTTTCTTCTAATAAGGCAATACTTGTCGGAAATCTTCCCCCTGCTAACTCGGATTCCGTCGCGTCGACCTACCAGCTATTGTTCTTAGGTAGAAGTAGCCGTATTCTTTTGCGACGGCCACCGGAGAGAAAGCTGATATCGTTGTCAGTTATAACTATGCTTCGTATCTATATTTCTGCTAAGATGCGCCAGTTTCAGACAAGATTGTCTCAGAAAGAAGCCTTGTTCTGTGCAAAGCCAGGAATTCAAGCTCTCAGAGACGCTACAGCGAGATCGGCGTGGAAGATCTCGCGCGCAGAGCGGGCGATAAAACATTGGGGAAGGTAAAGAGGAACACGGAGAGGAATAGGCAGCTGACAAGCAATACTGGGAGAGAAAGGAGTTGTCGATGAGGCCCAATGGCTAACCACAATGTTAAGAGTGCAGCTTATAACTGCGTTGTGTGGGATCTTCCACAAGATTCTCCCCAACATGCAGCTCCTGCCTGTAACGCAGTCGTCAGGACAATAGAGACTTACGTGATAATAAACGCACTGTAGAAATGAAAGCAGAACAAAAAACTAAGGTAAGGCAGGAGCCCACCCCCTGCCAGACGCATTTCTGTTCCAATAACTTGGATCTACAGTCTCCCAAAGCTCAGATCAAAGTGATCGTTCAGCTGTCAGACCTATTAAAACGCATAATTCGAGGGTGGGGTATAATTCGCTATATAAACAGCATCATCGAGTCCGTTATCTGGTGATCGACAAGCTCGTGCATTCAGACGAGCAGCCAGCCAGACTGCACACTTGACAGACACCGGCATGGCAATGTTGTTTGCAAAACACCCATGTGAACCATCGTCTATCATAATCTTACAGCAGGTCTTCACAAGAAATATGAGGAGGTCACATCTAATGACATGTTCTTTTCTTTAGGTCAAGCGCTGGCAGGTCTAGAAGCAGTCATTTTGTCGACAGCTCCTGATTCAAAGTGTACCGTTGTTACATTTGACTCATTAGATAAGGTCCGATGTGACTCCCCTCTTAGCCTAGATCAAGAAAGACGAAGGCGGGGTCAAGTAAGGTTCAATTACATCTGGCGTCACCATCGACATAGGGGTTCTGGGCAGGCGATGCTGTAGGCGGTTCTAATAGGCCATTGTAAGGCAGAACTTATGCACTTATGGGAAAATACAGTACTTATGAGCAGGAAATTGCATGGAATGGTCTAATAAAAGACATACTTACTATGGTAACGCTTATAAGTTGTCCAAACCCTCTATAAGTTCGTATCTCACCGAGGAAATGACACGACTTCAGAAAAGTAGAAACTAAGCTCAGAAAGATGAGACTAACACCATTGAAGAGGTCATGAAGTCACTAAGCTAGCTATTCTTTTCAAAACTTCTATATGTGTCTATTTGATTGAGCCGCCATGGATGTAATTCCGTAGGGATCTATAGAGGCTAACCGATCCGGTGACAAGACCCTATATGCAAACCTTAATCACCCAAAGAAAACAATCGGCTCGGAAAAAGCACCAAAATTGGTCAACAGCTCAAAAACATGCGGAGAGGTCGCTGCCCTATATAGAGATGGGTTCCCGCCCTTGAATTCGTCTCCCACCATGTCCGAGACTCCTCCTAGGAGCACCAGAATCACCCCGCTGCTGTAATATCCGCTCTGATAAACAGCTTTAACCAAAAACACTCTAACTAGCCACTTCTACTCAGATCTAAGCTCCTCCAAACCTATCACCAGCTCTTGCAGCTCTTAATCAATATAAGAAAATTCTACGTATCATTACCAGAATTGCAAAATGACATCGAAGAGCCCTTTGATCACGGTCGTTGAAGGAATCGAGGATGGTATGGAGAGACTGCACGACTATGAAGTCAAGGGACTACTCGACTCTGACTATGATCCAAAGTCAATCAACAGTCTGCTTCCAACTTCTTTCTCATCATCTGAGGAGTCCGAGATTGAAGACAGTGATGCCGAGGCAGACTTGCAAAAGCTTGAATTGCTTGATAGTAAGGAGGAAGATACCATGGCTGAGCTTCCAACCAACTCTAACAAGGACGAATCTAAAGAATCATCCGGCACTGCCTTCCGTGGCCGTCCATCTTCCTGTGTCTTTGTTGCAAGTCTTGCAGCTTCTTTGACAGATGACGAATTGTCACTCTCTGTCACCAACCACTTCCAGCAATGGGGTGACTTGGCACTGGTAAAGGTCTTAAGAGATCCATCCAACAGACCGTATGCCTTTGTCCAATACACCAATGATCAGGATGCCAAAATTGCATTGAAGAAAGCACAACATACTACGCTCAATGGGAGAACCATTCGTTGTGAGGCCGCCAAGGTCAACCGTACATTGTACATCGCTACTTGCAGTGGTTATGAGGTTACTATCCAGGATATTAAGGATTTATTGGAGAAGTATGGAGAGATTGAGCAGACTGTTGGTAACAATGACTCTACTTTCAGAAAGTCTAACCTTAACAAGGCTTGGTTTGCACAATTTGCATACAGAGATGATGCTATTAGAGCATATGCAAACCTCAGATTGGACCCAGAATGGATTGTAGAGTGGGCACAGAACATTGAGCACCCATCAGAGCCAATTGAAAGAGCTGAAGAGGATGTTGAGATCGACAAGTGTTCTATCTTTGTAGGACAGCTTGACAACAAGGTCACCAAAGAGTTATTGCAGGAGAGGTTCGAGAGACATGGATCTGTTTCTGAGATTGTCTTGGTGTTGAGAAGCAGCAACAACTTTGCATTCATCAAATTCTCTGATGAGAAGGCTGCTGCTGCCGCTGTTGAGAGGGAAAACCATGCCGTGCTCTTGGAAAAGACAATGCATGTGCAGTATCGTGAGCTTCACCACAAGAAAAAGAGGTTTAACAGTGTCACTCCAAGATTAAACCTTGCTCCACCACCAGTGAACTTACCGGTGAGAAGAGCCAGTACTGGTTCAGGATTTCCTGCAGACACTTTTGCAAGAGCTCCTATGGGTCACTTTGGAAATGCGGGATTCCAGCGTTCAAGCTCCATCAGTGGCAAACCAAATGCAAGATTTCCGTCTCATCGTTCTGTTTCTTTCAGCAATGATAAACCACAGAAGTTTTACCCACACAATGGCGAGTTTGGTCAAAGCCGTCGGAACTATGGCACACCAAACAGGGCTGAGGATGGTACTGATAAACAGACTCCTCTCTCCTCTCCTTCAAACCAGACTCTGAACTCTTCAACAGGTGAGGCAAAATCAATGTATTCTGCTACTGCAACTTCAGTCACAGCATCTGAGAACCACAATGAGGAATCTACTAATCCCACGATGAGCTCCTACAGTAACATCAAGCACCCAGTAAGAAGAAACATCAGCCACATGCCCCCACCAAGTTCTAATATGATGCACCCTCCACCATCATACTACTACTACCCTCTGCCACCAAAAGAGGCTCTGGCATACGAGCATCCATCAGCATTCCCTCTGGCTTATGCTTCTTACCCTTACTTTTACCCAGATTCAGGTATGGTTGAGTATCCACAACCTGCTGGCCTGAGTGCAGGTGGTACCATCCCACCAGCTCCCTACTACATGTACTACAGTGTGCCACAAACCCCAACCTTCCCACCTGATCCAAAACTGGGTCATGGAGTTGATGAGGGCCACTTTGAGCCAATGAGTCCAGATTCCTACAAGGATGAGATCGACTATTAAAGTGTTCTCTTAATTGTTATGTCTACGGACGCAAATCATACTTGAGTGTATCACATACTTGAGTGTATCAGTTAAATTTCTCTTCTTTTCTTTTATTACTTCTTGATTCGACTAATTTTCTTTTCTTCAATATTGTCATTATGACAGCGACTGCACTGTGATGCACAGATTGTCGACTTGACAAACTTATTGCGGGCCAGAGTTTGTTCCTGTCACCAGTACCTCTTATCTTATTTTCTGTGAGTTTCTTTAGTCATTTATTTAATTTACTTCAATTTCAACAAGTGTGATCTTTGTAGAGCGATTGTTTTAGACGCCGCCGACTAAAGCCTTTAAAGGAGAAGTGTATCGTCATCAGTTGAGCGCGTGCCACAGATTTTGTAGGCACATTCTGGTTATTGTATCACAATGAGAGTTGCTGGTGAATCACTTAATAAAAACAACCCTTCACAAGATGAATATTGTATACAAAGTGCCAAAATGATAGTAAGAGAAAAAGCGATGTTGCCCTTTACCAAGTTGATAAGCACCACATCGGGGGGTTCGCGCTCTGTTTTCTCCAAAAGGCCGATTGAGAGGTTGACGTTGCCCCCGGTATTAGCATTCCCCACATTTCAATAACAGGTCCTCAACCATTCCAATTGATCACTAAAATATGTCATCTGAGATCCTTGAAAACATTGTATCGAACAAAGACGCGTATATCTTCCGCCACTTTTGTGGAGGTACAGATGACAAGCAGCAAGATCATTCAGATCATCATCATCACCATCAGCATGACAGCTCTTCCCATCTTGATACCAAAGACATTGATATAAATGCCCTTCTCACACTGCCATTGGATGACCGTACACAAAAGTTTTATAACAGAGAATCCTCTGAGCAAGTTGAAGCGGTGCTTCAATCCACTAAACCATGGAAGAGTGATGAGAACTACTTCCAGAATGCACATGTATCATCGCTCGCCTTGCTCAAGATGACAATGCATGCAAAGTCGGGAGGATCTATCGAAGTGATGGGTATGCTCACTGGTAAGATCACTAAGAATGGTATCGTGGTGATGGATGTGTATCCGCTTCCTGTTGAAGGTACAGAGACGAGGGTCAATGCACAAGCTGAAGGGTATGAGTTCATGGTTCAATATTTAGACAGTTTGAAGAAAACTGGAAGAAATGAAAATATTGTTGGTTGGTACCACTCACATCCCGGTTATGGATGTTGGTTGAGTGGTATCGATGTTGGGACTGAGGAACTGAATCAAAAGTTTCAGGATCCATACTTGGCTATTGTCGTTGATCCGATGAAGACAGTGACGAATGGTCTTGTGGAGATTGGAGCTTTCAGAACTTACACTGATCAGTATGTTCAAAATAATAAGGGTAAGACCACTGGTAACAACTTTGGAAGTTTTGGAAGTGTGGGCACACCTATTAACAGTTCTGGTGTGGGGAGAGGACAGACGATAAGAAAGAAAGCTGGTAAAATTGCTGATATTCCAGCCGAAAAAATCAAGGACTTTGGTCAGCATGCGTCTAAGTACTACTCTTTGTCTGTTGACGTTTTCCGAAGTGATGTGGATCACATGATTTTGTCAAACTTGTGGAATAAGTTTTGGATCAACAGCTTGGTTGGCAATGGTGATGATACTGATCAAGAGGTTGAACTTGATAAGTTTTTGAACGAAAAGTTGGTTGAAATGGAGAAGAAGATGGACACTCTAAGAAAAATTGATGTTAAGAGTCCACAGATGTCGGCTAGAGACAAACAACCGAGCAGAAGACCAGGCAAGGGAGGCTTCTACGATGGTGCAGAGATGAGTAATGCTCGCGGTCTTCGAGTAGATACTGAATCGAGAGGTGGTGCAGCCGGTTTGATGGAGAGATTCCAGGCTCTCTCAGGAGACAGACTAAGTCCATCATTCTTGTCCAAACAACAGTTATCCCCTTTCACCAAGGCCAACCTTTTAAGTAAGATGTCTGTCAAGGACAAGGAGCCCGAATCGGATGCGGAAACCGATTCCGAGATGAACGATGCCGACAGTGATATAGACATGCCGCTACAGAACGATACGGATAAGGAGACATCGGGGAGCGTTCCTCGTGACTCTGGGATGACGAGACGACCAAAACAAACAGGTCGTAGTGCTGGTCTACACATTGTTAGCCCAACACAACCAGGAGGACACAGCTCGGGTCCACAAGATGCCATGTCGATCAAAAGACGAACAGAGAACGATAAAGTAAGGGCTACAGCGGCCGAAGCCGGGAGAAACTTGGTGAACTTAAAGATTCAGGAGCTTTTGTTCTTGAACGAGTGAGTTGGTACTGAGTATAAATCCGTAATTTAATGTGTCCCGTACAAGAAGAAAAGCGGGGGTCCTCGTAGAAACTTAATCACGCGCCACACCTCTCCAAATGATGAGGTTGTTATTGGCACAGTTCACCTCGGAACTGATTGGCCAAATAGAAACTCGCGGTACTATGGAAGATAAATGAGGTGTATACTCAAGTTTCTTTTTTAATGACGCTTCGATGGCTTTGGAGCCAAGATAGCCGGCAAGAGGTTTGGTTCTATCGGCTCAAAGTGAGGGGTGCGCCGAGTTCGTAGTCATCATCGAAAAGCCGCCAAAATGTGACATTTCGCGCCATTTAGTGCCATTTTGCGCCAATTGATACATTACCTCTCTGCGTCTTTCTGGGGGAATACCTGATTAGGAATTTTGGCGTAAAGAACTCTCGCCAATTTTTTCAATTCGCGCTAATTGGCGGCATTGAACTTTATAGTCGCATCAAAAGTCAACCAAAGGAAGGATCCTGGTCTCCTCTACGTTCCACTTCTCCCCCGCCCCCACTACACAACAGCGCTTAGCTGCCCCTCAGAAAAGACTCAGTTTTAACACTCAGATAAACCGCCCTGTCGGACACCTCACGGTTCTCTCTAGTAGCACCGCTTTCCCCTTCGAAAACACCGCGCGCTGCTAACCGCCCGTCTCCGCACCACCGCCTAGAGCTACGGCTACACCCACTACATATCGCTAGAGCCTCCGCTCACATCGACCAAGGCGCTCTTCTCGTCGAGAAAGCGCACAGTATAGCTTCATAACGGTCGTGCCAGTCTCTTGCTGTCCTGATTAGAAGCTTACTCATACACCAACACACTTCTTGCCTTAACTGCAGGAAACGAACTGCCCGAGCCTATACGAAGCGTAGAGGTTCCGCGGACCATCATATCCCGTATCCTATCATCTCGTCTCGCTACCAACTCTACCATACACTTCAATCACAATGGAGGAGAAACTTGTGCCCATGAAGGACCAGAACGCCCTCGTTATGGGCAATGGTAAGGTGTTCAAGATCCAAAAGGTGCGTCAGAGAAAGATTCACTCTTGTGTCCCATGTCACCAGAGGAAAGTCAAGTGCTCCAGGGAACACCCCGTCTGTCAAAACTGTACCAAAAACGATCTCGAGTGCAAATACTTTGTCAACGATAGGGTCTCTAGAGGAAAGAAGAACAAGGATCTGGATAAGGAGCTGGAACAAAAGAAGAAACAAGAACTCAAAGCCTACATAGAGAAGGCCAAGACCCTGAGCACAGGATCCTCAATATCACCTCCTCCAGAGGGGCTTGCGATGGCTCAGGAACAACTCAACAAAATCAAGAAGTCATCACCTGCTATGACACAGCATCAGATACAACCTAGACCG
This sequence comes from Petasospora fabianii, assembly GCA_022641835.1. NCBI lineage: Eukaryota > Fungi > Ascomycota > Saccharomycetes > Phaffomycetales > Wickerhamomycetaceae > Petasospora > Petasospora fabianii. The sequence continues at coordinate 643,139 of CP048716.1, read as the reverse complement.
GTCTCATCACACTCTCACTCACAGTCACCGTATCAAGATATACCATCTTCGAGTTCATCATCACACATCCGCAGCCATTCTGACAGCCAATCCATAAACTCAAATCCATCGCCACCAGCTGCGCAGATGGCACCTGTACAAACCTACGGCTCTGGACAGGTTCCTATTCACATCCTGCCAGATTCAGGTTCCGAGCACGGCGCAGAGTCGCCAAAGGAGAAGAGTCTCACATTTTCAGATTCAGACAGTTCGGCCAGTAACGAGAGTTTATCTCCACCAAAGCTTCACAACCCACAGCTGTTACCAACGGAGAAGCCTAGAGGTTCCACAGTACAATCTCCATATGATCCAATGGGCCAGAACTTGAATAATGCCATCCTTAGCGACTTCACCGTTAGACAGACACCACAGGCCGCTGTACCTCCAAGAACACAACTGGTGGAGGCCTTCTCTAACGGATTCAGCAACACCAACTCCACATCTCAGCCTTTGAACTTGCAGAGTCAGACCGTTCCTGTCATTTTGCTTCGCAAGCCACATGTTATCCCAAATTGGAAGTTGGAAGAAATCTACTCAGCTTTGCCATCTAAGGAACGTTCTTATGGCTTAGTCCAGCGTTATACCACAAGTATTCATCCAGTATTACCATTGTTGGACATAAATGAGTTCATTGAAGAGCACGATGCCTTCTGGGAGAACACCGTTGATAATAAGATGGAATTCATTGTCTTGCTCTATGCCGTGCTTTACGCTGCTTCCAAGGCTGAGTGTTTTGAGTTCAGTTATGATGAAATCACCAAGTTTGAGCTGAGTAATGAAATCCACAAGTACTTGAGAGTGGCAAGATCTGCATTACAAGCTATCAAGTTCCCATACAAGTACTCATTGAGAGTGTTACAGGCTGCTGTGATTATTCACAGTACATTGGAGAACCCACACCTTGTTGATGTTGGTGAGTTGGTGAGAATTGCTCAGTCTATCAATTTGGATAGAGACCCTGCCACATTCCACAACATAAGCGATCCAGCTTTGGTACAGTTGAGAAGATTGCTCTGGTGGGAGATTTTCTATTTGGATTGTATGACTGCTCTGAAGCAGATGTCTACACCTCTGATCAGATTGGAGGAGTTTGATACTTCTCTACCTGTGGAGTATGTGAACAACGTACTACATACTGGTACTTGCTTTTTGAATGGAAAATTCAGATACGCTCTCATCTTGAACGAGTTGACAAGATTCATCTACGGTATTCAGATTCTGCCATTCAACACCATCCAGGTTTTAAAGCAAAAGATCTTGGACTTGCACATCAGCTGCAACGCGTCCATTATGAACTTGGAGAATGTTGAGAAGTCCAGAAAGTTGACGTATGAGGAGAAGACATTTATTGATTGGGCCAAGTACATGCTCAGTGGGTACTGTGACCGTGCTGTGTTGTTGCTCCAGAAAAAGATTGTGTTGTCCAATGTGTTGAACACTAACGAAGATGGCAACAATCAGATCTTCCACAACTCTTACAACCAGATGGTAAACAACAAAAGATCCAAATTCAGTATAGACACTTTGTTCAGATCGAGCGACAGCAATTACTTGAACCCAGATGCTCACTTGACTCACTACTCCTATGATGACTTGTCCAACAACTTGATCCCTGCTGCCTTACACTACTTGTATGAGTTCTTGAAGAACAACAATGATGATATATACAACAGGTTCAACTGGGAGATCAGAAACAACTTGCCATTTGACGCCATAATCCTGGTGTTGACGAACTTGATCTCCGATTTGGAGAAGAATGGTCATGACAGCAGATCCTACGAATTGAGAAACGACGTCAGATATCATCTTTTGGACAAGGCTATTGACTTGATTTTCATCAAGTTTGACAACAAGAAGAGATCCATCATCAAGAACTGCTTTACTTTAATCAGATACTTGTTCCAGATCCTCAGACTGAAATACTTGAGAAACGATACCCAGAACACCTTGATTGACTTCAACTCACTTTATACCGAGCAAGTAATCCCAAAGCCATTGAGCTCTAGAGTCTCATCGGACGCAAGAAATGAGACTTCGCAGCCGAAGCCAACCAATGATGGATTCTTCCCACCAATGCAAACCACTTCTTGCGCCCAGATTGCCCCAAGAGCCATCAGAGCCGTTGCTGGTAACACACAGTCCATCAGCTTTGCACAGCAACAATTCAACCCATTGAACAGTGTGAGTCTGAGCGACATGTTTGTGAATGGGTTGACCAGTGAGTTCTACCAGACAGGTGTTAGCTCTGGTGCTAACACCGACAACACCGTTGATGATGGTTACAAGGAGCACGAGTTGCAGAGAATCAAGAGTCAGATTACAAAATTCTTGAGAGAGGAGAGATTGCCTGATGACGATCGTTTCAACAACAAGTTCTACACATTGATTGAGAACGAGGTGAAGGAGCTGATTGAGAGACTTATTTAACTTGACTTTGTCTGATATTGTTATGTGTTTTTCTAATTTTGGACTTTTTTTGGTTGTTATTGGCTGGTTGCGGGTGGCCCACTTCGCTTGAGGTCACCCCTGACACCGTTGTTTTGACTACGTGTGTTCCTCCATGTCTATTTATTGTACGGGACGGTTTGGAGAAATGAATAACGAATTTGTAATGATTAGGGCTTGTAGACAGTTGTATGATGAGGACCAAGATATAAGTAGTATTATGTAAGATTACTCCACTTTGGTAGTGCGGAAAACACCAATGTCTATCTTGAGCATCTTCAATCTCAGCAGGAAGTAAGCAATAACCCTATAAATCACTGCAATACACACCAGAATACCAAAGTAGGATTTGTACTCCTGCCTCAAGCCATAAGTCTCCAAGACGGCCCTTCCAGTGCCCAGTAGACAATTACCGTTGGCATCTCTAGTGGTATTATCACACGTGAACACCATGTCATCGGGGAACCCCATGTTCAACAAGATGGTCGTCATGTACTTCAATGGACTCATGTAGTTGACACCCTTGAGGAAGCCGTTCATCTGAAGAGACATGACACCAGCCATGAATGTACCAATGGACAAGATCACAGAGACAGAGTTCACAGCGAATCCAGCTTCGTCAAAGAGCGTGTTAGTTATGATACCAAGACTTTCACCACAGAAGATCGTCATCAAAGAGGTGTATGCAATAGCAAAGTACATCTCTGCAGTTCTTGGAAGTCCGATGATTGGGCCAAAGAAGCACGCAACGATGAGAGAGGCAAGGATATCAAATGGAATCTCAACAAGTGTGTAGCTGAGGAAGAATGGAAGTGTGCTGTAGACTCTATCATGGTGTTCGTGGTAGAAGTAATTACGCTGAGAAGGGTAACTAGCAAGATTGTTCAACATTCCACAGAAGTAGAGAGCTGTAGTTTGCTGGATGGCTCCGAGTCGGGTTTGGATTCCAGCATAGTTGTTCTTGAGTGGGGCCATATAGAGAGCGACAACGATACCAACACCGAGGGGATTGAAGAGCTTAGCACCAACAACAGATAAGTTTCTGAGAGTTGTGATTGCAAACTGTCTAGTGCACTCCGTGAGAGCAACGACAAAGCCGCAAGGTTCACGAATGATGGAAGCGAACCTCTGTTTGAATTCCTTCTCTGTGATAACTTCAGGTGATTCCGGTCTGTATCGTGGCTGTGTTGACCAATGGGTCAGAAGTGTGTTGATACGAGCCTTAATTTCTTGCTCCACCTTGGCAGATTGGTAATTGACAGATATCAAATCCAGAATATGGTCAGCAGAGTTAGTCAGTTTGGGACATGGATATCCAAGACCTTCAAAGTAGGGTACAATATCAGACTGTGCACCATTGAAAGCAACATGGCCACCTTTGGAAAGAAGTAATACTTGGCCAAACTCCGTAAACAAGTCAGAACGAGGCTGGTGGATTGTCATGATGATGGTCTTACCTTCATCGGCAAGACGTTGTAAGATTTCCAAGATCGTAGCAGCAGTGAATGCATCCAATCCAGAAGTTGGCTCATCCAGGAAGAGGATCTTTGGGTTATTCAGAAGCTGAATTCCGATTGATACACGTCTCTTCTCACCACCACTGATTCCCTTGATGAATTCACTTCCAATCATGGTATTAGCACAGCCACGAAGACCAAGCTGGGCAATGATATCATCCACAGCTTGCTTTCTCTGAGAGCTGGTCATGTTTCTTAGCCTCAAGTTGGCAGCCATCTGGAGTGTTTCACGGACACTAAGGGTATCAAGAAGATGGTCATCATCTTGAGAAACATAGGAGCAAACTTGATTCATCATCTCAGAGGAGACTTTTATGTTGTTAAAGAAGATATCACCACTCGAGCTGTATCTGTTCATCAGATTCGATGATAGTCTTCCAGACACCAAGTTCAAAAGGGAAGATTTTCCAGAACCAGATGGACCCATGATGGCGTTCAACTTTCCAGCCTTAAACGTTGCGTTAATTCCTGAAAGGATCACCTTTTCTTGCTTACCTCTTCTTACCTTAACACCCAAATAGAAATCGTTAAGCGTGACATCAATTTGGCCAATCTCATCAGGAGTTTGACTCTTGCTGGGATTAACTGGTCTCTCGTTCTTCAATTCATTTTCAGAAGCACCAGCCTCCTTTACCTGTTTTGACAATGTCACATCAACGGTCTTGTACTTAAGTAACAAGCCAGCGATGGAATAGAAAAAGAAGGACCAAGCAAGTACGACAAAGAGACAAATAGTTATCCAGTGACTTCTCCAGAATCCATACTCTTTCAAGATTGCCTCACCACTGAAACTATAACAAGCAGCCTGTCCTTCATACGGACAATCACCCATGTAATCTTCAAACTGGTTCACCATACCACAACCAAACGAGTACCACATGTATGCAACGTACTTTGTCCATCTGACATACACGGGCATAGTGTTTGCATTAGCAAAAAACCCACAGGCAAAACTTTGGACTGTGTAGTTGAGATTAGCCACAAGACTCGCTTCAGCGTAGTTTCTGGTGAGGGATACGGCAAACATGGCACCAGTCATACTTGTGAGATGTGTGAGGAAGACCATGATCCAATAGATGAAGAATTTTCTCGCTGTGCGTTGAAGACCATACATGAAGTAGGTGATGATGGAGTAGAGGAGAGTGACTATGACGTCTTCGGTGAAGAGTTTAGCAAGACGACGAGAGAGAAGGAACCCTAGTGGAGAGGTACAATTGTCAGAACGTTCACGGTCAAATGTCTTGATGTCACGATGACAGAGACGGAATGTTTCAAAAAGGAGCATGAGGTATCCCTGAAGGGCACAGGAGGAATAAATTGCACCAGCTAATGTACGGATACCAGAGAGTGAGCCAGATGGAGAGTAATAGACCCAGCCACAGATGATTCCCATGAAGATAGACTCACCAAAGAGTGACAATAGAGTGGATGTATCTCTAATGGTCAAGATGTATGTCCTCTTGGTGAGAATGGTTAGTTCTCTTAGGAATGGTGCTCTCTTCTGAATCACCTTCTGATGTTTTGTGGGTGTTATCGGGGTAGTATCGAGCAGAGTTTGTGAATATTTAGACCAATGGTCAGATAGCTTCAAAAGTCTCTCCATTCCTTGTGATTCAGATTCTGGGGTACGAACATCAACTGCTGTTATATCAACGAGATAGTCTGCTGGATTGACGCTATCTGGGACATGGAAACCAAATTGTTCAAAATATGGCAAGACCTTATCAACTCTGTGTGAATATACTGTTCTTCCCTTGGATAAGATACACAAGTAGTCAAACAAGAAGAAAATATCTGAGCGTGGTTGATGAATGGAGATTATGATGGTTCTTCCTCTCTTTGCAAGGCCTTTTAGCGTTCTAATCAATAAAAATGCCGAATGGGCATCTAAACCAGTAGTAGGCTCATCCAAGAAGAGTAGTGATGGATTTGACAACATTTGGATACCAATACTTACACGTCTTTTTTCACCACCTGATAATCCCTTATGAGTCGAATCACCAACAATTGTGCCTGCACAATCCTTGAGACCCAACTCCATGATGATCTCCTCCACAAGCCTCGATCTCTCCTCATGAGTAGTAGAGTCGGGCAGCCTCAGCTCTGCTGCATACTGCAGAGTTTCTCGACAAGTCAAATTGGGAGAGAGGACATCTTGTTGTAAGACATAAGCGTTCCTTACCGATTCGAGGGACCCACCATTGTATAGTACATCACCAGTCTTGCTAAGCGTAGAGCTGACGCCTGTTCTGTCGGCCAGCACATTTAGCAATGTTGTCTTTCCTGATCCGGAGCCACCAATGATGGCCATGAGTGAACCTTTGGGTAGATCGAAGGAGGTGGTGTGTAATACCGTCTTGATAGCTTGTGGGTCAGCTTCTGGGTCATGACGTTTACGTTTGAAGATTCCCCTAAGAGAGCTGGATTTAGCTGATACAGAAAGGTCCCACACCCGTACAGATACGGGATTAATATGTGCAAAGGAGAGGTTCTGATCAAGATAAGACTCCTCCTCCGAGTTTTGTCGTGATATCGAGAGCTTGCTGTGCTCTATCAAGTGAGGCTTCTCCGATGCCATGCTACTGTGGGACAAGCTTCCTAAAGTCGTAGCGGGAGGGAAAGTTCAGAGATAGTCAAAGCACCAGATGATATAGGATACTCAACTCTCAAAACGACCTCACAACCACAGAGAACTGTCTTAAACCCCCATTTTAATTCTCTACTGTATGAACCAAAACCTCCAAGAACCGCGTGCCGAATTACGAACCCATTGAAACCCGGACACCACATACTTACGAACTTAACCTACATATACAATACTATTAGATACAAAACATCTATCAACTACTTGTTTATCAAGATATGACAATTAGTCCATGAGGTAGAGTCTATCGTACATTTTTTCACTTTCCAGATCCGCTTTCCAGATCCCCGATTTTGTTCAATATGGGAAACTTCCCTGGTAGTTCTGTTGATACTGTTGCTGCTGTGGTTGGAAACCTGTATACTGTGGAACATTACCAAACTGCTGAGCTGTTGGCTGTTGTTGTGGGAGGGCAGTACCTGTCTGTTGTGGGAATCCTGAGAACTGGGAGAAAGCCGTCTGCTGGGTTTGCAATGGCTGTTGTTGTTGTTGGAATTGAGATGTAGCGCCCGTTGGTTGGTTGTATAGTGACATCAATGAGTTCTTATCAATCCCTGTCTTTTGAGGGAACTGCTGCTGCTGCTGTTGCTGCTGAAGCATGAGTTGTTGCTGTTGTTGTTCATATTGTTGCTGATGAATAGGATCGACGTAGATGACTCCTGTAGCTGGATCCAAATACTGCTGTGGTGGTTCAATGAGTCCATTTGGTCCAACTGGGATCGTTGAGGCTCCTGTAGTTGTTGTACCATCGAATATAGCTGGCTGGGTTGTGGTGGAGTTTGTAGAAGCATTACCATTACCATTCCACCACTCCGATGATGATGCAGTTGGAGCTGAAGCTGGAGCAGATGAAGATCCCGGTCTTCTTGGTAATGGTGGTTTCTTTTCAGCCGAATCATCAATAGGACCTGAATTGTTCAAGATCTCAACAGCAAATTGGACATCACCTTTTGCTAGCACTAAAGCTTCGTAATTATCATCGACATTACGGAATCCCATACTTTCTAGTTTTGGTTCGAGTTTGCGATATTTGATACGTTGCATCTCTGGGATGTCCCTATGTGTTAGTCTTGGAAGATTACCGTTACCATATCCACTACTTCTAGCACTTAATGAAGGTCTTGAACTTGGTCTTGAACTTGGTCTTGAATTTCTTCTCCCCAAGTTATAATCCTCATCACGAATCTCATCATATCTGAATTCACCCTTTTGATACTTTTTGATGAGCCACATGTAGATCTCATCCTTATCATCATCATCGTAAGGGAAGGGCACACCTTTAGCATTCCATAGTTTCTTAGCTCTCTTATTACCCATACTTGCCATAGAGTCCAAATCATCATCATTCCATCTATCAAGGGTCAATGATTTGACCACGGAGACATTTGGACCAAGACGTCTATGAAGAGAGGCACAACGACCACAGAGGAAGATTCCAAGATTGACCGAAGCCCATGTTGGGAAAGTGGCCTCACACTCGGCACAACGGTTCGCATTATCACGAAGGTTAATGAGGTCCTTGAGCTCGTTCTCGATACGTTTCTGATTGCGTTTGCTCATGGCTGTTGCTAATTACACTGATGAGACAGTTACACTAGTTGCTGTGATGACTATTATGCCCGTGATTTGCTCAAGCCTTAGTGCCTTTCCGAGTTTTTAGAGAAAGCTCCGAGGTGTCCGAGAGAAAGCGCGGAGTGGGTGGTAGGGCCACTCTATCAGTTTATAAAGAACCCCTTTGTATATGACAACTTGACACGTTGGCGGTTAGCTTGGAGCATAGCCACTACCAACGATAAGATTACTAGAGATGGTAGATTTACACTGGTGAATGAAAACATAGGAGCTTAACAAGAACTAACCGCCTCATGGATTAGCCGCCTAAGGCAAAGAAGAGTGGTGTCTCACTCGATGAGAAGCGTTCCCGTCTCTTAGAATTCTTCACAAGGATACATACGTTTTATAACATTAAAGAAATTGAATCACAAGGGTCGAAATTTGTTGGTATCCATGCGATGCAGATGAAAGAACTTCTTCAATCGCTTGTTGATGATGGACTCGTCAAGGCGGAGAAATGTGGTATCACTGTTGTTTATTGGAGTTTCGAATATGACGTGATTAAAGCCGTTAAAGATCAGATTGGAAGAGTCGAGGAAAAGATTGATAAGTCAGAAGATAGGTTAAAAGTCTTGCAAAGGGAGATTAATCAGGAGAAGGCAAAGAGAGTGAAGAAGGATGCTATACAGAGAGTCAAAGAATGGGAGGAGCTCAAGAAGAGTTGTGATGAGTTAGAGAAGACTTTGGGCAACTCAACATATGACGGTGATAGGGTCGGTGAGATTAAAAGAGAATTGCAACATCTGGTTGCAAATGCGGAAATCTGTACTGATAATATGGAGGCCATGATGTATCATTTCAAGAAGCAAAATGATATTGGGAGAGAGGTGTTCAAACAAGAATTGGGGATTCCAGAGGAGTTTACAGATCTTCCTGATTTGAATACTCTATTCAAAGAATTTGAAACAAACTGATATGTGTATATTAAGCTGAATGCTATTTATGAGATGTGTTTCATGTGTGTGTTGATGTTAGTGACATGTGTGCCTGTAACAGTCCTGTAGTGGCCCGTGGCTCAAGAGTGGGGTTGATTATAGGACTAAACACCTCTACACCCAACTCAAAAACAGACAAGCATAAGCACACAAGTATAACCGAAACATAGATCACTCAAATCTTGACACTTGATGACCAACCCCCACTCACCCACTCGGTTTATACAGTACAGTACATACAATGTATGTGTATCCCCCCGCGCGCTGATAAGCAAAATGATAAAAGAAAAATGTGTCATTGGTGTGGCGCTTACCAGGTCACGTTTTTTAATGTTAAATGCGTCATTGTAATAATAAACTGAATATATAACTGGGGCAACGGGGGATGAAGGATGCTAAAGTTGAGGTGGTGTGAGAGAGGCGCATTTTGACGGTGGCGTTGTGGCGGTGGCAAAGGGTATAGAGGAATAAAGGTAGTTTATAGAGAGAGGTGTAGTCAGTCACTATGAGTGATCACTCCATTAAATTATGTAGCTTAAAGCTTTAGCCCAAGCACCCGCGCGCTCTTGTGTGTGCGTCATTTGACCCCAGGCTCCTAAGCGCGCGCTTTGACTCTTATCGTAGTTCCTTTAAATAAAGCTCCCTTCCCCCTTCCCCCTCACAACCCGCCAGGTTTTATCTTGACAGGCCACCATTACGCCAAAAAACACATACAACTTATAAGGGCCAGCGTCTAGGCTAACCGCCGATATATCGCATACACACTCAGAGCACAAGTCTCTCGCACACATCTCTGCTCCACCGCCACACTCCAGATTCACACCCGCCGTCCTCATCGCAAGAGGGCAACGCGCTTGGGTTGCCGTCGCCACCAAAATAGAGCACATCACTCACCACACGCTCAAACCCCTTGACACAGCGCCACTATCCCCAGCGCGCTTACATCGCCACTCCGTTAAAACACATCTCTTCTCAGAATCTCTGGTCTGACCTTTTGTTTTTTTTTTCAATTTCATCCTCCTTCGTTGTTTCTCTTGACCTAGTCTCATCTCCACCTCATCATCAGGGGTGCGCACGACAAGTACACAGGCATCATCACAGATCGTACATCACACATACACAGTGTCTACTTTCTTTTAGTGACATTGGTATCCGTGAAAGGGAACTAAGTTACTTCCAAACACACATCACACACACTGAACCCGTGTTCCATATTCCGATCAGTAACCCCATCCCACATCACATAACACACCGATAAGGTACCTGACAAACACACATCACATATCATACACGGACACATCACTATGGCACCATCACCAGTACCTACCACACATGACAGAGATGTCAAGCTCATAGGGAACTACAAGATTGGAGCTGAAATTGGTCGTGGAAGCTTTGCCAAGGTTTACAAAGGTGTTAATCTCAAATCTCATTCACCAGTTGCTATCAAGTCCGTCATTAGATCTTTATTGAAGAACAAGAAGCTTTTGGAAAACTTGGAAATTGAAATATCGATCCTTAAGGACTTGAAACATCCACACATTGTCGAATTGCTGGATTATCAACAAACAGAGACCCATTTCCATTTGATTATGGAATATTGCTCCCTTGGTGACTTGTCATACTTCATCAGAAAGAAAGATGAACTAGTACAAAAGCATCCATTGATTCAGACTATGCTCAATAAGTATCCACCACCACCAAATTCTCATGGTCTCAATAAGATCCTAGTACTGAACTACTTAAAACAACTATCATCTGCCCTTGAGTTCCTCAGATCCAAAAATTTGGTACATCGTGATATCAAACCACAGAATCTTCTTCTATCACCACCAGTATTCGAACAGGAGACATTTGATTCAAAGGGATTTGTAGGTCTCCCAGACCTACCCATTCTTCGTATCGCAGATTTCGGATTCGCACGCTTCCTCCCAAACACATCCCTCGCTGAGACACTCTGCGGTTCCCCACTCTACATGGCCCCAGAGATTTTGAATTATCAAAAGTATACTGCAAAGGCAGATCTATGGTCTGTAGGTGCAGTATTGTACGAAATGTGTGTTGGAAAGCCACCATTCCGTGCCTCAAATCATATGGAGTTATTCAACAAGATCAAGAAGGCTAAGGATAAGATCCATTTCCCAAGTGCCATTTCTCACACTATTGATCCTGAGATCAAGAGATTGATTTGTTCATTGCTAAAATTTGAACCTACAGAGAGAATGGGATTTGCAGAGTTCTTTGATAATGAGATTGTCAATTACGATTTAACGCTTTTACTTGATGGTGTCAATAAAGAAATCAATTTGGAACCCTCGCAGGTCAATGAAAACATGTTTGTCTCTGAATACATCCAACAGGGTGCTATTGTCAATAACAACATTGTCGATGAAGTTGTCGACGAGGATGATGAAGAAGAGACTGAAGATGCAACTCACAGCACTGATAAGGAAGAGACTCGCCCCTCTGAAAAGTCTATGAGCCAGATAAGGGAACTGAGACGGACTCCACCTCCTTCTGCTGGGGCTCCTATCAAACAGATCTCTCGTCGTGATATCCAGCCAATCAACAATCAACAAGTTGTTTCCTATCAACAGCAGCAACGTACTGGATCTCAGGGAAATGTCCCCACTACAAGACCAAACTTTAGATTCCAGTCTCCAGGCGCTGCTGGACAGTCCGACCTGGTTGTCGAAAAGGAATATGTTGTTGTGGAAAAGACTGCTGTTGAAGTTAACGCTTTAGCTGATGAATTAGCTAATGCTGGGACTGGAGCCGGTGCTATTGCCTTGCCCAACCAGTTCTACACGGCACAGCGTCGTCGCTCTTCAAGAGGATCATCCAGTGGTTCATCTGGAAGACGTCCATCATTTGACAGACGCGTTTCCATCTCGATATCTCCAACAAATGCTCTATCAAAAGCCCTCGGTCTTGCATCGACAAGACTCTTTGGCAATAATCCACAACAACCGCTATCAGTATCTCCGGGTAACAATGCTCTCTCACACATCAACAATTCCAACAACTCCTTTACCAATAACATCATCCTCAATTCGACAAATCACATTGTCAATTACAACTCTTTCAAAAACCATTCCACTGGTGACAACAACATCATTCTTGAGCTTGAATCTCTCGCAACCAAGGCACATGTTATCAATCTCTATGCTGAAGTGAAGTTTTCCCAATTGATTCCATCCCCACCATCCTCGAATTCATTTGCAATTGCCGATGATGATGACGATGATACATCGACAGATGATTCACTTCCACCATACATTGTGAAGCAACTTGCAGATGAAGCAGTCCTGCTCTACGTTAAGACACTTTCTCTTCTCGCTAAGGCTATGAATATTGCTTCGGAATGGTGGCATAACAATAGCTGTAAGCCAATTCCACGTCTGAATGAGATTGTTCAGTGGATTCGTGATCGTTTCAATGAGGTTCTTGAGAAGGCTGAATTTGTTAAGGCGAAGTTGCATGAAGCTCAAAAGAAGTTGAGTACAATGGAAGGATATGATTCCACTCAGGAGGAAAAGATTTACGCTGAGAGATTGATTTATGATCGTGCTTTGGAGATTGCCAAGAACACTGCAAAATCTGAGATGAATGGTACTGATCTTCTTGGTTGTGAATTGGCTTATTCTACTGCTATTTGGATGCTTGAGGCATTACTGGATCATGATGGTTCAGGAGATAAATTGGAAGATGCTGATAAGGCTCAAGTTGAGAGATACATCGAGAGCATCTCAAACAGATTGGCCTCGTTAAAGAGAAAACTGGATGGTTCTCAAATGGTTTGAAATGACGCAACACAACACAATTTATGACAATATTTCAATTCAAGGTTTAACAAACAAACAAACACACAACTACTGGTTTTTGCTATGGAGTAATGGAGACACTTTTTTCAATGGAGTTTAATTATGAGTCGTTATTGACAGATCAGCTACTACGATACATTTTGTTTAGGTTCATGTAATGATTTTGTATTTTTCATTTTGATAGTTGTGGTCAGTGTAGCGTGTGCTAATAGACCTGAGTCATCTGTTGTTGTAAAACAGGGTGCTACAATACACTTGATGTGAGTTCCATATCAAATAGTCTACAAGTGAATAACTTAGTGTTCATGTATTGATCCTTCTTCATCATAATAATAGTACAGTCATAACCCTCTCATTTCGACCAGAACTCACCAAGTTCACCACTGTCTACTCTCTTTCTCACAGCTCTAGTTAAGAGGATACCAACTTCATATTTTTCCTTCTGTTTTTGATCCAAAAAGTCTTCTAGTCTCTCAATGGCATATCTTAACTTTCTCAACTCGGCAAGATTGCTCGAAACACTAGCGGTATCGATCAATCCCTTTAGGTAATCAATCTCTCGTTGTAATTTACGAATCTTGCGAGTAAGTTCATAGTCTCGTTGTTGAAGTGATTCAATCTTTGCAGCTGCAGCTTCATCTGGAACATGTTTACCGATATACCTTGGTGCACTTGTCTTATCACGAACACGTGTGACTTTGAGGGCATTGGAGAAAAGTGCCTGTGATACGGATTTTGGAATTGTCTTACCCTGTGAGTTTGTAGTTGTAATTGGAGTCTTAGTTGTGACTGATGATGGGGCAGCTTGCGTGGCTGTTGTTGTGGAGATTGGTGGAACTTGATCAAGAGAGTCTGACGAGCTATCAGCATGTTGCGAGAGAACCGTTGAATCAGGTGTTGACTCGCTTGACTGTGTAGTTTGTGGTGTAGGGAGTTTCACTGGTGAGTTTTGCTTGATGATCTCAACCTCCTTTAAGAGCTTTTCAATCTGTTCATCGGTAGTGTCTCCAGCTTCCGTTTCAACAACTGATGGCTTCTCAAGCGGAACCTCGTCAACGATTGGAACATCAGCGATTGGCTTATCAACGATATCCGTACTTGTACTCATTCTGTTGTGTGTCCTAATACGTTATCTTTACCTATTACTGTCTTAAGTGGCGAGCGACGCGTAGTCAAATGCCTCCATATAAACAAAAACAAAAACAAAAAAAACGCGAAAACTATCAACGCCAACACCCGTGCTATCCGGACCCATATACGGGATTCGCGGCATGACCCTCCCTCCCACCTCTAATTCCGGGATACGGATTATAGAGGTGTTTACCTCCCTATTTTCGCGAACGTTTTTTTGTTCCCGTAGAGACCAGCACAGCATACGGAGACTTTGAAGGCGACAAGACGACACCGATATCAAAACGTCACACGTTAATAGTCGGTTTACTAGCTGAAATATCTCAACTACGCACACAGATCGAGTCAATTGCTGAATTATCAGGACAAGAACACACCGCTTGATCCATCCACACTTGAAAAATATACCACCAAATCACACTCGACGCATAAGGCCCGATAAACCCCCCACCCCCTTTCCGTCCACACACACACATACACACAATCACAATTACAACTACAACATAGACACAATGGCTGAGAAATTCCCAGAGATCGAAACCACAGGAGCCACACCTGATGAGTTTGAAGATGACTTCCTTGCCCGTGAGAAGGCTGCGCTCGGTGACGATGCTGCACAGTTCACCACTGAGCAAGATGCCGAGTTGCTCGCTGATGAAGAAGATGACGAAGTGAAGAAATTTGAAGAGCAATTCCCAACTGTCTCTGATGAACCTGATGTCAATGCCTCGACTCCTGCTGAAGAAGAAGAGGATGAGTTTTCAGAACCTGCTTCTAACTTACCAAAGGGTGAATCTGATGCTGTTAAGGAATGGAGAGAACGTTACAACTTGGAGATTCAACAGAGGGATGAGAACGATGCAAAGAAGGCTGCTGAGACACGTGAAGCTGCTGAAAAGGAGTTGGATACCTTCTATGAAGAGTACAACAACAAGAAGGATGCTAGTATTGAAAAAGTTAGAAAAGCCGAAGAGGAGTTCATTGCTAAGAGAGACGAATTCTTCCAGAATGGTAACGTCTGGTCCAGATCTCTCGATCTTGTGAAGGATGCCAAGGTTAACCCAAGATTCAAGGAACTTTTGACAGCGAAGTCCAAGGCTACAAGGGATTGATGAAAGAATGGTGACTCTTTGAATTTGCACACTTTGAAATAAAACTTCTTTTTATTATGTCTTATTACCATATCATGGGGTAATACATGAGCTGTATCTACAACTTTAGCAAATTAGTATTATTAAAGAGCGACACAGGATATTGATACACAAGGTATCATTAAGGTTTCTCAAGCATCAAGAAAAATAGTATAAACCCAAGTGAGTAACACATTGCATACCAGCATGTGTATTCACATAATCATCATCAAAGAGAGAAATATAAATAGAGAATCAAGTAAAAGTCATAATATCATTCCTCTGTAAGTCACTCCCCTTCTTCGATAATCCCATCACCATCATCATTACCTTCCGAGTGAGTCTTTATATGTTGAGCCAAATTATCCGATCTTGAAAACTTCTTACCACAAAGCGTACAATCAAAAGGTTTTTCATTCGTATGCAAACTTCTGAAATGTCTCTTGAGATGCTCTTGTCTTCTAAATCGTCTTAAACAGTATGAACAAACAAATTGCTTTGAGGCATCATATTCCAAAGTCGGTTTACGACCACGTCTTGGTGGTTCGTTAGCTGGTGGGACAATTGGGAGAGTTATTCCCTCTGGTAATGGTGGGAATGCAGTTTCCTTCTTAAGTTGATGTGAGTTATTGGTATCAAAAGAGTTACGAGTAGAAGATGGTTCTGAGGTTTGTGGAGAGGTTTGTGTTGTTGATGGATCCAAGTCAACATTCTCTTCAACAGAAGTGTTACTTTGCGGTTGAGAACCAACCATTCTTCTGAAAGATGATAAAGATTTAGTCTGCTTTGGTTGTTTGTTAGACTTGTTAGATTTCTTCTTAATGTTAACATCTGAGAAAAGGGCAGCATAATCAGGAGAATGTTTTTGTTTTTCAGTTGGTTGTTGTTCAGCAGTGGTGGTGATGGAAACCGATCCAGAAGCCTCATCGGAGGCATCGTCAATCTTAATGGTTGGACCTAATAGATCTTCATACTGTTCATTGAAAGAGGATGGGATGTCAAAGGAAGGACGTCCATTTTGAAGAGCTGTGTGGAAACTTGTAGCATCAGATACCGAAGGGTCATAAGAAGGACGAGGATGAGCATTAAAGTTATAACTTGAAGAGTTCATACTAGCCATTGATATGACTCTGGTCAATTCTTCCTTGAATTCAAAGTTATCAGCATCTTCTGTACCGATAACTGATGTCTGATTATGAGAATTTTGTTTATCTCTGAATCCGAGTCTTGCACTTGCCAGGGCATTCACTAAACTGCTTGTTGTCTTCTTTTTCTTCTTAACTGGAGCTGCAAGATCCTTCTTCTTAGAATCGGATTCATCAGCATGTTCGATACTCAAGTTCTCAACATCTTCAGACAAATCTGGTAATGTACCAACCATCAAATCAGCATCCTTATGCGTCGAGAGTGGATTGATTGATCTCAAGTTGAAACGGCCACCACTAGTGGAACCACTATTATTGTTATTACTTCTAAAGATGTTAGATAATGAGTTTGATAAAGAGCTTGTGAATCTCGACTTGTTGGTTTGTTGTTCTTGTTCAAGCACCGGTTGTTGGAAACTTTCAAAGAATTCACTTGATTCTCTGAAATCATATGATGTTCTTGTCTCAGAAGCCAACGTTGTACTATCACCATATAACACACTTAGGGCGTCCTGATTATGGTTATTCATATCCCAGTTGAGCTCCTCAAGAAGATTATCAGTGTTGAAGATCTCATCTGGTGGTGTTGGAGTGTTCACCATGGTGGTATTACTCAGCGAGTTGCGAGGCATGGCATTTGTAGTATTGGTTTCAACTTTCAAGTTTGAGTCACCACCGAGGAAATCTAGAGGAATTCGTTGTTGTAAGGAGCTGAATCTTCCCCTAAGCATACGTTGTTTCAATGACATCATCTTCTCCTCGATAACGGGTTGTGGTTGTGGTTGTGGTTGTGATTGGACCTGAGCATCTGTATCAAAGAGCCTTTCAAAAGTGAGGTAGTTGTCTTCGGGTAAACCATCTAATGGATCATCTTGAAACTTATCAAAGTCATTACAAAACTCTCCTAGAAGCATATCGGGCTCAGACTCCATTGGATGATCAAAATCCGTGTGATACTCCATGGTGCAAACGCCCCCTTCCTGCGATACCAAATGGCGTGGGCAGTGGTATGTGCTGGCAAATGAGTGTGGGGCACAACGAGGCGACGACAAGTGGGAACAGGACAAAGACTGGAAATAGTATGAAGAAGGACGAGGGAAAGCTTAGTTATCAACAAGTATCAGATGAGGTTTACTTTTAGACCTCTCTGTTGTGTACTTTTTAGTATTGTCTCTAAACCACTTATTTGCTCCATTGGCCGCGTGTGCAGCCTTTGGGCTGTGGTGGTGGGTGGGCACCTTGGTGTCCGGGTTGTCTTTTTGTCTTACGTCATCCGTTTTGACCGGCGAGAGCCGGAGTTCATTTCCGATAGATTTAGCGGTAAATCCGCTTTATATTGCCGATAAGCCGGTGGATTCTATTGGTTTATTAGTTTTAGTAGTTTTATTGATATTACTACACTGTAGTTATGTAGGCGATTCTTTTGATAAACAAATAATAACATGTTAGTCACATCTATAGTAATGATCAATCAAGCAGAGAAGATGACAATTCTACCATCAATACCAGAAGATGAGAACTTAGTGATAACACCAGAACTCTCAGAGTATGGTCTAAGCTCGGTGATAGTGTTCTGGTGAATAGTCTTAAGTGAAGAAGCGGTTTTACTAGTAACAGTACCCTTAAGATCCAATTGCTTAAACATGTTCAAAGCAGTAGTTTCACCATCATCAGTAGTCTTGTTAGACTCTGGGTCATCAATCGAATAAGATTGTGTCCAGTTAGACTCATCACCTTCAAAGACAACTGGGTGACAGTTGTGACCAGCGGCAATGACAGTCGATTCATCCTTAAAGATACATGAAGTAAATGGCAAGAACGAAGTTGGAACAGACAAAATGGATCTTGGTGGTTGATCAGCACCACCTGGGTAAACAACTGTCAATGAAGAGTCATGCGAGACGAAACCGAGCACATCACCAGATGGAGAAAATGCAACATCGTGAATCCAACCACCATTAGAAGAGACAAAATCACCACATAATGTGTTGAAAGGCAACTTCTCACCCCAATAAGATGGCTCTGGTTTGGAGTCAATACCCTTAATGTATCCAGAGAAGACTCTAGCATGACCATCGCTTGAGCCAGAAGCAATCAAAACGTTGTTTGGATGCCAATCGATACTCAAGATAGTAGATCTAATTGGCTTCTTGATATGCTTAGAGATCCACCAGTCATTCTCCTGTTCAAAATAGCAAACAGCAATGACACGGGCACCTGATCCCACTGCAAACTTATAGCCGTTTGGAGACCATCTAACACATGTAGCAGCTCTGTTGATTCTCAACAAGACGAGAGTTGGCTTGTAACTACCGTCGGAGAGTGGTTCCCAAACAATTGCATTACGATCCTGAGAACATGTAACGATACGACCATGGATCGAGATGTCAACGGCTGTAACAGTCTTATCATGATCAGTAAGCACTGTGATGAGGCGTGGTTTGGCACCAGAGAGATCGTAGAGCTCAACGTTGGTGTCCTTTGTGATAGCCAACGTCTTGCGGTCGGCAGAGAAGCAGTGGGAGTGCACTGGGGCGTGAGAGAACTGGAGAACTTTTGGAGCAGACATTGCAGATAACACAATTGATGGGGGAAAACTGGACAGGAGGTCGACTCTACTGGGCAGTGATTCGCTTGCGGAAGCTAAGATGAACAGCCATTGGGTGGCAGTGTAAACTAATTCGGGCGCTGGTTCAATTTAAGGAGAGTGTGGGGATCAAACGAGTTCGCGAAAGTTTTTCGCGAAACCAAATACGCGTCTCCATAAACAACACTACGCGTAACATCGTCTCTTAGTTCTTAAGCTTTGATTGTTTATATAAAGCTGTATCTCACTTACTCGTGTGTTACATTCAGTTTTCCGAAACACACGCAGCTGCTACTCAAATCACTCTACATAATGTCCGAGATACTCACAACTGACTTCTCCCAATCAACACAACTCTCTGAACTTGAGCTCAAGATCCTACAAAGGTACCAAACTCTGGCACTCCGTTTGAATCATCTCTCTGCGGTTATTGACAAGCTCATATCACAACCGACACCTCAGGTTCTCGAAAATTTACGAGTCATCGAGTCCAAGATCGCACTAGTGTTTACGTTATTCAAAGCTGCAGTGTATTCGCTCTTCTTACAACAAGAAGGTGCAGAGAGTAATACTGATATGGATGCCTTACATGAGTCCACTGCTAGCTTTATATCATGAAGAACTATGCTAAAGGGGCGAAGGTACATTTGTGAAAGTTTCCTCTATGATCTATGACTTATTAATGAATGAATGTTATGATAAATCGTCGGGTTGTAAAAGTTATCAAATAGCCAGCATCACAGTTGATTTAAACCATGTTTGCAGAACTACTCTTACTTGACCCTTTACTCGACTCCTCAGCTCTTTCCTTAGACCTTCTGATCAATCTTTCATGTCTAGTTTCAGACTTGATACGCTTCTTCATATCCCTATTCGTCTTGACATCTGCCCATTTCTTCTTCAAGAGTCTTTTCCACTTAATGAATGATTTGAAACTGAAACTGTACGTGATCAAGATCATGAGACCTGCACTGAATGGGACGGCAATTTTCCAATAATAGCTGACACTCTCTTTCAAATCACCAAATTTTTCAAAATTCATACCATAGTATCCTGTCCAGAAGGATAAGGGGAGGAAGATAACAGTAACTAGTGAGAGTTGCTTCATCGCCTCGTTGGTATCCGTCGAAATTGTGTTAAAGAGAAGTGCAACGAGGTTGTCAACCTTGGTCATCATCTCTTCAATCTCATCGGTGAACATCATTGTATGATCCACAATATCGGCAAGGTAGACCTCTGTCAATGGTGTGATTAGTGAATGTGATGAAGTGACTGGACCGAGACGTGGTAGCACTTTCTGAGAATCTGGATGCTTTGTGGCTTTTGAAAAATCCTTCATTTGATTGATCATTGACGAAGTTGGTAAGATAGTACGTCTCAACTTAGCAAGTTCTCCAGACATCAAATGGAGGGTCTGAGTATGTTTGAGATCTGGGTTTATCAAGATATCAAGTTCGAACTCACTAAGTCTCTTGCGATATGCCGTTAGCACTGGATATGTAATATCGACAATAGCATCAATGATACTCTGGAGAAGAATAGATGCATCACAGGATGTACGAATAATAGTTTCCTCCGCAGAGATTCGAGAGAGAATGGCACTATCAATATCATCACCAGAGCTTTCAAAGAATGAGATCACAGTGCTATCGGAAACAAGGAAGAATGAACACTGTTCCACACCAACAAGCAAGTTTCTATAACTGAGAGGACGTTGATCATCAAGTAAACGGGCTCTTCTCTTGCTGTAATAAGTTGGATAGAAACTGTCATTTAATCGTCTCATTTCGTGATTACGTGGGATCTTCTTCGTCAAAGTCTCTTTGTGATGGGAGTTTGTTTCACTAGACTCACGATTGGAAACGTTCCCATGCTCATTATAATCATACAAGTTAAGCAATTGTAAGAACTTGTCCCAAAGTGTTGCCACCTGGAACCCATTGCTGCTATCGGCATGTGTATCTCTGACGAGTTTGATCAAGGGAAGCACACCAAATATGTGCCCCGGGTAGACATCAATCTTGGTTCTTTGTGGGATATCAATCATATCTTCAATAGCCAATCTATGAAGATTGTATTGTTCACCAATGGCAGCGATAGCTTCCCATGACAGGCCGTTAACATTGATCCATCTAACTTTGGACCATGGTGGTCTCTTTGACAATGCTGACTTCAATTTCGTAACAGATGCCTTAACTTTGGCACCTTGTGGAGTGTATGGTCTTTCAGATGATGTATTATTGTGAATGTCTTCACTTTCAACGTCTTCGAGGATGTTGGTTTGAACTTCAATGTGTTCCACACGGTATCGATCATCAGAATAATCTGTGATGGTGACAGCGGAGCCAATGGATGAGATGATAACATCGGTGGTGTTGATATCAATACCTGGTTCCCATGAGATTCTTTGACGAGCAGCGGTAGATGAGTAGGCAGAATCGGAATATTTTCTGTTTTTCCTTCTTCTTCTCCTCTTTTTGCTAGTTGTTGGAGGCAATGAAGATGGCTCCATTATGGGTTGAGCCTGAGTTGTAGTACCAGCATCGCTAGAGATATCCTCATGAGATCCCTGTGGTGTTCCTGTGAACTTATGGTCATCAAACAGCTTTGTACCTCGACGCTTCAAGGGCTTCCTTGTCCCATTGTGTTCATCATCCGTATGTGATGACTTGTTATCCACATCACTGAACTCATCACTCTCGTTGGTGAAGTCAATCTCATGCGGTAGATCCGGCAGACCCGGGTCTCCGGAATCGTAGATGTGAGGCATTGGCACAAAAAAGCACTCAACGGACTTCTGTAACAAATGTCAGTGTGTGCAGTTTCTTATCTGAAACCGTGCAGATGAAGGAAATGTGATTTAATGACAAGAAATGTTGAAGCAGTGTTGTGTACTCTTTTTGGCGAAAAAACTCGACGTTTTGAGCAATCAAATGCGCGCAACGTTGCCTAAATAGGAAATTGCGGAGACATTTTTGCGCAATTGCCTACGCCAAAAGATGGGGTATCTTTTGACCTTCTCCTCATACGGAACACCGATTTAATCGAGATTTCTTGTGCCTTGTCTAAGGTGGCATGGACCCACAGTAGTGACAATAGTATCTCTTTGATGGATACATACCACAGATAGCACATCACATATCACAGATCACTAGAGCCTCAACACCCCATAGAGTCAAAGACATATATCTCCTCATGGCCCCCCACCTGAGACATAACTTCAAGTCTTGGATGCTTCTTCTCCGCACTGTGATCATTTGTTGAACCCTGTAGAATATTTACGAGGTGCGCCAAGTTAGTGCAAACTAATCCCTTAATCATTACAGGGTCCTTCTAGTGTCAGTTACAAGGGTGGAGAAGGGTACAGTTTGGCATTGAGCCGAGTTTCGTTATAAACTGGGGTAATGAGGGGAAATATTTGTTCAATCTAGACTAGTGCTATCAGTTGGTCCATTTAAAGGGATCTTCTTGCCTATAATCTGATCAGTGTAGTGGCGTGCATAACTAATCTATACATTCTCTCAACAATGACACGCAGTGACTCAGTAACAACAATGGATCAGAAACCCGAGGTGGAGTTTATCGAGGAGGTGAAATCAGAGATTGATGTACAAACACCAAAGGCCATTGATATTGGTGATGGTTTGGAAGATGACTTCTCTGACATTAATGAAGCTGCTGTGTTGAGAAAGATTGATTGGAGACTACTTCCTCTGGTATCATTGCTTTACTTGCTCTCTAACTTGGATAGAGGTAACATTGGTAATGCTCGTCTTGAAGGTTTGGAAGCCGACTTGGGATTGAGTACAAGTCAGTTCAACTGGTGTTTGACAATCTTCTTCTTAACATACTCAGCTTGTGAAGTTCCCTCCAACTATCTCTTGAAGCTTATTGGAAGACAATCTATCTTTATCCCAACAATCATGGTCCTTTGGGGGCTCTGTATGACATTTATGGGTCTTGTCAATAATTTTGCCGGGTTATTTGCAATGAGATTACTATTAGGTGTCTTTGAAGCAGGTCTCTATCCTGGTGTTACATATGGTTTGACCATGTATTACGCCAAGAAGGAGATGCAATCAAGACAAGCAATCTTTTATTGTGCCTCTTCTGTTGCTGGTGCATTTTCTGGTATCTTGGCATTTGCAATTGGAAAGATGAGTGGTGTTGGTGGATATTTGGGCTGGAGATGGATTTTCATCTTGGAGGGAATCCTTACAGTCTTGGTTGCCATTGCATCATTCTGGCTCCTTCCTGATTACCCAGATACTGCAAAATTCCTTACTCCACGTGAACGTAAATTTGTCATTTGGAGATTAAAGACTGATAACAACTACAAAGGTGTCAATGACAGAATACTTGCCTTTGAAGGATCAACGCGTTCCAAACCAGATTTTACTCAGTTCACAGAGGATGATGATATCCCAATGAGACAGGCTTTGTTATCTGTGTTCAAGGATCCAGCTATATACTTCCACATCTTGGTTTACTGGGGAATCATTTGCCCTATGTATGCTCTCTCATTATTCTCACCTTCAGTTGTCTACGCTCTCGGCTATTCATCTGGTGTTGCTCAGCTCATGACTGTCCCAGTATACATCCTCGGTGCTCTCTGTGCAGTGATCCAAGCATTCATTGTTGATCGTGTTGGTAATCGTTCTTTCTTCGTACTAGCTAATCTTGTCGCCATTCTCATAGGATTCTCCCTGGCCCTCACAGGTCAATTAAAGGGCATTAATGGCTTAATTTATGGCTCACTGTACATTGCTGGTCCAGGTTTGGTTTCAGTCTTCCCAGGTATAATCTCATGGGTTGCAATTAACTTTGCCAATCCAAGAAAGAGAGCGATAGCCATGGCTTGTCAGATAGGGTTTGGTAACTTTGGTGGTGCCGCCGCTGCTAACTTTTATAAACCAGGAGAGTTTGAGATTGGTCATGGACTTTGTCTTGGATTTGCAGCTTTGGCATTTATTAATGTGATTTTCCTACAAATTGGATACACAAGGGCCAATAAGAAAGCCTATGATGACTTGTGTAAGGGTGTCTATGATGATACGACTGATTTGGAGCTGTTCAGCATGGGAAACAGATCTCCATTCTTTAAGTATGGTCTCTGATATGTATGTAATCTATCTCAGTGTAATCCTTATGATCCTTTGAAGAAAAAAGTCTCCATCCACATGTATATCAATAGCGGATTATGCTGATGTGTCAATATATGTCTTAGATTGTTGCGGTTTGCGGGGGAGAGAGCCGATGTTCAAGGCATCAGCTTATACCGCGTTTAGGCATATCTAATGCCTCATATATAGCAAACAGAAGGTATAAGACAACTTGAATAAGAAGCTTAAAGTCTTAAAAATGACTTTTAACCTCTATTTAAGCCATATTTATCACTCATCAGATCAAAAACTTTGAAACTGGTTGGCCATGGGCTCCTAACCATTTACGGTACGCGCACACAGGGCAACCTGAAATTGCTCTCTTGACAAAACAATGTCAATCTCCCACTTAACAAGCAAAAAATGGAGAATTGAATAACGGTAAGCTTGCATTGTCGCTTGAGAATCACATTCTAATATCCGTGACAATATGGCTGCTGAACCATTGGATGCTACAGCCGTGACACCGGCCAAGCCTGGTTCTAAGAAGACACGCAAGGTGCTTGTTAAGAAGGCGAAGCAGGGTGCCAACATCAAGAAGTACGCCTGGCTTGCCGGCCATGGTATGACACTCGTCTTTGGTGGTATCTACATCATATTCTATAATCTCAGGTGGTTCTTTTTAAAGAACTGGTGGTGGACTCCACGTATTTGCTACAGACTCTCGTTTGTCGGTGTGCTCATCTCGTACACCATCACCGTCATTACAACATTTGGTGGTGTTGTCCCAAATTATGTGACTTTGCTCGCCACTGAGAACTTCCAAAACCTACTACTTGCAGCAATCTGGTTGGTTTCAAGATCATCTGCCTTCAAGCTCGTTCCATATTACGCTGTTGCCCTATTGCAATTGGCTAGTACATTCAATGTCAAACCAATCCTCAAGTTGCAAGACCCATTGAGTGATGCCATTGCAGCATCTGAAGTTATCTTGATCTTTGCCCTTTTGTTTGATACCCTTTTGTTTAGAGGTACCTCTGGTTTTGCATTGGCCATCTACTTAATGTTCTACTGGCTCAGAGTGAACTTCTCTCCTTACACACAGGCTTTCCTTCTCAAGATTGTCAAGTTCATTGACGATAAGATTATGGTTAAGCAGAAGCCAGAGATCAAGGAGAAATGGGAGAAGTTTAAGGACTTTGTTGAGTTTAGAAGATCTCAGACAAAGGAAATGTACGAAAAGGAATTGGAAGAGGAACCGGAAGTTGCCGACACTAGTGATCACACTCAGGCTGGTCAAGTGGCTGAAAAAGGTGAGCAGATAGAAGTTGTTGGACAAAGACTCCCTGAGAACCCAAAGAAAGAAATGCGTAAGCATAATCCTGAAGGTGTCACTATTCCAAAGACTTCAGCTGTCGACCCAGTTGATAAAGCCTTCACATCTTCATCATCCACATCACATACTACCCCATCCCCAAGCGCACCACAACAGAGACGTGCTTCTACTGCTGCATCTGCTTCTTCATCCGTTCCACAACAGCAGCAGCAGCAGCAGCAGCAGCAGCAGACACCTGTCTCGACTTCTCAAGCCCGTGCTCCATCTCCAGCCCAGAAGGCCCCAGCTGCTGCTGGCACCGCTGTCCCTGCTGCCGCAACTGGTGCATTCAACACTTCTAGCCAGTCAGCTACACAGTCTGCCAACGACGTTGCTTCCCAGGTGAACAGAACTGCCACACAGTCTTCTGAGCGTGTTCCAATCCCACAGGCCCAGAAATCTGTTGAAGACATTACAAGACAGGCACAGGGCAAGGTCAACACTACCACATCACAGGCTCAGACAGCCGCCACAGATGCCATCAACAGAGGTAAGACACAAACTTCTCCTATTGTTGGTCAGGCTTCTGGCCGTATCTCTGCCCCTGGAACACCAGGAAAACACAGTTTGGATCCAAGACAGCAATTGATCGATCATGCTCAAAAGATCAAAACCACCTCTCAGGAGAATGTTGAGGGTGCTGCTTCCTCTGCTCAGTCTGAGTTGCAGAAGATCCAGCAGGCTGCACGCGCCCAGATTGCTTCATCTCAAGCGAACAAGTGATTACTTGTAAACGTAAAAGACTTTTGTTTGTACTGTTAAATGTTCGGTTCCTGAATTGCAGTGGCACTTAGCGTAGAAGATGGGTACCGGGACTGTAGTATTAGACGCAAGATTTCAGCGCACAGATATCATAATAGAACACTACCAGAACTTCTCCTGTTACTGACTCCCCGATCAGAGAAGTAAAAGCCTACCAGATGGGAGAACAAGTTATGGCCAATTTTGATCACCTTGAAGGGTCAAGATGGAGTAACCATAAAGATGTTGTTGCTCCTACCAGTTTCGAAACCTCTAGAAAGGTCGGCCGAAATCATCGGAGTTGGCGATGACGGGAACCTCTAGAAACACCGACTCTTAGCCACCGCAGTTTCAGATAAAGCATTCGAGTGCCTCTTAGACACACTTTCATACTACTTTAGTTGTCTATTGCAAAAGAAGAATGGTCAGAACAATGCGCGCGATGGGCGCAGTGCTGAGGACGCCACTGAGCAAGTCCTTCTCCACCCTTCGCCCATCTTTTAAAACAGTGAAAACCCGTCCTCTGAGGGCACAGAGATACCAGAGACCGCAGACAAGACTTTTCCATGCCACAAACATCACACGAATGGAGGACCCTTACAAAGTGTTGGGTGTGGACAAGGCCGCCTCCGCTTCAGATATCAAGAAGGCATATTACAAGCTCGCTAAAAAGTACCATCCCGACATCAACAAGGAAGAAGGTGCCGAAAAGAAGTTCCACGATATCCAGGGTGCATATGAGATCCTTTCCGATGCTGAAAAGAAGCAACAGTATGATCAGTTTGGAGCCGCTGCGTTTGACGCTTCTGGAAACCCACAAGGATCTCCATTTGGCCAAGGAAACCCATTCGGCCAGGGCTCACCATTTGGCGGTGGTGGTTTCCAAGGTGGATTTGGTGGTATCAATTTTGAAGATCTCTTTGGTGGTGCCTTTGGTGGTAGTGCCCGTGGTGGTCGTAGAGGTGCTGG
This sequence comes from Petasospora fabianii, assembly GCA_022641835.1. Lineage (NCBI taxonomy): Eukaryota > Fungi > Ascomycota > Saccharomycetes > Phaffomycetales > Wickerhamomycetaceae > Petasospora > Petasospora fabianii. Next base: position 615,941 of record CP048716.1, on the reverse strand, counting down.
CTCTTCCTACGTTCAGGAGTTCCAAGGTGATAACGTTGAAGTGTTGAAGCAGCTCAGCTTCAAGGAGTCCTTGTTCGGTGTTCAAAATGCTAAAGTGGATTATCAGGTTTGGGATACATGTGGTACTTGTCATGCTTCTGGTTTGAAGCCTGGTGCTAAGAAGTCTACTTGTTCCGCATGTGGTGGTACCGGTGCTACGAATCATTACTTGCAAGGTGGCTTCCAGATGAGCTCACAGTGTATGAACTGTGGCGGTTCTGGTGTCACAATCAATGCTTCTGATGCCTGTACCACATGTCACGGTGAAGGTGTTGTTAGCTCTCAAAAGACAACAGAGGTTGACTTGCCGCCAGGTTTGGCCCAGGGAATGAAGCTTCGTGTCAGTGGTGAAGGTGATGCTCCTCGTGCCACATCAGGGCCAGGAGTCAAGTTGTACAAGGGTGACTTGATCATTCGCTTGGCTGTGAAGGATGACCCACGCTTCAAACGTGATGGTATTAACATTATCTACAATGCTGAGATTCCATACACTACCGCTGCTCTTGGTGGTACTGTTGAAGTCCCAACTGTCGATGGCCCTACTGTTAGAATCAGAGTTCCTTCGGGAACTGAGACTGGTACCAAGGTGTCCATTTCAAACAAGGGTTTCCCTGTGCGTAACAAGCTTGACCACCGTGGTAACTTAGATGTCGTCTTTAAGGTTAAGATTCCAAAGCCAACAACACCAGCACAGAAGGCGTTGCTTGAGGCCCTTGCAGATCAACTAGAAGATCCACAGGCAAAGCGATCTGCAGAGTGGAAACCGGCATCTGGGGATCAGTCAAAGGACAATGCAACGGACAACAGTCAGCATCACAACAAGTTCCTCGACTTCTTGAAAGACGCTGCTGACAAGTTCATGAAGAAGCCAGATGACAAGAATTGATACAAAAAATACACCACATTATACAGCACATTGTATATAACAACTCGATCGATATGTACATATTAAGCCACAGTAGAGAACGAAGAGAACGAAGAGGAAAGACCAAAGTCTAGACAATCGAAAGGCTCGATTGCGCCAAATCTTATGCAAGTCGCGTTTAGTTTTCGCGTGAGCGCGTCGCGTTCTGGCGCAAAATGGCGCAAAATGGCATAACCGGTAAATTCGCAAGTTCCCGATTGGGAACGCAATTGTCGAAACCAAAACAAAGAACTGACTCCGTTTCACTTAAACAAACCTCATCCACCTCTTTCTCTCCTCTTCATCCTCGATACCAACAGGCTCATCTTGAAGACCATCCGTGCACTCATTCGCTTACCCCACGGACAAACTCTTCAATTTGCTTACCAATTACTCACGCTCCCACTGGGATCTCACGCCATACACTCGCTACCAAGTGTCCTCACCTTCGCTAAGCTATTTACACCACATACACCTCCCATTGCGAGACACGTTCCCTCCCCATGATGATTGACACGGAGGATTTCGACGATGTTGACATCAATAACATCTCCCACACTCACAGATCTCACTCGAGCAAAGGACCATATGGGGCGAAAGTTGTGAGACCGGGAACAGCATCTCTGGACACTATTAATAGGTCCTCGACTTCGCTCCTCCATACTACTCGTGACAAGAACATTACTACTTCCCCTGTTCACCACAAGATGAGTGCATCAACTCCTGATCACTCGCCACAGAAGCAACAGAAATCTCCGCAAAAACCTTTACCAGCGAGACCGAGCTATTCACCATCCAAGAAACTCAAGTTACTCCGTGAAAGAAAAGAACCTCTAGATTTCTCACAGCTCGATAATTCTGACGATGAGCTCGATGAGTCCACCATCATCTATGATGTGCCACTCTCCCAATCACTGGTCCAGCTCGCTCAGAACCAGAAGCTTGTCACTCCAAAACTCATGAGTATCGCATCAGACTCCACACGTCACTCGTCCTTGATGTCATATGACCACTCGACCAACGATGCAAACTCGGATTACGAGCTCGATATCCTTCACGACGAAGCATTGAAACTCACCTGTGAATTTGCTCAAAGCAAGGCTGTGCTTGCCTCCCAGCAATCGGCTATGAGACGTCACATTCTCTCGCAACTCGAGAAACCACAGGGCATTGATCAGGAGGACATCTCTCAGAGTGGTCTCAAGCAAAAATACGTCACTAACACCAGACCAACTCATCTTCCACCGAAGGATCGTACGGAATCTTTGAGACACTCTCGTGAAGTTGAGCAGATGAAAGAAAGAGCAATCAAGGAGGAAATCAAGCAGGAGAAGCTCCGGTTGAAAGAGATTGAACGTCGTGAACAGATCAAACTAGCAGATCTTCACACCTGGGAGCATGTCATCATTCCAGATTTCAATGAACAGATCAAAATGTCTACAACTAGAGAGTTGTGGTGGAGAGGTGTCCCAACAAAGTTGCGTGAATATATCTGGACAGAGTTGTTGAAACAGAAATCCATTAAGCCTGGCCTTCTTCAATCTCTTCGATCTCGTTCTCGTTCCTTGATCAGAGACAACTCATCAACAGTGCAGAAGATCAAAAAGGATATCAAAAATGTTTTCCCAGATCTCAGCAGTTTCCAAGAGGGCGATGCACTCCATAACGACCTGGTCTTCCTTCTCACCATGTTTGCTCAACACAACAAGTACGACCCAGCGTTGGCCCCACTTGCCGCTGTACTCCTCTTTAACATCCATTCCGTGGATGACTCATTCAGATGTCTCTGTGGTTTGCTCAATCGTCCATTAATGAAGATGCTCTATGCTGATTCGATGGAGAAGTTTAATAAGGAATCACAGTCTTTCCTGCGTACATTCCACAAGAGAAATGCCCGTCTTGCTGCACACTTTGATCATGTCGGTATTGAGCCAGAGACATATCTTGTCCCGTTACTTAAGCCATTGTTTGCCAATCTGCTAAGCATGGAGAATGCATCCTCCATATTGGATGTGTACATCTTCGAAGGCGATGCCTTCTTGTGGAGATGCGTTCTTGGCTTGTTTGAAAAAATTGGATATAAACTATACGGCAACGAAGATGAGATCATGGATGTCATTGGATGGAATGCTTCAATGAAGTTAAATGGTGGTAAAGTTGGTACCTGGTGGAAATATCTTGATGTTGGTGATGATATTGAGTTCTTGGATACTATTAGATTGTCCTTGAAGAAGGCGCCGGTTGCCTACTAACTCTCTTGATCCCTTTTATGCTTTTATGAACCCCCATTATGAATTGTGAAATTATCTGTTAGGACTGTTGGATACGCTATGATAAAATTGTACATTCTTCCTTACTATTATTGCCGTTAGCATTACTTGTATTACAATCACATATCTCAGAGGGCACTCTGAGCATCAGTCAAGGACTGAACAAAGTTCTGAGCATCTTCCTCGGTCTTCACCTTAATCATGTATGTCTCCAACTTACCTTCAGCGCCAACAGTAGGCACAGAGACAAGACCTTTACCCTTTCCAGAGTATGTGAACTGCTTTGCAATAGCAGTGTTCAAGATCACTCTATCGGAACCATCAGCACGGACAAGGATACGAGACTTGTTGGTCTCCTTGTGTTTCAACACTTTTAGCAGACCAAGGCCCTTGTTCACATATGGGTTAGCGGAGTCTGATGGGTTATACAGCATCAGCTTTGCACGCTTAGTGTAAAGTACCTCTTCCTCTTCCTCGCCTGTCTTCTCCTCAACTTTGTCGCCAAGCTCAGCAACTGGTTTAAAGTCAACCTTGGCCTCTTCTTCAGGAACAGCGTCATCATCATCGTTATTCTTGTTATTGTTAGTCTCAGACTCTGCTGGCTTGGATCCTGAGAAGCTGAAGTTGAATGTAGAGGAAGCTGGGGCAGTAGCAGCGGCAGCGCCACCAAAGTTGAACTTTGGGGCAGTTGAGGAACCACCAAAGTTGAATTGTGTAGTAGGCTTGGATTCGGTCGAAGTAGATGTGGAGCCAAAGTTGAAGGTAGGCTTGGATGTAGAGTCTGTTGTTGTTGAGGTGGTTGAGCCAAAGTTGAAAGTTGGCTTGGTTGTGGTGGAGTTTGAACCAAAGCTGAAAGCTGGCTTAGCATCATCTTTCTTCTCCTCGGTAGAGGCAGCAGGCTTACCAAAGGAAAATGCTGGTTTAGAAGCTGCTTCTGATGTATCCTTTGATGGAGTTGTGGAAGCACCAAAGTTGAATTGTGTAGTTGGCTTTGTAGTAGTGGTATCGCTTGAGGCAGAGGAAGCAAAGTTAATTGGTTGACCTGGACTCCATGTGAAGTTGTTTTTAGTTGCGTCACCGAAAGCGGAAGGCTTTGATGAATCGGTGGTGTTGTCCTCGGTCTTCTTTGGCTGCTCGTCCTGCTTTGACTCAGTCTTCTTATCTTCAGCCGGCTTAGTCAACTTGAACGGACTATCAAACTTCTTACCATCTCCAGCAGCGGCAAATGTGAAACTTGGTCCCGAACCAGAAGGTTTCTGTGATGTAGCATCAGAAGTGAGCTTAAATGCGGAGTCTTTAGTGGTTGGAAGTTTTGAGACGGTGAATTTAGGGCCTTCAACTTTGATGTCATCATCAGAATCGGAATCGGAGTTGGAGTCAACAGCGATTGGTTCCTGTGAATTTGATGAAGACTCTGTGGCAGATGGCTTAGCATCCTCAATTGCAGGTTGTGAAGTAGGAGCTGTGACTGAAGGCGGTGTTGCCTGGCCGAAATTGAAACTTGGCTTGGTGGTGTTGCCAAAGTTGAAAGATGGTGTTGATGGGGCAGCTGGAAGAGCCTTCTGTTCTGACTGCTGTGGTTCAGCATCGGCATCAGACATGTCGACGTCTCTGTCAATCTTGTCATAATAGTCGATGTATTTTCTAAGTATTGGTGTGAAATTAGACACTGGGTTTGCCTGTTTTTCTTGTGTGATCTTATCGTAAAAGGTGTCGTTCAATGCCTTGATTTTAGTGGCCTTGGTTGTGGTCTTGGTGGAAACAAGAGACGAAGATTGTGATGTTTGGTTACCATTGACAAATGAAATAACTGAGTTAGCCTTTTCGGTATCATTGGATGGTGCAGTGGTCTTCAAGAAGCCAAATGGATTGGCTTTTGGAGCCTCTTCTTCTGCTGTCTCTGCTGGTTTGCCAAAGCTGAAAGCTGGCTTTGGTGCCTCTGCAGCTGGTTTACCAAAAGAGCCAAACCCACCAAATGGATTGGCCGGTTTGTCATCTGCTTTATCAGCTGGGATAGTACCGAATGAGAACCCAGACGAAGGGGTGGAACCTGTCTTACCCAATCTACCTCGAGGTTTCAAGATCTTTCTCTTGGCCATAACATCAGCAGAGGCTCTAGATGGCTGGGATGGAACGTCATCGTCTTCATCTTCGAACTCACGGAAGTTCTCTCTAGTGATCTGGTCGGAAGCACCACGTTTGCCGGACATATTAGTGAGTGTTTGGTGATGTCAAAGATGCACTGTGGAGTTGGCGGTAACTTTGTTGTTTGTTTACTTTTTGGTCTCTCGGGTGGTCGCGATGACTAGGAAGAGAGCAGCTAAGGTAAGGTTTAAGGGGGTTACCCTTGCCTTATAAAATGTACCCTATGAGACTAATCAAACCTATTGAGATGAGTCTGTATAGAATATTCATAAAAAACCTTGAAGGAAATATTGAGCCCCTGGTTCTATCCTCACTCGAAACTGAAACATAACTGAAACCCATGGATGGGCTCAAAGCCTCTACCTCGCGCGAACAATGCCCTTCCATTTATGTCACGTGAATCGACTTAGGGCTTTTTAGGCATTTTTAATACACCACTGTTGCGCGAACCGCTTATGGCAAACTCTTTGTTGGATGTCCAGGTGTTTTACCGCGAATTTTTTGCTACCGCGACCACGACCGTCAGTTGGAGCGAGGAACTGTGACAGCGAAGAAAAGTCCTTTTTTTCAAGCTGCGACCACTCCCACGCAACATCTGTTAAAGGTTCAACACCAAGGAATCATCAACAAAAGTATGTGACAATACAAGAAGAGAAGACATTAGAGGGAGTGCACAGACAACATCATATCATCATAGCCACCACAGTTCAGTTTGTTCATCGTCAAACGAGTTGTTATATGCAAAAACTTCACACAAGACATTGAAAGATGAGTTAGCACAAAGGCTCTGAGGGATTCATTCATAGACAACTTCAGTAAAGAGACACACATATACACTGATACAACAGTCAGTTTCATGTCTTGGGCAGAGTCTTTTCTGGCCATTAAAGAACTGTCAAGTCCCTTATGGTGGGTGCAATCACACACACACCACGACCACATTCACCAAACAACAAATCAGCAAATGCACTCCCTACTATTCATCTCGACTACTCCACCCGAGTCATTTAATCAGTATACTAACAACCATTAACAGATGCCTCCAAAGGTTCAGCAGTCCAAGGCAGCCAAGGCCGCTGCCGCCATGGCCGGTGGTAAGAAGTCCAAGAAGAAATGGTCCAAGGGTAGAGTTAAAGACAGAGCTCAGCACGCTGTTGTCCTTGACCAGGAGAAGTACGACAGAATCTTGAAGGAGGTTCCAACTTTCAGATACATTTCTGTCTCCACCGTTGTCGACAGACTCAAGGTTGGTGGTTCTATTGCCCGTGTCGCTATCAAGGACCTCGAGGGTAAGGGTCTCATCAAGCCAATCTCTACTCACTCCTCCCAGTTGATCTACACTCGTGCTACCGCTGCCGAATAAATTATGTCAATTATGGTATGATAAAGGTTTGGTAAAATCCTTGTAATGTACATTGTATAACGACTTTGCTGTAGATTTAGTTCTTTCTAATAGTACTGATAAACAATTACTAATACGACGGGTTACCGGTGGTATTCAATGAATCTCGGTACTCCATAATGACACATCTATGTAGAATATGACCTGTTTAAGCCTACGCTTGCCCTAACAAAACTCTGAGACTCTGAGCCCTCGGGCCAATCTCGTTTCTCGCTCAATCCACCGCGCGCCGCTCAGGTTTTTTTTTTCAGTGCCAAACTTTTGAACCTTCCCACCTACACAACCCATTTTGAACACAAACCAAACGCTTCTAAAAGCTCACAGATGTGTGAATTAGTGGCGTTGACCCTTTCTTACAGGTATGTTCACTTACACTCTCCATGCACACACATAATGAAACAAGTTCATTTCGCCAATATCTGTCTCTAGATGATTATAAACTTTTATTGGGAATCTCTCTGAGGAAGTATATGCAGGACAAAATAAAATTTTTAGGAATTCTTCGTTTATGATTCAGACAATATTGGACATGTTATCTTGTTTGCTCGGTTATGTTGATCTGTGCTGTGGATGAACTTCATCTCTCTCCCAAAGAGTGAAGACTAACATCTATCCCTTGCAGTATGTTCTTTCCCTATTCCATCTTGACGTGTTTGGTGTCTTTTCACACTTAAACAACACAATGACAAGGTGTGATTCTAATGCCTGGATCCATAAGGCTTTTTAGTGATGAAATTTTCCATACTTTGTCCCGGTGAGTTCATACATGAGCCATGGATAAAAACATGCATCACCATCTGAACTCAAAGCCGTTCCAAACCATTGGAATCATCACCTTAGTCATGATCAAAGATCTGTCTCGGAGTGTTGTACTAACATGTTGTAAAAGGTTTCAACTCTTGCATTCCACGCAATTGAGAGAAATAATCTCACGAAACCAGTAAGTCTATTGGTGGATCCCGGAATCATCTTGATTACGATGCTTGGAACTCATTGTTGAACACTGTGACTTTGTTTTGCTGATGATACACTTATTTTTCAGTTCTGCTTCTGAACATACAGGAAGATAACCCATTTACCAAAAGCTCAATATCTGAAAAGCATTGTCATTGTTTGTACTTGTGTTCCTCATTGTGAAGAGATTGATGAATGGAGTCTGCGATAGATCCCCACTGGCAGTAGTATAGCATTGAATGAACACCTATCAGCAAAAGATAATTATATTGTAGTATGCAACTTGGGGAAGATTCAGCCGCTAGATTGCCAACGAGTCTTCTAGTCCAGTTTTCTGTGGACTGAATGAGAGGTCTGATCCGTGTCTTGATGATGATGGTTTCAAGTTCGACTGAGTAAATGATCAGCACAATCTTGGGCGGCAAATCTTCATCGATGTGGTTCCTTACAATCAAAGAGGGGCAACTATAAAGTCCTTTGGTGAGACCAAGCTCTGATGGCTGTGGCCTGTATTGCGATAGAGCGCAAGGTATCCTTCGCCTTTTCCAGGACGCTTCCCCATAGCGATAGGTATACATCAATCCTACAAAGTCAATAAACCATTACTAACATGAGACATACAAATTTTTTGACCTTTTCAGGCCTATCCATGAACAATTAACACTCATCTTAGGCCTTGATCTTCTCAGTCAATTCTGGGACAACCTCAAAGAGATCACCAACCAAACCAACATCAGCAACGTTGAAGATAGCGGCTTCCTCATCCTTGTTGATGGCAACAATAGTCTTGGAGTCCTTCATACCAGCCAAGTGCTGAATGGCACCAGAGACACCGACGGCGATGTAAAGATCTGGGGCAACAACCTTACCGGTCTGACCAACCTGGAGAGAGTTATCAACGAATCCAGCGTCAACTGCGGCTCTTGTAGCACCTACACCGGCACCAATGGAATCAGCAAGTGGGAAGATAAGCTGGTCAAAGTTCTCCTTATTCTTGAGACCACGACCACCAGCAACAACCTTCTTAGCGGATGAAAGTTCTGGTCTCTCTGATTTGACAAGGTTCTCAGAGACCCACTCAACAGGGCTATCTTCAACAGACACGGCAACTTCTTCAACGGCATACGATTCAGACGCTGTGAGTTCCACAGGCTCGAAGGCAGATGATCTAGCGGAAACAAGGATCTTTGGATCGGTTGACTTCACTGTAACGATGGCATTACCAGCATAGATTGGTCTCTTGAATGTCTGAGCATCCTCAACTTTGATGATATCAGACACTGGCTGTACATCAAGAAGAGCACCAACACGAGGAAGCACGTTCTTACCAACTGCAGTGGCAGGTGTCACAAAGTGTGAGTAGTCGCCCTCTTTGATGAGCTTTGTGAATAATGGAGACAAGTACTCAGGGAGGGAATGGTCGAGCTTGGCATGCTCTGCAACGAGAACTTTCTCCAGACCAGACACCTTGTTCAACTCAGCAGCAGCAGCCTTAACATTGGAACCAGCCAAGATGGCAACGACTGGGTTACCTAGCTGCTTTGCAGCATTGAGTGAAGACAACGAGGCGGATGTGATCTGAGAACCCTGAGCTTCAACAAAGGCAAGTGTAGAGGCCAATCTCTGGGCTCTGAGTGCCCCTGTGACGATGGAGCGGGTAATTGGTCTGAACATGGCTGTATATCAAAGGACCTAGGCAGAGAGTCAACAGAGCTATTCCGTTCACCGCTGTGTCTCTTTTGCCCTGTGTGTGTGACTCGAGCCAAATATTAGAAATTTGGGTGTCGCGGGTGTGATCATGTCACGTGCTAACTCATGTGACTGGGGAGATCACCTGACTTATCACGTGACTATTTTTCTTGGTCGGGTTTTAGAGCTTCCTCCTCCCAGCCGCGTCCCCTTACCGCATTATTTTCATGCACCCCGCGGTAACGTAACCGCGTAACTTAGCGCGCGAAAGCGCGAAAAAGCGCGAAATACGCGAAAAATAGTTGGCGCACCCACGAACTAACACCCGGACACCCCAACACTTTCCGCGGCCGATCTTGATCGGAATGGCAGACAAAGGCCCGAAGGAAGGCTACGTCAGAGCGATCGTTCCGTGTCAGACGAACAACTTGCGTGTTTTCCCACGTCTGCTTTCTCCCTACCATCTGAAAGACCTGGGGAAAGTTGAGAACCCGTCAAGGAGGATACTGCTCAATCCATATCCAAGGAGGTAGTCCCATCATCACCATCATCATCACACTCCGCCGCACGTCGCATCTCCGAGCTTTAACTCAGTACGGAGTTCCTTGACCGTCACAAGATATACCCTTTCAATCATACACTCACTCACTCACTCACTCACTCACTCACTCACAAGGTTCGCCCAGGCTTCATATAATATAAACTGATTCATGACATTCGTTTTAATGATGGATTCAACATACAGAGACCTTGCAACACGAACACTATCGCTACTTAAACAATCTGGCGAGTATCGAATCATTATCCTGTTGGTTGGTGCCCCCGGCTCCGGGAAGTCCACCATTGCACAACGTGTCGTTGATATACTTAACGAACAGCACTCGACGTTAGGGAAACATCATTCCGAGAAGCACATCACAGGTGGTGATCTTCTCCATTCGAATGATGATCTCCCAAAATATGACCCATCAACACCTATTGACATTGAAGATGACAATTATACCCCCACAATTGATCACGACACTTCCTCCTCCCGAACAATCATTAGAGGTCGTGGTGGTGATGACACAGCCATAAAGATTGAATCGTCATGCATATCATCACATAACAAAGACTCGACTTTTGCCCAAGTGATCCCAATGGATGGATTCCATCTACCTCGCTCAATTCTAACACAATTTAAAGACTCCACCACGGCAATCTTAAGACGTGGTTCACCATTTACATTCGATTCATCACTTGTGGTACGTCTTGTATCAACACTTAACGATACTCTTCATGTTAACGCTCAGGGACTTGAACCTTTAGACACTTGCACAACCGATATCCCAGATATCTATATTCCAAGTTTTGATCATGCTGAGCATGATCCAAAACAATACGGTACCAAAATTCATGGCTCAGCGAGGGTGTTAATCATGGAAGGATTATACCTATTGCTAGATGACCCTGTTTGGGGTAAAATTGCTCGTTGTTTGGAGCCTAGTGTTGAAAGAGAAGAAGTTGATATGGCTCAAGTTTCAAGAATCAAGGAGAATAATGTTGGTGAGATCCCGGTTCCTAATGGGAAAAATCATGAGTTTTGGAAAATATTGATCGATGATTCGAAAATGCTACAAAGAGTTGGTAAGAGACATGTTAAGGCTGGTATTGTCAAGACATTAGAGGAAGGTGAAGAGAGGGTCAAAGTCAATGATCTTCCAAATGGTAAACGGGTCTATAGGGAAAGTTTCAGAGGTGACATTGATATTGTCAGCATTGATGATCAAAAAGAGACTAATTAGAGTCTCTTTTGCTGCCATTTTCATATAGATATTGGATAGAGGATATGGATAAACGTTTTGGTCTGTTGCATCTATAATGCAATTGTAATTTTGTCCTATATAACATAATACTACATCACTAACCCATATATGTAATCCCCATATAACGAGGAATGATCATGAAAATTCATAAGAGTCCAATACTCTAAACTAATATGTGCATAAGTTAATAATGTCATATGGAACCTTCAAGGATAACCATATGCTAAACTTCACCAAACCGATATAACGTCTTTTCAATATAACGTCTTTTTCGATATAACTTCCCCCATAATGTGTGTATAACCTGAACTGAATAAACTCCAACCAACATTTCACCTAATGAACACAAGAGACTTAACAATGCTTAGTGATTCCCTAAGTGTGAACCACAAGCAACGCTTCCACTCATCTTTCTCCGATTCAAGAGTGTATTACCATCAAATCTAAGAGTGAACCCTTCCATTTCCTTAAAAGTTGAGTTTGAAGATGCCGAAACCTCCTTCTTCTTTTGCTCAGCCATGCTTTCTTTACTCTTTTCTTGAGCCATTCTAGTCAAGTAGGGCGTTACTGGGAGTGTTTTGTCATGGAATCTTTTCAAAACTGGAGATTTGGCATACACTGGTCCATGTGTATATGTATAACTGTCATCACCATCCTTTTCGTCATCCTCTGAATCCTTAGCGTCATCATCATCTTCGTCATCTTCATCGGACTCATCTTCATCGTCGGACTCATCATCAGATTCATCAAAGTACTCATTCTCATCAAGGATACGACGTAAAGGTGTAGCAGTACGTTGAATAGAGATACCAGTATCGAGGGCAAATTTGAGTGCCTCGGCACGAGGGGAAAGGTAACCTGATGATGGATGTGTAGGTATAACTTCTTCAAAACGAAGTACAGATTCTGATTTTGTTTGATACATTGGAGCATCATGTGCTGGTGCTGTTGGTTGAGAGTTTTCCAATATCCAAGGATGATTAAGTACGTCATCTGGTGAATAACGTTTAACCGGGTCAACTGTCAATAGATGAGACACAAGGTCCTTAGCCTCTTTAGAGATTTCATCCCACCATGGTGAAAGGAAAGTGTATTCACCACGACTGACTTTTTGCGTTAAAACTTTTGGATCTGAATCATAGAATGGTGGGAATCCACATAGTAGAGTGTATAGTACACATCCGATGGCCCACATGTCAACACTCTTGGAATATGATTCATCTCTGACAATTTCTGGTGCAGTGTACGATGCAGTACCACATGGTGTCTTAGTATTTGAATCCCAAAGGACTTTTGAAAGACCAAAATCTGCAAGTTTAATCTTTCCAACTGTACCACCACCAATGTTTTGTCTAAACTCTCCTTCATCTAATTTTGAGGCATCATCTGATCTGCGACGCTTTTGTGGGCCCTCTGTTGGGAAGAAATCAATCGTTTCAAACAAAAGATTTTCAGGTTTGATATCTCTGTGAACAACACCAACTTCTGAATGCAAATAATCAACAGCTTTAACCACTTGAATGATGATATGACGTGCAAGATTCTCTGAGAAGTATGTCAGTTTAACAATCTGATTGAAAAGTTCACCTCCTGAGACGTATTCAATAACTAAAAAGGCCATATCCTTGGTATTAATGTAATTGTAAAGTTTTACAACGTTTGGATGATCAATACGACGCATGATGGAGATCTCTTTGAGTGTGCTTTCAATTTGAGAAGTGGAAATTGAACGTTTATCAATAACTTTGATGGCAACGCTTATGTGCATTTGATGATCAATAGCACGATAAACTTTAGAAAAGGCACCTTCACCAATTTTTTCAATGATTTCATAACGAGGAGAAAGCTCTTTATACTGTTTTACTCCATTTTCCTCGGTATCATTATCATATACTTCTGATGCAGATGGTGGAGTGGAATCATGAGAAACATTTGTGGAAGTTGGTGGTGTTGTACAAGGATGTTGTTGGTTAGGTAATGAACTTGATGATGATTTGTTATCCTTTTGTTTGTTTCTGATTAGACTGCGGAGGTTCTTTGAGCTAGGTTAGTATATCATCTGAGGATAGGGGACACAAGTGATATGTGCTGTGTATGAGAGGGAGGACAAAGTAGAGAGGAAACATTTTAATGACGACAAGACATAATTGTGGTATCCTCTATCACAATCTAGTCATGTGTACACATGACTAGATCCATCCTTCATAACACTTCAAAGCTTAAAGCTCTTTCTGTGTCCCCACGTAGTGTTCTTGTGGAGACAGGATATACTCCTTGGCAATGATACTCACTTCAAACATCATGCGATGCCGTTGTGGCCGATATGCTGATGAATCTGTTTGTTGTTTTTAAGACTGTAAGTCTTTCTTGGATTATGCTAATGGAATGTCTGTGTAAGCTGAATGAAAAGAATACCCAAAATCCTCGAGTTTAAGTGGGAAATATATCACGGTAAGGAGGTTCCGGGTTTAGAGATGTTGAAAGGAGGCGCGAGCGCGCTCGGGAGTCGGCAGAGTTTTTTTTTTTCTTTGAAGCGGACGATTTACCGATAAGCTGGGGGGCTGTTTTCAATATAAGCAGCTGGTTGGGGTTTGGCTGTTATATGGATCGTTTGTTATATGGATATTGCTTGTTATATGACGGGATGTAAAGTTATATGGTATATGGTATATGGTATATGGTTTTATGTTATATAGGATCAATATATTATATGGTTAGCCTTTTAAATAAAGGAGTCCTACAACTGACGTAACCGGGCATAAGAAAAAAAAAATGTAAACAAAACCAAAACAAGGATTCCCCACCCTTGTCAAACTCCGCAGTGATACCATACCCCCCACCCCCCATTTTTAGTTTAGCTTGTTTTTTTAAATAAAGAAGCCTTGATGCATATTTGATTATTATAAGGATTTGAGACTCATGATTAAATATTATACAAACTACATTGACGTTTGGGGTCTCTGTGGCCTCACCTTGTGGGATGATCTCATCCCGACTAAAGCACGTTTCAGGTACGTCGCATCAACTGATTTGACACTGATACCTATCGCAAATCATCCCTTTCCCTTTCGCTTGTCCCATGACTCTACCCTACTAGACACCCAGACTGGTACACAGTCTCTAGTATCACTCTTTGCACGTTTTCTATGTTCTAACAATAGTGCTGTCACTCCTCTCTTCTATTGGTCTTACCCCCCGCCCTTGCATCTTTATGCACAACGTCTAAGTTTGTGGCCCATCCAGGCAGCACAAGGAAACACCCTCTTAACAAACCTGATTGCTCTGTATCTCTAAACTCGCCTATACAAAGTAATTAGTATGCATATAGGGGCTTGTTAGTCTAACTTTAGTTGACAGTTGTTAAACTATCGTTAAACTATCGCCGTAGGATGTACCACATCTCCGGTCGGAGATGGTCTTATGGCTACACTTGACAGACAGCAACCATGAACACATGAGGTCTTTGTATAAACTGTAACTTGTCGTAGATCCCAATGACAGTGTAAATTGTCGTACATCCCATGACAGTGTAAATCTATACCACTTCAAATCTTTCCACAGCTCCATCTCCTCTACCGACAAACACCGTAGTGTCCAATACCGATACAGCACTCATCACATCCCCAAGGTCCCGATCCAATTGTAAGCTATCATCAGATGCTTCACTAATCCTAGATACACATAATGACTGTCTTTGGTCAAATCGATCCCATACATATATCTCACCACTTTCACTCCCACTAATCAAGATTTTACCACCACCACCTATCCTTGTATCAATCTTGTACTCTTTATCACATTGTTTCTTCCTAAACTTAGCTCTAATAGCCATCTCGTCAATATCCCACACTTTTACAGCTTCTTCATTACCCATAACACCTACAACAATAGATGTAGATGTAAATGAAGCCTCTTGATCACATTCAACACTCATGATCCTATCCCCATGGAAATCATCGTGTAAACAAACTTGTTTCCTCAAGTCATAGTTCCTTAGTACACCTTCACTTCCACCACAACAAAGAATTTTCCTCTTATGATCCCAATCAATCGAATTCAATGAGTCCTTAGCATCTTGAAACTTTTGTACGGGCCTCCATACACTTTTCTGTCTCAAATCATATAGACTCACAACCATATCATCACCACAACAGGCTATGACGTCTTCAGTAAGTGATACACTATCTCGTATGACAAAACGAGATCCACCACTAGCACCTTGTGATGATGTCTCGGGTTCAATGCGTCGCATTGGTGTCTCTTGAGAAATGTCATGGATTATGATCACTGTAGATGTTGTAATGAATTGAGTCGTTGATAAAGGTGATAATGAAGTAATGCTACTTCGTGGATTATGACCTGTATACGAAGATATTGGCAAAGGAGATGATGAAGATGAAGAAGACTGATGAGTTGATTTCACGTTGTAAAGATGAGCTGTTGATTGTTGGGTCAGGAAAAGATACGATGACGTGTGTTGATGTAATGTGGTGATCGGCTGGTCATTGGGTGGCTTGAAAAGAGTGTGATTAGTGATGTACATAGCCTTATGTCTTGGTTATCCATTGTAGTGATGACATGAAAGATAAGATGAGAGATCCACCATCTAACAAAGAGTTGACCGGAACTCAAAGCCCATGGTGCCCTCGGAAATTGCCTTTAATGCTCCCTGGGATTAAACTGTGACGTCAATGTCAGTGTAACTTCAATTAAGCGTTACCTTTTAAGTAGTTTAAGCACAATGCAAGAACATGCATGTAATCAGAGGGGTAACAACTTGTTTGTTATGTCTTCTTTTTTTAGATATGGTCAGGAGCACCCCAGCGTGATGATCATTAATCCGAGTATCAAACAATTTCAGTGACACTTTCTATAAACAGGATAACATATCATTACATTGCATTACATTAAAACCTTTTTTCAATTGATCCGATGCCCTTGATCCTGGTCCTGTCTCTCCAAAAATTCCAGCGTGATACCATCAACCAATGCCCATGAGATGTCGTACAGCTTCTCTCTAATCTTATCTCGTTTCCTTTTCAACACAACAACTCTTTGATTTCTCCCATTGACAACCCTTTTCGTACGTTCCTCGATCTCCAAACCACGGACGTACAACTCCTCCAACTCCCTCACCCCTAGCCATTCCAAGATCTCATCTTGCTTCTGAATCACAACTTCAACGACATCCTGATCGGTGACCACAACACCTGGAGCGAAGCAATCCTGGAAACGGATACGAAGCGGACTTAAGAAGAGCTGTCCAAGTGGCGTCTTCATGCATAGAGTTTGGATCGGGGTGATGTACGTTATGATGGCATTAAGGTGATACTTGCGATCATCAAATGATTGGAGAGAATTGAGTTCCCGAACATGAGGTGTTGGACGTTGATCAATTACAACACTTGTGCATTCTAATGGTAGTGATGATGATGATGATGATGATGGTTCTGGTTCTACTGGTGGTAGTTGGGATGGGGATGTTGGTGATTTGACTTTGATCTCAGTTATGGTTGATAAAGGTGAAATTCGTTGTTGAAAAGGTGATGGATCATGTACAGACATTTGTGATGATTGTTCAGGTATTGATTCTTGATCTGAAAACTCAAATTCTTCTTCTTGGAATGAATCAACAACGTGTTGGGCCCTCTGTGGTCCCAATGGAGCTTGTATTGATACCGATAGTGATGAGTGTCTTCTCTCTCCAACTTCGAGACCGGGATCCAACCCGGCATCAGCAATTATTTCATCAACAACCTCTAATGTAGCTGTAAATGCATATCTGTTACGATAGTATGCCAAGAGTTCCGGTGGTAACTTTTGCAATATAGATCTAATCTTGTCCTCTAACCCACGATTCATGATATCCGTCCTCGTCAACACTTTAATCCCAGATAAGGGCTCTTTTGCAGAGATAACTGGATCAATACATCCTTTAAACATCTTGATACGACACTTGATCTCGACAAAGATACCCTTGGGGAACACATTAAACCCATCAACCCTTGTATTCCTTACAATCTCTAACTCCTTCATGAACTTGGTATAGACGTCCCCCCACATCCCGACTTGTAAAAGCTGATCATCTGGGATATCTTCCCAATCTTGAAGGAAGTTTGTTCTCTTCGGGTACTGATCTGCGAAGCATGGATTCGATGAACCATCAAACACGGTTATTCGAATGATTTTGTTTTGTGAGTTGATAGTTGCAATAAGACACACGAAAGAGCAGTGGTATTCATTAGTAGTCGGGCTGAGCTCTGAGAGGGAGGCAAGGGGTCGATACATAGCACTGCTACGAGGCATGCTAATCTCCCTGTCTCAGAGGGAACAATCTGTTGATTTAGAAGAGACTTAACGCGTAAACATAGAGACTTATATAAGTTATAAATTGTACTAATAACGCGCGACGCGTAAACTCCCCGATTGGGAAGTTTCCCGCATTTGGTAGATGGAGATAAATATCACTACAACTCATTGTTCAAACCATATGATTGATTTAAAGCTGGCTATAAACCTATATGAAGTCCACGGAGAATAGAGAAAAGGTTATTATTAAAAACGTAAGCTTTGAGATGAGCAGATGTGATGGTGTTCATCATCATCAGGACTCTATGATGTAAAGTGATCAAACAAAAGAGGGAAGAGAAAGAATAAAACCATAAAGATAATGAATAAAAAACAAAATTAATGCCAGACCATGCAAAATCAACAATCTCTTTTTTTCTTTTTTTTTTTTGATCAGCGTGTTTTCCAACCCTGATCAGAAATTGGTAGCGTTATTCGGACGAGTGAATGATGATCCCCTATTAAACTGACTTGGATTAACCATTGTATCATCTCCACTTGTGCTATATCTCTCCTGAGTATCATCGTCATTTGCCCCCACAGTCTCATCAAAGTATTTCTCATCAATCATAGCTTCAGCACCATGCTTTTTCGTAACGAGTTCACCTTCACTATTGATGAATGATTTACCCTTATTACGGAAGAATTTGAGATAAATGAGGTAGAGGAATGCACCAATTACAGGGACACCGATTCCAACGACACATCCGATAATGATATTCATGTTCTTTTTAGAGATTCCCGAACCAGAATCAAAGTCTGTGTCCGAAGAATCAACAGATGCAAGTGTAGGACTAGCTGTGGCAACAGATGATCCCGTTGCAGTAGATGTTTTATCTGGCACTTCAGAGGTGACGGTTGTAGTACGATTGATAATTATTGTGGCACCCTGGGCGTTTGTAGATGTTGTTGTTCCCTGTGTGGAGCTAGTTGATGACGACGAAGACGACGACGAAGACGACGACGAGAATGAGGATGAAGAGGAAGTGTGGGTGCTAGAGGAACTGGTGGTTGGTTCGTATGATGAAGATGAAAAAGAAGTGGATGACTCGGTGCTGGAGGTAGTGGTCGGAGTACTGCTTGACCATGTTGATGATGTTGAGGATGGTGCAATCCAACTGGAGGATGTTGTGGTATCGATCCATGCTGAAGAGGATGATGTGGTATCGATCCATGTTGAAGAGGATGATGACCAGATGGAAGAGGAAGGAGTAGTCCATGGCTCTTCGGAGGAGGAGCTCCCCCAGTTTACAGAGCTCCAACTTGAACTCTGTGTCGATGATGACGACCATGTACTGTTATTAGCATCGTCTCTCTTGTCGATGACGATCTTTTCAGTGTTGGAAGAGTCAGCAATGCGTTTGATCTCATCTATGAGATCACCTGCTTGTCCCGTTCTCTTTTGCAAATGAGACCCATGCGGGTATGAACGAGAATGGGAGTGTAAATGTAAATGTGAGTGTGAGCTCACAAAGATCAGCAATGACGTTGCGACCACTGACAAGAGGATCAGGAGTGACCTCTGCGTGTGTAGGGTCATGACTCCTGTTTCTGTTCTTTTATGTCTTGTCTTGTAGCAAATAGCTATAAACTGTAGCTATATGATTCAGGTAAAGGTACAAATAACGAGGAACAGTTAAAAAGAAGTGAAAGGGGAAAAAGTCAAAGAACAAAAATCAACTCTTTCCAAAGGTGAAAAGGAAACCCTTTCTCTTTTCTTCCCCCCCTGCGCTATAATTATACCTCGACATATTTCAGACGGCTCCGAACGTTAAATTTTGCCCCAAGCGTCTCCACGCAGAAACTAGCAGCACAGTTAATTAACGCACACAGGTACAAACAGATCACTGCTGGGGGGGGTTTTTTTTAAGCGGGCCCTTGCGCCATTACGATAGCTTTTACGTTGCTTCGATGCAGGTCCTGTTTTCCATTGATGATTGACCATTGACTTTTGCCCCTATCGCTTCTTCTTTGCCTCCTCGGCTCTCTCGGCTCGCTCGGCCTGTACTGCCTGTACTGCCTGTCCTGCCTGCTCTAGCAGCATCGCAAGCGTTTCCTCACACCTCCATACACACCGGTACCAAATAGCCTGTTCAGATCTCCGACGTGTCAAGTTCAACTCTAATCTCTGCTCGCAACGTCTGAGTCTCTTGAGTCGTCTTTGGATCTCCTCCCACCCTTTCATCGCCATCTCGGTATCACTGACACCTACAAACCGTAGAATGCTCTCCTCGTCATTAAACTCCACAGCTAGACAGTTTTTCTCTGGAATAAGAGTCTCTAGTCTCTCACGTGGCACATTGGAGATGTACATCCTGAATTCGCTCACCTGTGGGACATCGCAGCCAAATGCGTGTCCAATAACAATAGGGTCTCGTGGTGTATAGCCTAGAATGTATCCGGGGAAAGTCACAGTCACATCCATACTCATTGTAGTGGTGTGAAGTGCCTTCTCAATGGCAAATGGATCATCCATGTCGATCTCGTCTGAGATCTCATCAGAGTTTAAGGTGTCTGTTTCGAGTGCAGTGCTGCTCTCGATTCCTTCACTCTTGACTTGGATGTTTGTACTCAACACCTGAGTTTTGGCACTAGACATTTGTGATGATGAGGATGTAGTGGTATCAACTGAAAGGTGTGTCTTCGATTGAGAATGATTCGGACTCTGTATTATAGATGACTTCCCTTCATTTGCAAACTGTACTTGACTGCTCACCACAACGCTCTCGACTTCATCAGATGAGTCCTCGTCATCACTCATATCCACAATATCATGAAATATACCCTGGCTATCCGGAATCTGATTAGCAGGATTCTTGTCCCGTTGACTCTGACTCTGGCTTTGGCTTTGGCTTTGTCTTTGGCTTTGTCTTTGGCTCTGGCTATGCACACCGCTTATATCATACTCATCCAAATCCTCCATCTCATCCATGCCAATACCCTTACCAGCATTATCTGATCCACTCAATGAATCCAAGATTGAATCAAGCACTGAATCCTCAACAGAGTATTTGGCAACTTGTGTGTCCTGGATCATAGGTGGTACAAACATTGGATTGTTCGAAAGTTCAGATGATGTCTTCCCCAGCACAACACCGACACTTTTAACCTCCTCATTAACCATCTTCGGTTTCTTGAGCGCTCTCTCCAACTTGTCCTCTTCCGCTTCCTCCTCTTCAACCTTCCTTGGCCGATGTAGGATATTTATGACATTATGAAAGTTGGACTCTGATGGGATCTCACCACTGTTTTCCAAGATGTTCCTTACGAGTTTCCCCATCTTCATATAGTGTACTTGTCCGAGAGTCCTAGCGGCCTGTGGCTCAGCATTCAGATCAGTAATCTGTGTGATCTCAAATTGTGGTGTCTTAACCATCTTAAACCTGAATTTGATCGAGAGAAGCACGTTGATGCCACTGTTAAGGAACTCAATGATATCTTCTTCTTCTGCCTCTTGCTCCTGCTCCCGCTCACGACCATACCGATCCTTTAAAAGTCTGAATTGTCGTAGAACATGAGGCAGAGGTGGTATTGTGAACAGAGGTGTATTGGATACATCCTTGTGAGGTGCCGTATGGTCCGTCAGCGATAATGTGTTAGTTGTGAAGTCTGCGCGTACAGCTCGAAGCACAACTCGAAACTCATGTTGCTTGTCAAATTGGCGTGGCCATTTCACGCTCTGAAGATGTGAAAGCTCAGAAATGTCCCTGACCATTGAGATCACAAAGATGTTCTACGAGTTTTTCGTTGTGCTGTGTGTTGTTGTTACTTCGATACGCGTTGGACAAGATGAGCTCTTTGTGACGCGTCACAAAGCAGCGCGAATGATGATCATCATCATCATGATGGCATTGATCAAACCATAAGCAATTAAAGAAGCACTACATCTCTTTCAAAATCGAACGAAAACAACCTTACAATCCTTATAAATATAAAAGAAGAAACATCAAAATCACAGCTCAAACAGACAAGTTGACCTGCTCCTCAGTGATGACATCCTTGTATGGCTCCAGAGCCTTGGCAACATCTCTCTTGAGGAACTTCTCAACCTGCTGAGGAGCTCTACCGACAAAAGTGGATGGGTCCAACAACTTGTCCAAGTCGTTCCAAATTGGTTGGAAGAATTCGGTCTTCTTGATTCTATCAATCAAATCGTTGTCACCACCTTCCTGCTTAACAACAGCAGCAGCCTGATGGGACAAGACACGAATCTCCTCGTGAACATCCTGTCTCGAGGCACCTTTCTCCACCATGGCCATGATGATGTTCTCAGTGGCCATGAATGGCAACTCACCCATGATTCTTCTCTCAATAACCTTTGGATACACAACAAGACCAGAAGTGATGTTGAGCAATGTAGTCAAAAGAATGTCAGTGGTGAGGAAGGCAGAAGGAAGAGAGATTCTTCTAATGGCAGAGTCATCGAGTGTACGCTCAAACCATTGGACGGAGGCGGTTTGAACAGCATCGTTGTAAAGAGATCCCAAGTGTCTGGCAAGCGAACACACACGTTCACAACGCATTGGGTTACGCTTGTAAGCCATAGCAGATGAACCAATCTGGGATTTCTCAAATGGCTCCTCCATCTCCTTCAAGTTAGCAAGCAATCTGATATCAGTGGCCATCTTGTGAGCAGTAGCGGCAAAAGAAGACAATGGAGACAAAACGTCAATGTCAATCTTTCTGGAATAAGTTTGACCAGTGACTGGGTACACTGTGTCGAAACCCAAGAGTTCAGTGACACGCTCATCGAGCTCTTCAACCTTGTCGTGATCACCGTGGAAAAGGGACAAGAAAGAGGCCTGAGTACCAGTGGTACCTTTAACACCTCTAAGACCAATGTCATTTCTGGCACGTTCCATGTTTCTAAGATCCCAGAGTAATTCCTGGATCCACAAAGTGGCACGCTTACCGACAGTAGTCAATTGAGCTGGTTGGAAATGGGTCCAACCGAGCACAGGCAAGTTCTTGTACTCCTCTGCAAATTTGGCGAGTCTGTTAATGACATTGACAAGTTTTGGAATGACAACGTCATAAGCATCTCTCAAGAAGATCAAATCGGCATTGTCAGTGACAAAACATGAAGTGGCACCCAAGTGAATGATACCAGCAGCAGCTGGTGCAGTATCACCAAACACGTGAACGTGGGCCATAACGTCATGTCTCACTTTAGCCTCCTCCTTCGAAGCTGCAGCAATCTCATCATCAGTGATTTCGAGGTGAGCCTTCATTTGCTCAAGAGCCTCCTCGGTGATCACGTCCAAACCGAGCTCCTTCTCAGCAATGGCCAAGTTGTACCAAAGCTTTCTCCATGTGGAGAAACGGTTACGGAGGGAGAAGATGCGGGACATCTCCTCACTAGCATAACGAGAGGACAATGGAGTGGCGTATTTGTCGTTGGACATGGTTGATGATGGTCTTTTTTGTTTTGGATAGAGTGGGTCTCCGGTAGGTTGAAGGAAAAGTTGGAAAGACTCCTCCCAACACTTTATATAAATTAAATGTACGCGATGGGGAGATTTGTCCCACTGCAGAAGCCCATCCTGCCAAATTTTGCGGTCAAGTTAACTTCAATTTTTATAAATTTGACTCGCGCGATGAGCCGACGGTTAAGCCGGCGGTGATCATATAGCTATTTTTCCTATATTGAAATAGCTATATTGAATCTTTGTATTATGGTATTATGCTATATGGGTATGCTATATTGATTTATCGGTGTTATATCATTATTGAAGAGTATATAGGATTATTGAAGGTATATATGACATATAGTACTACACAATTAATTAAAAGAGCTATATAACATAAAATGATATGCAATTGGCCAACAAAAACACATCTAAAACTGACCAGATGATTTTAATATACACAAAGATCTAAAGACAGAACTGAAATGTCATCAAATATGGAGATTCCCAAAGTGAAGTGTACCGACTGTGTCCTGTAATAATAAAGATGAAGATAATAAAAAGAAGAAGAAGAAGAACAAAAGTTTAGTTCTCTGGAGCTTGACCAATACCGTTAACGTTTCTGAACATCATAACACCTTCGTTATCTTCAACAAATTGACAAGATCTAGCAACTTTCCACAATGAAAGCCACATATTTTCACCATCATATCTATAATGTTCACCCATAACTTTTCTAATAGCATCAGTAGCTTCTCTAGCGTTATAGAATGGGATTCTTGAAACGTAGTGGTGCAAAACATGAGTCTCAATGATATCATGGAAGATATGCTGACCGATGAAACCAAAGTTTCTATCGATGGTAGCAGCGGCACCCTTGGCGAAAGTCCATTCCTTAGCATCATAATGTGGCATAGTTGGGTCTGTATGTTGAAGGAAAGTGACAAATACAAGCCAGTGGTTAACCCACAAGAATGGGATAAACCAGTTGATGAAAGCAGACCAGACACTGAAGTATTTAGCCCAAAGGTAAACAGCTGTAAACGTACAAATCATACCGATATCAGATAGGACAATGTACCAATAATCCTTAGCGTCAAAGATTGGAGAAGAAGGGTTGAAATGGGAACGGGCAAACCACCAATGAGACTTGTGTGGTTGACCAGTGGCATTAGTGAGAAGGTAGAAATGAAGACCACCAATTTGTTGGAAGATCAAAGTGAAGAAAGTGACGATTGGGGTCTCTTCAGTGACTTCGGCAATCTTGGATTTACCTTTCATCTCAAGGTATTCCTCCTTAGTATATGGGACAAACACCATATCTCTAGAGATATGACCAGTGGCCTTGTGGTGCTTAGAGTGTGAGAATTTCCAAGAGAAGTATGGAACAAGGAGGTAAGAATGGAGGACCCAACCAACAAAGTCATTAACCCAAGTGTAATCTGAGAAGGCACCATGACCACACTCGTGAGCCAAGATCCAAAGACCAAACCCAAAGAGACCCAAAGTGTAAGAGTAAACGGACCATAAGACGAATCTGGCAAATTGGTTCTCAACGAGTGGGATAAGTCTGTATCCAATGTTACCAATGATAGTCATAGCGAGGATGTCTCTAAACACATAGGACAAAGACTGAAGAAGTCTTCTCTCGTAACAGTGCTTTGGAATAACACTAAGAATGTCCTTAATAGTGTAATCTGGGACTTTGAACACGTTACCATTGGCGTCAATTGCCGTCTTTGGAGCCTGAGCCAAAGTGGCTACGTTACCAACCTTTTTGGTTCTGAGCTCTGGGCCAGAGGTGGCGGAGGCGATCTCATCTCTACCAGAGACAGAGGTCTGAATGCTGGCCATATTGAGAAGTTTGTATCAGTTAATAAAAGAGTGTGGAACTGATGAAAAGACAGAGCAGAAGGAAGAGAAGAAGGAAGAGAATCGCACAGCGGCAGAGAAAGAGAGATTAAGTTTTGCATAAAGATCTTCCCCAAAAAAAAAAAAAATAAAAAAAAGAAAAAAAAAATTTTGGGGTTTCAGATTTGACGCGTCAGCGTCACTTACCCGCATGTGATTGGCTCCAGTGTGGCGTCTCTATTAACTAAATTGTGTTCATAGAGACTAAGAGAGTGGGTTGAAAGGGTCTCTATGATCTCTTGCCATATGCTTAAAATATAATGGGACCCATTCCAAGATCAGAGGCCATTTCTCTAAAACCAGGGCCCAACGGATATGCTTTGTAGATGGTACGGCCACGTCTTTAATTACCCAAAGCGGGTTTATTGATTACATAATCAGAGCATATTACATATAAGCAGTCTCTTAATAGATTATACAGCCAGTGTATTTGTCTAAAGACAAGTATATATATAGAGTAGTGATAGAAGTGAAAGTCGGATAGAAATTAGAGATTAGGTGAAACGGAGACTGAAGGCGATCAGTTCTCATCAAGCCACATGACAAGATCTGTGATGAGCTTATGATAAACTCTTTCCCTTTCAACAAACAAGTTTGAAAGACCATGGTCATATTCAAGGAAGAATGCCTGTTGGGCACCTGTGTTATTAATGAATTCCTTTGTAGCATCAGCATTGGCAAGGGCATCTTCATTAGAACAAACCACTAGAAGGTGTTTCATATCAAATTTTCTTGATTTGTTCTTATTACTCAGATCAGCATTAAGAGATAAGATGTTTTGCAAATGAAGATTCGTATAGAAACTTTGCTTATGACGCAATTGTTTCTCCTTTAGATATGTTATCCATTCTGGATCTGCAGTGAACAATTCAGGATTAATTAACAAATCTGATGAACTTTTTGGTTTCATCTTAACTTTCATCCTTAATCCCATACCAAATGATTTGGCTCTAAACACTGAAGTGGGCATCACAAGTGGATTAACAGCAATTATAGTCTTGAGTCTGTATCTATAAGAGCCATCAATACCGTATAATAACGCCTGTGCACCAGTGTAATGACTTCCAAGCATATGAACGTTTAGTCCACTTAACCCTGGTTGAGCATCAAGATCATCAACACACATTCTCACAATCCTATTAATCTCCTTACGCATCATTTCTTCTTCTTCAAACTTCTCCAGCCAGCTGGTATAGTAAAAAGTTTCATATCCTGACATGGCAAGCATATCGATGGTGCGTCTATACATCACCACATCCTCATATGGGTTTCTCAAGATAATGACTCTTCCTTTGAACTTCTGATCCTCGTCAATGGGCTAGTTGGTTGTTAGTATGGGGATTGTATGTACTCTGTATCACATTATACTCACCCATATCTGGGCAGTGTATGTACCTTCATCTCTTTTGAGAGAGATGACACGCGGAGTCTTCTCAAAGGGAATGTATGGAGAAGACATAGGAATGGAACCGTCTGTGTACTCAAAGAGCCCCATCCTGACAAAAACAGCTAAAAATAAGGTACTCGGTATGAGAGGGGTCTTTATGGGCCCTTTATATATCCCTGCAGAGAATTGAAGGAACAGTTTCCCTGAGGTCTCACTTTAGGAGAAGAGACTTTTTGCAGATCGGGCCCCACTCTGTGCAGAGATATAAAAGCACGAAGCACTACTCTGATTAAGATGCATTTCAGGCATTGGGTGAGCATTTAAAACACGAAAGTGGAGGTTGGACGTTAAGTGTTGGTGGTTTTCGCGGTCAAGACACATTTCCCGATTGGGCAAGATAAGGATGATAAGTGATAAACCAGAGCTTAGGGCAAAGAGAGTCAGTCTATTGGTTAAGTTTAGCTGTAGTCAACCAATGTGTTTTGTTGTTAATGTGTTCAACACCCAACATAATCTTTTATGGACCGGGTACAAGCGGCGTATGTTTATTGTTTGCCCGATGCAGATGCACACGCAGAACCAACTCACCGACAGCAGAGGACAGGAAATGCAGATGCTTTCAATTAGCATTATCATGTTCTAATCACTTCATAATGCTTATGAGTAGCCATTCTCTTTCCATATTCTTGGGCTTTGGCTATCATCAACCCACAAAAATAGGCGTTAATCTGCCTCGAACCATAACCTCAAGATGATATGTATGTATGTCTCTACCAAGTGCCCTGCCGCACAACATACGTGCAAGGTAAATCCTTCCCGCACGAAAGCCCACCGGTATCGGACACCTCTCTCCCACTGTCTCAATGAGACATATACACGTAGTGTCCAATTAGTATATATTGATCATCACTTAGGGTGAATTGTGGCATATGACATGTCCCTAACGGTACAACTCCGCATTTCCAACATACTATCGCTAGACATACGTCTGGGAACTGCGTTTCATCGTTTTACGTTATGCATTCTCAGTTCTCTCTGAGTGAGTAAGTTGAGAGTAGGGTGAAGTGTCTTGTCTGTTGTGTCAATTTGCACTTCCTGCACTTTACACTTATTTGTTCACTCGCTCTTTTGAGAGAGGAGTAGTATCGACGAGAACAAGGGCACCATACCACTACACCTATTAAAGTCAATCCACAAGCTAAGCAACCAGTCTTTATCTTCAAAAGTCATCACACATTAACAGAGTATGTACAAGTCCTCAATCACGACCTAACTTGATTCAACCAGTGGCCAAGTTACCCCGAACATTCTTAACAAGATTCTTCTTATCCAACATCTCAATATTTTCAACATTATGAACCAAGATGCGATCATTCTCTTTGTTTAACTCAAAAACGAACAATCCACTCATTACCCTACCAACATGTTCATGATCTTGCTCATCTGTCTCACTAACAATCTTCAAAGTCTTCAACACATCTCTCCATTCCATATGTTGATGTTTCTCATGAGCTTCTTGTCTTAATCTTCTACCGGTTCCTTGTAAATGAACACAATCATCATCACAAGTAACCCATTTCACGACAATCTTCGTAGCACCTTTATACAATCCATACCCACTTTGACCATCCTCATCAATTTTCAACTCTGTAAGGTGTAGCTTAACATCACTTCCCAATATAAAACTAGTGAAAATCAATTGTGTAGCTTTCAATGCCGTGATATATGATACAGATCCTTTAATCATGGGTACATTAGGTGTAATGGTTGGTGCAACGCGTAGAATGATATCCCTATCGAGCCGTGTAGAATCAGGGACCACCCTCAGTGCCTCTGGGATAATCGTGCGAAGATAATCCACCATAGACCCTAAATTAGCCTTACGTGTCGCTGAAAGTGATTCATTTGTATGGAATGATGGTGGCGTGGAGAAGTAAAGAGAGGATAAGGGTGGTGGTAATGTGGAAGGGTTCGGTGATGGTGGGAGAGTGAATAGACGTGAACTGGGTAAATGTCGAATATGTGGCAATCTTCGCGGTGTGAACATTGTGTTGGATATTCAACCAATAAAGAATGTTTAGAAGATAATGCTTCCAAAGACAAAAGTACTTTAGATATCAATGAGACGCCCCTCTCGGAAGGGTAAAGAAAGAATCGCATCCACAACGTGTTCGCGAATAACCATCTCCGTCTGGTACGGCCACTACCTCACCAAAGTGGTAAATTCGCGAAAAGCAATCGCCGCCCCCAAATTATGTGCCAGAAGGCGCCCCTCTTTATCCCTTTATGTGCCTATCGCCACCAATTTTTGTGACGCGTTTGGCAAAGTGCTGGACTTCTTCACCAGTCACATACAACATATTCATTCAAGTAAATCACAACAATCAAGATGGGCACCTGTCTCGCTGTGATCAAGGTTATTGGAACGACTTCACTCGGTCTCTTTGCCGGAACAGTGGTTACCATGACTAGCGGTTCTGAGATTCTTAAGCATGTCTTACTCTCATCTTCAGGATCTGTTACATTGTCTGATCAATCATATGGTCTTGTTAAGAAGCAAATCACATGGTTTGGCGCTGTACTCGCTGCACTTGGTACCATCTCCACCACAGCGTTCCAATTGGCATATACTAGTGCTCCAAGAAGTATGAAGCATCCATACTTGATCTACGCTTCACTTGTTTTCCCTGTTAGCGCTGGTGTTTACTACGGTATTTCCGGTAGGGCTTTGAAGAATTGGTATGGATTCAAAGGTTTGTTGCAGGAACAAGGGAAGAAGAAGAAACAGGATGAAGACGCAGTTGTACAGAAGAAGGCTGATAAGAAGCAGGTTGTTTCCGATTTGGACAATTCAATCTATAAAGATCTTGGTGAGACTAGTGCAGATGAAGCTGCTAACGCTGAAGATGAAGAAATTGAAGCTGAAGTTGAGGCTCATCTCAATGAAAGAAGTGCGATTGACGCCTTGAACAAAGTACAACTCGGTAATAAGATTGTTAGTGCTTTGAGTACTCTTGGATTTGTTGTTGCCACTATTGGAATCTATGGTGATTTTTAAGAACCGTGGTTTTCATCCTGGTGTTTTTTCTATATTCCCTTTTTGTCAAATTAGTGTAACGTCCACATGATATATAGGTTAATTACATGCACATACTTAGGTTAGACTCGGTAAGTAGTACAACTTGGCTGCGCCCAGTTTAAACCAAAGGGGTCTAAAGTGCTTTAAAGTAGTCTCCCCATGTGATGAACTAAGAACCACATGTCACCCGGCTTATCGGATTGTGTCAAAGAAGTGCGGTGTGGGCTTATCAGCTTCCCCGGGGGATTCATCATAGCGGGTGACTCTCAGGAGTCGTCCGTGATTGGCGCGGCCGGGTGACAAAGGGAACGCCACAGTGTGTGGCTAAGGGGTGTGCCAGAGGCCAGAGGGGAGGAAGTCGAATGAAGTCGAACTGTGTACGGTTATCCGAGGCTCTTCCAACACAGCCCATGTGCCCATGTGCCACTCAACAACCACCCAGAAGCCCTAATCTAGTTCTTCCCCCACCCCCCGGTTCTCAGACTCTCGGATGATTCCAGAATCTCGCAGAACTATCTGGAGCGCGTGGCCGTACCGTACTGATAAGGCGCGAATGACGCCCTGTCACACGAGATCGCCACCGCCCACCCGCAATTTAAATCTCATAGCCGCCCACCTTTCCCACTAGCGCATTAACACCCCCACTTAACTTAAACAACTCCAACACAAAAACTCTTCTCTACATCTTTAACTCTTTTCATATCGCTTTCTACTGCCAGTTAACGGCTGATTGCTTTTTGCTTTTTTTTGTTATTTCTTCCCTCTCAGCATTTCCAGAGTCCAGCTTCGCTGCCCTACCCCCGCCACGTCCACTGTGACTCTTTCCCCTCCCTTTCCTTCATACAAGATTAAGACAAGTACACACACCCATGACAGCTGCCGTCGCAACAAACAACCCTCTTCCTCTCATTAATGAGACTAAGATTGACGAGTTCGGTGCCTATGAACAAGGTATCCTTCTCCATAACCGTTACCGCAAGATTGCTGACATTCAAGCCGGCTCATACGGTCGTGTTTCGGTCGCCCACGACACAGCCACCAACACCCAGGTGGCTGTTAAGGCTATGAGTAAAAAAGTTCAAGGTGTTTCTGCAGTTGCAAGACATGAAGTGAGCATCTTGAAGAGACTCGGAAAGCATGAAAACATTTGTGCCCTCCTTGATTGTTTTGAGACTTCATCTCACTACTTCCTTGTGTTTGAGCACTGTGCCCACGGCGATCTTTACGACTACCTTCAACGCCAAGACAACCATCTTAACCCATCTCGTCGCAACGGCACTCCAGCTCTCTTTAAGCAGTTTGTTAAGGAACTTGTTGCCGCTGTTAACTTTGCCCATTCACGTGGTGTTTACCACCGTGACATCAAACCAGAGAACATTCTCATTGACGCTCACGGTTCCGTTAAGCTCACTGATTGGGGTCTCGCTACAGTTTGTTCTAAGTGCTTTGACCCATGCATCGGTACTGAAAAATACATGGCTCCAGAGACTTTTTTCCGTCAGTCTTCCAAATCTAAGTCCCGCATCTCTTATGATGCAATTAAGGCTGACTATTGGTCCGTTGGTGTCACTATGCTTTACGTCTTGTTCGGCAAATGTCCATTCAAGCTCGCCAACGTTTCTGATGCCGATTTTTCAGATTTTGTTAATACCCCAGGGTTCCTTCTCGACAAGTACCCAACCCTTACCGTCCACGGTCATGATGCTGTGATGCAGGTCCTCCAGCTCAATCCGACCCACCGTTCTCTCGATGCATGCCTTGAGGTTTTGACAAGGGATTATACTGCCCCACTCACCACTGAGCAAATTGTTGAGCAGGATAATGAAGCTGCCGTTCAATTTAGTGACGACATCTTTGCATTTGATGAGGATGACGATGATAATGATGACGGTGTTCCATCCTTGGATGAATCCGATAACATGTTTGATCACCATCATCACAACCACAACTTTGATGGATCGACATCCTCTTCCTTCTCTCCAACGTCTCTCTCTCCAACCATGGCTATCAAGACTCCAGGTGTTACTGAAAACCATCAAACCATGGCACCACCTTCATTGATTGAAAGTGTCGGCATGGAATCCCTCATGGGTAAGTCATGGGCAGAAATTGATGAATGGGACGTTGAGAGTTTCAACTTCTGTGTTCCAAAGTCATTGAAGACATCCAAGGTTCAGACTGAGAAGTCTACTGCTCCTCAATCGGTTCTCAGAGGTGAACATGTTTGGTACTGATCTATCAGTACATTTTATGATTTGTTATGACAGATACTATCCGCATTTCGAATTTTACATTGTCCTTACCCCCACTACATCCACGTTTGGTTTTATCAATTGTTTTGTTTTATCTTACTGTTTTGAGTCTTTTATACTCATCGCTTGCATTATCTTTGAAAAGAAAAAAAAGAGTTCTTCAATTCACTAGGGGACGTTTCATGAGTTTTGGTGTTTTGCTTTGAAGGTGTTTGACTGGTATCTTGTCTTTCTAAACCATGTTAGATATGGTTTCCAGGACTCGATGAGCAACCAGTGTGGTGCATGAAGAGTGTTATCTTGAGGTTTTCTCAAGTTTCACTCGCTTGTTTATTTGTTTGTTTGTTCAGTTCAGTTATTACGTTAATTTATTCATTGGGGGTAATACATGTCCACTTTGCCTTCCACAAATTATTAGAATTGTAGAGATTTTAGCTAAACGCTTTTACTATTGTTAAGTTCTTCCACATTTCTGCACATGTGAGTTTCTAAGCTTTAACTATACTATGGGGGATTATGCACCCCCTTCATCTGCCCATTTGTAAAAACATAGGGCCAATCAGAGCATATTGCAAAGAAAGGGTGATCAAAAATAAAGGGTAAAAATAAGGAGTAATCAAAAAAATAAGTGGACGAGTCCGGATTCGAACCGAAGACCTTTCCCATGCTAAGGGAACGCGCTACCAACTGCGCCACACGCCCGTTAATGAAGTTTCAAAGTTTACCTGTTTTCCACATCAAGACACCACTTGAAATCACGTGCCATTAACGTGACTAATCAATTATCTGCGCTCGAAATGACGTAGCTCACGTTGAGGATTTTTTTTCCACGGTTAGAACGATTTTGACCACATGTCAGGCTCGAATTATTGACGTGTCTCTTGAACAGAACCGCAAATTAAACAGTTCACTCCACCTCATAATCCTCGTCAATTGACACCTCTTTGCGGACCCACGACAAAGAAGAGGACAAGCCGTTGACACATCAACTCAAAAGCACACACTAGCGCGTTATCCAGATCTTTGGTTGGACTAAGTCTTCTCCATATCTCCATATCTACTCAACACAACATGTCTTTCGTCAAGGAATACGCCGACAAGAAAGCTATCATCTTCACTGATTTCGATGGTACTGTGACTTTGCAGGACTCCAATGATTACCTCACTGAAAACCTCGGTTTTGGTCTTGAAAAACGTTTGGAGCTCAACGACAAGATTCTTAATGGAACGATCAGTTTCAGAGAGGCTTTCTCTCTCATGCTTGAGTCCATTCCAACACCATTCGATGAGTGTATCCAGTACTTGCTCAAGAACATCCAATTAGACCCAGGATTCAAAGAGATCTTCCACTGGGCTCAGGAGAACGATATCCCAATCATTGTTGTCTCCAGTGGTATGAAACCAATCATTAGAGCCCTACTCGAGAATCTCGTTGGTGAAGACTCCATTGATAAGATTGAGATTGTTTCCAACGACTGTAAAGTCAACCCTGACAACACATGGGAGATCGTTTACAGAGATGAAACCCCATTCGGTCACGACAAGTCCAGAGCTATCAAGCCTTATAGAGAAGCTCGTAATGCTGCTGATTCCAAGCAAGTCTTGTTCTACTGTGGAGATGGTGTCTCTGACTTGTCTGCCGCTAGAGAGACTGATTTGCTCTTTGCTAAGAGAGGCAAGGACTTGGTCACTATCTGCAGAAGAGATTTGATTCCATTCACTCAATTCGACTCATTCAAGGATATCCTAGCAAACATGAAGTCTATCTTGAGTGGTGTGAAGACTATTGATGATTTGGATGAAAACAAACCATAGATCTATCCAAATTATGGGAGTGTTGCATTATAGATTGCTGCCTTACAAAGGGATGATGATTGAAGCTTATACTTCTTCTCTCTTTCCTTTTTTCTATTTTACTTTCAGTTTCTTATATACTTCTAGCTTGATCTTTCGAAAAGAAAGCTATTGAATACAATGATTAATGTTCCGTTGATTACAGTGAGTAATGTGTCTGTTGTAGGAAGTAACACCTTACACTTTATGCACTGTTGGAGTACTATCGACATCTTGGAACCAGAAGCGCCTACAATGGAAGTGAATCAGTAACTACATCGCTCTGAGATGTCATATCTCAATATACAGCACTTTGAAACCTAATAAAGTGGCTATGGCTTAATTAGTACATCCCGGTATGCGCCTAGGTTAAAAACCCGTACATCACTAAAATGCTTCGATGTTTTTAAATAACCATAAAATACCTTATGGAGCTCTTTAGAAGCCTGAAAAAATGTCTCCAAAACCCCTGGAAAATATCGTATTTTATTGTTATAGTTTCAGCTTCATAATGCTTTGGAATATTTGAATAAAGATGGTGTTTTTAGATCAGCTCTAGAAAATGGATTGAATTCTCTTACTTCATAAACATCAACATGTATATCAAAAGCTCAAATTTTTGAAAGTCCTTAGATTTGAATATCTTTCATGATTGATGATAAGCTGGAACTGTCTAGATATAACGGATATAATGAATTTAAATCTGTGTGTAGTAAATGGTATATAGAAGCCATATAAAGTACTCCCCTAAATTAAAAAGTCACGTGCCCAAGTTCCTGAGACCATTGGACAAACCGGAGAAAATTCCCTTCAACAAACTGAGCTCGTGTGGCGTAATGGCAACGCGTCTGACTTCTAATCAGAAGATTCTGGGTTCGACCCCCAGCATGAGTGCTCTGTTTCGTTCTTTTTTTATTTTTTGCTTGGGTTTTATGACTACTAGATCCAAAGGGTCCATATGATTTTTAGTGATTTATAGCTTTTATTGTGCTCATTTATGACCTATCAACGGTCAATGTGCCTTTGATAGGTCCTATTGAATGCGCGTTATGGGGAGTTTGAGTATTGTTGGGGATTAACCTCACGACATTATTGATGCTAAAAAGGCTATAGTAGATTGAGTACATTAAGTTTATTACATGACAGAAGACTATTAGTACCTAATAGTTTGACCAATTGCCATTTTACTGTCCAATGGTTTTCCTGAACCAATCAACTTCAACTGTTCAGTATCCAAAAATGGCTTACCCTTTCTTTTATAAGCATCTGCAATTCGATCATGAACATGTCTATACATAACCAAGTCAAATTGATCTTCGAATCCCCCAAACTTGTCATAAGCCAACTGATAGAACTCTTCGATGTAAGAGTCCCATAGTGATGCCTCCATGAACATCTTGATGCCACATATCGAGATCACGCAACAGAGGTAATACATGATCTTCATGGCAATATAATCTTTAACTCTTAGAAGTGCAACAAATGAGACGTTTCTGGAAAGGGCCATAAGAGTACGAAGAATTGGAAGAACGTATCCAAAGCGGACTGCGAGGAAACATGCCGATTCAAATTGGCTAACAGCAAGATGATATACCGCGTATAACGGGTCTAAAGCTTGGATGGTGTCACGGAGGTAATCTTGAAGGTGTTGGATAAATGGGAACATGGTTGGCTCATTTTCTGGTGGACTTATGAGAAGCTCATGGCGATACAGTACGGTTTCATAGCTTGTTCCACTGATGAGGTCCGATCGTGTATCTGCCACATTGATGATACCAGAAGACACTTCAATCAAGTCTGCAAGGTAATTAGACGATCCATTGAAAACACTCAAGATTTGTTCGGACACTGGATGCACCGAGATGACGGAGAATAGAATGATGTTGGCAAGAATGATGACTCCAACGTCGTCAGGGTTGTCATATATGTTGACATGAAGGAGGCTGTCACGGAGGAGTCGGAAAGTTTCTTGAATATAACTGTCAGTTATCTGAAATAGGGACAGATCATTCGGATCGCTGTTGGTGTAGATAATGAGATAACCGTCTCCAGAGAGGTATACGTTAGAGATGTGGTTGAGCCTGTAAAATCTCCATAGATACATCGTGGAAATGGCATAGATAGCATTCTTCATCAGGGGAGATCGAGACCACAGTTGAGGCGCATCAACTTCAAACACCTTTTGTGATTCTGCATGCTTGTTACCAGTGAAAAAGGCACCGCCAAAATCCAGGTATAGCTTCAGCAACTTTTGCTCAAACCTCGTGATCTTCATTGCTGACTGCATAGAATTCAAACTCTTGACATACCCATTAGTGAGATCGTTTACCACCATGAGGTCGTTTACCATCTTGAGTCCAAAGTATTCCTCATCTGACACACTCTGCGTGGAAATACTTGAGGCTTTACTAGAAGCCCTGCTGGCATCAGCTCTGCTAGAATCAGCATCTGGCTCAAACTCAACGGGCGAGATCCCAGAACCCGAACTGGTTGCACTGGAACCTGTCTGGGTATCACTTGGATACACACAGATTCTGTCGGTATGCATGCAATACTCACAAGATGGTCTCGCCTCATCACACTTGATCTTTAGCTTCTTACAACTAAAGCAGCCCTTGCGACTTCTTTTCTTCGGAATGGCTGCCTTCCTATTCTGTCTTGGTTGGTTCCTTTGTTTGCGGGGGTTTGTCTGAGCAGGGCCATTCGGCACGTGGTCATTTCGGTCAGTTGATGTAGTTGTAAGTGGAGGATCATCGAGCCCTGTAACTTTGGTAAGGGGCATGGTGCACATAGACTTATTATGACCCTCTAAAGAACTCAAAAGCCTTCAAAGACATCACGCTAAAGTGGCTGCATCAGACATCAGCCCTGATATTATTTGAGGGAAACCCGAACACCTCCAAGACCTTTGATCGGTTGTGTCCGGACTTGTTAGTGAATTGTAATTTGGGGAGTTGTGTTTGAAAGATAATGGAGTCAAGAAACGTATGGTGATATAGGACAAAGATAGAAATGTCATAGGTGTCAAAACTTTCTGGTTAGAAAAATCGCCCTGCATCAAAAGTTTTAGTGGCTCGATGCGCCGTGCTTCTCCAGCATTGAGTTGCATCGTGGACAGGTGGTAAACCTATACGCATGTTTTAGGCACACCAGCTCTCGAATGTGGACACATTCACTTTGGGAAATTGTTTAAGGAGATCATTTCAAGGTTTTAAATTTACTTATGGGCATCTTCTCTCACGATTTGACTCGTGGTATCCAAAAGGTCCAACCTTATCCGCTTAGGTAAGCGCAACGGGGTTTGGCGGAATCAATAAGGGCCGACTAGAGCAATTAACATGAGGTAACTCATCTGTTGGTAGACAATCTTAGTCTCTGATGTTGATTCAAACTGCACTCTGAATCATACCGTGATACAGTTTAGAGATACGTGTATTGATAACTTAGAGAGCATAAAGGCATGAACAGTGTTATTCACTCAACCAGCTCATGCCAAAGGAAAAGTAGCAACAAGCACGATGGTAAATGACAGACACTATGGTTGGAAACAAGCAAATGCAATCAGTGAGCGTCGAAGAAGCTTAAGATCTCAGCTACGTGAAGATCGAAAATCTCCTTCGTCTCAATATGTGGAGAGTGGTGACTCGACTTGAGCATTTTGAGCTTCTTATCCTTGATTGGGATGAGATTGAAGAAAGCTTGACTGGATGCTGGATCGTTGACCTATGTTTCTGGTTAGTAAAGGAAACCATGAAGAGAAGAAGAACGGATTGACTGAACATACCTTATCGTCGGTTCCGTGGATGATGAGCAGTGGAACTGTATCGAACTTCTTAGCAACAGCTGGGTTGAGAAGGTTTTCACCTCTGTGTAGTCTTTGTTAGTAGTCTATATGGTATATAATGCATAGGGCTACCAATTGACTTACCTAGCTAGCATGTCCTGGAGCTGTTTGAGTGTTCCAACCATTGGAACTTGGAGCGGATCGTTGAGAATGAAGTTCTTGTAATCCTCATTAGAGGTAATGTAATCAATGTCCAAATCGGTATTTATCTTCATTCGTGGGAAGATCTTAGCTGTCATCTTCCCGAGTGCAATGACAAGGCCGGTTGGGAGGGAGTCAGGCTTTTCCAAGTTGTTAGTAAGTCTTTTGGTTTTGTGAAGGCAAAGCAATGACCACTACTCACATGAAGCTTGACAAGCGGACCGGTAACATAGATACCTGAGAGACGTTCACGGTGCTTTCCCTTGATACCGTAGTTCAGAGCAATGCCACCACCCATAGAATGACCAGCCATGAACAACTTTGTCTCTTCTCCAACCTCTTTCATGTTTCTCTCCATAAAGAATTCCAAATCGTCAAACACATAATGTTCATTTGTATATCCTCTTGTGCTTCCGGGATCTGTGTGTCCAGCACCACGCTGATCAAAGAAGAATAC
Source organism: Petasospora fabianii (assembly GCA_022641835.1). Taxonomy (NCBI): domain Eukaryota; kingdom Fungi; phylum Ascomycota; class Saccharomycetes; order Phaffomycetales; family Wickerhamomycetaceae; genus Petasospora; species Petasospora fabianii. The sequence continues at coordinate 578,073 of CP048716.1, read as the reverse complement.
CTCATAGCCACCGGCGCTAATTGCGTCAAAGACCCAGTAATAGACCTCTTCGTACTCCGAGAATCCATGGACGAAGATAACACGTCCTTTTCTTACAACTCCCTCTGGAACATTCTGATTCGGAGTTGTTAGTTCACTATTTAGAACTCAGGGGCTTCAATCAATCAATGTCTTACCCAGAAGGACGTGTGAAACTTCGCTCCGTTGTAGGACACAACCTCCTCCACTGGAGGATTCTTTGGTGTGTAGGGATTAAGCTCTGACTGTTTGGCCATTGTGATCTTCTTTTGAGGAGTCAGTTTTATTTCCGGTGGAAGTACAGATGCGTTTGAAAGTGGCGGATACTCACTTTTATATCGGAGTTATTTAGTTGATGTGCGAACGGTTAAAAGGTTGCTGCTTAAGTGGCAGGGATCCGCCTCGTCCCACATTCTCTCAGCTTTTCTGATATTCTCAAAGTTTCTGAGCTTCATGGCCTGTTGATGTAATGCTTACTAAAGCTGTGCACTCCTAACTAGCCATAGCAAGATGTTCAATTAACCTAGAGGGGCTAAGCAGGACAACAAATGAAAAAAAGTCTCTGGCCGGTTTCGAACTTGGAACAATAACGGGGTTTGTCGGGGTTAGAAAATAGCCACATCATCTTTGATTTTATCCTCTTGAAGTCATGTTTTACCATTTGTTACCTACGATTGTTGTTATAAGCCTTTTTATAATGTGATCCAGGGCTCTTACTCCCCTATGATATTCGTACGACATGTGTAAATAGTCTAAGAGCGGTACAAGGACATCATCTAGGTCGGTCAGCTATCCTTTTGGCACCTTCTTCGTTATTAGATTTCTCTACATGCTGGCATTTATCCATAGAGGATACTTGATGTGTTTGATTTGCATTAAAACATGTGTATCGTAGCGGTCATTAGCGTGAATTGTTGGCCAGCAACAGTGTGTAGAAGAGATGAGTCGACTTGACTTGGGACGAAGCAGCAACGAAGCACAATAGCGACAATTGTCTGTGTAGTGATTCTTATAGATCTGATACTCCTTGGAAGACAAAGCAGCTCACATCGAAGGATATTGGGCCCCATCTAACACGGTAGACGCACCTTGCTGAACAACACTCCCCATCGCACTGCTGGTATCGGCCTTGATGTCCCCATCTTGCTTTGTCTGGAACCTTCTTCTGCACATCGGACACAAATTCTTCGACGTCTCCACGTTCAACCACTTAGAGATACAATGTACGTGGAACCTGTGGGTACACTCTCCAACAACCAAGGGACATTCGTCTCCGGGGTATTTACACGCTGGACATGTTCCATCGAATGAGACTCGGCAAATACCACAAACTTCTTCCTTGGGCACATCCCAAGACCATGTGGCAACACCTTTCCAAGACTTTATGTGTACTTTCATGAACAAGACGTAGAATTATTCTGCAAAAGGATTAGTGATGGTAATTGAAGGTGGAAGATGAACAGTGAAAGGTAAACAATAAACAGGGAGAAGCGCGACTCTTTTTTTTTTTTTAATCCCTTAACGTATATTGATTATAACATAGTATACTAATCCAGAATAATGTTACTTCCTGATGGATTCTATCCAGCGTATGTGAAAATACTCTGTTTAACAATTTAAACATCAAGTGGAAAGAAATACATAAGTATAAATATCTATAAGTATCAATAGTGCTGGTCTGGAAAAGAACTCATTTTTAATACTCAATTAACGGGCGTGTGGCGCAGTTGGTAGCGCGTTCCCTTAGCATGGGAAAGGTCTTCGGTTCGAATCCGGACTCGTCCATTTATTTTTTTGATACCATTGTATAGCCTTCTATTGTGGAGGTTAACTGATCATTAGAGGATGTTAAGAGTATAATAGTACAAGAACACTAGTAAACCATGAATCATATGGACAATTATTATTATCAAATACGTTATACATGCACCTATTAAAGAATGAGAGCGGATTCCCAACACCAAAGTCTTATTAAGAGATGGTGATCACCGCTTAAAAGCAAAACAAAAAAACACACATACTGACTCCAACATGCAACTTCTTAATCTCTTTCGTTATCCTTAACAGTAGCCTCTAGATGATGCAATTGATCCAAGATCTCTGTGCAAACCGTCTGATAATCCTGACCATTAAAAGCTTCAACTTCAATCTTCAACTCACACACTAAGAAATGCATGTTTCTCCATTGAACTAATTCAAAGTCATAACCAACTCTCTTGGCCATACCTGGTCCATACAATCTAAGTCGATCACCGTTTCTTTCAAACACCTTGTTTTCAGCCTTAAGCGATACAGGATTCAATTTTGGGAAGTTAGCATGAACAAATAAGATTCTTGGTTCCTTACCAACAAGTTCAATATCCTGATTAAGCTCCTGGGCAACTTTTTTCTGTCTCTGTTTTGTCTTTTCAATACTGAAATCCTCCACAGGATCATATTGACCCATACCGGTACCAACGAATTCATGATCAATGTTAAAATGACCAAAGGCATTTAAAAACTTCTTCACTTGGTAGTATGACGATCCAAGGGCAACTGTAGCAGCAAGGAATGTTTCCTTATCACCTTCACCATCTGAACCTTGAGAGAAAAGTGGATAATAATAATCAGGACCATACAAGTTGTAATACAATGCTAAGAACAACTCCTTTGTATGACTAGACTTGGAAATCATCAACTGACCAGATTCAGAAGTTGGGTCTGGAATAGCACCTTTTCTATCATGGAATGGTGTCTCTTCTTGATCCTTTTCACGATCATCATAACCGAATCTGACACGGTCTTTTGTAACGTCAATACCGGCAATGGTGTAATAATGTGGTGAAGTTGCTCTTCTCCAGAAATCTGGCCATGTGATGAGACCAGCGGATTTGAAAGGTTCGTTATCAAAAAGATAGTCTGGAGCATGAACTGGGATGTTATCTGAATCCAAGAGGAGAACGTTTTCGAAAGAAGATACAATCAAGGCAAGTGCCTTGTATTGATATCCTTTGAAACTGAATTTGGACATGGCTTTTTCACCAAGAGCATGTGGGAGAAGAATACACTTAGCATCAAGAGCTGGGAAGATTCTGGAACAAAGCTCAATCTCGTATTCGTCCTCTGTTGGAATGAGCACTTCCACCGGGAGAGTTGAGCCTAAGCTTCGAAGTGATTTGATTGAGAGTAAAGCGAGCCAATTGAATTTACCACCACCAACGTAAACGATACCATTACCATTGTAAAGCTGTGGTGGGACGTCCTTTGGAAGATTATTGACGACATATTCATGGGATTTTTTCAAGCTTGATACTTCTTCCGTGTTCAAGTCGAGGAACCCATTAAGATACTCTTCTGTGAACACTACACTAGAGTCACCATCGTAACCTGCATGGTAAATACGCTCATCCGTCTTGTATCTTTCAAGTTTTGGAATTGATGGTTCACCCTTTTTCAAGATTTCAAAGACATTATCAAAGAGCTCATGACCCATGATTAAACGTGAACCAGAATGATCATCTTCCATACTGAGAGAGATTTGTTTAAGCTTTTCCAAATGCGAAACCTTATCTTGAGAAGCCTTCTCAGGCTTCTTTGCAGCTGCTGACTTGTAAAATGGCACTGTCTTATCATCAGGGTCAGCACTCTCTTGTACAGTGTTAAGAGAAGTCTGTTGTTGTGTTTGGAATGATTTCTGTAAAGTTGATATGTGATCATGCGTGAGCTTGGAAAGAGAAGTGAATTGACACACAAATATAGTTATTATGAGTAGAGCAAGCAGTACAGAGCCTCTCTTACGCGAGAATCGCTTAAGCCTGTATAACGTTGCACCCATGATGGTATTATGTTGTGATGTTTATCTTCGAGAAGGAGTGAGAACGTGGTGAACTCTTGAGGAAGTCGTAGTGTTAGCGTTGGTGTAGCAATGAAGAACACGTGATCCAATGAGTGTAATGAATATAGAGAAAGAGTGGTCTTTGGGATCAAGTGATGTTATTGAGAGCCAAACACTGGGCTCAGAGGAAGTGCTCTGGGAGGATTAAAGGTAAAATGTGGATCCTATAGTCACTGGCAGGCAGAGTGTTTCCGAGTCTGTTTCAATGTGAATGAACTCGTTTGAAGTGTCTGAGGACAGAGCCAACGATCAAACAGACCAAATGGAAGAATCAATAAGTCCCTAGAGTATAAGATGCTAATAAAAGTAGAGAGAAAGTTCCGACTTTGGAATTTTGGTGGAGCGAAAAGAAATTCCATCATCGGGAAAAAAACACGGTAAGGACACGCAAACAACAGATTGTCCCGGTTATGTTAAAATACTGTTACTATGACAACGTATTAGATAAGCGCTTGCCTTTATGAGGTTCCTTAGTCTGTGATCTATACAAGATGGTCTTTATTTATCTTGAATAAGTTTGGTTTACTGTGTATGTGTATGTATATGTGTTTACATTCATCTCTCCAACAATTCACAAACGCCGTTGCTAACGGCCATAAGCAGTCGCAGATCACCACATTGCAGATCCGCACTTGATTAAGTTCATACTCTTTCCATACAGGAGAGACTAATAAAACACCTAAACCAACTTTTAGGTGAGTATTACCCCCACCTAGCTATCCACCAAGTGACAAAAAACAGTTTCAAAGTTAGTTAAGGCTGGTGACATAGTACGACCCCAGTCTTCTCTCTTAGAGACCTCATCTGGCATGCGTACTTGTAAATCAAACCTTAATAGTTGATCTACGGCGTACTGTGCTGCTTGCTATCATCTCTTTGTGTGTACGAGACCCGTGTCTGCACTATGCAGTGATCACCTTGAGCCAGCACTCTATATTCAAAAAGGACCCCTTGGCACTTGCCCGTGCAAGTGAGTGCCTTGCTCGATGATCATCATGATTGTAAATGTCATATGTATGTATGTAGACACATAGCATCATACCATCATGACTCCATGCCTCAATGCATCTCTCAGGAAAGATTTTTCCCCCGTTACATCATAGAATGGAGTCCCCAGTGAACATATAATGCACGGCTATGGCCAAGCCCAGAATCGTCAAATCGTTTATCATATCTCATCTATATATATATGCAGTCATCACCAGGGAGTGAGTCCCTGTATCTGGAGGAATCTCGATGTACAACTATAATCGTTTAGTGTAAAATCCTTCCCTGGATCACAAGAACAGCGTTGCTTGCGACGAAGGTGATCATCAAGTGGACATTGAAGGTATGGTGGATGGGTATATCCGAGATCTTTGATCCATGTCACTTCATCCTTGTGTAAAAACAAGCTGGCAAAGATGCTTCTTATAGGACCATCTCCCCAACGTTCATAGAAGATACCACCTTTTTGATCCAAGTGATTGAAGTATCGTTGATAGGCATCGCTTCGGAAAACGTCGAGGTCGGCAATTTCAAAATTTGTCCAATAGTGACATAAGTTATATGTTCCATCATCATTCAGAATAAACTCTCTAAGGTTATCCTGTGGCATCAATTGTGAAATGTCTTGATTCTCAGGATTATTGAGGAACTGAGCGATGCTTTCGAACAACGTCGGGATTGTGGCTTTGTATTCAAAGATTGAGATGGCAAAGGCATATTTCTTCTTATTCACTCTCATATACTTGAAAACGTCATAGTCAACATCACAGAAAAATTTAACATCTGGTTCAACTCTCCAATAATACTTATAAGGCATCACAAGTTCATGCCATTGATAAAATCCAGAGTACCAACGACACATGTGCCTGTAACTTTCAGAACCGCCATATATAACTCTTTGTTCCATTTTGTTCATTTCATCCCTCATTCGATCTTTATCAATCCAGTCGGGAAGTGACCAATGCTTCTTATCAATCAATCCAAACTTGGTTTGACCACTTGTCAATCTCTTAACTGACTCTTTGAACTCATCTGTGAAGGGCTCATCGTTCAAGAATACCCAATCGTAATTCCACTTTGAATTGAAACGATCCTCCACATTTTGTATCGTTTCAAGCATAGAATAAAGATCCGAATTACGACATAATGTCAGCAAAGTGGCATTCTCTCGTTGATGCGTCCCCAAATGACCGTATCGTACTGTCTGAAGGAGTTGGTCAACGACACCTTCCGTCCACTCTGTCCACAGCTCGGCAAAACTGCTACTTTGAAATGCAGCTGCCAACAGGCCAGCCACTAGGAACAGAACCAAAGTCGACATATGTCAAACTTCTTCCACCCTAAGTGGGATATGACACAAACTGGGTAAGTTAAAGTGTTTATTCGCTATATATTTGTAATACCGACTCTAATTCCACAGCCTCGATTTCTCTCTCGGCTTTTGAGATTCATTACGTATACTCGCATTTGAAGTTTTATCTCCATGACAACGCGCATCCACACCCCCAATACTTTATGATTTGTCTTGGGAAAAGAAATTTAGTTCCTTTTTCATTGAGTAGAGGAGATGGTTGGTGACGTCAAAGGGTTGTGGAGTTCACAGCTAGGGAAGAACCACATTACAATAAGAGAAACAGAAAGCATCATCGCTTATTTTGTACTGTAAATAATCAACGATCAACAATTCCGCTTTGGACTACCGACCGGCATCTGAAACTACTGGCGCGTGCAGATTCGGGGAGCCAAATATTATATAGACCAATAATTTAGATCCCGAGATTATTTATGCCTCATTCACTTCAGAACTATTGAGTTTAGCACAGTTGTAATGGTGATTGATATAGATAAATTCTCAAAGTATGTATTAGCGTATATATATGCTCAGGCGCCATACAGAATACCTTCACGCATAAGTGTAAGTGCGGCTATAATAGCTGTAATAAAATTGTACGCCTACATATTAGTTCCCCCAGATTGCATTAACGGGCCATGATATGTGATGCTTTTTAATCAATATTTACACAAACACTCCCATTATTAGTAGCTATACTCCTCTTGCATGATCTCCTGCAATCTATCACTAGTCACCTGTTGCATACCCTTGAATTCCATGTGGAAAGTTGCTCTTCCCTGGGTTAATGCTCTCAATTTTGGCAAGTATCCAATCATTTCCTTCAATGGAACAATAGCGTTAATTGCCTGATTACCATTGAAGTTATCTCTCATTTTCAAGAACTCTAATGTTGGATCGTAGGGGAGGTACTGAGACTCACTGATATCTCTAAACTGGGCAAGATCCTCCCCGTTTGTCTCCTCATCAATGGAGCTGATGACACCTTTACGAGCCGATGTCAGATCTTGGATCACAGATCCCATATCCTCCGGTGACACCTCGACTGTAACGTTCATCACTGGCTCCATGACATTGAACGCAGATTCATCTCTCAAGATGTCAAAGAAGGCCTGACGGATCAATGGGATCAGTGGAGCGGCACTATTCATATCATCTGGAATTTCAATTGATTCAATACCAATCAACACTGAGTTCAATGGGAACTTCATCACTGGTCCACGCTGAATACTGGAAATGGAACCTGAGATGAGTGCATTGACAATGGTTTGATACGGAAGCACTTTCTCCCATGTCTTTGGCTCATAGTCAACCATAAAGAAGTTATTATCACTTAGATCAACATAGGTCTTGCGCTTTGGCAATAGTCTCATATCAGTTGGGTTTGGTTGCATAGAGACTGTAATCTTGGCACCATCTGCACTCTCTCTAGTGGCCGTCTTTTTACTCAAAATAGTCTCCTTATAAGAAACCATCACTTTACCAAGCTCAATCTTGGCCTTGAGGTCTTTAAGACGATCACTGGCAATTTCAAGATGTAATTCACCCATACCAGAGAGTAAAGTTTGTCCTGATTCTTCATCAATGGTCACCTTCAATGATGGATCTTCTCTGAGTAGGATGGAAAGCGCATCATCCATGCTTCTCTTATCGCCTGATGTCTTTGGCTCCAAGGAGATACTGAAAACAGGTGGTGGGACAACAATTGGATTGGCAACGACACTTAGATCCTTGTTTGATAATTTCTTCTTCTGTGTGTGGAAAAGAATGGTATCGCCCGTCTTGAGCTTATCACTAACAATCACACCAATGTTACCAGCTTGAATCTCGGATACTTCCTCTGGAACGTTGGCATGCATGACTAGAAGTTTCCCGATTCTCACTTGTTCACCATTTACATAGATGGTGGAGTTGGACTGCAGCCTTCCGGAGTAGACACGGATGAACACCATCACACCTCTGATCGGATCGGTGATCACCTTGAATGCAAGTGCAACGGCAAGTTTATCATTGTTGTTGATAACATAGCCTTTCTCCTTGAGTTCAACTGCTGAGTTAACCTCAGGTTGACGTTCAAGTGGTGAAGGAAGATAGTAATTGACAGCATCCATTAGTGGTTGAACACCAATGTTTCTGAAAGAAGCACCACAAAAGACTGGAACGGCAAAGTTCTCGAGGGTAGATTTGCGAATGGCTCTGCGAAGAAGATCAGCTGGGACTTCCATGTAATCTTCAGTTTCCAAGAAGCAATCAACAACCTCTTCATCAATCTCACCAAGGGTCTCAACCAAGGATTCTCTGCAGCGAGCAACCTCTTCAAGAGTCTCGCCTTCAAGTTCCTTCACTGTGATCTTGTCGCCCTCACTCCACTCCAGCAATTTCTTGTCCACAATATCGAGTACACCGGCAAACTTTCGATCTCTGTTCGGAAGTTCATGGAAGTAAGGGACATTACAAAGTAATACTCTAGTTCCGAGCTTTGATACAATCTCCTTGACGGTTCTACTGAAACCTGCACCTTCTCTGTCCATCTTATTAACAAAGAATAGCTTTGGAATTGTCTTACTCTGATTCCAAACTTTTTCAGTTTGTGCCTCAACACCAGCAACGGCATCCAAGATTGTAACGGCACCATCAAGGACTTTTAAAGATCTGATAACTTCGAAACTGAAGTCCGCATGGCCAGGGGTATCAATGAGGTTGATTCTGTGTTTGTTCCAGGGCACGGTGATAGCAGCAGACTGAATTGTGATTCCTCTAGCACGCTCTTGTGGAAGATAGTCAGTGACTGTATCTCCCTGATCAACATTTCCAATTCGACTTGTGATTCCAGCGTAATAGAGAATACGTTCTGTGGTTGTGGTCTTGCCCGCATCGATATGAGCGATGATTCCAATGTTACGGATCTTGGAGGGCACCGTGGCAGGTGGGGCCATACGACCGGCAGTGGTGGAAAACTGCCAGACAAACCGTGACCAAGAGACTGTCATAATATGAGGCTCTGGAGAGAAAGAAGGAGAAGGAGAAGGATATAGATACAGATAGAGAGATAGAGAGATGGGGTCGCCCGGACAAAACATCCATCTCGAGATCATCGCGAAACTTTTCATAGCACAAAACACAAAAGGCTTCTCTCTTTGATTTTGTTCAATTTATGACGCATCGAGATCTTGTTATCATAAGTCTATCAACCCAACGCCATGGCAGACTTTGACATTAAGAAGACCTATCTTCAGTTTCTCGAGGATGATGCTGAGATGACGATGCCCATTGCGGCCATTGAATCTCTCGTTACGCTTTTGAGAGTCAAGCAGCCGTCCACGTCGACAGAGCTGATTAAACTTCTTCAGGACGCTACACAAACACTTAAGGACTCTATTCCTAATGCTATCTCCTTATCTGCTGGATGTGATCTCTTTATGCGTTTTGTTCTGCGAAACACACATCTCTATCATGATTACGAGTCATGTCGTCGTCACCTCGTTGAGAACGGTCAACTTTTCCTCGAGCGTTCCAAGGCCTCAAGAGACAAGATCGCTGAGATTGGATCTAAATTCATCACAGATGATGACACTGTCCTTGTGCATTCGTTCTCTAGAGCCGTAGGGACGCTACTGAGCCATGCTGCTGACAAGAAGATTAGATTTAGAGTTGTCGTTACAGAAGCTAGACCAACTTTCCAGGGACAACAGATGGCCAAGATGCTTAGAGAAAAAGGTGTGCCTGTGTCGCTTATCGTGGATTCAGCTGTCGGATTTGTGATACACAAGGTTGACAAGGTTCTTGTTGGTGCTGAAGGTGTTGCTGAGAGTGGTGGTATCATCAATCATGTGGGAACCTATCAACTTGGTGTGCTCGCCAAGGCTGCTAACAAGCCACTTTACGTTGTTGCGGAATCGCACAAGTTTGTCAGAATGTTCCCTCTTGCTCCAGATGACATTCCAACTGATCAGGATCCATTGCATAACTTTTCCACTACTGATGACGATTCTGCCGTCACTTTCCCACTAATTGATTTCACTCCGCACGAGTTCATCACCGCTTTGATCACCGATCTCGGAGTCTTGACACCTTCTGCCGTCTCTGAAGAGCTCATCAAGATGTGGTATGACTAGTTTCTTCATTAATGTATACAAGAATGATCTGATACTATTACGTAATATAACTCTAGACTCCACTTAACACCAATGTGGCCCGTACCAGTCTCATCACTCTTTCAAAAGTTTACCAAAAAATTTAAGCGGGGGGATCACTTCACCACAAATACTCATCTTTAGTCACCATATTACACCTTTTTCCACCATGAGTAAGCTATTTGTGAGTGATGATGAGGCAGATATTGATGATAGAGCACCAATTTTTGAAGCAGACGAGGAGCTTGACGATCCAGTTCTCACTGAGATTCCAATCATCATGAAACCTAAGAACAATTCGGATAATCTTTACGTGTTACAATATCCTGGTCGTCCACCATATCGACAATTCGTTGGTGATAGTCGTGTTCTCGAGACTCGTTTCAAGCCATCTACTGAGCTTATAGAGGTTGATGTGCCGATAGCTACCGAACAATTTTTCGATGAAAAGAAGAGTATAAAATGGGGAGGAATTCAAAAGCAAACTCTTAGTGGTGTCTTGTCATCTCTGGATGGTTACTATGCGGCTCGTGTCCAAGATGGTGAATTAGTGTTGATACCTGTTGATTCCGTGGCACAGATGAGACCAAACTTGTCATATATCGATAAAGAGGCACAGACAAACAGGGAATCAAATAGATTGGATCAACCTCAGAATAACACGGTTCAAGTTGTTCAAATGACCGTTAAGGGAACAAATGATACAGCTCCAAGACTTGGTGGTGCATTGATGGCTAAAAAGAAAGTGGATGAGACAGAGTATAATTCATTGCCATGGGTTGACCTGACAGAGGAGAATGCAACTCGTGCTAGAGAAGATCTATTGAAGGTAACAAACAAGAACATTCTCGTCTCCAATGCAACAGAAGAGGATTACTTGGGTCTATTGGTTAAGGACACCATTGTTGATCCAAACCCTCTCAAATGAAGCTACGAAAAATAATAAAATAAACAGTTACTAGCTAAAAAACAACAACATATGTATTAGGAATGAAGTCAAGCCAACACGGCATCTAACTGATCTAATCTTTCCAGTTCATCTTGCTGAGCAACTCTCTTTAATACCTCTGTTCTCGAACTCTCCACAATTTCACCAGCTATAAGCATCTCATCCAAGATGTGATAAGCCTTTTGGAAGTTAAAGATGATATCTAATTCACACACATTACCATATGCCTTATCCATCTGTTCAACGTATCTGTGAATAATCTCCAATGTTAAAAGCTCATTCTCGTCATTATCAATGCCAGCAATGAAAAACAACGAGGCGTATCTTCTGTAAACGATCTTTGAGTCCTTATACTCCGAGACATTACACATCTTGGCCCTACGTGCCAAAACGAGTGCTGTCAACTCTCTAGTGATCTTGGCCTTGTCCTTCTGTGAAAGCGGCGTGTACCATTTCGATAGCCGAACTTTACCCTGTCTCGAGAGCAAGATAAGATATTTGATGGCCATGTTGGAATGTGTCTATGTCTGTACAGCTGATACTGTTTGTTTAAGTAGTCTTTCATACAAGTAACAAATGACACTTTCATAGAGCTTTTGGAAATGATCGCGGGCACACAAACACAGATCACGTGACTGGTACTGATACTGGTCAAATGTGAGAATTTCCCTTCAACAAACTGAGCTCGTGTGGCGTAATGGCAACGCGTCTGACTTCTAATCAGAAGATTCTGGGTTCGACCCCCAGCATGAGTGCTCTGTTTCGTTCTTTTTTTATTTTTTTCCACTTTCTACTATTTTAATTAAAAGGACAAGCACACTAACTAGAGTCTTTATTTAGAAGATTTTCATCTATTTAGATTATCTGATAATACCTGTTATATTGTTGTTCTAAAGTATCATCATGTTGTTGGTTACCGCATTGGCTCAAAGCGCGCGCCTGAGATCTTTTTGTGTTTTGCAACGCACTTCATCTATATCTTCTAGCTCAAAACACACAACAATTCACTCACATCATCCATTTAAGCCATGGTAAGACGCAGTAAGACATCTTTCAAGCCCTCACAGTCTTTACTGTTTTACGGGTCAGCTATCTATGACTTTCTCTACCCTTTTAAACGGGCTCAAAACCAATGGGCAGCTAGATACATTGTGATAATCTTTGGTATCATTGTCCGATCTGCTATTGGATTTGGTTCATACTCAGGTAAGAATACACCACCTATGTATGGTGATTTTGAAGCACAGAGGCATTGGCTTGAAATTACTCAGCATCTTCCAATTAGTCAATGGTACTGGTATGATCTTCAATATTGGGGGTTGGATTATCCTCCATTGACAGCTTATCACTCTTGGGCCCTAGGAAAGTTTGGAACATTGATTAACTCAAGTTGGTTCGCATTGGATGCAAGTAGAGGTAATGAAACTGAACGCTTGAAATCCTTCATGAGATTCACTGTCATATTGAGCGAATTGCTTGTGTATGTTCCAGCTGTGTTCAAATTTGCAAGATGGAATGGTAAGATGCTTAAACAAACTCCAATTGATCAAACTATCATTGCCTGTTCCATCTTATTCCAACCGGCTTTGCTGATAATTGATCATGGTCATTTCCAGTACAACTCTGTTATGCTTGGTTTTGCATTGTTGGCTATTGTGCAATTGCTTTACGAGAACTACATGCTTGCATGTATGTGCTTCGTTTTGTCCCTCGGCTTCAAACAAATGGCTCTATACTACGCACCAATCTTCTTCTTTTATCTTTTGGGACGCTGTGTTGATTTCACAACTCCAAATATCCCTTTCGTTAACCGTTTCAACTTTTTGCGTTTAACTCTCATTGCAATCTCCACCATCGTCTCATTCGTTGTGCTCTTTGGTCCATTGGTCCTATTTGGCGGTATCTCTAACCTCACTCAATCCATCCACAGAATCTTCCCATTCGCTCGTGGTATCTTTGAAGATAAAGTTGCAAATTTTTGGTGCTTCTCCAACATATTCATCAAATATCGTAACCTTTTCACACAACAACAACTCCAATTCTATTCCCTTATACTCACCACCATCGGTTTCCTACCAGCATGCATCCACACCCTTGTCAAACCACGTAAGTCTCTCCTACCATGGACACTAGCCGCATGCTCCATGTCATTCTTCCTGTTCTCTTTCCAAGTCCATGAAAAGACCATTCTTGTACCACTACTCCCTATCTCCCTAATCTACTCAACAAATAACACAGACGATATGGCTATCGTTTCATGGATAATTAACATTGGGATGTTCTCCATGTGGCCACTCCTTAAACGTGATGGTCTCATATTACAATTCTTCACACTTTTACTCTTATCAAATTGGTTAATGGGTAATTTAGCATTCCTTACACCAACTTTCCTCCCACAATTCCTCACTCCAGGTCCATCAATCTCATTAGTTGAGGCTCAAAGACAGAAAAGAAGGGGATTACCATCCAATTGGTTCTGGATTATGGTGATTTTAACTTCATATACTGCAATGTCCATCATCCTTACTGTTGACCTCTTCATCTTACCTCCAGAGAGATACCCAGATCTTTGGGTACTGGCTAACGTTTCCGTGTCATTTGGTTGTTTCGGCCTTTCATGGCTCTGGATTTACTACAAACTCTTCACATTGCCTGATACAGGATACTGAAAATAATCGATAGTCATTATAATTATATGTGTATGTGTATGTAAAGTCAACTCCTGTGTGTACAGTTAGGGAAGGTTATACCTTCTTTAAGTTTTCGATCTTCTGTGAATAACCCCCAGTGCGTCTCCCATTGAGATTCCTGTCTGTGATACACTTCTTTCCAAGGCTCATCGAACGCTTCAAAGTAATACCAGGGATACTTCTGTTCGTTTGCCTTGCATACCCATGCATCCAAGAAAGATTGCATGTGCTCTACAGATGCAGTGGCACTTCGATATTGACCACCGTCTGAAGGCCAGCCAACCTCTGAGATCATGATCTTTGGAATGTTTTCCTCAGTCATGGCGAGATGTTTGAAAGGTTCAATTTGGTATTGCATATAGTCAAGCACCCAATCTGTTGCGATTGAAACATTATCACCTTGGAAGAATGGATGTGTGTTAGAACCATAAAAGTCGCATGCGCTTAAGACTGTAGGATCAGTTCTATATCCAACATCGGACGTACCAACTGGTACGTCCCAGTTCAATTCCATTTGAACAAATGTCTTGACCTCTTGAATATACTTAATGAGCATGTTACTTGATTGGTCATTTCTGAAAAGTACCTCGTTTCCTACAAATACGGATTCAAAGTATTCTCTTGGATAACCACGAAGTGCATCCTTCAAATCATCAATCTGCTTTCTGTTATTTGCCTCATTGGCCCCAATCCAAACTCCAGCGGAAAGTGAAACGTTCAAATTCAACAATTGGATACTCTTCAAGATGTTTTTCGTTTGATTACATTGAGTTCCATACGATCTAATTCTGGAAGTAACCTGTGACAAAAGTGCCACATCAAGCATTACATCTTTCAAATCGGAGCCACATTCTGGGTAAATGACATTTTTTGGAGCGTAGTCAATACCGTAGAAAACATTGTGTAACAGTGGATTGTTCATAACTTCTCTAATCTCATGTGAGCTCTGGAAATGTATTGGAATGTGTGAGAACTTACTCACGCCTGCAATACTCTTGGTCTTGAACTTTGAGTTTCTGAGGCCACCACGGATTCGACCAGCTGGGTCTTGTTGAGTGATGACAGAATTCTCTTTTGTACTCTTAGATCTCTTCAGGGCCATAGTGTCATTGGTGAAAAATGGTGACACGGTAGCATTTTGAGAGTGTAAGTAAGGATCTAACAAGTGGTTCCTATGTTGAGTTGAGATGTTTGACAAGTAATTCTTGACAGAGGAGTCTGTGCCTCTGGCATAAACTACAACCATAGGAATGAGAACACAGAGAACAATTATCAACAGAACAATCAATGCCCATATTGCGATTGTTTTCTTTTCTTCCTTTCCACGTTTCTGAAGTACATTACGGTCTCCTGGATTGTCTGTCTTGCCTAACTTACAGGACAAGAGTGGCACACCACCAATGGATTTCTCTTCATCAAGTGGAACCTTAGGACTTTTGCTATTAGTGCCATTAGATGGATCTATTTTCCAAAAGGCACCTTCATCCTTGCCACTGTTCATATTAAGCTTGTTGTTCTCAGCCTGGTAAAAGCCCTTGAATTTAAATGGAAGTTTCTCCATCAATGAGAGTCTTGGATTTTTAGAGTTTATGGGGATACCTGGTGAGTGATCTTTCTTCATCACATTCAACTGAGATTCATTTGTCAGAGCAAATAATTCACTCTCGGAATCAGTAATCTCAGATACGTTCACCGAAACTGGAAGTTTGAGGTTCTCAATGTTATGATGTTCTAGAGGCAAAGAAGTGAGGCCAACATCTTCAAGATCAGCGTTTGGCAGTTGATGTATTTGTTGCAGAAAGCTTGCGATTGAATGAGTCTTGTTGTGCTTGAGTGATTTGCTTCGAGTGAGTTGGCTTTCAACATCGGTCATGTCTCTTGCAGATCTGGCTACACTACCTAAACTCTTCGATCTTGCAAGGCCATCAGGATGCTGACAGAATAACAATGGTGCACCATTTGTGGAAGAGTTTGTACGTTTCTGTGGACTGTATGAAGCTTGTGATCTTGACATGGAACGGGAAAGCATCTTATCAAAATCAAGTATCTCACGCTGTGGAGATTTTCTTCCCAAGATGGCATTGCTTCTTGCAAGACCAGGAGAGATTCTACCTTCACCGTCAATAGATCCCAAGATTTGACGATCCAACTGGTCACTACTCAAGGCAATCTTCGGATTCATAATAGGACGATCTGCGGAAGAGATAGCAGCAGATTTGGGATTGGTTGAGCCAGTACCAAGTCGAAGTGCCGATGTTGGATGAGGATGCTGAATAGGAGCCGGGGACAGCGGTGTTGATAACGACTTTGCCGTCGATAGCAGCTTTGGGAACCCGGATCTCGGAGATTTCAGCGGGAGTGGCAGACTCATGGCATTGTAAGATGGTGGTAATGGTATATGAGATGGAGAAAGAGACTCCAAATCATCATCATCATCGTCAGAGTCAATCATGAGACCCGTTGGCGACACATCATCGGGTGCTTGAGCAACGGCCAGCACAAGGGATCTCAGAGAGTTCTTCAGGGACACTGCAGTGGATACACTATTAGGGTTGGAGAGGTGCTGTTCAGAAGGGATCAAGCTTATAGGAGATTCGTTTGTAGATGTGGCGCCAGAGATGATATTCAACGGCGGTGGGATCGGGGACAAAGGTGTTTCTGCAATGGCAGAAAGGACTTCAACACTTCTTTGGTTCTCGTTTGGTGGCACCTCACGAGGTGAGTCCTGTCCCTGTTGACGTTGCCGCTGGTCAAGATCCGGAGCAGGCGGCTGCTGGCTCTTACGGAATGGGTTCATTACTGTTCAAGTTTAGTAAGTAACGTGATGTTTGAGGTTACTTCTCGTCAAGGGCAACTCTGAACAGTGATCCACTAGGGCACCCACTAGAGAGACGGATGAAGACTTTGTGGTAAGGCAGCTTGACTGGCCTGTTAGCCGCCACGGCGGCACAAACATCAAAACCCACCATTATACTCTGCCGCCCTGTCCAAAAACTCCAAAAAACAGGTGAACATTAAAT
This sequence comes from Petasospora fabianii, assembly GCA_022641835.1. Classification (NCBI taxonomy): domain Eukaryota; kingdom Fungi; phylum Ascomycota; class Saccharomycetes; order Phaffomycetales; family Wickerhamomycetaceae; genus Petasospora; species Petasospora fabianii. The sequence goes on along the minus strand of CP048716.1, from coordinate 561,051 downwards.
AGTATCACCAGAAGTCAATAAATGCCATTTTGCTGATAAGCCGCTCGTTGTAGTCTGTTGTAGTACTCCTTCTTGTAATAGATCCCCACGTTTTCATTGCAGGTGGCTGCTCCTAATTTTGGTATCTCAAACGCGCTCGTGCCGCCGCCTCCCCTGATGGACAAAAAACAAGCGCCGGGAACTTAACCCATACACACGACCTTTCATTAAAAAGGTTCCATATCATCATCCATCGCTCCTCTCCCATCGTCCAAGTCTAATCCCAACGGTAACGAGTTGCTTGAACTGTATTGTATACAATGAAGTTCTCACACTCGCTGCAGTTCAACGCGGTACCGGAGTGGTCCTCTCGCTACATTGCCTACTCCAATCTCAAGAAGCTGATATACAATCTTCAACGAGAGTCATTGACACAGTCGGGAAACAATACAAGACACGACAGCGAGTCCTCTTATCTTATCACTCAGGATCAATCACAGGATAGGGACTTGAACAAGGTGTTCTTGACTGCTCTTGATGCTGAACTCAAGAGAATTGACAAGTTTTACAAGGAGAAAGAGGCATCAACTTATCAGGATTATGAGCTTCTTACCGATGACCTTGCCGAATTTGAGACACAGATGACACCACAGGTCTCGAGGGTCTCCCAGGTGCTTGATCAATCCCAATCGAACCTTAATGCTGACGAAGATGGTGCCACTCATGACCAATCTGAGGCACCTGCCACGGAGAACAACAACGAAGATCCAGAAGTTGCTGATGAAGATGGTGTGACCCCATTTAGAGGTAGATCCAACTCCAATGCAGCTGATAACAGATGGAGAAGAAATGAGTCACTGTTACGTTCGAGGTCCCCAGAGTTTTGGGATAACGATTATGATTCTTTAAAGACCGATCCTTTCAACGTTTTGGCCGATATCAGAATCACTCTCAAGAGACGAACAATTGCTCTATTTACACTCACATCTGAGCTTAAGTCCTACGTGGAATTGAACAAGACCGGTTTCACCAAGATTCTTAAGAAGTATGACAAGTCGTTGAACACGAGGTTGAAAGAAGATTATTTGCAAAGCATGGTTGCCAACTCTTACATTTTCAGTGAAAAGACCGGAACAGAGTTGAAGAATAGAATTGACAAGCTTATTCATATTTATGCAACTTTGGCAACAAATGGTAACATTGAAAATGCCAAATCAGAACTAAGATTACATCTTAGAGAGCATGTTGTTTGGGAACGTAACACAGTCTGGAAGGATATGATTGGAATGGAGAGAAAAGCCCAGGCTGCTACGCTAGCGAGAAAGGGTAACTCTAAAGAGATTCTTGCCGTTGGTGATGAAGATGTTACCCCATCTTCTAATGGTGTTAATGCTAATGGATTGAAATTGACAATCATTTCATTAATAACGGTTGCTTTGCTTATATGGTCTCCATTTGAAGAAGTTGAGCAGAAGAATTGCTTTGCCATTCTCATTTGTGCATCTTTACTTTGGGCTACTGAGACAATCCCACTCTTTGTTACATCTCTTCTTGTTCCACTTCTCATTGTGGTATTTGGTGTCTTGAAAGATGATAATGGTAATCGTATGGATCCAGAATCTGCATCTAAATTCATCTTGGGAGCTATGTGGTCTTCTGTTATCATGTTGCTTCTTGGTGGTTTCACACTGGCTGCTGCCTTATCAAAGTATAACATTGCCAAGATCATCTCTACATGGATTCTGTCTAAGGCTGGTACCAATCCTAAAGTGATTCTACTCACAATCATGGTTGTTGCCCTTGTTGTATCGATTTGGGTATCTAATGTTGCCGCTCCAGTGTTATGTTATTCTATTATCCAGTCATTATTGAGAACTCTGCCTCGTGGCTCGGCATTTGGTAAACAACTCGTCATTGGTGTTGCCCTTGCATCTAACGTTGGTGGTATGGCATCTCCAATTGCCTCACCACAAAATATCATTTCGATTGGTATCATGGATCCACCACCTTCATGGGGTCAATGGTTTGTTGTTTCGTTACCAGTATCTGCCATTTCTCTTGTATTGATTTGGATTTATCTGTTGGTGACATTCTCATCTAATGAATCCATCACAATTGGTGGTATAAGAACCGTTGATGATAAATTCACACGTACACAATGGTTTGTATCTCTCGTGACGATCATTACCATTGTTTTGTGGTGTTTAGCTAATCAACTTAAAGGTGTATTTGGTGAAATGGGTATCATTTCTATCATTCCAATGATTCTCTTCTTTGGAACAGGATTACTCACTGCAGAGGATTTCAACAACTTTTTATGGACAATTCTGGTACTTGCAATGGGTGGTATTGCACTTGGTAAGGCCGTTGCAACATCTGGATTACTTGCCACTATTGCCCTTGCAATTCAACAAAGAGTGGAACATTTTTCATTATTTGCAATTTTGTTAATCTTTGGTGCATTGATTCTTGTTGTTGCAACATTTGTATCACATACCGTTGCAGCTTTAATCATTGTTCCATTAGTTGCAGAGATTGGATCAAAATTGGATGATCCACATCCAAATTTACTCATTATGGCTTCTGCATTCCTATGTTCTTGTGCTATGGGATTACCAACATCTGGATTCCCTAATGTTACAGCGATTTCCTTAGTTGATGATTTAGGTGAAAGATATTTAACAGTGGGTAACTTTATTGTTGGTGGTGTTCCTTCTTCACTGTTTGCATATTTAACTGTGGTTACTGTTGGTTATCTCTTGATGAGATTTAGTGGTATGTGATGTATACAATTTTGTCCTATTATATGAATCTGTATATCTGTATATCTGTATATGTATATGCTATAAGATCATTCAGGAACAGGAGGATAATGAACTGGCATTTTTTCATCTTGTTTACCTTGTTCTTCCTTCTTTGCGTTTCTCAAACTTAGGAAAGTATTCCATAAGATTGAAACGCCATTAACCACTAACAATTGATGTTGAACAGGTACAAATCCAAGATTGAAAAGTTGGAAAGCTGGCCAAACCATCCAATTAACTTTAAGAGTTGACCACCAATTTTGTTCCAATTTTGATTTTAGATCTTGGAAACTTTGTCCCTCCATTATAGACATTACTGAGAAGTATAATGGGATACCAACTGGTGAAAACATTAGTTGATCAACAGCCATACGAGCAACTGCATTCTTAGTTTTGTTTATCAAAGGAGATGATGATGTTTGTGGGAGGTTAATCTTTGAAAGGAATGTGTACCATTTACTACCAATGAATGAAAAGATACAAGATCCATAGATGATACCTCTTGCTGTTCTAGCATAATCATATTTAGACTTTGGATTCTCAGGAAAGAAAGTCTGTGCAATGATATCTCCTGTACCAAAGAGGAATCCTGTCATTAGGGCATTTGTACTCTTTGGATGTGTTTGAAGGCGTTGTTGATAGAGTCCTAGTAGTCGAGACATTATGTGATAGAATGGTGATATATGTCAATTGCTGTGATTGACTGGAGATGAGTAGTTTAAAAGGAACTAGGTCTATGCCAATGAGGAGAATAGATTGTGTTAAGATCTTAGTCGGGGGCAAAAAAAAAGTGTTAGGTTTCCAGTCGATTGCTTTGCAGATCGGATTCGATCACATTATCGATCTCATCGCGCGGCTTCGGCGCCTTCGTTATCATAAGCCGGTTTAAGGAAGGCAATAGAATAATAAAAAAAAAAAAATTAAAAAAATAAATAAAAAAATAAAAAAATTAAAAAAAAATAAAAATAAAAAAAAAATCCAACCTCGGTATAACCAACATCTATTCAAGTACTTATAAAACACCGCTTAAAGCCCGATCTGATTGTTGTGCAGACTGATGTGCTCGTAATTATGCATGGATGATCTCTTTAACATGATGTGAAGGATAAGTGGGAGTTGAATAGAAATAGAGTCGTTAAAGCTATAGTGTTGGTGGTGACACCGATGTATGTGATGTATGTGGAGAGACATTGAGCTGTGAGATATACAATAGGTATATATAGGTAACGATAAATAGGGGGAAGGCTCGTTGGAAAGAAGACTTAAGCGTTCATCTCTTCTATTTAGGTGCTTTATCTTGACTTTTACATGTATTATTACCTTGTCAATTGCGTTGATCTGACGAAATAATGATTTATGTGTTGACGTTGAAGCTCACTTGAACTCAGTTGGTTATCTCATCTGTGATGTTTTTTTAAGGCAACACCTCTGAATTATGCAAGTTTAGTTTTTCTTGTGCTCCTTATATCCTCAAGCATTGTATGATGGGTTCAAGTGAGTAAAAGTCTCATCTATCTGCTTGGTGCCTACCTATATGTTCATACAGTGGCATGCGCAGTAGTTCTGCCCTCAATATCACCACTATCCACCACAGAACACATCTAGGCTATACCTAAGTAAACACCACATATTTAAGTAGTTCGAACTCAGAGATATCACCCAAGTCTCAAGAGGAGAGCCCCAGAAGAGCGCATCTGCAAGCTAAAGGCCAATCTAATGCAGGGTTTTAAGGCGAGAATAAGAGTATAAAGGGGGACCATGGGCACAACTACCAAGTCTTTCAAAGTAAAGTCTCTTAGTCAACAAGAACAATAATTCAACAACTCTTAACACCTTCATGAGCCTATTTCAAAGAGTTAATTGGTAAAAAGTTGTTCGGTCCTGTGTCTTAGGGAAAAGCGTCGCGGGGCACAACTTTGCCCGAAAACAAATTGACAGTTGAGCTCCGACTTGTTAATGGGTAGAAGAAGAGAGTTATCATTTATAAACCCATTAGCAGTTTAAATACCACCAGCTAACTATACACTTTCGTCAATCTTTCCGCTTCTTCACCCAAAAAAAAGCGTCTTTTGCATACGCTCACCTGGCTGCTAACCCTCCTCTATCCCCACCCTCGACTAACGTCCGCTTAACATGAGCAACAACGACTTTATAAGCCAGGACCACTTCGACCTCAGCGTCGAGGAAATCGAGCATCAAACCCATCAGAATCCATCCACTATGCATCAGACACCTCCAATTCCACCTCCAGTTCAATGGTCAAACCCTTTTCCTCAGCATGGACAGCATCAACTCCTACCACAACATGCTGCACAACAGGCTGCTTTACAAGGCCCACAACTATTACAGCCACAACGACAGTATCAACAATACCCAGCTGATACGACAAACATACAGGTTCATCAGATGAATAACGGATCCCAAGGATACCCTCAGGGTATCGCATATGCACAACCTCCACAACATCTACCCCCGCAGACCCAGCAACTATCATCAACTCAGAAGAAACGTCGTACACAACAATCTAAGGATGTACCGAGGAAACGTACTTTAATGGCTTGTGAATCTTGTCGCATAAGAAAAGTTAAGTGTGATCTTTCTAGACCCGTTTGTGGATCATGTGAGAAGTCTCGTGTTAGTTGTGTCTATCGCAATTTGAAAGGTAACATTGATGATATGACACGAATGGCTGGGTTAAACGGTAAGAATAATCCTCCAAGATGGTATAGTTGTAATTGGTACTCTAAGGGTGAAGGTATCTTAAAATGGCCAATCTTTGAGAAAAGATATCGCATTAGGGCAATCAATTCTGTCTTATCAGCAAAGAGTCGTGATGGTATCCCCCAGTTGGGAATGTTCACTACACAAGAGTTATTGGAATTAAGTGATAACCTTAAGGAGAATCTAAGTGATTATGCAGATTCTTTCTTAAAGAACGTGTCGAATAAGGACCCTTTTATCAATACCAAGACTCTCTTAAGAACAGTTGATTATTTTAAAAAGCAAGCAAGTCTCTCTTCAAACTTGTATCTCTTTGATATGGAAATCCCAGATGAATTATTACCTCCACCAGTACTCATTGAATGTTGTGCAATTGGTCTCATGTCCAAACCACTCACGTTCCGCAATCTAGTTGACTATAAGACTTCATCAAATGAGAAAAGTGACGTGGCTACACAAGCTTACAAGTTTCACATAGTTGCTAATCTCGTCAATGCGGTTCCAAAGACTAAGATCCCAGATTTCTCATTGGGGAACGTTCAACATTATCTCTTGCAATGTATGTTTTGGAATTATAACATGAAGCCACTCAAGGCTTGGGACTCAGTATTCAAGGCATCAACTACAGTCATGACGATACTTGAGTCATACAAATCCAGTGGTCGCAAATTTACAGAATCAGAACATCGTATAGTGGAACGTGTATTCTTTTCATGTCTCAAATATGAATCTGAATTGAGAGTGGAGTTGTCACCAAGTATCCCATCTAGTGGTATTGTCAATTACCCATTCCCAAGTATCTACCCAACACCTCCACTTGATGGTACACTTAGTCCAACAGATGAAGCCAGTTGGTTCTTCTACCTAACAGAGATCGTGTTAAGAAAACTTGAGAATAGGCTTTTGGATGAGTTTTATGAACCATTGGCATCTGCTACTGACTCTAGTAGTGCCACTGGTGAATTTGCTGAGGACATCTATTCCTTAGATTGGGGGAAATATGACATTGCCACAGTCATTAGTAAGATCTCTGAATACCTTGAAGATCTATCCAAGATTGAAAAAAACATGATTACCCATTTAAAACCAGTACTTCAAGATGATCAAGCTGAACTTCAACCACATGGATTTGTCATGAAACCAGTAACATCAACATATCAACCACTAGCACCTCAAACACCAGTGCATCTGAACAACTCACAATCTACACTAGAGGAACGAATCCCACCAACACCTTCATCAGATACCTCATCTTCAAACATTTCACAACGTGCTGAACAAGTTGCACCAAGGGTACCTGAAGTTATCAATTGGATCAAGACTCGCATGATTGCATTCAAGATCCTACTTTTCCGTCCATTGGCATACCTTATTCTTCATGATACAGTCCCGAATTATGATAACCCATTCATTGATCAGTTTATTCAACAGGTTGTCGAGACGATGGATCTCTTAAACTTACCACTTGCTACTCATCGTCATTTTGGAAGTTGGTTCTATGCAAGAAACACATTCATCGCAGGTATGATGATCTTTGCATTCTTTATAAGATTTGGTGAAAAATTTGCTTCAAAGAGTAAATGTGAAGAGTTTTTAAAACAAGTTAGTATGGTTTTGGATTATTGGGTTGATGAAGCTGGTGACCTTGAGGAACCTAGAAGGGTTATCGCTGATATGCTTGGGGAGTTGAGACACATGTGATGCATTCAAAAGGCAGTCTATTTAATAACTTATGATATGACTTTACGATGTATAGGCATGTCAATGTAGTCTGAAGATGGTGAGTAGTTCATTCGAATGGGATTATGGTGTCTGTCTTCCTGTCAATGATCTTCTTGAAGTAATCCTTAGACAAGAATCCCTCTGCATCACCAGGACACAGATACACATTATTCAAAGATTTGTAAATCTTAACCTCAGGATGATCTTTAAGCTTATCAACATCAAGATAGATCAACACATTGGTAAAGTTTCTCAATCCAGAGACAGCTTCTCCTTGATTCTTTAAGATACTAGTGAAATGGATATGATTTCTACTCATCCTTGACAGACCTTTACTCTTCAAGATCAACTCAAGATTCTTCGGTGTCGTACCATGGAGCAACAACTCTGGATACTCATCTGGTTTCAGTAGCGTTAATGTTTCATCACTAACGGTTTTCAAAGAATGACCCTGAGTGGCACAGATGTAAGCACCATCGTCCCTTCTCTGGAGATTGAATCTCTTCTTGTCGTTATTCTCAACTATACGATTTAGATCTTCAAGTGTGGTATGGTGAGTCTTGAGACGATTGTTTGAAAGGATCTCGGAGACTTTGACATAACCCGCAGAGTCGATATTGAGACGTTCCTTCACAGCACCATGACGTAGAAGATATGACAAAGCTTTGGAGATCTTGATATCTCTGTCAGGACGTGTGGACATGGTTTGTAGCTTGTAGGTTCGAAGTTGAGTTAAGTAGGGTAATGTCTATAAGGGTTACTTAAATGCCCTGGATTCTTTTCGCGTTGTTGAAGATGAGAGTCATTGTGGGGCAGTCAGGTGTTAATGATAGGGTACATAAGGTACAGCACATGTATGTCCAATGACTCATATTCGCATGAAGTGTTAACTTGATCTACTAGTAGGATCACAGATACGAGTTCTGGATGAGGAGTATCACCGTTTTATAGAAACCCTACCTTATCATAAATCACCGCTTCCCCAGAGTACGCGATCTAACCTAAAGAAAAACATTCTAACTCATCGCCCTGCCATCTCTCTTACCATCCACAAGATTAAACACCATTGATAAGCACAATGATTGACAAGTCAGATTGCATCTCCATCACTGACAAGACATTTGATCTCTCGCTTGATGATCCACTTTCCGATGCCTCGTTTACCGCGGTAGACTCCGTCTCAGATCAGAATCTGGGGGAAACTACAATGGGAGGTTCTCCGCCTAAGAGCAAATTCCATACAATTCTTACAGATCCAACTGTTTCTAAGTTTAACAACTCTGAATCGCAACAGTTCAAGGGCCTTGAATCTCGGTGGAATCTGCACTTGCCGCCCGTGAATCAAGTCAATCGCACAACAACCGCCAGCGGCTCTAACGGGACAGACAGCTCACAGAAGGCTACCGTTACTACCGTCACTACCGCTCCATCCATTGAGACAATGGAAAGGCTCCGTAAGAGTATCCGACAGCTTACTCGCATCAGTGGCAACACCGTGGGTTCTGTCTCGCAGGACATGGATCTTACCGCGCTAGTGGAGATGGTGTCTAAGTTGACCGATGCCGCAGAGTACAAGATGAGGTTTCTCAACAAGAACTATAGCTTCCTCGAGAGTGTTTATGACACGGCCAGACGTGAACTAGAGGGGGCTAAAGCCGAACTTGTGAGGAGCAATAATAAGATCAGAGCCTTGGAGAATGAGCTATGTGAGTGCGCACAACGTGAAGTGGCAACGAGGCAACAGCTCAATAAGAAGGAGCAGAACCTTCAAGAGACAGATCATGCCCATGAGGTCATTGAGAGACAACAAAGAGAGATCAAAGAGTATAAATTGTTTATCAAGCAAATGATGGAGCGTGATACGTGATAAGTGATAATGAATACTTGTGAGGTTATGTTAACGCGTCTGTTTACGGGATTCCATATTAGGAAGTATTTCCTCTTTGGGCCGTTTTTTAAACAACAGCGACAGCGCTCTCTACGCGCAGGTCATGTGATCGCTCTGCTTAGTAACACGTGATTTTGACTATCGTTCACTATCTGAGGTCTTTCTGCAGGCAGGGTGAGCAGTGTGCACTGTAAAAGCAAGCACTAAGTGGGGGGAGGAACACCTCTGAAGCACATTGCTGACTATTCATGAATCACAACCCACCGATAGCTCCATTTGTCACAGAGAGCGGAGGGTCAAATTTTAGCTAGTCGTTTCTTTTTGGTATCGGAAGATGGGTTTTTCCGAGGTGAACTCTGTTGCCACCAGAAGGTGCGGACTTCGGATAAACTGGACAAGAAGGAAAAGTTTTCGCGGGTGCACCACGTTATCGCTACTTTTTTTTTTTCTGTCAAACGTGCCACTGGTCAGAATCTTGTCATCATCAGTGCCTAGACACCCATTGGTCCCGAAAATTCCCGCGCGGGTTTCTTAATTTATATCCAGCACTCCTTTTACATCGGGTGACACACACGTACCACAATACTCAGATATATACCGTTGCTCATCACCGCACATCACTCTGACACATCGCCACCAGCGCGCATCACACCCTTCACAGACATTGACACGTTTTCGAGGACGCGTCTTGACACATACGCCACCATCACCAGTGGCAACCGGGAAGCCACAATACCGTTTCACAATGGATCAAAACCACGTAACGCCCACCACATTTGGTGAGCTCACAGCTAAGCTACAAAGACTGAACACGAATGATTCTTCTCAGGACTCCATATTCTCGAGACAGCCTTCCTCATCATCAGTGGCCACTCAGGTGCTGTCACCGAAAGCGTTCAGCAAGAGTCTCAGCTTTACCAACATTCCAGAGCTTAAGAAGAACCCTAGTGCCCTTTCACTTGATGGCCTTGGAAACTCACTAACTAAAGTCAAATCTCGTGGTGGACAGCCAAAATCCGCAAACCACCTCACAACTACTCCAACAAACGAGCCTCAAGTCGCCACCAAATGGTGCATTATCCTCGTTGGTCTACCCGCTTCAGGGAAGTCTTCCATCTGTAAGAATCTTATGGAGGAAACTACAAGTTACTTCCAATCCCATGACGAGATTGCAGATTTTAAAATCGATACATTCAACGCTGGCAACTTTCGTCGCAAGATGTCCAACTTTGAATCACAAAAGTTTGACTTCTTTGACTTCAACAACGTTGATGCCAAGTCTCAACGTGAAAATTTCGCCACAATCGCCCTAGATCACTTGCTGAACTCCCTTGTGAACTCTCAGATCAACGTTGGTGTCTTTGATGCTACCAACTCGACTATCGAACGTCGTCAAAGGATTTATGACACAATATTGGAGAAGCAGAGAAGAACAGGAGAGAAGATCAATACCATGATCCTTCATATCAAGTGCTCAGATGCCAAGATGTGGAGATATAACGTGGAAGGGAAGACAACAAATGCAGACTACAAGAACAAGGATCACGATGGCGCCATTCTTGATTTCATTAACCGCGCCTTATTGTATCGTGCTGCATTTGAAGAGATCACTGAGGAGGAGTTGAAGAAGTATCCAGAGCTTGTCTATGTACAGATCGATGATGCTGGAAGAGAGATTAGAGTTGATGAGAATGGATTCGTCGATGATGATGACTTGATCTATGACGAGTTGATGAGTTTTATTCAAGGATACTATAAGAAGTATGGTGAGGGATATTTGGAGAAGGTTGAAAAGTTTTGGAATGAAAATCCAACTTTGAAATATTGAAAATTTGGTGTTTTTATTGGGATCTTATTGGAATTACAAAAGAAGAAAAAAGATTAATATGGTTTTGGGTTTTAAAGTGTGCTCGCGGGCTGATGACACAAATTATTAGACTATACAGGTCATCAGGAAACACCCCCGCGGGTTCTCTATTTATGATTTTGGTATAGCTTATTTATTTAATGATACACTCTTTTATGCATTGATAACATTTATAGGCGTTCTACAGATCAATTATCTCCATAGGACGTGGGTTCATTATATATATATTCATGTCGAAAGATTACTTCGGAACATAACGCATCTTCTTTGGCGTGCTCACTAACAAGTTCAATGGATCATCTTGGTTCTCAGGAGGTGAAGAACGACGTTTTGGTGTTGGTGTGCCTTGTGATCTTGATTTCGGTCTTGTTGAGTGGGTCGGTGTCAGCATGTTCAAAGGGTCGTCGTTCGTTATTCTCATAGCCTTGTCGATGCTTGGTGAGGAAAAGTCATCTTTCAAGATATTGAGATCCGAAAGTTTCTTAAAGTTGGATGACATTATATCGTCTTTGACACTTTTCTTATCAATGATCTTTGGTGTGTCCTCCTTTGATGGCGACGTAGATGTCCTTCTCTTCGAGTGCTCCGTATTCGTCGCTCTATTTTCATTCTCCGTTGTGTTCTCGTTTTCATCCTCTTCTTTCTTTTCATCTCTCGAAGAAATGACTCGAGCATTGGTTGGAATAGTCCACTTTGGTGGTGGACGGTCCATGACATGACTCCTCTTGTAATTCTTCTCAGAGTTCTTCCTCGTTGATGTGATGGGTGTCACTAGACCTGTCTTGGCTGATATTCTGGTAGGAGTGTTCTTGACACTATGAGCCGGTGCCAGAAGATTCAAAGGATCACCATTAGTATTAGTTGAATCATCCAGAATACCATCCCACAACTTAGTTCTATCCCCGATCTGTAGTGTCTTTATGTGTCCCGTGTCGTGCTCAATGGACATATCTTTCAAATTAACGATATCACCTTGGTCATCTTCTCCATATGCTGAGTACTTTTGAATTATAGCCTCCCAAACTGACGTTAGTTTCTTTTTCGATTCAACTTTTTGCAAGGAAAGATCAGCTTGTGATCTCTGTCGACGCCCTTTGGGGGACGGTGTTGGTTGGTACTTCTTGAAAGTCTCATCTAGCATTGCACCCCTTGGATCGTCCTCCTCGTATTCTTCATCATTGGGCACAATTCCTGAATCTGTATCACTTTCATAATCAGACTCGACTTTCTTTGATTTTGGTGAAGGTCTAGGACTCCCTGGTGTCAAATCAATGGACTTTTGAAAGCGTGGGGTTGAATGTGGCTGGCTCTTCCTCACGCTGCGTGTTTTGATCTCTGCTCTGAATGGACTTGGTTCTTTCGGAGGAGTGCTCTGCCGCGACTCTGCTCGCTTCTTCATAAGAAGCAACATAATGGCAGTCTATTGTGGTAACTTGTAGTTGAGTATCAAAAGACAATAGATTACGTGTATCAAGATTTCCGCATCCGGTAATTTTTGGATCAGGCAAAAAAAAAAAAAAACTACAACCACATCGAACGAGTTCGCGGGACATTTCGCGGAAGTTCGCGAACTCTGTTCTCGAGCTTCAACTTTGCGGAGATGTGGACGGTGGGGGGAGGTTATGCCTCACGTCTCTGTCTCTGTCCATTTAGATCTGTGTCTGGTACACTGCACGATTCTCTCTCCAGATGTTCTCCCATACACTGAAGAAGACACTGGTGCGAAACAGCACCCAAAGAGGTCTTTCAACGGCTTTTTCTTCACCGAGATCATCCTACAGCTTTAGATCACACCCGAAGAAATATATCTTTGGAGGTCTCTTCACTGCTGGTGCCCTCGCATATGCCACAAATGATGAATTCCACGATGGTGTACGCCATACCTACCTCACCCTGGGTCGTGTGAGTGTTGTTGCTGGTGCCACTGTAAGATGCTTCTGGCAGTATAAACGTACACTTGGGAAGGAGTATGAAACTAATACCGAGAAACACCAAGCTATGTCAAAATGTCATAAAAAGTGTGCTGAAATCACCTTGAAGGCACTGGAGAAAAACGGTGGTATTTACATCAAGCTCGGTCAACATATTAGTGCAATGACATACTTGTTCCCACCAGAGTGGACAAGCACGATGAGACCATTGGAGGATAAGTGCCCCGAGTCAAGCTTCGAGGAGATTGATGAAATGTTCAAGCACGACTGGGGTCACAGTATCGATGAGTTGTTTGCTGAGTTTGACAAGAAACCAATTGGTGCTGCTTCACTTGCACAAGTGCACATTGCCAGACTCAAGAATGGAGAGAAAGTTGCCGTTAAGTGCCAACACCCATCACTTAAAGAGTTTGTCCCACTTGACATCTTCCTAACACAGACGGTGTTTGCTGCCCTTGATAGAGTTTTCCCTGAGTATCCACTTGTATGGCTTGGTGAAGAGCTTCAAGAATCCATCTATGTGGAGCTTGATTTCAGGAACGAAGCCAAGAACGCCCGCAGAACATCGGAGTACTTCTCTAACTTCCAGCATAACACGGCCCTTCGTGTCCCAAATGTCATCAAATCTACAAATCGTATCCTCGTGATGGAATTTATCGGTGGTGAAAGACTCGACAATACCGAATTCATGGATAAGAACGGCATCAATCGGTCAGAAGTGTCCGCTTGTCTCTCCCATACATTCAACAACATGGTGTTCACCCCGGGTGTCGGTGTTCATTGTGATCCACATGGAGGAAACCTAGCCATCAGAAGAAAACCAGCTGATGGCAACCCATCAAATCCATTCAACTTTGAGATTATTCTTTACGATCATGGCCTCTATCGTGATGTCCCAACTGAGCTTCGTACCGATTATGCCAAGTTCTGGCTCGCTATGATTGCCCGTGATCAGGAGACAATGAAGAAATACGCTAAGAAGTTTGCTAATATCGATGATGCTCAGTTCCCAGTGCTGGCAGCAGCTATCACTGGCCGTGATATTAACACGGCACTGAATTATGATATAAAGAAAGTCAGAGATGATGATGAGATTGAGAGAATGAAGTACGCCTTGACGGAAGGTGAACTCTTGACTGATCTAATGATTATCTTATCGAGAGTTCCACGTGTGGTGTTGCTAATCATGAAGACTAATGATTTAACGAGACATCTTGATGATGTGCTGAAGAACCCTCTTGGGCCCGAGAGAACATTCCTTATCTTGAGTAAATACGCCGCTAATGCGGTATATCAAGATGACTTAAGAAAAGCTATGCAGGAGAGCTTCTGGAGAAGATATGTTGATATCTTGAAAGCTTGGTGCCATTACAAAGAGATTGCAGGAAAACTGTATGTCTATGACTTTGTGATGTGGATCAAGAACTGGTTCACCAGAGTTTGAAACCGACTTGGTAAATAGAACAATTATATACGATGTACATGACCATAGATATTAGCGATTCGTAACGTTCATTCATTATATCAATTATTAATGCATTTGTTCATGCTTTTCTCATCTTTGGCATCTTTCTCTGCGCTTGGTCCATCTCCTCTCTTTCGGATTTGCTGAAATAGAAAGGTGCTAGTTCGATCAAGATCTTTTCCTGTACTGGGATACAGTTTCTCATAAACTCTTTACTCGTCAGCACCAGCTCGTGATAGATCAAGGTCTTTGGAGGTGGCTTCAGTTTACTCAGCACAGATGACGGATGGATGTAAACTTGTTGTCCCTTTTTCATAGTCTTGTAGCTGTCGCCCATCTTGGACAATCTGGCTGCATTAGGGAAATAACCCGAGGCAATGGACTTCTCTATACTCAATGCAATCTGTTCTGGTGATTGTTGCTTCTCTTCATCCGACTTGGCTTGCACCATCATCTCAACTCTATCACACAACTTCAAGAGCTGATCACGGACATTTCTGGCACGACCAAGAGTCTTGCTTTGAATGAAGTTGTCACGACACCACTGAACAGAGTAGCCATTATCAACCCATTGATTGTAGATCTCTAGCAATGTGAGATGATCACTTGACTTCTTGAAGCCCTCTCTGGCACTATCAGCCATAACCTCTTTACCCTTAGGTCTGTAGAACAGGGCATTAGACTCATCAAGCATTGACACAATTGATAAGATCTCCTCTGTGCATCCATATTTGGCACTTGAGAGCAAAACCTTTGCCAGCATCGGATTTGTTGGGAACTCGGCCATCTGTCTCCCCAGACTTGTCAGCTGACCCTTCTTGTTTAAGGCACCCAAAGCATACAACAACTCCAAGGATTTGATCAATGTCTCACTTGAAGGTGGGTCCATAAAGTGAAAGTGAATCAAGTCATGGATACCAAGACTGAGCAACAACAGCACCACACTTGCCAAATTTGTTCTCAAGATCTCTGGAGTAGGATTTGTAGGGAGTTCATGGAAGTATGCCCATTTGGTGTATAATCTGAAACACTTACCAGGACCCACTCTTCCTCCTCTACCAGCTCTCTGATCCGCTGAGGCACGAGAACAAGGAACAGTGATGAGAGATTCCATACCTGTGCTTGGATTGTACTTGTTCTCTTTCACAAACCCACAGTCGACAACATAAACGATTCCGTCGATAGTGAGGGAGGTCTCTGCAATGTTCGTAGCGAGAACGAGCTTCCTGGATCCTTCTGGTGTTGGGTCAAAGATCTTCTGCTGTTGTTCCGCAGGCATGTTGGCATAGATTGGACAAACGATGAGCTCCTTGATGTGGTTACCAAGTTTCCTACAGGCTTCTTGTACTTTGTCAGCCATATCTTCAATCTCATCCTGACCAGTCAGGAAAACCAAGATGTCACCGGGACCTTGTGATGTATGTATCTGGAAGACAGTTGTGATAGCTGCATGAACATAGTTCGACTCTGGCTGTTTGGTGTAGAAAACCTCAACGGGGAAGCGACGTCCTGGAATGTTGAAGATGGGAGCACCATCGAAGTAAGTGCTAAACTTCTCAGCATTCATAGTGGCACTGGAGATCAAGAGTCTAAGATCAGGACGATGCTTAGCGATATCCTTCACGAGACCAAACAAGATATCAGTACTCAATGTACGTTCATGGGCCTCATCAATCATCAATGCGGAGATTCCTGAGAGTTCTGGATCTGTCATGAACTCACGAAGTAGCATACCATCGGTCATATACTTCACTTTAGTCTTTTCGCTTGTCTTATCGTCAAATCTGACAGCGTAACCAACTTCCTGACCAAGCCTCACACCCATCTCATCAGCAACACGAGCAGCAACACTTGTAGCAGCAACACGACGTGGCTGAGTGCATGCCACCTTCTTTCCTTCGGAGCAGTATCCATCCTCAAAGAGATACTGAGGCAGCTGAGTTGTCTTACCAGAACCGGTCTCACCCACAATGATTAATACTTGATGCTCACGTATGGCAGCAAGGAGTTGATCACGGTATTGATATACTGGAAGAGACTTGCGAACTTCTTCTATTGACTTGATTCGGGCTTCTTCAGCTTCGAGCTGTTGTTTAAGTGCAGTTTGTTCCGTGGTGAGTTGTGGTTCGGTCGAGGCATCAAGCATGAAATCTATACCGTGTGTATCATCGAAAACATAGTCGTACTGATCCTGATTCGGAGCAACTATATCATCAGGATGGGCGATCTTGGACTTCTTAGCCTGAGAAGCCTGTTGGTTCTCCCATTGTTCGTGTTCACTGACAATCTTACCGTTCTCTTGGTACTTGGAGTAGAGCACGCTCTCCTTCCTCTTACGGTCATTGTTGTCATCTGGGAGCGCATATTGATCTTCCTGGTCGAGTCCACGTTTCTCTCGTAACAGTTGAAGAACTTCTCGTTTGTGTTGGATCTCCTCTTGTTCACGACGAGTCAGGTTGGCCCATCCATACTTCTCCACATCTTCTTCGAACTCGGCAACTTCTCGTTGGAGGAGGATATATTTCTCTTCCTCACGCTTGTTGAGATACCTGGCTCTTGCTTGCTGACGAAGAAGTGCAATATCTTCGCTCTCAACAGGCTCAGACTGTGGTTCCTCCTGGATCTGTTCTGTTTCCTGGGGCTGGTCTGCGATCTGATTCTCTTCGTGTTGCACTTGAATCTCTTCCTCTTCGCTATCATCGGAGTCAGAGTCCCATCGACCCGAGTCCTTTTCCCTCTTTCGGTCGTAGCTTGAACTCATGGAAGCAATCAATGGGAACTGTGGATGGTATACTATAAATCAGCCTGCAATATCGAAGCACTAACGTTTTGACCTTTAAAGATGAACTTGTTGTTAAGCCTAAAAAAAAAAAAAAAAAAAAAAAAAAAAAAAAAAAAATTAAAAAAAAAATAAAAAAAAAAAAAAAAAAAAAAAATAAAATAAAAAAAAAAAAAAAAAAAAAAAAAAAAACGGTCAGCTATCGAGACCACGGTTCGGGCAGCATAGCGGGGTATTTCTTTGTTTACCTTTTTACTTCTTTTCTGGGGAAAGAAGACGCTTTATGTCAAGGATCTCTAGATTAATCTCTTGATTTTATTTGATATATATGTTCTTGTGTTGTGGTGCTTCTTACTGACTTCTGCTTGTAGTTTCACTTGGAACATCAAGTCATGTGCCCTCTATCAGTACGTTATCGGAGCCGGTGCTTCGATAATGCGGGGGGCATCGTGACCACTACAACAGCAACAGCATATAAGAATTTGTGTATCATAATTGAATAATAGATATTTGTGTCTGGTAGGGATCACCACAATAGTATCAGGCCCATCACAAATGACCCAAGAATACTACCCTGGATCAAAGCAGCACCATCAGCCTCAATCACAGTAGGAACGCCGCTACTGCTTCTATCACCAGTACTAGACGAAGCACCAGTTGAAGAACTCTCGTTGAAACTGCTAATAGTACTATAAGTAGTGGAGATCATGGAAGTGCTGAAGCTGCTGGAACCATTGTAGCTGCTGACATCACCACTTGAAGCGCTCGAAACACTCGAATCACCAGAACTGCTGAAGCTGCTGAAGCTGCTTATAGCACCACTGGAAGCGGGATAGCTGGTAGAGCTGATAGTAGCTTTACTCGAAAGAGCGGACCCGGTGGAGCTAGTGACATCATCAATCGAAGCAGACGAACTGCTAATAGAACTACTCGAGATAGATGTAGAGCTCGAAATCGCATCATCATTGGAGTCATAGTCCCCCAGAGTCTGACCATCATCCCCAATGGCTAAGATAGAAATTTCGAAAACGGTATCCCTACCAGCAGCAGCATTAATCGAGCCTAGAACATAAGATCCGTCATCATGACCACTTGGGACAGCGTGGAAATCATTACCGTCGTACTTCAAGTAACCAGAGCTGATTGTCCATGGGTATGCAATAGTATATGTTGAGGAGAAGGCCTTGGTGGAGAAATAGTTCTTACTGATACCTGCAACAGTGTTGGAATCGGAAATGATGATAAGAGATCCATTGGTCAGAATCTTAGCGGTAATATCACCTTTAGTATTAGCAGATTTGGCAAGATAAAACACGTCGCTGTCCCAGTAAATAAAACCGTTGTCAAGTGCAGTTCCTGGAGCGGAAAGCTTCAAGGTGAACTCGGACGAGTCACCAAGAACAACGTTCAAAAGGAGGAGTAGAAAGTAAAAGTGCATTATTACAGGGAATTATCAATAATGTTGTGGTATGCCGTCTCTAATACGATTATGGTGATATGCTAAGCGTTTTATACCTGAGGAGATCTTGAAAGAAGTCTTGTTTGACTACTGGTGTCATTGTCCATAATGCAGCCAGAACACCACTAAAGATCCAATCAGGTAGCTTACCCCAGCATTTCGAGCAAATAATCACACTTTACTACCCTTGTTAAAACTAAAATGTGCTCATTTCATACCCAATGTGCAATAACACAGTTCCCAAATGAGTAGCCAAAACATACAATGTCTGTCATGTATGCACCAAAATGAGCAAGTTATATTACGGTCGCATTGGTCCGAGATACCCATTGGTTAAACTCAAACGAACTTATCTTGATCTAATCAGCAGACACAGAAGTTTATTCAGCTTTCGTTTAACTAACCGGGAGAAGTGGTACTGTGTCCCATACCATGCATACTTACACGATGTTTCGAGAGGGCTTTAAAACGTTCAAATTTGGTTTCTATAAGCTGATATAAGATATTATAGCGTCCATTAAGTGAATTATTCTCTGTAAATTACATCTTTCTGCGTTAACACTCTTTGTGTTCTCTTTTTTGACGTAGAAAATCTCCATTCTTCACAGTTGAAGGTGTGGAGCATGGCGTGCAAAAGATATAATCAGGTACTTACAAACGCCTTTTCTAATCCAATGAAAGCTTCTGTTGATCCTTTATTTTTACGTGGCAGTCTGTATCTGGTTATTTGTGGTATTCTCTTTCATTAATGTGAGTTTTGGGGGAAGTTTGGGCTCCCACGGTCTATTCAACTACAACCGTAAACCAACACCATCAGATATATCGTATTTACAATCACCACAACATCATCAATCCCATCACAATAGATCCAAGAACACCACCCTGGATCAAAGCAGCAGCACCATTAGTACTACTACTGCTCGATGAAGCAGCACTCGAACTGCCAACAGCACTGCTCGAAGCCACTCGAGAGCTCGAGCTCGAACTAGATGGAGAACTCGAAGTTCCATTTACATCTGGGACAAAGTTATCCACAGACTGATCATCATCGCCAATGGCCAATATGGAGACGATTATCACGGTATCCCTACTAGCGGCAGCATCAGACGAGCCCAGAACATATGTACCATTGTCAATGCCACTTGGGACCGCATGGAAGTTCTTCCCATTGTATTTCAAGAATCCTGATGTAATACTCCATGGCCATGAGACGGTGTATGTTGAGGAGAAGGCCTTGGTGGAGAAATAGTTCTTACCGATTCCTGCAACAGTGTCAGAGTCTGAAGTGACGATGATAGATCCATTAGTGAGAATCTTAGCGGTAATGTCATCTCCTGTGGTGGAATTCGAGAGATAAAACACTGAGTTTTCAATGTACATGGTACCGTTTTCAAGTGCAGTTCCTGGGGCATAAATCTTCATGGTGAACTCGGAGGAGTCACCAAGGACAATGCTTAGGA
Source organism: Petasospora fabianii (assembly GCA_022641835.1). Lineage (NCBI taxonomy): Eukaryota > Fungi > Ascomycota > Saccharomycetes > Phaffomycetales > Wickerhamomycetaceae > Petasospora > Petasospora fabianii. The sequence continues at coordinate 540,976 of CP048716.1, read as the reverse complement.
AAAGGAAGAGAATGTACAAATGCTTCATTTTGTTGAGATGTAAGCGTGGGGTTTGAGTTTTAAAATACTATAGCTAGGTGAATAACTGAAATGTTAAGTTGTATCATCAGAGTTTTATACCTGAGAAATGCTTGGACCATGCTGTTTCGACGAACATAGTTTCATAACAACCGATTTGATTAAAGATCCAATCAGATGGGCTTGTGTCTGCTACATGAGCAAATAAATCATGGTTTGTACAAATATGCTCAGTCTTGTACCGAATATGGAATAATTAAGCTTCGTTATAGCCAAGTCCACCCTTGTCTGTATTGAAATGAGCAAGTTTTCTCCCCGGGCCTAATGCCGCACTAGTCCGAGATCCCATTCAATGCACTGCATCAAATACAATACTGGTACATGAGATTTTTCAAAGATTAGCAGAACTTAATTATCCGTAGGTCGAGTGTTAGATATTCTGTGCTATATTTCTTTGTTCTCTGTGTTAAAGGAGGATCATGGTCGTGTGTCCCCTACCATATACCTTTGATCTTGTATTGAGGTCTAAATAAACAAGTACTGGAGTAGATGCCTTCGTATAGAGTACCGCAGTTTTTGATTGAGTGCCATATTCAATCTCAATGAAGGAAATATTTTTCTTTTTAAACTCAAAAGGGAATGTTCTCCTACCAATCTACATTGTTCAATTGTTATCAGTAAGTACAAGATGGACCCCCAAAAACTACAAAGACAAGTTTAAAAATACAAAGCAACTCAATATTGGGAAAATCATTTGCATATAATAATCTAAACCATAGCCTACACTCAAAAATAGCATACCACTCTTAGTTTTTATCAACGCTACTATAAATTCAATAAAATAAGTGGAAAAAATATGGAAATATAATGGTGTACGGGTTAACAGATGTTTGGATGTTAAGAAGCATCTGCCATTATAGCACGGGCAAGCACCAGCCACAGCCCCACACAATTTTAACGCCACAAGCCACAGCACAGGTTTAAATAAAAAAACCAGGTGTAAGCCACAAGCCACACCACAAGCGGTAAACAAAGCCATTTCACACTGGGTTCCGTTACAAAATTTCTTTGTTTCGAAGTTTATCCTTTTTAGCCCTCACCACACCGAGCTTCGAAAACAAACAACAGAACAAAAAACAATATCATGTCAGACCTTCAAGCTCTTGCCCACTCTGCAACCACAGTCAGCACCACTAAGGAGGCTAATAGCGCATCGTCTACCCCTAATCCTCACACGGGGAAAGAGGCACACACTATTCTTTCTCACGCTAGCAACGATGTTGATTCGAACGACGAGGGAGACGGTGAAGGAGAAGGTGAAGGTGAAGAGGATGAGAATGGAGAGAAGAAATATCACTGCACACACTGTACTCACTCTTTCACACGTAAGCATAACCTAAAATCACACTTGCTTATCCATACCCAAGAGAAACCATTTAACTGCTCGATATGTTCATCCAAATTTAGACGTCTTCATGACTTAAAGAGACACGAAAAATTACATACAGGTCAAAAACCTCATCAGTGTAAGACATGTGGACGCAAATTTGCCCGAGCAGATGCACTCGTTAGACACAACAATTCACAAGCTGGATGTGCCCTGCTGATTGATGATGTTCTTCCACAACAGCGTGAATCGTCATCAGCACTGGCATCTTCGGAACCCTCGACTATGGGCCCAACACCAATACCACGCACCATATTGCCACAGAAGAGATCATATGAGACGTCACTTTGGAGATTACAACAACATACAGATGAATCGATGCCAACGAATACTGCATCATCAGCGGTTCGTAACTCTTCTACAATAACAGGTGCTCCTTTATCAGCTTCACGTCCACTTGAAACACACCATACGATATTGAGTCCCTCCGGTACTAGTCCTGTTGGTGCTCAGAATGAATTACCTGAGAACTTTAACTTGTTGCCATATGTACGCCTTCTTGAGGCTAGAGTCGGCACGTTGGAGAACAAGTTGACTGCTGCTGAGGCAAAGATTTCACAGTTGACATATGCCGTCACGGGACACAGGGAAAGTGGGTTATGATATAAATGTTAATGATTTAAATGTTCGTACTTTACCAAGATGGTTTGTAGATAGAACGCGTTGATCCAGTCGCGTATAAGTTCGCGTCTTTTGTATTTACAAGTAGGCGCGTAGGCAAGTTGATCTTCTTTGAACTGAGTTGTATTTGCTTCTAACTGAGAAGTGGTTAAACTTCATCAGTGTGACAGAATGAAGAGTATCACGGAGATGCATACAGAGGAGAAAAACATCGCTGATGGGTTACAGAAGGCGTTAGTGCAGATGCAAGAACGTGAGTGTTATTATCATTATCTTTCTATTCAGATTATACTAACAGCTAGATCCAGTACAAAGGCGGCTCAGAAAGACAGCTGATGATAGAGCCCGAGCCGTGACGAAGCTTGAAGAAGATAATGTTAGACTTCAGGAAGAAGTTGCATCGTTACAAGATCGGGTCAAGCATTTGTCAAAAACTAAGACACAACGTGACTATAACGAACTCAGTATCCAGAACAATGCTTTGAGAAAGGAGAATCAAGAACTCAAAGACACACTTGAAAATATGAAACAGCAATTACAAACTCATAAAAAGTCTAAATCCGTGCTTATGCCGACAAATAACAGTAAACACAACGTGCTTGAGATGATGATGAAAACCCCATCTCGTCCAAGGAACCATCTCCATTCCCAAATTAAACAAACACAACAAACACAATCTCAAGCTTATAATCCTACTTCCATGATTGACCTGACACAAGCCACTACAGAGCCCAAGTCGGATACAACAGATATTGTACAGACACAATTCAGCATTGAGGAAGATCAAGAGAATATCCCACCACAATTACCATTACTTAGAGAGGAAGAAAGTATCAATGAGACAATGTTTGCCTCTGAAGATCTTATCAAGACGACGCGTCGTGATTCGTTAGATCTAGGTGCTGGAAATTTCCACCTGTTTTCGTCATCTCAACCAAATGCGGATTCGTTGCAGAAGAAGTATACACAGCTTACCGATATTGGATCATCTCCTGTTAAAGTGAAACAGGAGACACCAATCGATGAAGTCGTTGAAGACTCCGAATATGATTCTGAACATGAGATTGCCCTGCCTACACCAGTTACTAGTAAGAAGTATCAAACACCTGCTAATAAGGTCAATGTTAACAATACGAGGAAAAGAGGGTTGTTCAATTTACAGACCCCAGCTCATGATGATGATGATGATACACCAATGAAGAAGACGAGGATTGTTAAGGATGAACCAAGGGAACTACAGATTCCATCACAGAGTGCTGATGTCAAGACTGAGTCTCAATCACAGAATATCCCTGCTTCAAGTCAGAGTCCCGTTCAAACCCAGATATCTTCACAAGATTCAAATAATACTGGTATAATTGATTTCACTACACATCCAAAGAAGAATCGTACTTGGATTGATCAAGATTTTAAAGTGAACCCATCCAAGAATGCTGGTGAGGCACATGCATATCATGTTGTCGTACGTGGTGCCGCTCGTCGTTGTATCCACGGCACAACGTGTCGTGATTGTGATAAATTTTACGCTGCACAGGGGGACATCCCAGATAATTACAATGGTCCCAAATGGGATTCTAACTCAAGTGATTTTGACATTGTTAAGACGACTTCGAGACATCGTGATCTGTGGGGGGAGTTTGTTCCGCCTGCTGGATTTGGAGAGTTTGACTTCCCAACGACTCAACAACGGAAGGAACAGAGAGAAATTAATAGATTAAGAGCTTTGAAGAGTGCTCATGAGAGGTTGTATTCTGCCTTGAATGGTGGTAAATGGATTTTCAGAGATGAAGAGTTCAATGATGCTGTTAGGAAGAAGAGGTTCACTGTTGATAGAGATGTGTTCTTAAAATACTTGGATCATGCCCCACAGTAGATCCATGTTGATTATGTTATATGTCTTTTGTTATATGTTATATGGTTGTATGACATATGTCATATGTCATATGCTATATGCTATATGTTGAATGTTATATGTCATATGTTATACGCCATATGTTATATGTTATACGCTATATGTTATATAATGATAATGATTATGATAATGATTATGATGATGTATATTAGTCGTGTGGGGTCTAATGTGTTCCCCGCCATTGTTCGGGAAAAGACGGGTGAAACCCCTCGGCATGTATTATTGATGCTGCCCCGAGCCAAAAACGGGTAAAGAGAGAAAAAGTTGGGGTAAACGCGCGCTCTCTCCACACGTCCATTTAAACTGCGGGACAAGACCTTTTTTTCCCCTTTCACGTCTTCTTACCGCCACGTATTAGTATCTCTTTAGTGTCTTTCATTTTACACAAGTCTCTGTTTTTATTTGATTCTTTGGTTATATCTACCATCGCAATCATCGCCATTACAGATCTCACAAGCCACCATCAAAAGACGCGTCTGACTATTCTGCCCGCCCCCATTGGCTCAGTACACCCGCACTCCGACACCTACACCGCTAAGCGCATTTACAGCTAAAGCTTAACTAAGCTCAACTCAGCTCAGTTCTGGAAAGGAGATAAAAAATTACTCTTTTGAGAAGTCAGTGACACAGAACTCCAACAAGCTGTTCTTGTTCTTGTGCTCTTCTCTTTGTTTCCCTTTCCTTTTCTCGTTAGCCGCCAGATCCAGCACCCCCCGCTGACCCGTTCGAAAAGCCCAAAGGAGAAAAAAGAAAAAAAAAAATTCTGGGGAAGTGCCGCGAGACCGAACTCGAATCCGAATAAACTGTCGAGTCACCTGCAGAAAAGTGCCGACACTTGATTCTCAAAGCATCTTCGATTCGATCGTTCTTTTACTTGACTCTCTTCCTGTCTTTCCAGGGTTTCAGTGCCTCCAGTGCCTCTCTGCTCACAAGCACCAGACATAAGACACAAGTCATCATACCAACTGCCAGGCAGTGACATGCAACTGTGGATCACGACCCCATCACGTCTCCCCTCATCTCCTCACCATTTTATTATCTTCACCCACACAGTTTCATCTCATTTGTGAATAAGCTACACACATCTACCTTAACACCCATATAGAGAGTCCCTGAGACATCATACACCAACTATATACATAATACACCATGGAACTCCCCAGCTCAAGTTCAGAGACCAAGAAGCAGCAGATTGAAATCTTTAGAAAATTTGCAAAGTTTGACTCCAATCAAGGTCAGCTTGTCCTTGACTACGACAGCTTTGTTCGACTTATATCATCATCAACAAAGCTTTATAGCAAGTTCTCCGATCATGGATACAACTATCATCAGATTGATCCACAAACTTTTGGTATCATCTTCCTAGCTGTTGATGAAAACACTAAGGGTTACTTGAATGTGAGTGATTGGGTCTATTTCAACAACTTGCTGACCAACAAAAACTACAACTACATCATCCTTTATGAGTTCTTTAGAAAATTTGATTCGAATTCCACAGGTAAGGCAATCAACTTCAACGACAAGTTTGTCAGTTTTGATGAACTCTTACTCACTGCTCACGATTTCAAAACTACAATAAGGAAAGTTCAGGAGTATACAGATAATGATTTTGTCAAACGCACTGGTCTTAACGTCAATTGGGATGAGCTTAATTGGTTCAAATATTACACTGTTGGGCCAGGTAAAAACACTGATTTGGCTGCTCACAGAGATCTCAAGGATCAATTCATCTCACTTAATGCCGTTGCAAGTATCATCCAGACTGATTTGCCAAATCACAAACTTCAACACGCTTTTGAAAAAATGTCCACATATAATCCAATCTCAGAACGTTTAGAGATATCAAAGAGTCAACTCGTCTATATCCTTAGATCTCTCTATTCTCACAAGATCTCTAATCAGGTATTTGACTCTTTCAATCTCATGAATGCTCAACTCATCAAGTCTACAAACAATGCAATTGGTTATTCCGTGCTTAAGGATTTGCATTACCTTTTTTCAAACTTCGACTTGGTGAATCAAGTACTATTGAAATTTGCTCAAGTCTCAAGTGCTTCTTCCCCAAACCTCGTTGTTTCAAAAGAAGACCTCATCACATTCCTTCATTATGAGTACAATAAGGTCAACAACATTGTGCTTTTCTCCCCGGCTCAGATCAACTTACTCTTCTCCATAGTTGCAAACTTTAAGCAGAATACAATTCAAAACCAGAAAAAGATCCAACAACTTGTTGATTCAGGTCTGACACAAGAGGAAGCATCAGCCACCATCAAGAGAGAAGAAAAATATGATGATTTCATCAAACATTACGATGAGCTTGCAACCCCTGATACACCACAGTTCCTCCTTGAACCACAATCCATTTCAAATACTTTGACAATCCAGGACTTTATGAAGATCACAAATCCAAATTATTTGAATGATCTCGTTCACGAAGCTGAGGTTGCCAATCGCCCACGTATCGATTCCGGCTACTACTTTTATCCAGTGTTTGACTCCATTTACAACTTCACACTTGGATCCATCGCAGGTGCTATTGGTGCCACTATTGTGTATCCTATCGACTTGATCAAGACGCGGATGCAGGCCCAACGTGCCCTCGTTTACAAGAATTCGATTGATTGCTTCATCAAGGTGCTCTCAAAGGAAGGTATACGTGGTCTTTATTCTGGTTTGGGACCACAACTTGTTGGTGTTGCCCCAGAGAAGGCTATCAAGCTCACAGTGAACGATATGGCTCGTTCATTCTTTACCAATAAGATCACCAAAAAGATTGAATGGCCATTCGAGGTGTTGTCTGGTGCCACCGCTGGTGCTTGTCAAGTTATCTTTACAAACCCACTTGAGATTGTTAAGATTAGATTGCAAGTCCAAGGTGACTATGCTGTCTCTGAACGTCAAGGTGCAATGACTATTGTCCGTCAGCTGGGTCTCAGAGGGCTGTACAAAGGTGTTGCTGCCTGTCTTCTCAGAGATGTCCCATTTAGTGCTATCTACTTCCCTACTTATGCACACATCAAGAAGGACATGTTCAACTATGATCCCGCTGATAAGGACCGCAGACATCAACTCAAGACTTGGGAATTGCTGGTCTCTGGTGGATTGGCTGGTATGCCTGCTGCTTTCCTCACAACACCTTGTGATGTGATCAAGACAAGACTTCAGGTTGCCGCTAAGAAAGGTGAGACTCAGTACAATGGTATCTTCCACGCCTTTAAGACCATTCTCAAGGAGGAATCAGCAAGATCATTCTTCAAAGGTGGTGCTGCTCGTGTTTTGAGATCCTCTCCACAGTTTGGTTTCACATTGGCTGCTTATGAGATCTTCCAGTCATTGTTCCCACTGCATGGCTCATCTGGTTTGAAAAATATTGAACAAACACCAACGTCGCCAGCTCAGTTGGCATCTACCCTTGGGACAAAGACCGCACAACAGTCTCAGAATTCGACAAAGATCTTGAATGACTCCACTGCTGAGAACATGAAGAATAGATTCTACTTGAACTATTACTACAAGTCATGTCAGATCTCCAAGACATTTATGGATTTGGATGCGAACTTCAAGGATTTCAACTATGATGTCTACAAGAAGTTCTATCTTGACCTGAAGGCTTCGCAGGCCAAGTGATGCGGATGCTGCTGATGATGACAATGATGATAATGACGATGATGATGGTTTTTTTCTCTTTTTGTTTGCTGCTACTATTATTACCCAGGAGACATGAAGTTTTGTTCGAAAACGCTATTGATGACCCTTATGATCTAACTTATCAAACACTTATTTATTAACATTATTACATTATAAACTCGAAGGTGTGTTACGTAGTATACTAGTATAGGCAGCTCAGGAGCACACTAATACATACTGACACTGATGTCTTCAATGCGCGTGACGAACTACACGTCCCATGAAGGGTCAATAGTGGAAAAGTTCTGGTAAAGATTACATTATCAGTTATTTGAGTTTTGAATCTGGTGATTTGCAACGATCGAACGCTTCCAAATCTCCTTCAAGGCATCGTTGAACACGTCAATGTTATAATCCACAATGGCCATGGCGGAATCAACATCGGTATCCTTAATTAGCGCAACCAGTGCAAGACCACGAATCATCTTGTGGAATGTCAGAATATATCCATTTTGTAATACCGATGAGCACTTGAGTTGTTCCTGTGGTGCTTGTTGTCCTGCTTGGTCCTTGCTCTCGTAGAGATCATTGAGGTCAACTGTGACATCTATGAACTCGGCACACACCTCATAGGTTTGGATGTCGACAGGACTTGAGTCAGTGGCAACGTAGATCTTGGAGTTCACATCGAACAAAAATGATTTCTCAATCTTGGTGTGTTGTACTAAATTATCGAGAAGATTTTCCAAACTTGGGAGTTCAAAGATGAGTTTCTGTGTGATTCTCGAGAATGCCTCATAGATACTATGATCAAAGATGGATGTCAAATGGAATGACACTTGTACACCTTCAATTCCCAAATCCAGAAGTTCATCTCCAATTCTTTGCATGATGTCTCTCTGGGTGTCCAATCTAAAGTCCTCACTTAGACCATCAACTTTATGAATGAGAACTTCAATATGAATATCTGGATTCACCTTGTATGCATACTCGATGATCATAGCAAGATTCGTCAGAGCATTGAGGTACTCATCCTGCGAATCAATGACATAAACGAGGGCACCAACGCTCTTAAATAATCTTTCACTATCGTAACTCGGTTCAAAGTAGTTTAGCTGCCCCGGTAGTTCCATGACCGCGAGGTCAATCAGTGATGAATAGTGCTCCGTTGTCGGTTTGGATGTGGACTCAAGGTAAAGTGTGTCAAGCGGTTGCATATTGTGGAAAACGACTTTGCAAATGGAGGACTTACCACCTCTGTGCAATGGAGTGTTAGTAAAGATGAACCGTTGTCGGGCTTCCCCCCCTGTGATAACGAGGCGTAATGAGTTTAGACATACCTTCGAAGACCCATCAGCAGAATTGTGGCACGTTCGGTGTCATTTTCCGGTTCATTCAGGAGACGCGGCTGTTCCATCTTGTCTGACATGTAGCTTTTAACTTGTGCTTGTCCTATTTTGTCCGCTCAAAGCTCAAAGATAAGGTGCTCTCGTTCCCGAGCCCGCTCTCCGATTCTTAGTTCTCTCTCCAGCTATTCCTATATAGGTCACGTGATGATACGCGAAAATTTCCTCTTTTAAAGATATCCGCGAAACCAGAGAAACGGTGCGCCCTGGAAATCTCCACAGAAGGATCTGGCAAAGGGATGCTTCAACATCATCGGTATCAGCCCTTTCAACAACATCTTAAAGACCCAGTCATTCTTTAACGACTGTGGAACAGAGTACACACTTACCGCCGCCTACCGCCTTTTCTTGCGGGCCCGTATACCCGTCCATTCTCTTGCTATCCACTGCTCACTATTCACAACCGCGCGCACATACCCAGAGCGAGATGTCCCAGAAAGACAAGAGCTTCTTCACTCCGAGCTCGCCCTCAAGGTCCACAGCGGCTCTCAATTCGTCATCGATGCTGCAGCAGTCACCACGCCGAAAGAAAGTGGTTTACAGCGATAGATATATCCCGAACCGCAGTGGTGTTGACCTCCAGGCTGCTTTCAGTTTGAGCAACAACGACTTACTGGGGAAGCCGCCCTCTTCTGGAGAGTCGGCTGACTTGGACTATCAGAAGGAGGAAGAGGCCAATAGAACGTTCTCGACAGTGCTTAGGAACGAGCTATTTGGTGACAACATTCCACTATCCGCCGCCAACAATGGAAGTAATTCCAATGTCGCGAGGGGGAAGAACGGAGACGGAGAACTACAGATAACACCGCCCCGGTCATCATCAGAAAACTCATCATCACAAGCACAAGGTCTTCAAAAGACACCCCGTCATAATACAAACTTATTTTCATACCAATCACCCAACAAGAGCAGGCCTACATCAACATCGATCGAGAATGACTTGTACTCCTTATCACCCGTACGAGTCGACTCCCAGAAACTTCTTCTCTCACCTTCCAAAAAGCCCAGAGCTATATCGAAAGTACCCTACCGTGTGCTTGATGCACCGGAGCTTGTGGACGACTTCTATCTGAACTTGTTGGATTGGGGGTCACAGGACGTATTGGGTGTCGGTCTCGGGTCGAGTGTGTATCTCTGGAATGCAGCTTCCGGATCTGTCGACAAGTTGTGCGATTTGGGATCGCAAGATAAAGTCACAAGTTTATCATGGATTGGAACTGGTACACATATTGCTGTTGGAACACATAACGGTGCTGTCCAAATCTGGGATGCTACCACCGCTAAGTGTACGAGAACAATGACAGGACACTCTGCAAGAGCTTCATCTCTTGCTTGGAATGAACATATCTTGACATCTGGATCAAGGGACAGGACAATACTTCATAGAGATGTTAGAATGGCTGAACACTACATGAAAACACTCAATTATCATAAGCAGGAGGTTTGTGGGTTGAAATGGAACGTCGAGGAGAACAAGTTGGCATCCGGTGGTAACGATAACAAGTTGTATGTCTGGGACGGACTGAATGAGACTCCATTATACAAGTTTGAACATAACGCTGCTGTCAAGGCTATCAGTTGGTCACCACACCAACGCGGTGTCTTGGCATCCGGTGGTGGTACCTCTGATCGTCGTATTAAGATCTGGAACACACTGAACGGTAACAAGTTGAGTGACATTGATACCGGATCTCAGGTGTGCAACTTGGTCTGGTCGGTGAACTCTGTTGAACTTGTGTCCACTCATGGATACTCAAGAAATCAGATCATGGTTTGGAAATACCCTCAGATGTCACAAGTGGCATCACTCACGGGACACACATACAGAGTTCTTTACCTGGCTTTGAGTCCAGATGGACAGACAGTTGTTACTGGTTCTGGTGATGAGACATTACGTTTCTGGAATGTGTTTGAGAAGAATAGAAATGATGGAGGTCCACAGTCGGTATTACTGGATGCTTTTTCACAGTTGAGATAAGAGTTTTAAGTTCTAAGAGACGATTGGTTACGTAAACAGTTAATGACATTCCCTTTTATTTTTTTCTTTGTGAGATTACTTAATCCATGATGTAGTCTGACTTTCAAACCATTTGTCGACCTCTGGTCGTTGGCGGGCTGTAAGCCTGTTGCGGCTGCCTGATTTGCTGGTATGGCACATTTTGAGGGTTTTGTTTTTGAACCTGTGAGGGTTCAGTATGCTGAGGACCATGTTGAGTACTAATCTTCTGAGTTTGGCCAGAGTTTAGGTTCGGTACACGTATGTTTTGGTACTGGTTTTGTGCTTCGTGTGCCTGCCTCTCACGTTTCATTTCCCTCTTGACGAGGTATGTGTGGATTAGAGCAGCGTTTCTTGTGGAGCATGCATTCATCCAGGAGAAGAAACAACCCAGAATTGGGACCAAGGTAATGATTAGATCTGTCACGATATTACCATGCATCTTGACAACAAGTTCTGGTGGGAGACGAAATTCTCTGTCAGCAATGGTGATGAGGCGGCCATGTACACCAAACATCAAGATTGGGCCAATTACTGGGATAAGTGATGCAAGAGGTGCGAGACCAAATCCAAAGTCCATTGGATAACAACCGAAAAAATTACGATCATCCAACCATGCACGTTTTTTGATTCTCTTCCATGCCTTTTGTTCTTCTCTGGTGCATGACTCTGGTGCTTTACGACGCTTCTTCTTACCATGGATCTCAACATAGAAGGGGTCCTTTGTCTGATACTTTTCCTCAGCCTTCTCGTTGAACCAGTCCATGGCTATACTGTAGCCGGGGAGGCTCTCCATTTGATTTTGAAGGGAATTTAGTGCGTCCATGGTGTGATAAAGGTTGAATAATCAAGTTGAGTGCGTCGAGTTACAACAAGGTGAATCTGATAGTCTGTGGGCTCGGCAATCGAGATAGGAATGAATACACGTGTGCGTTTTTCGTTGATCTTGTTGGAGATCAGTTGTGAAGGTCAGGGAGTGTGTAGGAGCATGGGGCTCGGTGTGATGTCTCTGTTATTACACGATTTCAAAGATGGGTAAATTGTAGCCGGGTGAGGACTCGTCCTAGAGATACGGCGTTGCTTCTTGAAGTTTCCGATTGTACCGTCACAGCATTGCGCATGGAGAAGAGGTCGAGTATACCTGGTGTAGTCGTATGATTCAGGGGTAATCAAATGATCAGCTAATAAAGGAATGCAAACAACCGTATTGTAGGTTAAGTCCACACAACCTCGACTCAAAGTGAAGGTTATGGTAGAATTATGCTCAATCCTTGATGCCTTATTTACCAACATAGAAACAGGGCTGCATAACTTGATTGGTAGGGCCACTTTCAACAACAAATTTTTTTTTTAATGATGTAGCTGTGGCAACCAAATATAAATCCCATTTCGCGTGGAAATGATGGACTTTGAACAACAGAGCGTAGAATCCACCTTTAATAACATTGAAGTTTGGCAAAAGCTCTGTTACGAACTTCGGACACGCTCCTTCTGTCTTGAACAGCCACACGTCTTCCCATATTCGCTCTCTTTCCCACTCAATTGAGTCCAGAGTCCCCAGTTCCTGAGCCCAACCAGCCACAGATTCACACAGTCAACCAGCAGAGGCATACAATCCACTTTTGCAATGTCAGGCACACCCACGGAATCCAAGACCACCAAGGACCTTCTGAGGAGAGTTGAGGAAGAGCGTGCTACCGAGTCAACACCGGAGCAATCGTCACAGCCCAAGGCAGAGGATAACAACACATCACAGTCGTCTTCTCCTAGCCGAGAGACATCGTCAGATGTGAAGAAGGTAAGGTCCTTCTCCAGCTACATGTCCAATAGGAAACAACGACAGGTCGAACTTGATGAGCTGAAACGCAAGGAAGAAGAGGAAAAAGAGGAACGCCTTCGAAAGGAAAAGGAGATGGAAGAGGAAAAGATTCGTCTTGCCCAGGAAACAGAGCGTGAGCGCATCGCTGAAGAAACTCGTTTAAAGCTTGAAGAGGAACAAAGGAACGACGAAGCTGTATTAAAAGCCGCAGAAGAAAAGCAGAGGAATGCGGATCTGGAACCTTCAAACCATAAACCTGAGACCACTGATGTGAAGGATACCGTCATGAAAGATGCTAGCATTTCAGATCCATCTCTGACCAAGTCACCTTTGGAGACCGCAGATCCAGTAACGGCACCTTCGACCACTACAGTAATACCAAGTCCTACGAAATCAGAAGCTGATATACCAATGTCCCAGATCATTTCTTCAGAACTGTCCCACCTCCCAACAAGCGACGACCGTGAGATGAAGTCCAAGGGCGACTATCCAGAAACTATCCCTGAAGCTGAAGCTACACCAGAATCCACACCCAAGAAGCAGAAGCAAGATATTCCATCTGATGAAGACTCAGAAGCAGAAACCGTCTATACTGACTCACCACCGAAGAAGAGAGGTCGTCTTATTCGAAAGTCCGAGATCGACGGTGGCTCGAGACCAATCAAGAGAGTTGACTTTGATGAGAGTGATGATGATGCCAGTTCTGATGAGGACGTTGTTCGAAAGAGAAAGAAGAAGTCATACGGTGCGTTGAATAGGGCCTCCAGATCGTCATCACGAGGAAGAAACCCCAAGAAACCAAAGGGCACTGTTGATCATTCTGGTCGTCAGATGCTTCAAAGGGTCTGTGAGAAAGGAAATTACGACCAAGCCAAGGAACTCATCGAGGCTGGTGCTGATGTCAATCATGCTGACTATGCTGGTAACACTGCACTTCATGAAGCTGCTCTTATGGGCCACACCGAGATTGTCGAATTGTTATTGGAGAACGGTGCTCGTGCTGACATCCAAAATGGTTCTGAAGACTTGGACACACCATTGATCGACGCTGCTGCTAATGGGCACGTCGAGACGGTCAAGGTGTTGTTGAAATATGGCGCTGATCCAAGAATAGAGAACACTAAAGGTCAAAATGCTTTGGATTCTTTGGAGGATGGAGGCGCTGCCACTGAGAGCCTCAAGAACATGCTCCGTGAGGCCACCATCAAACTTACAAGGGAAGGGAAGAAGCTTGAATCAGGGCAAAACTCCGATGTTGATGAACGCTCAAGATCAAGATCCAGACCTCGTGGAAGTGCTGGTCGCAGAGTGCCAAGTGCAAGAAGTGATATGATGTGGATCGACTTTGCCAGTCCAAGAAGTCTGGAGGAGGTCTACAGGAGAGCCATGGAAGGTGACTTGGAGTTCATTGCTCGCTATCTGCAAAACGTTAAAAAGCCAGATCCTGAAGCTTTTGTCATTGCTGCAAAGTTTGGTCATACAGATGTTGTGAGCCTCTTTTTGGCGTTTGGTGCAAAGGCTGATGTGCCAAATGAGAACGGGCAGACAGCTTTGATGCGCACTGTTGGAAGAGGACATTTGGAGACCGTGAAACTTCTTTTGGAGTCTGGTGCTAGTGTCAGAAGGACATGCAAAGATGGTAAGAATGCCTTAAGGTACGCGAAGGACTCATTGGTTGTTGATCAGAAGGAAATCGCCATGTTGGAAGCCGCTATGAATGGACAGCCGGTGACACTGTCAATGGACAATGACACACATACTGGAACTTCATCTTCGAAGACAGCTAAGGATACTAAAGACACAAAACCTTCTCATGAGATGAAGAAGTCGGTTTCCAAGGAGTCATTGACTGATAGCGATGCCAAGAGAGAACAACACAAGAAGCGTAAGCTATCGCAGAAAGAGGAACCTCGTGATGGTCCTGATGCTTCTTCTGAGATCAAGAGAAAGAAGGTTGCCAAGATTGATGTACCAGATGAGCCGAAATCTTCTGATGGAAAGCCAAAGATTGGGGAACGCAAGTCTTCATCCTCATTCAAGCCAGAAGTGAAGCGTGTTGTTAGTGGCAGCAAGACTGAGTTGAAGCCGCCTGCTAGGGAACCAGAGCCTCCGGCACCACCACCACCAGAGACCGAGGAAGAGAAGCAAGCTCGTTTGTTGAGAGAGAAAGAGGATCAAAAACGTCGTGAGCAGTATGAGGCTGAGAGATTGGCCAAAAGAAAGGCTCGTGAGCAGCAGTTCCTCTCCAACTTCGAAACGGAGGAGAAGAAGAAGGAACAAGAATTGGCTAAGTTGTCTAAGCTGGAGCAGGAGAGGAAACAGAAAGAAGCCGAGGCTCAGGAGGCTAAGCTTTTGGAACAGAAGAGACTTCAGGAGGAGAAAGTCAAGACTGAAGATTTTGAAAAGAGACAAAAGCTGAGAGAACTGTATCCAACTGGGTTAAGACTGGCTTCGTTCTCTTCTACAGTGAGACCCAAAGAGGCATGTCTCGGCTTTTCTCCGTTCTACAAGGTTCCAATTGATGGCACTGACTATGTTGTTGATTTGCAACTCATTATGGCTCTGGGTCTTGAGCAGTTTGTATCACAGTACAAGACTGAGCTGTATGAAGGTGCCAAACAGCTCACAAAGTCCGATAAGAACAAGATGTTCACGTTCTTGTATCCACTCATTGGAGATTTCAGAATCAGTTCCATTAAGGATAAGCTGGAGAATATGGAGGTTGAGAGAACAAGACTTTATCGGTTGAAGGTTTGCTGGCTTAAATATGATGATGTGATCAAGGTCCTTGAAAGAGACTTTGCTGATTATGTTTCTCTCTTCAAGTCACACACTGTCCTTGTCGACTGGGACAACATTCCAGATGTGATCAAGAAATCAATAATGAGCCCTGATGAGTCAGCTACAAAGAGAACCGTATCTGGTACTGCTGGTGTCGTGGCTATGAAGAGAAACCTTCCAGTGAAGCTGCGTTATCATTCTGCTATGGTGAAGTCTTTGGCAAGAAACAAGAGACTGTGGTGAGATGACAGGAGTAGAAGCTTGATGCTTTTTTAATGAATGATGTTACGACTTTGTAAGACTGGATGTGATGTAGTGAAGAAGCTGATAATATCTATTTCTCTTGACTTGACTCATCATTATTGCCTATGAGTACTTTTTTGGTCCAAACTGAGGCACCAACTACAACTCCAAGACCAAACAACAATGGTACTGCGCTCTTTCCCTCTTTTATAGCAGGGTTAGCCTTTTGCAGAGAGATACCGGTTTTCATAGTTGATGTAGTTTTTGGTCGTGACATCTGTCTCTGACGAAGGAACTCCCGTCTTTGCTCAGACTCTACCCTACACAGAAAGTCTGGGTTTGAGAAGATTGTGTGAGGTGTGGTGTGTGATGATGTGGTATGCATGGAATGCATTAATGTGCTGATGGAGTACCTGGACGTAGTTTTGAGCTGGCGTGCCGACCAGAGCAGATGATTGATGTGGAATTGTGACATTATTGGTGTTTGAAATGTTTGTTATGGACTGTGGTATGGTGACTAGTGTGAAAGTTTGGTGATGAGTTGTGGACTTATATGAGAAGTTAGGTAGTGCAGATCAAACATTTGCTGAGAAGATACTTTATTGGGGGTCAAATCAGCTCCATTCAGGGGGTTATCATAGTAACCGAGCTAAACGAAGACAAATGTTGGGTACTCCCTATCAACATAAATAATTTGGTACTTGATATGATCGCAGAGCATGCAGAGCGGGCCAAAGATTAAGTACCATGTCACAGCACCTGTCACGGAGAGCCTATGTCACGGCCCGGTTATATAACACAGGTGTTACCTTAGAACTTACATAGTGACTATTCTACAAAAGGGATAGCGTCTACAACCATATAGCTTGACCAAAGATTATTCACATGGAAGCTGGTTTAAGAGAGACGCACTTAGGTGTATGATTGATCACGTGGTTGCATTTACGAATGCGTATATAGAACGTATAAGCACTTTTATTCTATGTACCTCTTTGGATTTGCGCATCAACTTAACACATCCTGCGCCTCCTTTTTCTAAGAAGTGACCATACAAGTAGTGAGTAGCACTGGAAGGGTATGAAGCACAACTCTAATAGGCTCTCGGTCTACACTGATGTACTAATCATGAGGATAATCGTTCAATTGAGCATATCAAGAGCCCGGTTATGGTCTCTTGTAAATTAAATGGTTGGAAGAACTGAAGGAACACGGCATGGGAGATCGTCGATGTAATTATGGGGGTAGAATTAGCAGGCATCGGTAGCAAGCTTTAGTTGGGCCGGGGGATGGGGTGACGACCGTAGGCAATAGGGAGCAGTTGAAGACCGGTGCTGCGTAGGAAAGAAGAAACGAATGATCTGCAGATGGAGTAGTCAAGTATTTTTTGAGAGACAATCATTATGGATGAGAGTAGGTTATGGAGTGATCGAGGGGAGAGCCAGCCTCAGGGGAAGAAAAGTACGCTTGAGTGTATGAAGAGGTATTACGGTCACTGCTTCAGCAACTGCTCAATTTGTGGCTCGATACTCGATGGCTTGGTCAATGAGGAGAATCTCTCAACCACTTGACCATTTCTATCAACCAAGAACTTCTCAAAGTTCCACTTGATAGCTCTGAATCCCAACATACCAGGTTTAGCTTCCTTGAGGTACTGATAAACAGGGTCTGCATTGGCACCATTGACGTCAATTTTTTTCAAGATTGGGAATGTAACACCGTAATTGTGCTTACAGAAGCTCTGTATCTCCTCATCTGTACCTGGCTCCTGACGACCAAAGTTGTTGCATGGGAAGCCAACCACCACGAAGCCATCATCTTTGAACTTCTTGTACAACTCTTCGAGTTCTGTATACTGTGGGGTAAAACCACATTTAGAGGCCACATTAACGACGAGGACTACTTTGCCCTCGAATTGGGAGAAGGGGAATGGTGCGCCCTCGGCGTCCACTGGGGTAAGTTCATAAAATGGGGCCATTGTTGTGTCGCGTTTAGTTGGCAAGGGTATGATGTGTGGAGATGTCGATGTGTTTAGGTCTTCAAGTGTGGATGTGTATGTGTGGATGTGTCCAGGACAGGGGTGAAGATGAGTATGTGCAATTGAGTTTGAAAGACCAGATGGGCAATGGAGAGCAAGCGGTTGTATGGAGAAAGAGAGAATAACAGTTGAGGCTCCGATTGGGTGATACTGTGCTTCAGCTGAGCAGCCCAATTAAAAAAAAAAAAAAAAAAACCGCAGACAGATATGTGGTGTTCGGGTTTATGTGCTCCCTTGTTACTTGCGCTAAATACTATACGGAGATAGTCGCTTTTATTAGTGGTTTGCTTATGAAGGTTGTAGTTTGGTAGAGGGAAAGCTTTGATTATTGGAGATCCTGGCTTCTCTTTTGTCTAGTAATCTTGAATTAGGCGATACGTTTACCCAAATGAGCTTTCAACATGCGCCTATGGGGCAAGATCTTTTCGATATCACCAGACTCCAGACGAACAAGGCTGATCGCTGCGTAGTGCATCACCCGAGACCATTGAACTGTACTGTCCACTGCGTCTTTACGGCATGGAATAAGTGAAGTCAACAGATACAGCAGGATGGAGTTTTGTATTCATGAATTGCAGTCATGACCCTTAAATGTTTAGTGTGGGGGTGCTCGAAGCGTTGCGGTGTGGATTTCACGAGGGCGAACAGTTAGATATTGATACGGATAGATCTACAGACTTGGTCCTATCTCCCCATCTATAATCGATCTGTGATTTATCATGCAGTATATACAGACGACTGATCTAATTATTTGGTCGTGACAGGTCATGGTGTGTGGGGCATGTGATCAATTGTAGTAGGTGGGGCCTATATCACTGAACAACCCACAAATTATCATAACCAAACAACCATGGTCCAATGGTGTGTCTTCCAATGATTGCAAGCACACCAATGGCGAACTGCATGGTGAGGAGTGTGGCACACAGTTTATCCTCTCTCATTGGGCCGAACCAGACAAGTGCTAGGTTGATCAATGTCCAATTACTTGACTCCAAGATCCTCGTCTCACCGGAGTCATCCTTACCTTCCACAATCTCAAGTAGTTTGAGTTTGGCCAAGATGTACATCACCGTCTGTACTGGCTTCTTCAACGGTTTTTCAAACTTGGCATGCGATGGATACATAAGGCCGTCGGCAGCATTGAATCTTGGAAGTCTATGTCTTGGACATGGGACAAGGTTGAACAACTGCGGTACGGAATAACAAAAGTTGAAAATCTGTGGAAGGAAGAACAAGAGTAAAGTCTTGGAGAAATGACCTTGGATTCCAACAACGCCAAACACCATACCGGCAAAGTAACAGTAGGTGTCACCGACAAAGACTTGTGCTGGCCACCAGTTATATTTGAAAAGTGGTAAAGAGACCCCAAGGAATGGTATAAGAAGACATGCAGAGAAAAGGTGTGAGTCAAAAGCCTGCTTGGTACCGGATATTAAGTAGCAGGTATCGTTCAACAGGAGAATAATTGTCAAGACAACACTCTGACCAGTCTCTAATCCATTGACACCGGCAAGAATGTTGATCGAGTTTGGACAAAAGATGGCAACTGATCCCATGTATGCATAGTATAGCCATCCCAATTCAATAGTTGTGGCACCAGCAAAATAACTTTGTGCCCATGTTGGAATAAGAACGTGTGTGATACCGAAATCGACATAGTAAACGACAAGCATAGGGATGGCAGCGATAGCTGGTAGGAAGAACTTGTGACGCCATCTCAAGTCGAAAAAGTCATCAGCGAGTCCAAGCAATAATATACTTTCCAAACACAAGATCGCACTGAGGAAGCCTGCGAGTTTATCATGAGGGAAAAGTCCACTACCGGAATCTTCGAGACCGGCACCACGTTCACCACCGCCCGCAGTGGATGTGACAAGATACTTGTAAAACATGAATGGGATGAAGAAGAACATGATAAACAGGTACGCGGTGGCAGACACAGCACCAATGGTCTCCGGGATGATCGGTTTGTCCTTCTTCGACAGATCTTTCCCGAAGAGCCCCTTGGCTGTGAAATGTGGAGCGAGCTTTGGGATGAGCTGGTCTGTGGAGACGTAGCCGTAGATGGCGAACCCGATGGCAGTCTGAAGCGGCTGGTAGACACCATTTGCTGACGCCACAAGAGCAGTGGCAACAGCAGCGAGTGCCAATGGGGTCAGAGTAGACATCTGTACTAGGGCGGAACGTAAAAGAGAAAGACTAAGAGAAAGAGAGAAACAGATTAACCGCCAGCTATGCTTTGTTGACACTTTGGCATTATATACACCCGGACCTCATCCTCTTAAGGGCAGGGCTGCGTAACCACTGGATAGGGGTACTCGCGAGTCCTTCATGGGCAAAAGTATTAGATGAGATTACGGGAGTGGTTTGTGCTCTCTTTTTTTTTTGGAGCTAGTGTTGCTGTTAAACTACATTCAGAGATACACGGGAGAAACACAAGCTCCACTATAGGGACACTACACCCAACTTCCACTATAGCATTCTCAGCCTAACACCTCGGTAGTGAAACTAACTCCGCGAAGTCGTCGACGCGCTACTCTTAAAACGCGTACGTGAGAATTTAAACTAAACATACACTGACTTTACCACTTTGGTTTGATCCGTCTTTTCCCCGTGCAAAGTCCACAAGTCCCTTAACTACTACCATTCCTTTCCGAAATAGCTACCTCAGCTAGCTTACTTCACTGCAAATGTCCCGCGTGATACCACAGATTGACCTTGGTGGTCTGTCCGTCGAGGACAAGAAGGAGAACGAGTTTGGTGCCCTGACTTCAGATGACTACCGCTACACCACCGTCTCTCGTAATGGTGTGCCATTACCAGACCCTATTGAAGACGAGCCTCCAACGTATGTCTACATCATCACATATCTTAATTACCTTATCCTCATCATTGTCGGTCACATCAAGGATTTTATCGGAATCAACTTCCAACCACACAAATATGCTGATTTGCTCGAGAAGGACGGCATGGCCCCATGGTATACAAAGTTTGAGTCGTTTTACATTCGTCGTATGAAACAAAAGATTGATGACTGCTTTGCTAGACCAACAGCAGGTGTTCCAGGTCGTCTCATCACATGTATTGATAGAGATGCCCATGATTACAACCGTTATTTCACATTCCCAGGAACAACTTCCCAATGTCTCAATTTGTCATCATACAACTATCTCGGCTTTGCACAGTCGGAAGGTGTCTGCACTGACTCTGCATTGGAGGCTGTTGACAAGTATGGTGTCGGTGTTGGCGGTCCCCGTAACGTCATTGGTACCACTGACTTACACACTGAGACTGAGCAAACCATTGCTCGTTTCCTTGGTGTTGATGACGCCATTCTGTTTTCCATGGGTTACGCTACAAATGCTTCTCTCTTTGCCTCCTTGCTCGACAAGAAGTCCCTTGTCATCTCGGATGAGTTGAACCATACATCTATCAGAACTGGTGTTAGACTCTCGGGTTGTTCCGTTAAGACTTTCCCACATAACAACATGCAAGCTTTGGAAAAGTTGCTTAGAGAACAGATCTCTCAAGGTCAGCCAAGATCACATCGCCCATGGAAGAAAATCATCATTGCTGTGGAGGGATTGTATTCTATGGAGGGTACCATGGCCAACTTGCCAAAGCTTTTGGAGTTGAAGAAGAAATACAAATTTTACTTGTTTGTCGATGAGGCTCACTCTGTCGGTGCTATTGGTCCAAGAGGTCGTGGTGTCTGTGACTACTTTGGTATCGATCCAAAGGAGATTGATATCCTCATGGGTACTTTGACGAAATCCTTCGGTGCCGCTGGTGGTTACGTCTCTGGTAAACAGGAAATCATTGACCGTTTGAGACTTGATATCAATGGTCAAAACTATGCTGAGGCTATCGGTGCCCCAGTCCTTGCACAAATCTTAACATCAATGAAAGTGATTATGGGCGAAGTGAATCCAGGTGAAGGTCGTGAGAGATTGGAAAGAATTGCATTCAACTCTCGTTACCTCAGATTGGGTCTTCAAAGACTCGGTTTCATTGTGTATGGTGTTGATGATTCTCCAGTTATCCCACTTTTGCTCTTTGCCCCAGGTAAAATGCCTGCATTCTCTAGAATGCTTTACAAGAGAAAGATTGCCGTTGTCGTTGTCGGTTACCCAGCCACACCTCTCACATCTTCAAGAGTTCGTCTTTGTATTTCCTCAGCTTTGACCAAGGAGGACATTGACTACTTGCTCCGTCATCTTAGTGAAGTTGGTGACAAACTTTTCCTCAAGTTCTCCTCTGGTATTGCCGGCGGTTCCCTTGATGGTAAGCCACCAAGATGGAACGTTGAGGACGTTATCAGAGAGACTCCAAAGGACTGTAAGGACTCCAAGTTCTTTGTTGCCACTGCTACTGATGAATTGACCAAGAAATAAGCAACAAAATGACTATATAACATGAACCACCCACATATTCTAATAATTTCAAAGACTTGAAATGCATGCCCACACCCATTTAATACCAAATAACTTATTGATCGATAACTGATTTAGACCATGTCTGTTGGGCTTATGGTAAGTACTAGAACTACCCTTATGTATTGCACTCTTAAAACTACACTAGGCTTTCAGATAATATGGGTATATAATTAAATTAGTTTGATGCGAAATAAAATCAACACTCAATAATTAGGTGGTGATCCTCTATGCTTATTGTCTAGATATGATGAATATGAGATGCTTGAGATTACTCGTATTGCTTCCAGAAGGCGCATCTCTTGGCCCAAAGATCATCAACCCAAGAGGTTACCTCCTCAGTCTTGACAGAAGATCTAGCACTCCAGAACTGGTCAAGTCTCTTCTCACCTTTAAACTTCTTCTCGTATTCGAAACACTGAACCAACATCTCAAATTTATCAATGTCCTTAACGTATCTAGCCTCTCTCGTTCTAATCTCCTCATAGTCCAACCAACACTCCATAATCTCTTCACCACGTTCCTGGTCATACTTCTTGACCAATTCTGCCAAGTACTCAATAGTGGCAAGCTCTCTTCTGTGCTTCTCATCCTTTGTGACAGGATCAAATGGTGTGATGTCTCCAACGAGTGACTCTGCAATGTCGTGCACAATAGCGATCTTCACACAACGAGAGGTATCAACAGTCTTATCCTTGATGAGCATAGCAGTGACACCCATTCTATACATGTGATCAGCGATAGATTCACAGTCATTAATGTCATGATCGACCCATCCCGTTCTCTTTTGTGTCTTCAAGAGTGATACGATTTGAAGGAACGTTAAAACATAGTTAGATGGCTGATCGGCCACTTGGGATGTGAGGAGCTCTTTGATATGTTCTGGGATAGCGGATTCCACTGTCCACAGCTTTTGCGTCGTCATATTGATCGATGGAGTTGTGTTTATTGTCTTAGCAGGGGAAGTTGCAATAGTGCGTTTCAGTAAGAAGGGAACAGAAGCAGACGCAGAAGAAAAAGCAGATGAGATGAATAAGCGATGAGGCAAAACAGTTCTTTTTCGCAGATGATGCATCCAAACCAGCAAATAAGATCAACAGAGGGGCAAGTGATTAATTCAGAAACAACTGGTCGGAGTAGATCGTAGACTAAATAAACAGTATGGCGGGTTTGTTTTTTCTTGTGGGAAAAAACTGGCAGTGTTTAGATTTGGCCCAATTGGGAAGGATTGGTATGGCCACTATATGGTCTAAGCGATGAGTACCACCACTAACTCACATTTTTGTTTGAATAAGAGATCAATTTGGAGGTTTAGTAGGTACTATTATGTGTCAGGCTAGTTAATGTTATCATCGTATGATGTTGGCTAGGTAGAGCCATTTTAAGAGCTATTGAGAATGACAATAACCCTCAACGAAGCTACAGCACTTGCATCAAAACATATGAATTGTACAGATTATGAAGTTCCCTTCAGAAACCATCCTTCTTTTACCCTATTTTCTTAAATGACATTAACAAATAAAAGAACTTTGATTCCCTTAAGCAACCAACTCAACAACACCACCAGCAGCTCTGATCTTCTCCTCAGCCAACTTGGAAACAAATCTGGCCTTGACGATGACTGGAACCTGTGGGAGACGACCCTTAGCAAGGACCTTACCGTAACCGGCAGCCAAAGTGTCAATGACTGGAGCAGCGGAGGAAGAAGCGGAAGAAAGGTAAGACTCTCTCTTCTCCTCTGGGACCAAAGTCCAAAGCTTGTCCAAGTTCAAAGTTGGTCTCCAGAAGTGCAACTGCTGCTTGTGGAAGTATCTCTGACCAACCTTACCGAAGTAACCTGGGTGGTACTTATCCAAGTTGGTTCTGTGGTGGTGCTGACCACCGGCCATACCTCTACCACCCGGGTGCTTTCTGTGCTTACCGACACGACCCTTACCGGCTGTAAAATTGTTAGTATAACATTCTTGTTGAGACTTGTTGAAATTTCAGCAAGTAAGTGATTGAGAGAGTCCTTGGAAAGGTGTGTTTGTTTAGTGATGACGGTGTTTAAACATAGGTAAAACTTTTGACAGCCTTGATGTTTGATATTGATAGCGAAGTAAAATAGTGTTGCCCCCTGCTTGAAGCAGTCTTGAATTTGTATAATGCAATCTGATATGCTTGTATGCTCTTTGATATCTTTGTGTGTTGTCTGTGTGCCGCCTGTGCTTGCAGTTGCACTATGGCTCTCTCGATATAAAACTGTGCGTGGGTATTTGGAACTGCTTTGGGAGCAGTTTGCGAACTCGTGGGGCCTCTCAATCGGCAAACTTGTATGCTGTGTTGTAATCACATACCGGAAACGTGACCTCTGTGCTTTCTGGTCTTGGTGAATCTGGTAGGCATCTTTAGATTTCTACTTGTGGTGATCAAACCTCTGTCTTCAAGTTGCGTGAGTGTGTGAAGAGTTGAACTTTCACTTTTTTTCACCGTGACCGCGCCCAACCACACACTGAGGCGCCACGACTCGCCCGCAGGCGCGCCAATACAAATTGCGGCTGTTCGCGAAAAGCGCGCAGAGGCAGTGTGGTGCCTACCAGGTATTTTGGCTAGCGCGAACACGTTTAGTGAGGCCGAATAGGGCTGTTTATGCTGCGCGAACCAGCAAATCCCAAGAGCAATGGTGTAAGGGTGTTCAGGGTAGGGCATCATGTGTCACGTGCATAACCCTAATCTCATACGCGTGCACACACAAACACCCTTGATTACGATAAAGTACTCTACTACATTGTGGGGTTGTTCAAGTTCAGCAAGTAGTTTTTTATTTTCTTTTGTTTGACAGAATGCCCTTCACCTCAATCGACACGTAGGGCCCACACTTCCTCGTACGTCTTTTTACCTTTAGTCTCAGGCAAGTAGGACTTGATGAACATCATGAATAATGCACACACTATGGCAAAGCCAAAATAGACGTAACCACCAACTAACCCATCAGCGATTGGGAACAAATACCCAATGAGGAAAGTAGTGATCCAGTTAACGCAGGTACCATAACTCTGAGCTGCACCTCTAGCCTCGTATTGTGTGACTTCAGGGATCAGTAAGAATGGAATTGGCCCGAGACCCATGGCAAATGCAGCAACATATGTAGCTGTGGCAAGGACTGTTGCAATGGAGATGTTGTTGATGATACCGATGGATATAAAGATTGAAGAGATTCCCATAGCGGAGACAGAGCCAATGAGACATGGCTTACGACCTAGCTTATCAACAAGAGGTGCTGCGAGGAAAGTGATGAGGGCATTACCGAATGAGATACCACAGTTGATGAGAACAGCATAATCTGGAAGAATCTTACGGATTGTACCAACGCCGTAAAAGACAATTGAGTTTATACCACACAGTTGTTGACCGGCAAGAACTGCAGTGACCACCAATAAAGACTTTTTGTATAATGGGTCGGAGATGTATCTTTGAATATTAACGACAGAAGTTGAGTCTGTCTGGGACTCTAGAAGCGATTCCGAAGACTCATCTCCATATGATCTTATCTCTTGGTCAACAAGAGAGAAATCACCTCTAAGCTTGTAGATAACCTCACGTGCGTGGACCAAATCACCATTGGCAGTCAACCACTTTGGAGATTCATCAATCAGGAAGTACACGGCAGCGGAATTGGCAGCTCCGAGGAGGGCACCCACGAATAATAAGTTTCTCCATTGAACGGAATTGGCCCAGCTAATTGCAAGTAGTTGTGTTGTTAAGATACCAATGTTTATAGCAACTTGGTTCATAGAACCAAGGAATCCCTTGAGTCCATGAGGGGAGATCTCATTGATAATTAAAGGTGTAACTACAATGGTGCAACCTGCAGCGATGCCACTCACAAATCTCCCCAATGCTAAAGCAACAACCGAGTTAGCAAACGTCTCAATCAAGGCACCGAGCACAAAGACAGCACCATTGAATAGGAGCGTTGTCTTTCTCCCGTATTGATCTGCTAAGCCACCAGCATACAAGGAGCTAAAGAGACCACCTATGGAGAAGACCGCTGTGACGAGACCAAGGTCCTGATCTCCCATCTCAATGCACTGCTTGAGTCCCAATTCACCGTATGTGGAGTTGGCATAGTTGATTCCAGGGAGCGGGACATCAGACTGACACGAAAGCACAGCTGAAGGCCCATTGAGCTCGGACATGTGATAGCCGTACTGGAGTGAGCCGAGACACGCCACGGCTGTAGATATGAGGAGATGACTTGTCCACTGTTTGGGAGCCATTTGTGGAGAGTAGTGTGATGAAGTTGGTAGGTTGTTGGTGTAGCTTGTGGAATTGAGTGTGTGACATGTGGGAAGACTTGTTGTTTATCTTCACGCACTCCGCACTCAGAAAAATCAACCCCCACACAATTGACACTTGACACTTGACACTTGACACTTGACACTTTACTCCACCACGGCTCTACAGCTCACAACTTCACAGCTCACGGAATGTCCGAGAAGAAGTTGATGGGTCCGTCGGGCCAGAACCATCGGTTCCACCTTGAGCCTGTGCCCCGCATCGCCATCACCATGGGAATGGCGTCCATCTTTGGCTTCATTCAGGGCGCACACACTGCATACGCCGAAACTGCATCACGATACCTTGTTGAAAACGGTCACAGGCTGCCAAAGACGAAAGGAGGATGGTACTGGTACCACAAGAGGAAGAATTGGGTCTGTTTGAAGAGTGCAGTGGACACTGGTGCCTCGAGAGCGGGAAAGTTTGGTTTCACCGCAGGTGTGTTCTTCGGTATGGAGGCCGCTATTGACAAATTGAGGGGGAAGACAGACGCCCTTAGCACTGTTATCACTACGGTGACTTGTGGGTGGCTTTATGCTAAGTGGTCAACTCTCCCCGCTTTGCAGACAAGAAGGTTGGTGAAGAATGGTCTGGTGTTCGGCATGCTCTTTGGTGTCTTCCAAGATTGCATGATTGCATTGAGAGGGGGCACAGTTTGGTATCTACCGTTCACGATGAGAACAGGAACAGGGAGCTCAGGCGTACTTTCTTCTTAGATTGCCATTTAGAATATTTATTGTCATTATTTATTGAGATGTCTCTCATTCTACATATGGGCCCAGCAAAGAATTCAATACACAGCTGTCCATATAAAACGGAGTGTTATGGTTGCGCACCGGCCACGAAACGAAACGAGGAAATGCACCAACCTTCAACCCTTCAAAATCATCATGTAGAAACCTCTCGCTTATACCCTCGTGGTATGTCATTTCATTGTACTGACAGAAAAGAGATTCTCGGTTGGGCTCATCGCCACCGCGCCCAGGAAATTCGCACCGAAGCAAAGCTCACCAAATCTCATCATCTCTTCCGGTCCTAGCAACCATATCAGACCCTTTACAATTTTGACACACGGGAGCCAATCCAAGCACAATGAAACTACTGTCCCATCAAATAGAATCAAACAACTCGGGTCGTGTAACACTGCGCCCGGAGGACAAGGAGGACCTCTTCACGCTCTACAACATCCTTCAAAAGGGAGACGAAATCAAGATCACAACCACACGTAATGTCAAGAAGGGCCAGGGAAAATCCGGTGCTAAAGGAGCGGCATCCGAGAAAGTCGTTGTGAGGCTGACACTTCGCCTTGAAGAAATTGAATTCGAACCTTCGGACGAGTCAATGAGACTCAGGGGTCGTACCATTGAGGCACTTGATGATGTGCCGCTTAACTCATGGCACTCTGCAGAGGTGACTTATAACTCGCCCTTTTCACTATACAAGGACGAATGGGACTCGAGATCCAAGGAGCTCATTCACAAGGCATGTGATGTGGACGCAAAGGCGGAGGTTGCCGCTGTGGTGTTGCAAGAAGGTGTTGCACATCTCTGTCTCATCACTGAGAACATGACTGTGTTGAAGGAGAAGGTTGAGAAGAGCATTCCAAAGAAGAGAAGAGGAGACTCCTCGGCATATGATAAGGCACTAGAGAAGTTCTTCAAGATGGTAGTGGAGAGCATTTTGAAATGCTTTGACCTCGAGAAGTTGAAAGCCATCATCTTGGCAAGTCCCGGATTCTATGCTAAGAACTTGTATGATGCTCTGTTTGACTATGCCTCGAGGAATGCAACCAAGGAGGTGTTTGCTAACAAGGCTAAGTTCTTGATTGCACACTCTTCAACGGGTTTCATCCAGGGTTTGGATGAAGTACTTAAATCTGACCAAGTACAGAAACAGTTGGCTGATACCAAGTTTGCTAAAGATGTGATGGCATTGGAGGAATTCTTCAAATCACTCAATGCTGATGATTCCAAAGCATGGTATGGTGATAAAGAAGTTGGTAAGGCGGTTGATATGGGTGCTGTGAGCAAGTTGCTTTTGACTGATACACTTTTTAGAGCCGATGATGTCAATATTAGAAAGAAATATGCCGACCTTGGCGATTCAGTCAGGGCTAACGGTGGTGAAGTCTTTGTCTTCTCCACAATGCATGAGTCGGGTGTTCAACTTGACCAAATCACCGGTGTTGCTGCTGTGCTGAAGTATCCTGTCTATGACTTGGATGAGAGCGATGAGGAGGAAAGTGATGATGAATGATTATCATTTTTCAAAGCATAATAAACGATACACTGTACACTGTATTAGTTTCCCATGGAAATAGGCATTTATAGGTCCCTTCGAAGTTCGCAAGATAATTCATCTATGCTACACTAGAGATACATACACACAAGAAATGATGGATATATTAGATCAACGTAATTAACGGACAGCAGCACCAACGAGGGACTCAACCTTGAAGGAATCACCTCTCTCGTTAGTGAGTTTAGCATCAGCCTTACCCTCCTCCTTGTAAACAACCTCAAGCGTGTCAAGGGTGGTAAAGCCTGGCTGGACAGCCTCCCAAATCTTCTTCTTTGGGTTAAGCTGCTTCTCTGGAACAGCATTGTAACCTTCAAAGAACACCTTCTCACCAGCTTTAGAGCCAGCTGGTGGGTTAACAAACTCAACCTTTTCCTCAGTGGAGGCACACAGCACCATTGCGGTGGACTTAACACCACGCATGTTGACTGGCTTCAAGTTCGCCACGACAACAACGTAACGCTCCTGCATAGCCTCCAATGGGAAGTGCTTGACAAGACCGGAACAGACGGTACGTGGACCCTCCTCATCACCACAATCAATGGTGGAAACATAGAGGGAGTCGGCATCTGGGTGCTTGATGGCCTTCTGGATGAAACCGACACGCAAGTCAATCATACCTGGGTTTGGTGGGACAACCTCAGCAGCTTTCTTAGCCTGTTCAGCAGCGGCCTTGGCCTTCTTCTCCTTCTTAGCCTTTTGAGCCTCCTCACGGAGCTTCTTCAAAGTCTCCTCATCTGGCTTACCCTTTGGCTTATCAGACTTGTCCTTTTTCTCCTTCTTGGACTCTGAGGCGGCAGCGGCAGCACCATCAGCCTTAGCACCCTTAGAGTCCTTAGCATCCTTCTTTGGCTTCTCCTTGATCTCTCTTGGGAGCTCAACGGTGAAGTCAATGACAAGCTTCTCATCGGCTGGAACATCAACAACGGTGTTCTGGACGAGGTCGGCCCATCTGAGAACGTGACGAGAGGCAGCGTACTCCTTAGTGGTGAGCTTCTTGAGAGACTCCAAGGCACGAGCAAAGACAGCAGCATCAACGGAGGATGGAGAGTTACCCAAAAGGTATGTGGTGCTCTTCAATGACTCGTTGAACTGAGGAAGAGACTCTGGGAATCTCTTGGAGAGTGTGAGCCACTGGGACTCGAGGGCCTGCTGCTCAGCAGAGAGACCGGTGGCAGCTGGTGCCTCAGCAGCCTGGGCGAGTGTGAGCTTCTGGAACTGAGCGGTAAGGTCAGACATGGCGATGTATGGTGAGATCAAAAGATAGTGACAGGGCCCCCTAGCAGCCCAATGGGTCCATTAGTATGGTGTTCGTCATGGGCTGAATTTTTCGAAGCGTTGGTGACACGCGCGCAAATGGCAGCTGAGAACAGCGATGAGATGCTGATTCCCGATCTTCTCTGTGTGCCGACTGTGATGTCTATCGCCGGGATTTGTCGGATCTATAACAAGAGTATGCAAGGAAACATGCTCGTCCTGTCTGGAGTGCCCTGGTATCTCGGAACTTTGTTCCTGGTGTCTTAGGCCCGGTACTGATCCGGCTCTGCCCCAGTACGCAGCCTCCGCGAGCTCTCCTACAGGGGCACGGCAGACGGCGGAAATTGGCTCGTAATGCTGCTGTATGAAAGCGTAAACAACCAGTGCTGGGTGGTCTCTCCATATGAAACGAGTGTGTAATCAGAGAGACACATTGCGATAACCAACAACCCGCATAGATCGGGTCCGGGACCGGATCTCACGCTTCCCCGCACTTCAGTAGACTACAGCTTCCACATTGGGAAGCGAGTCCTTTTGCGAGTCTCGGACCGCCAAAAAAACCTGGAGAAGACGGCCCAGCCATAACAGCTTGCAACGCAACCATTGCAGTCTCACCTTCGTCGAGGAATCCGTGACCATTGTGATCAGCACCTGTGACCTTTCTGCTCTGGCCCTCTTGCCGCCGCCAGAATCAACGATCCCCTTACGTCTACGTCTCTGGCCAATCGCCCCTTCGCAATGTCAGCAACACAGGACATCGCCAGCCAGAAGCGCACACGCTACACCGCCCGTAAGAAGACCACACGAGCTTGTAATCATTGCCACAAGGCACACATGACATGTGACGAGAGCAGGCCGTGTAAGCGCTGCTTCCAGCGCGGTCTTCAGGACACCTGTGTTGATGCCCCTCGTAAGAAGAAGAAATACCTGCTGGACGTGTCAGAAGACATGGCCAAAGCCCCCGGGTCAGAGGCTATGTCTCGCAGTGGAACAAACACATCTGCCAGTCCTCCAACAGCTCCCGTTACCACCCCAGGTGGACCCGCAGCGTTGCCCTCCTTGCCTTCCTTGATGGATCAAATCAAGTCAGATTCGTCTGTACCGACTCAACAGTTGCCCATGATTAACGAGCTTTATCCGCCACAGCTATCCTTTAGCAGGAGCACGTCAATGACACAGCCCTCACAGAACCAGCAGAAGCACTATGTACCTGCGGTAGGACCGAACCAGCAACAGCAAAGGCAGCATACTCGTCATTCCAAGTTCATGTCCAATGCCGCCGACTCGGAGTACTCCATCCTTTCAGACATCATCCGCCAGGACGACATTGATCTCGGGATCCACAGGCATTCACAGGCTCAGAGTGAATCTCAGTCACCTCATTTCCATGATAATGGACATCATCGTAAGGATTCGTCCGTAATGTCTTCTGGATCCACCCCAAACTCGCAGTCTCTCCAACACGACATCTACTCCACATACAGCAAAGGGGACAAGACGATCAACCAATATATGCTTGGATTTGTACAAGACAAAATGGTTACTCTCCCAGAAGCCCTCAAATCCATCGAAGGCGAGCGCCAATTCTCTACAGATCCTTTCCCTGATCCATCACTCCCCGTGCTCTCCTTTTCCATAGCCATCTCCGAGTCATCAGACTCACCATCTCAGACCACAACAGCATCCCTTTCACATTGGGGACTCCGCTTCAAGGAGGCTGAAGAGATCTATGCAAAAGTTTCTCGTCCATTCTCTTACACTCCAGGATTTCATGCATTGATCGCCTACCTCAAGACCCGATTTGCACGCACAGAACTAATTCAAATGGCAAAGGCGATCTCATCTTATCGTCCATCGTTCATTGCTTGTACAAATACACTTAAGGAAGACGACTTGATCTTTATGGAACAGTGTTTCCAGCGTACACTTCTCGAATATGACAAGTTCATCTCGTTGAGCGGTACGCCAACAATTGTCTGGAGACGTACTGGACAGATTGCATATGTCTCTGAGGAGTTCTGTATCTTGACTGGGTGGACAAAGGAGCAGCTTTTGAATAAGATCACATTTATCGTGGAACTCATGGATGATTCAAGCGTGTTGGAGTACTTCAATTTGTTCTCTGCTATTGCTTACGGTGACTTTAGAGGTGCTACAATGGCTGGATGTACCTTGCTGACGCCGAATGATACAAGAGTCAAAACCACTTGTATTTGGACATTGAAGAGGGACGTGTTCGGTATTCCAATGATGATGATTGGCAACTTCTTGCCAATATTATGATAGTGTATCGTCTTGTTTCAAGATTCTTGAGAGCTAACAATACATGACCGCCATGTCAACAGCTGCTCAGTCAGCTCCGGCTACGATCAATCTCTTGTCAATGTAGAAATTGTGTATTCTACATTGGAGACAACTCAAATCATCACCGTGAGATTGAAAGATTTATAAGAGAACATCCAAGATCAACCAAGAATAAAATCAAAAGACAAAAGAAAAAAGATAAAACAGCCCAATACAAGGAGAGTAAAACGTGAATGATTCAGTCAAATGCACATGGATCAAAAGACATGGGCCACTAGGGGGTATCACTGGGCCAAGATAGACTTAACAAACTCGACATAATCAACGTTACCATCCTTGGTAACATTAACACCCTTCAAAAGCTCATCCACCTCGGAATCGGACAACTTCTCACCGATAGATGTCAAGATGTATCTCAACTCACCAACACCAATATATCCCGTACCTTCCTTATCAAACACCTGGAAACCCTTGATGTAGTCTTCTGGTTCACCCAATGGTTTGAAGCCATCAGGTCTGTTAATAATCTTGACATATGTGTCAAAGTCCAAATCACCACTGATCTGTGACTGAAGGTCTTCAATCTCGGCAAGCGTTGGGTTCTGGCCAACGGCACGGAGCAAGTCGCCAAGAGCGTCTGGAGAGACTTTGCCGGTTCCCTTCTTGTCGAAGAGGGAGAAGGCATCCTTGTAGGTCTTAGTGTTGGAGGACTGATGATATAGATGTTAGTGTCTAACTTTTAAGCCGAAGCGCACGTCAAATGTGAAGTGGCGGTGCTGTCACGATCTCATCGGGATATCGGGGTAGTTCTCTAAAGAATCAATTTGAAACACATATTCCTGTGCATTTTTCCGAGAATGATCGAGGCAGCCTTGTTGAAGGGAATCGAAAGAGTGGATACTCACCATTATGTAGCGGATTTGGAGCTGGTTGAATAAGTACGAAACACGTAAAAGACAATATTGGTTTCGTTTCAGAAATGTGGATGTTTTCGTTCATTCGCGCTTTGTTTACATTTCGGAAGCGGGGCCTGGACTCTTTTGGCGTATTTGCCGAATAAGGTAATACTCCGGATTAGGTAAGTAACATCCAGACACCGCATTATTCTGACCAACTAAGGCTCAATAGTCATCTCATCTCATCGGGGGTCTTGAAAGCTTATCGTCAACTCTCATTTGATAGCAGGCTTTTCGAAATGTCTCAGCAGATTCCGAGGGCCCAGAAATTGGCAACTGCTAAAACTGAGCTGCCACCATGTGCCCTGAGGTACCACCCTACGGATCCTTCGTTGATTTTCTTAGGAACATACAAACTCGAGGAAAGTGATAAGTCCCGACATGGCTCCATTGACATTTACAAGTATTTAGATGACACACTAACACTAGTGTCCTCTCATCCTACATCATCTGCCATCCTTGATTTGAAATTTTGTCCATTCGATCCAACGCTGATCTATACAGGTCATTCAACTGGAGACCTCCGAGCATGGCGCTACACCAATTCAGACTCTACACTTACCCCACTCCATTCACAAGTCCTTTTCGAGGGCGACGATGTTCTCGTAACATCCATCATACCTTCACAAATCCACCGTAATCGCCTCCTCGTTACCACTACAGACGGATATGCCTCGCTTGTTGACTTGACTCCCACGGGCTTCTCTGATCCAATCTTCTTTGAGACACCACACGATTTACAATGCTGGACCGGTGCATTCGGAAACTTTGCTGAGCTTTCAGATGTTGTCTTTACAGGTGGTGATGATGGATGTCTTACTGCTCATGATACTAGAACACCAAGTGATATGCCTATTTTCCAATCAAAGAGGATCCATGAGGCTGGTGTAGTTGCCATTCAAACTGCTCAACCTGGTAATGCTTTAGGCATGGGTGATTGGTTTGTTGATAAACCATACACATTATGGACTGGTGCTTATGATGATTGTTTACGTACGTTGGATTTGAGGGTTGTTCCAGGTATGGGGTTGATACAGGGGATGGTACCTAGGGTAAAACAGAAACAAAAGCTTGGTGGTGGTGTATGGAGATTTAGTCCAAGTGTTAAGCAGGGTGATAACAGATTGTTGACTTGTTGTATGTACGATGGTGCTAGAATCGTGGGCGCTAATGAAGACGATGAGCCTGTGGTGGAAAGGTATTTCAAAGAAGATCATGAAAGTATGGTTTATGGCTGTGATTGGAGTCCAGAGGGTAATAAAGTTGCAACCTGCAGTTTCTACGACGGTGTTGTACATGTTTGGTCACCAGAAGTGACTATATGATTAATGATGCGTCATGGACTCTTATAGATTATGCATGGTGGTATTCAAATAAATCGTGAGTAGGAATCAAAATCATAAAGGAGGTCACTCCGTATCATATGTTGATTGGCTTCTGTAGCAGATGACCCATTCTTTCAATCTTTGTTCTCAAATAGCCATCAACTTCCTTGGACTTGATACCTTCTTCACCTCCATTCTTCCATGCTAGTGGCACCATTGGGACTCTCTCCACGACTTTTACAAGACGGTCTTTACCTTCAACAGCGACAATCTTATCTGGGTTATTCGTCAAGAGCTTTATATCTGTAAGTCCAAGATCGAGTAAGATAGCAGTTGCAAGCGAGAAAGAACGGGCATCTGCCGGGTGTCTCAAGAGCAAATTTGCCTGAACGGTATCAGCACCGAGATCCTGTAAGTTGTAAGCCTTAAGTTTCTCACCTAAACCGATACCACGGCCCTCCTGTCTCAGATAAACGACACAACCTCTTCCTTCTTTCCCCATCAATCTACCAGCTTCATCGAACTGTTCACCACAATCACAACGGGCACTCCATGCAGTCTCACCGGTATAACACTCGGAATGGATTCTAACAAGAGTAGCCTCATCTTCTTTACTCAACTGATACAAGATATTTCCCTCGCTATCAAATTTGATCTCCTCACCGGAGACCTCATCTCTATCAGCGACTGTTCTTCCTGGCCGTAATCTTCCAACGTAAGCACCTCTAGTCATACGATCACTTTGAGTTTCTCCTTCACGTCTCTTGAATAACGTCTTGCTTCTGATGCTCTCACCAAACACAATAGCGAGATGCTCTTTGTTATCCACGTTATTTGAGTACAGATGAAGGAAAATTTCCTGGCCTGTCGTGGTTGGGATACGGGCACGGGCCATGCATTGCACAACTGGAAGTTGTGATGGGAGAGTGGCTCGTTGCTTGGAGGATAGTTCGGTCTCGTGCACGGGCACACCTAGCGGTGTCGATGGGATGGAACTCGATGGAGATACTGCTGGGGAAACGATCGAAAGATCTTCAAATAACGATGCTTTAGGGGCCGTTGGCTGCGGTTGGGCAACTGAATGTTGGTGCTGGCAGTCGTTGTCGGAGCACATTGTGGAGTGAGTAAGGTGGGGGCTGGGGGACGTGTGATATGGGAGAAGCCCTGTGTATGCTTTGTGGGCTCTTAGTTTTGATGGTTCAAGCGTAAATATGATATCCTATGGTGTATAAAAGATATCTGAATACTTTAAAAGAAGTGACACAGTATTTACTCGTAGTTTACAGGGGCAAAGAGGTGTCGGACGGATGTGTTAACGTCGAAAAGTGTGGATAGTTTCGATGTCGGAGAGCGCGAATGTTTCCTGATTCGGTCGGGTGTGGAGGTCGCAGTAGCAGTTCTGTGGACGATAGTCTTTTTGGATAGTGTGTTTGGAAAAGCAGAGCCAGAGTAGTTTCCTTGTGTTGGTTTCGTTGTCAGAGGAGAAGTATTCATGCGAAAGTTTTTCTTGGTTTTGTCCGCCACTGTCGGAGCCCCCCCGTCGCTGTGAGAAGTGTGGCATTCGTTAGTAATGATCGTGTCTCATGCTTACTAACAACTAAAAACCCACACTCGCAGCTGCAACGACAGTCGGAGGCACAGAACAAAAAAAACTGTACTGAGATGACAGTCAGCAGCCAGTAACGTATACGTAATCGTGTTAGCTCTATGATGACAATTTTCCAGAGTGCGTAAGGGAGAGACAACCTCCCAGTGCCCATCGCCATCTCCGACTTGACTCGGCTCGGCTCGGCCTCTGACCGGGGAAGCAATTATGCAGCTCACCACCGCCCTCGAATGTCACAACTCACATCTGACACATTCGAGCGCCACTCTCGCTTGTCAAACTGTCGATTGATAGTACATTATCTACGACACATCCCGCTGACAACGATATGAACACAATGGTCACACTCACAAGACCTCAAATCCTCATGGGCTCCGGCCTTATTGTCGCCGGAGCCATCTTTGGCTCACGCAATTTCTGGTGGACCCCAAAAACCATGCTTGACCCACCAGAGACCACCAAGCAGGGAAACAGAATCTTCCTTCCCGTGAGAAATGCAGAAGAATTGGATAGCTACTTGCTGATCAAGAGACCAGTCCTACTTAACTTTACTGTTAGGGGCGATCCTTACTGCAACAAGGTCACAGGTGCTCTCCAGAGAATCGTTGCTTATGAAACGGACAAGAAGATCAACATGGTTGACATTGAATCCGATTACCCAGAAACGAGAGATTTGATTCCAAGGTTCGGTGTCAGAAACATCCCTACGGTGGTTGCTGTGAGAAAGACTTTCCCAGTCGACTCGTATGTTGATCAGGGGCTCATTGAGAACCCAGACGGTGAGGTAAACTGGGAGAAGCTTAAGGCATTCGTGGAGAAAAATGCCGACCCAGAGGATAGCTGAAGACAGAAGATAGCTGAAGGTATCAATTGATCCGGCACATGTACATATAACATTGATCCATGCATAAGCATAAGTACTTTTTCTGGATGATTGGTAGAGTGATACGTGTTATGTCAGCCTATTCCAGTTTCACGTTGGTCACTTGCAGATTGATTGAATGTCGAAGATCGAACTTACTTAGATTCATTTGATTGAATAATATATGTGACTTGTTACCAAACTCGAGCGTTGGAATCTATCAAAACGACTGACATCCTTGCAAACGTGGTTCTCGTGCTGCTAATGGGTCTCAAGCGGGCCTAAACTTAAGTTGGTGGAGGGTATCACGTGTACTATCACGTGACTATACCGCGAAAACGGACACCTTCCCCCAGCCTCCTGATAGCTTAAGACGGAACAGGGACAGAGACCGACAGCTCCCTTCGGGTCCCAAAGAAGAGCAGACGTACCCAACAGCCCAAAATGTCCTCCCAGGGTCTTCTTGAGAACTCCGAGCTCT
This sequence comes from Petasospora fabianii, assembly GCA_022641835.1. Lineage (NCBI taxonomy): Eukaryota > Fungi > Ascomycota > Saccharomycetes > Phaffomycetales > Wickerhamomycetaceae > Petasospora > Petasospora fabianii. Next base: position 503,229 of record CP048716.1, on the reverse strand, counting down.
TCACCACCTACGAGACCGACTATGAGGTTGCTTACGGCGAGGCCCAGCAAAAGCTTCAACAAATTAGAGACCTCGATGGCGGTAAGTGTCACCCCCGTTTAACGTCGATTATCCATTCAAGTACTGACAACTACATCCAGAACAGCGCCGAGAAGCCATGAAGGCAGTTGAGAGGGCCACTGATGAATGTATTGAGATTGTAAGTATTCCCGTTTTTCCTCCTGCGCTCCTTGGACCCCGCCCACATACACCACTAGCGTGGTGACTGCGCCCCACGTCTATGAATAATGACAATGTGACCAATACTAACTCATCGATCAGCTTGACCAGCTTGCCATTGAAGTGCAAAACATTCAGTCTGGTGCCAGATCGGCATACAATGCTAAGATCAGATCCTACCGATCTGATGTTGACAAGGCCAAGAAAGAACTCAAAAAGCTTATGGACGATGAGGACAGAAGACAGCTTATTGGGTCTTCTAACTATAACAAGGACTCACAAAGATCACAGCTTCTTCAGTCCAACTCGGCTCTTGAGAGAACTTCTGAGAGACTTAGGGAGAGCTCCAGAGTCGCCAATGAAACGGAACAAATTGGCTCTAACATCATGTTGGATTTAAGATCCCAGAGAGAGCAATTGCAGAACTCTAGACAAACTTTGTTTGAGGCTGATGGATATGTTGATAGATCCATCCAGACGTTGAAGTCTATGACTAGAAGAGCTGCTGCTAACAAGATAATATCATATGCCATCATTGCTGTTCTCATCATCTTGATATTGTTGGTGTTGGCTAGTAAGTTCTGGTGAGCCCTTGCCCCCATATTCTGTTTTTATATCTACCCCTTTTAATGACCCTTTTGTATGTGCTTATCTACTCGACCTGAAGAAGGGCGAGATGTAGCTTTCTATTGTCTAGTATTTTATCTCTGGATAAGATTGCGTCTGTATGTGTGTATGTCACTATAGCAACGCGTAATTCCCTTCGCGCACAAAATGTAAACAAAGGGGACCGGTAGCCTAAACACGACAAACTCGAACACCATGACTTTGCAAGTCACACAAGATTGATCAATCAGGGTCGGTATTCTGCCTAAGTCTAACACTTCTGATCATTCAGATTCAAGGGAGACTCACAGGATCTGGCTTTCTGGACATTTTGATACGCATTACCACATCACTCCTCATATCGCCATCTTCCCCTGGCAATAGTGAAACACATCTCCTACACATTTTGAGGCGCAACCATGTCCACGTCAAACTCGAACTCGTCTCGCCTCCCTGTACCCAGTCTACGATACACCCATGATTCACCACCGGTAAAGACGAGGAAGGCCCTCGAAGAAGTCACAGGAACAGTAAATCAATCACCAACCTTCTCTAAAACTCTCAACACCAGTGCCAACAGCAATCCCATCTCGGCGAAAAAGATACAATCGATGCCAAACTCACTGCCTCATACACAAAATACGGGAATTCCAGCTCCAAGGATGCTGGAATTACCCAAACAGAGACGTCCAAAGGCCATGGTGACATCTGCAAGTTTACAATCAAGTACAGCTCGTCAAAGTCTTCGTGCTTTCTCCGATGCCAACTCGAAAGTCCCATCCTCGTCCAAATTAGCAGTACATTCGAGAACTGGTGTCAGGTCCACAAGTCTTGGAATGCAAGATCCTGAAGTGCTGAAAAGACAGTTCAAGAATCAAGAAAATCTGATGAAAATGATCAGTGTCCAGCGAGAACGAGTAGATCACACGGAAAAGCTCATCGCCGAGTCGAAAAAGAAGTCTGACGAACTAGAAAAGAGACGTTATGATATCCAAAGATCAATAAGTACTTTCAAAACGAAGATCAGTGATGCGGAAGTGAGTCTCATCAACGTGGATCATAAATTAGAGATGGCAAAGCATGCTGCGGTAAAGGAAAGACATCATGAGGAACAGATGTTGACTTTGAAGCTCAAAGAGGACCAAAATGCCATGTTGAGGGAATTGGACGAATTCAAAGCGATGATGGATCAGGAACTTGAAAAAGCCCGGATGTACCATGATGATGAGTCTAATAAGGAAATTGAGGCTCTGCAATCGAAACTCAATGTTGTTTCGAAAGATATTGGTGCTCTCAGAAGGGCCAACGATAAAGAATATGGTGCTGAGAAGGACAAGTTGGAGAAAGAGCTGAATGATCTCATTTACGAAGAGGAAAAGAAAGGTGAAGCTTCGACCAAGAAGTACGAAACAACTGCCCAAGAATTGAGTGACTTGACAGAGTCTTTTGAAAAAACCAAGATGGATGTTGTGACACTTGAATCACTTAATGAGACTTTGAGAGACCAAATCAAGCACAAGGAAGAAATAGTCTCCACTTCCAAGTCCATGACGGCTGACTTGATTTCTCAAATTGAGCAACTCAAGAAGGATAATGAACTGATCGATGGCGAGGTTGATCAAGCCACTGAAGATGCTGCAGCTGTTGACCAAAAGTATCAGATGTCTGTCACCAAGATGCACAAAGAGAAGCTGTTCAGACAGCGCATTGAAAACTCCATCGATGACATGGTTGGTAAACTAAGAGTTTATGCTCGTGTTCTACCCACGGATGCTAGTGTCTTGAATATCTCAGCAGTCGAGGAGGACCCAGGAGTCGCTGTGCTCTCTCATGGTGACGAGACATACTTTTTCAATAAAGTGTTCAGTCCGCAGCTTTCCAACCATGAAATCTCATCGGAAAGCTGCTCACTTGTTGAGAATGCCCTTAATGGATGTAACGTTTCCATTATCATGTCTGGTTCTGAAGATGACACCTTGACGCCAGTGTTGTTAAGGCAGTGTCTTGCCGCGTTAAGAGAACGTGAGGAACGTTACATCAGTAAAAGCTGGGCCTTTGAGTATGGTATCCAAATCACTTGTATTACGCCGAATGGGGTCTCCGATGCTATGACAAGTGAATCGTCCGAGATCAAGCTCGAAAACAGATCTGTCAATTCAACTGCATCATCAACATCGCCTGACAACATACCGAAGTTTCAGACCGAGGAGAATTCATCAACGCTTATCAAGATCACCATCACGGCCAAGTCCCCACACAAGTCATTCACATCATCCATTTATATCCTTAATCTTACTCGTATCGAATCTTTTGATCTGATCCACAACACAACAACTAAAGTATCCCAAAATAAGTTCTCCACAACGGAGTTTGAGCACTCGATGTATCAGCTCGTACATTCCCTTTACTCAAACACTAAAGTGGTTACACTTGTCAACATTGATGATGCCGAGTCCGATGAGAACAAAAAATGGCTTGAGCTCACCAAGTTTGTGAGTTCTGTGAACTCGGTGCCAGTGAAGAGAGTCTACTCCAAGATCACTTCGATTTGATACACGCCTAATGTTACGAATATTACCTTCATGCGAATCATTATATTGGTAGTACATAATACCCTCTTCTTTGGATACACTTGAACAATAGAACCAGTCTTAAAGTCAGTGTGTGAGGATATCACGAATGAGAAGGTTTAACTCCTCCTTCGTACCAACATTAACATCCTCAGCACCAGCCGATCCACTACCTTCCTGTTTGACCTCTTCTTTCTTCTTAGCCAGCGGTGAGCTTGGATTCATCGAGCTACGACGCTCCAAATTCTTTGGTCCAACGGCAGAAGCAGTGGATCCAGGGGCATTTTGAGGTAATACCAAATCATCAATCGATGTCTTTGGCTCGATGTACTCATCATCATGCAAGCTGACAGAGTTGAGTCTGTATATCGGACCACTTGGTTCCACCAAGTAGGGATGAATGTTAAATGTATCTATCATGTCTTCATTCGTTAGTGTAACCTTTGGTTGTTTCTTTGAGGATTCTGCTTCAGATTCAGCCTCGGTGAACTTTCTCTTGCGGTACCTCACGGTGTCAATGGCACTTTCGATGATGTTTTTCAAATACATCTCCAAACCATGATACATCATGTCACCTACACTCTTGTCAAGTGCTCCAGTAATACCGTGCTCTCTAGCGATACCTGTCATACGTGACTTGAGTTGATCTGGCTCGGGGAGGGCATAGGTCTCAATACTGAGTGGAGTATTCAGAGCATGACTGATATCCTGAGTCCATTCAATACTGTTTGCCTGTGCCAATTTCTCCTTATCAGTGACGACGGGTATTTTCGGCAGTAATTGCTGTCTTGTGAATGTAATGGAGGAGTTATTCATCTTCTGCTTTCCAGACTCCCTCGTGATCATCTTAATTCTGTGTCTCTCTCTGATTGGTAAATTCATAATGTCTTTCTTCAATTTCTCATATTCTGTACTCTGTTTGACACCTCTCTTGACTTGTTTCTTCGATGTAGCACCAAATGAATACTTTCCAGAAGCAGCACCGGGGCCATCTCTAAGGGCATTGGCCAGGTTTGCAAGCAAGAGCTGATTATGCATTCGTACCATCTTGGAATCAGTGAGCATGGAGGACAGTGTTGTAGTCAGTTCAGCACGTGAGAGTCGACCGACGAGAAACATGGATACAGTAGTTTGATATTTGTCCCAGTTTGTACCGAGTTTCTTTTGAAGTTCTGAAGCGAGGTTCTCAACCTCTATACGTTTAGGCCCGGCCTTGGCCTTATCGATGGACTGTTGTGACAGTGTCGGTGTCGCTGTTGGTGTCGGTTTCGTGGAAGCTTCTGATGTCATTTTTGTGTGAGATTCGTTAAAGTTAATTGAAAATGTCCAATGAGTTCTGTGGTGCTATTGTGAAGCGGAATTTGAACTTTAGCGATGGTATCAGGATGACACTGTTGACACAACGAAATAATGGGGGGAAACAAAGCACAGCGCGTTATCGAGGCACAGCGGGGCGTTTGAGGACCAACAAAATAGCTAAAGACGGTCTTATCCAACGTGCAAGCCGATAAATATCACAAGATGACACAATTAAGACCGATATTAAAGGTTTTGGCGATGACTTTGTAACTCTCTCACCGCTTCTCTGCAGCTTTCGACGTGAGCTTTTTACCGCGAATTTCGTCAATGGAAAAAAGCGGGCAGGGCCACATAACCCACACCCGGACATCAATGCTTCTTATCTAGTTTCTACAATCTCATTATTATGCTGTTAAAACTGGGTGATTATTCATCATTAAAGCGTCTCCTTGATCAATCTGTCGATTGTGTCGTCATTTGCGTTCGTTTGTTCGTCGTTGAAAGCTGCAGCGTACTTGGAGTTCTCTTTGAATCCTTCAAAAGTATTCCCCGGATTAAACGACCCCATACTCACTGGTCTCGAACGAGGCCCTCTGGATTTAGAAGTGTAAGTGTTGGTCTTGAGTGGACTGAGTCGATCCAAGCGACTAAACTTGTCAGCTTTACTATTTTCAATTTCCAAATTCCTGATCTTGAGCTCGGCCTGACGAAGACGTTCCTCATCTTCCTTGGCCTTCATCTCAAGTAGATAAATCTTTTCTTTCAAATCAAACTCGGACTTCTTGTGCTGTTCACGCTCTCTATCCAATTTCTCCTCCATGTATTTGATCTTGCGTCTCAGAGTGATCTCAAAGCTAGAAGAACTTTGTAAAGTCGACTTGAGATCACTCAAGGTGAAGTCGTCCTCTTGCAATTTAACATCTTTCTCCTTGATCTGATCTCTCAAAATGGCGTTCTCATCCCTCAATAACAATACCTCTTTCTCCAAGGCCCTGACCTCACTTGATGGTTCTTTTGCCTTTATAGAGAGCTCATATTTGGTCTTCAATTCTTTATACTTGCCAACAAACCTGTAATACGAATCATAAAGTTTCTTACTGTTCTTCAACTCCATTATTAGTTCCTCTCTGACCTTCTTGTACTTGGCCTCCATCTCCTTACCGCGGTGGGAGCTCATCGACGACTCCTCAGAGGCTCTCTCATCTTTCAATGCAGATATGTGTGCAGTAATCTTCTCCAAATCTAAAGCGTTCTCATCTAATTGTCTCAATATCTCATTCTGATCCATTGAAGGTGAGTAATCATCCAGAACTTTACTCCTTCTGAACATCGATCCAGATGACGGAATCGCTGATACGGGAGCAGCCAGTGGTGGAACATCATCAAAAAGAGATGGTGCTGCTGACCTTTTCGGTTGCTTCATCGTTGATCTTGGACGGTAATGCTGTTGATATGAGCTCTTGACGGGATCAGATATCGTCCGTTGTTCTGGTTCCAATGGAGATTCCGTCAGACCCAATTTCTTTCGCCAATCAGTCCGTGGAATAGGTGGAGAAGAGGAATCGATCGCAAGATGTTTGTTTCTCTCTGTGTTTTTCTCCGCCGTCATGAGGTTCTTCGTGCCTGAGGAAAGGATATCGTCTTTACCAACGTAGGGACTTGGGAAACGGCCCGGGTATGCCTGTGGGAGATGGGTGTGTGGAGCTGTGGCATATTCATCGAGGTATGAAGCCGAGCGTGAGCGACGCAAACTGTGTGAAGAACGTTGTGAATGTGGGGTATAATCGTCATGGTCAAAGTCAACAATGAGCTCCTTGTCTCGGTAAAAATCACGATCTCTGCTACGACTGCGTGGTTTGGTTGTTGACACTTCTGGATCAAGCAAGTTCGGTGACCGTGATCGAAGTTTATGGTCGAAATTGTGGTCCCTCCATGACACGTTCTTCCTGCTGAGCTCTGTATCATCCTTAGAAATGTAACGTGGTCTATTTCTGGGCTGTTGTTTTTGTTGTCTCTTATAGTGGAAAGTGTCTTGGGTGTCCTCGTCCAATGCTGCACCTTTTCGAGACGGTTGGTGGTTTTGGTCCTGTGTTTTCATCGCATTATACTTTGACATGGGTGTCTGACGATTGAATAAAGAGTTCCATGCCCATCTGGCCAGACCTGGGGTCGGCGGCGGTTGGTCCATATTGCTTCTCCACATACTCTGTGTCTGCGATGCTCTCTTTTCCTTCCCCCCTTTATCAGACGGAATGGAGGCCGTGCGCGGTGTTGTGGTGAATTGTTTCTTTTCTTGGTGACAGGAATGGCTGTCAACTGATGTGAGATAATGAAAAGGGCGCCCGTGGATGCGTCTCTAGGATTAAGTGACGTTAAAGATGGAATGTTTACGTCCCCTTATTGTGGCCCGGATAAACTCACGCGCTGGAGTTCCGAGGGCGCGTCAATGAGTGTGAGTGTCACGTGCACGTGCACGGAAAAGTTTCTACTGTGGAGAAATACCCTCGGAACTTGTTGTCGAGACTTCTCTTAATACAAGACAATATCTCTCTCCGAAATAGAACTAGAGAAGGGGTAAAGATGATATATAGATTTATCTCTCTATAATGCGAACAATACAACCTTTCTTTTTCCTTTCTCTCTTCTTTCCTTCCTCTGCCCTCTCACCATTCCCTCAGACGATGTAGCGATGCGATTGGCAAATTCCCCATGCAGCGCCCCTTCTCTTCTGACACATACGATCACTTGTTGTAGACAGCAGCAGTGAGCGGGGTTCCCATCGTAACTGAGTGGCACATCAATCAGGCGTGCCGTTCTCAATGTTTATGTTGGAGCAATGTCGTCCCAAGGTCAGAGCTGTTCCAGTTAGAATACTGTTGACATCTTCCAGATCGGGAGACCCCTTCCCTAGAGTGTCTATGCCTAGTCTTAGATCCTTGCGCCTATTGGATCCGACGCCAGCGGGTGTGAGCCTCATAAATGCAAACCGCTCTCACAACCTTCGAGCCTGTTATGATTCAAACTATGGTCTCATAAACTGGCATCGAAGGTATTAACACGAGTTGTCTACATCATCATTGCTAAACAAATACCGACAGCTACTAAAACACACAAGCCAAACGCATCCCTGCCGCTCTCTCCAAGTAACACTAACAAAGAGCTGGGCATCAGGTGTTTGTGGGGGTGGCTTTTTCGGGAAAGTTGGCGGAGGCACAACTAGTGTGTAGTGTGTACGCGTCTAGCAGATACGACACATAGTGACGCGCCAGACTTGAACACAAATATGTGCGCCAATCTGTGCCAATTCGCCCCAAATGAAGTAAAGCACCGCTCAGATCAGGCGGAGAGTGGCGCACAAGTGCAGAGAATTGCGCAAATTTGAAGGTACAATTTCCGTTTTCGGACGCGCCAGAATGGCGAAAGGGCCCCTTCCAAAGCAACAAGATAGCGAGAAACGTAGTGCACAGCGCCAAAATCCACCGTCGGCGGTCTCTTGAGGTCATATTTGACCTTCGAAGCAGAACCACACTGGTTTAACCCATTGGCATATACACATCTCTCGATCCGGTGATCATCCGCCCTGAAGATTTGCGTAGGATATTGCTTCAAGGAGCCAGTGCCAATGTCCAAAAATGAAAAAACCGTTGGCGCACGGGGTGCAGGGGAATGCGTCGCGCTGCATCAGTTCTCTCTTGTTTACAAACACAATATGACCTTCTTTATAGTCTAGCAAAGCTTCTGGTTAAGCCTGAACTGTTTAGATCATTTATTTCGCTGCTGTTATCACCTATTCTAACTTTAGGCGGGTAAAAAGCGTCCCCATGCCACCAATTGCTGACCCTGGACCACCCCCTGGGCGGCAACGCGCTCACGCTTCAAACAGACGCTCGGTGCCATAGCAACATGCAGCACAGGCTCAAACCTCAGACAGTACAGCAGAAGGTTCGTTGCAACTTGCAACTTGGAAGGGGTGCCACAACAAACAAGGCGGTGTTGTGTCCATTCCTTTCCATTCTCATTTTCATTTTCCCCCATATATAGACTCGTGTTCTCCCCTGCTACACGATCTAACATCCTCTTTGGTCTTGTTTCTCTCCCTCGTCCAGCATTTAGCTCGCTCCCACATTCACAACACCAACATCCATCCCTCGCTGCTGCACTCCTTCACATTCCTTTCAGGTCGCATCGTCTCCGCTCACTCACTCACTCATTCATTCACCGCCTTTTGGCATCTCAGATCGACCGACACATTCATTTCAGCTAGCATTGTCATTTAGAAACGGCAGCCATTTCAACATAAACATCAACACATTAAGACATTTTCGATAGACGATCACACAACATCATTCCACCACTTCACACATACTCAGCAATGTCTCTCGGACTCAAAGTCACTGCCACACAAAAGCCATACCCTTTCGAGCTCTCTACGAGCGAATTAACGGCCCACACCAAGACTCTCTCTGAATATAACGACGAACTATCCGTGTCCCTCTACCGCACAGCATCAAAGTACAAACCAGATCTCTCTTTAATCAAACAACAACCAGAGGTGAAGCCAGAGCTTCGTAAGACACTACTCGAGTTTCTACTCAAGATCTCCATAAGGACTAAAGTCACTTATGGCATCTACTACCAGGCTGTTCGTCTCTTTGACAGATACTGCTCCAAGAGAGTCGTGCTTCGTGAACAGCTCCAACTTGTTCTGGCAACATGCTTGTGGCTTTCCGCAAAGACATATGGAGGATGCAACCACATTATCAACAACACAAACGTGCCACCGGGTGGTCGTTTCCATGGACCGACACCGAGGGCAAGAATCCCTCGTCTTGGTGAGCTCGTCACTTTCTGCAGTGGTGGTTCCCGTACTGGAACTTATGATGAAGGTATGTTTGTCCAGATGGAGCGTCACATTCTCGACACTTTGAACTGGGATATCTCTGAGCCTCAATTAAGTAACTGGCTCAACAATTTCTATGAGAGCAATTTAATTCAGTTTGAGATGAACAACGAACATGGCTTCTTCGATGACAAGATTGAGTATATCAACATTAAGCGCTTCCTTTCTGAGATCTCCTTGCTTGAGCACAAACTCATTGAACTCCATCCAGCAGAGCTCAGCACTGTCATCTTCAAGACCATGTCTGAGTTCTACCCAAATGCAAAATTCCAATCTGAGCTCCAGATCCCAGAAACATTGCCACAGTCCAAGTTGCAATACTACCAGCTCCTGCTATGTGATACTATCTCAAATCTCTCCGGTTTCTACTTGGACTACTACACATCTCTCCCAGGTGTCAAGACTTTCTACCAGCGTATGCTCAAGGCCCTTCTCAAGCTTGACGCTGACCAGGCTGGCCCATTCAAGTCTACACAATTCACTACCCCACTTCCATCACCAATGAAGTCTCTTGCCACACCACCTTCTTCCAGAAGAGGCTCTCCAGTGGGTACATCGATCACCACTGGCTTCATGTCAGGTGTCGTGCAACCACAGGCACCAGCCCTTAAAACTGGTGGTCAAACACCTCCAATGACTCCTACCGAGTGATTCTGCTCGCAGTTGAACTGTCGTAAAGCATGCCTAACTTAAACATTTGCATCGTTCTGACGATTGTTACTCCTCTCATGACCCCTGCTGATACTTATCTCCATCACATAACATTGAACACACATCTACACTGCGCTCACTTTCAGTTCTCTCATACACAGGTACTACATTCCTTTATTTCACCCGTGTGTCCTATTTTGTTTGGTTTTCCTGACTTTCAGTCTCTTTTGTTTTAGTTCTTTGCTATATTTGTTATTATTGTTGTTGTTATTGTTGTTGTCCCCATTTTCGGTTCTATGTTCCCGTCGCAGTTGTAAATGTCCAGCTGTTTTCAAGCTGTTCTTTTGCGTGTTTAGTGTTTCCTTATTTTCAATGACAGGTATAATTGAGGTAATTTTCACGACGCAAGTAGCTTTGCGTATACTCTATTTGAGGTACTAGGGCTGGGGTTCCTATTGTCTATGCGTGGACCCCGGGGGAATGCGGATGATAAAGCCATCGATTGAAGAGCTTATAACAAATCGAAAAGGGCACTCACTATGTTAAGCACATGGTATAATCTGCACTCTACTTCACCATAGCAATGCAAACGGCACGAAATGAGGCTTTTCTCCCGTTCCCTTAAGAGGAAACAAGAGTTCTGTTAAGAGACGCGTCGACAAGGAGAGTGCGCTTACCGAAAAAAAAAATGGACCCGTTTGTTTATCTCCATTTCCCTCATCGACTTGAGAATGGTTATCAGACACTGTCCTTCTCAGACTCCCACTTGGTCAAATTACCCAGACTATTTATTCTCCCCAAAGCAGATGACATTGTCTAATAGAGTCCGTCTGCATCTGGCCCGGTGGGACCAGAAGCTGTCCCATCTGCGCCTTTATAAGCTACTCAGGGCTCAACCACGTCTGCTCGTGCTCACGACCCTTTGTTGCCTTATTGTGGTCTTCTTCGCCTCGCTTCCGGGTAGTTACATCGATGCTGCCACGTCTCATATCAATCAGCTTGGTGTCAACACCACGGCACTCGAAGGATTCAGTGGTTACGATGCTCTGCACGACTTCTTTGATGGAGAGAGCGCCGTCGTGCCAGAGGCTTCAAAGTTCGTCTTCATCAACAACAAGTACCCAACACCAAAGGTGTACTCCGAGATATTGAAAGAGAAGACGCCCGAGGAGTTCGTGGCGATGCCGATGGATCAGAGATGTCAGATGTACTTCGAGAAGCTCTATCAGACGGATCCAGATTGGACGATCCACGACCTTGAAAGCGGATACCCTTACAACGGATACATATTTGACACGAAGGACAGGTTCTTCGAGGACAGACTCAACGATTTCAAGAAAGAGCTGGAAAAGGAGGGCATCACCGATGAAGAAACGATTAATAAGCTCGTCGAGGAGCGGAATATGAAGTACCAGTGGGAAAACACATATGCTAAGGCCAGACAGGAGTCCTACAACTCCGAGACTGCCATGTCGAACTGGGCTACACATCTCAGAGTTTTCTCGCAATGCTATCTCGAGGAGACCATGAACAGTGAGCAGCAAGCCCGTGTAAACAGCTTTGACGAGAAGTTGACATGCCAGGAACACGAGAAGAGACTGTTTAAGTTCCTCACAATGCGTCTCCCAAAATACGTGAGATGGAACTCGGAGGAGTTGCATGAGTTACCAAAGATACAGAACTACATTGATAATGTCACATATACCACTGAACCAACTGCCCAGCCAGGTTTGTGCTTCATGAGAGAGCTGAAAAATGCGTACAATGGTAAGGGTATTGCCATTACTGCAGCTGACAAACACGTTGGCGAGTTATCCAGTTTGATTCTGGTTCTCAGAGCCATCAACAACACTTTACCAATTCAGATCATCCACAGAGGTGATTTGAGTGAAGAGTCTCAGAAGGCGTTGACGCTTGTCTCGAGATCTACCTCTTTGCACTTGGAGAGAATCCCAAGTTTCCAGAAATACATCCAAACGTACTTCCAGGACGTTAGAGACTTGGATATTGAAACAATCTTCCCACCACAAGAAATCTGGTATGTTGATATCTCTGATGCCGTCAGTCCCGATGACAAGAGATTTATCACCTACGGTAACAAGCTCTTGACCTTGCTGTTTGCCTCCTTTGAGGACACAGTTGTCATCGACACAGACACAGTTCCATTCGTCGACATTACAAAATACATTCTTGAATCCTCGGTATACAAAGATCTCGGTGCCTTCTTCTTCAAAGACCGTATGTTGTACGACCGCATGACGGGCCCAGAGATGACATATTTCTATAAGCTGCTTCCGACACGTCTCGATTCTGCCTTCTTTGATATTCCAGAGCTGACCAATCACACCCTCAACAACCGTTTCTTCGGTGAGAAGTACAAACACGTCCAAGAGTCTGGTATGGTTGCCATCAACAAGAAGCGTCACATCAGATCCACGCTCTTCATCAACATCCTTCAGATGTGGCACGCTACTACAACGCGTGTTCATGGTGATAAAGAGCTCTTTTGGCTCGGGTTCTCCATCGCAGGCGACGAGGACTACTACATGAACAAATACGGTGTTGGTGCCGTTGGTTCGCTCAATCCGAATAGCAACAGGCTGCTTGGTGATGAGACTGACGAGCGTCGTTCCAAGTTGAGATCACATATGTTATGTACGACTCATCCGGCACACTTGTCCGGTTTGGATGACCATACGTTATTGTGGATGAACAGTGGTTTCATCACGTGTAAGAGGGAAAATGAGGCCGAGAATGATATCAAGATGGATCTCTACAAGAACATCTTTGCCTCGGCTGAGAAGTTAAAGGAGACATACGTTGGTCCATTGAAGATTGAGGCTGTTTTAGTACCGCCTCCACAGGAGCGTGTCATCAATAATGACTTGGGTGAACCATCCTCGGGTTGGGATGTGATGTTTGGTTGTGGTGGTTACTTGTACTGCGCTTACGATAGAATTGGTGGTAGTGATGATCCCTTCTATATGGGCACACTCGTGGAGTATGATGACAAACAAATTGTATTATACGATTATCTCGGTGAGATTTGGGTTTACTATGACAAGGTTATCAGAGATTGATTTAAGGGCCCGATTTCTCCTTATATCGCATTTGTGTCTTTTACATGTCATATATTCTCATCAACTTAATGCTAAAGTCATGTTCATTAATGTTCATGCTCGATACCCGGTCAGCTTGTAGCGACGTGGTCTTCACATGATGGCACAGTCCGTTATTCCCAATCCATACATGGCCTTCTCCACGTCCTTCTTCACCCTATTCCAGTCCGTTCTCTTTGTGACAAATTCATAGATCTCCTCTTGCTTGAATATTCCGTTAAACTTACTCAGGTCACCAATCAGCTTACCCAGCTCCTTGGAGTCCTCACTAGAGATCAAGTACAGCTGACCAATCTCTTTCAAGCCAGCAAACAGCGGCGTAATGTTCTTCTGCTTGAGGGTATTCACAATGAAGTCGTAGTACAAATTCAAATCACTGATCAATATGATAGCACCATTTGTGGAGATCTGTCTCTTCTTGATGTTTTTGACAATAATCTGGAAGAAACGCTCACCAATCTCCTGTTGAAAAACATCAATGACACCCTTCTCGGTGGATCCATTGAGCAAGTTGATGTGGTTAGACAAGATTTCGACAACCTTAATAGCACACTTGGTGGATCCGAACACAACTTCATCAAGTCTGTTAGACTTTGGGTTGAAGTCATTAGGTAGTTGAAGTGTGTTGTAGATGAACTCAACTTCGTCCATCAACTTGTCTATACCAACGTTTAAGCCAGATGCGACGAATCCATCGAGTGTTGCCTCGAAGTGTTTCTTCGACTGGTTAGCATTGTTCAAGAACTCATTACGGTCAATCACCTTCTTCTTGACAAGCTCATTCTCATAAAAGATCTCAAGCATTTGGTAGATAAGGTCACCGATGTTGATAAGTTCTGTGAATTTAACAAGTGGTTCCACAGTGTTGAGATTCTCAATGGTCTCTAGTGACTTGAACTCTGTTGGATCATATTTGTTCAAAATTTCAATGGCGTTCTCAAATCCTGGTTTCACATGATGCTGCTCGAGGATGGTGACGAGCTTGATGAAAATCAGCTCGGTCTGGTCATTGATCTTCTTCTTATCGAGGATGGAGTTGTCAATAGATCCAAAGAGTCCCACTGCCTCAACTTTGACCTTCGCCTGCTCAATGATATCTGTACAGAGCTCAAAGTTGATAAAGTTTTTCAGGTTCTTCAAGTTCTTATTGATGAGCTCAAAGTTAAGCTTGAAGTTAATTTCATTGGTGTTGTTATTCGACTTGGCAAAGATCTTGGTGAAACTCGTCAAAAGTTCAAATTTGTTGGTCTTAACCTCATCAGTGGAGTATTCACTCAAAATAGATTTATAGAGATGATCCTTCTCCAATTTTTCTTGTTCTTCGTACTCTTTCTGGAAATGATCGATCTCCTGGACCGCCTTGGTCTCAAAGTTGGCCACAGTCTCATTCAAGTATTTGACCACTAGTGGCTCCATGTAGAGGTTGATGAACGTTACAACCATTGTCTTGTAGTTCTCTCCAGCGTTCTCGGAATCAACGAGCCCCGGTACAAACACCATTAAGATTTGGTAGTAGAGCTGTGGGATGATCTCGATGTTCTTCTCGCATTCCTTAGTGAAGTAGAGTATGATCTGAAGCTCGAGAATGTTCTCGATGTACATTAACATGACTGGTAATTGTTGGCCAAAACACTGATCGATGATCTTTGATTTTTCATTGAAGAACTCGATCATGTCTTTGATCACGTTCTCAAGTGACTGTTCGTCGAGATTGTTTGCAACGTCGAGTATGGTGTCGGGAAAGAAGTTGAGTGGAAATTTATTCTCGTATCTGAAGAAGTCCACAACCAATTCTTCCTGCTCGAGGATGTTAAGTGTCTCCACAAGTAAAGAAACAACTGAGTATTCTTCTCTGTGGAAATTGACATCCAAATCATCGAACTTAGCCTTCGTGAATACTTTTAGTAACGCTTGGATCTTATCTGTCCTCAGTAGACACAGTTCCTCATCTGCATCATCCATCTTGATAAACTTCTGCAGATTCACCAAGATCCTCGCCTTGTCCTGTTCTGCCATCATCTTACCTCCAAAGAATGAATCAAAATCATCAAACTCGGAGATGTCATCGATCGCCTCTAATCTATCAACGTATGGGGCAAAGATAGCGATGAGCATACCACATGTCTGTTTCGGATCAGCAGTCTTCCTCACGGCAAACGCCGACAAGGCGTCGTGTTCTCGAAGTAGGTCCTCATCGATGAAACTTGGGTCATGGATAATCAGCGCCCGTTTGAGTCGTTGTGCAAAGTAATTAGTATCTGTGACCTTAAGCGCCGTGGAGATCGCTTTATCTGATTCGGTGAAGTGGAGACGATCTCGCATGCTCAACGAGGAGCCAATGCGTTGCAAAACCTCAGCTGATTCCAATAGAGACATTGCTTAGGCCCCTCAGATGATTTTAAAAGCTTATCGGAATGCACTGTCCCTTGAAAAGAAGCGGTAAAGCGTTGTGATAAGCACAGAAAAGGGGGGGGGGTCTAATAAGTTGTGGAGAATGCGGTTTGTTTTTGTTTAAAGATGATGACACCCGAACACCACTCTGTCGCGACTTGACTTTTCGGGAAAAGACACTTTGCCCCAGGTAAACATTAGCTATAATCAACTATCTTTCTGTATCTTTCTTGGTACATTTTCGTCATCTTTACACGTTTAGTTCATTTAAACGCACAATGAAGCCCTTCCCAACAAATCATGAGGAGCTTATCCACGACGTGGCCTATGATTTTTACGGAAAGCAGCTCGCCACATGCTCCTCCGATCAACACATCAAGGTGTTTGACCTCGATGCCACAACCAACGAATGGGTCCTCAATGACTCCTGGAAGGCCCATGATTCCTCTGTGGTAAAGCTCACGTGGGCTTCTCCAGAATTCGGAAAGATCCTGGCCTCTGTGTCGTATGACAAGACCGTGAGGATCTGGGAAGAGGATCTTGACGAGCCTCATGGAAGTGGTCGTCGTTGGAAGAGATTGGCAGTTCTTAACGATGCCAGAGGTCCATTGTATGACGTTTCCTTTGCCCCACCACACCTTGGTCTCAGACTTGCAGCCATCGGAAGTGATGGTCTCTTGAGAGTCTATGATGCTCTTGAACCAGCCGATCTTAGATCGTGGACCATGATCTCGGAAATCTCTGTGCTCAACTCTCCACCTGCTGCACACTTACAATCCGACTTTGCCCTCTCCTGGTGTCCTTCCAGATTCTCGCCTGAAAAAATCGTGGTTTGTGCACTTGACCAAGGATTTATATACAATAGAGACCCTGCTTCCGGTAAACTCGCCCTTGCAGCTACACTCCCTGATCATTCTGGACTCATCAGATCAGTTTCATGGGCTCCATCAATGGGAAGATACTATCAATTGGTTGCTACTGGCTGCAAAGATGGGAAAGTGCGCATCTTTAAACTTACAGAGAGAATCTCACATAAAGCAAGACATCATTATGACGGGAGCATACAAGGCTCAGGTGTATCTGTCAATGCTTCAATCGACGATGGTGAGAGTCTCATGAGTGTGGACCAAACAACACCGAATGTTGATATTCAAGTCGAGCTTGTGGGTCAGTATGATGATCACCATGGAGAAGTGTGGTCTGTGTCATGGAACTTAACGGGTACTATCCTTAGTAGTTCCGGAGATGATGGTAAGGTTAGACTTTGGAAGGCTTCCTACAATAATGAATTCCAGTGCCTGTCGGTGATAAGTGCTGAGCAAAAGGCTTGAAACCGGATGATTGGCGGGGAAATTTGTACAGTAATGCATAATCTTTTTTTCATGCCTATATGAAGTAGTTGTATCAATATTAATGTGTATCTCATCACCCAGCACATACAGTAATTGTGATGGTGGAACTGGTATCAGTAGTAGTATACATAGTAGAGGTGCATGAATGGATATCCAAAGTGGCCGTCAAGCGCCAACCGTCATTCTCAAATCTCATCAAGATGAGACAAGACAGATCTAACGTCACTAGAGTATTGGTTATCGGATAGGGCATCCTGCAACGATTGCGAAATGATAGCCTCCCAATCAGAGTTGAGGACACTGAACAACTGCAAGAAGGAGATCAAGAAGATGGAGATGCACAAACCGATCCAAAGACCCAATAGACCCAAGTCGAGTCCAAATGCCAACCAGAATCCAAGTGGGATGGCAATTAGGTAGTATGAAATCAATGAGCACAATGCTGCAATCTTCTGACGGCCCTGACCTCTCAAGATACCACCAGTAACAGCGGCAAGACACTCGGAGATTTGGTATAGTGCTGTGAGTGGGACGATCTTTGAAGCTAAGGTGATGACTTCTGCATCAGCGGTGAACATTTCAACAATGTTGAACTTGAATGTATCCAGGATGAGGCCGTTTAAGCAACCAATAATTAAGGAGAGGATGACACTGGCGTTAGCTGCGATTATGACAGACTTCTTAGAGGCACCACCGATATAATTAGCAACTCTGGTGGATGCTGCAATACTGACAGCGAATGGAACCTGGTAACACAAGACGGAGATGGTTGTAAGAACACTCTGAGTGGCAAGGGTCGCAGTACCAAATCTTGCAGCACTGAGTGTAAAGATTTCAAAAGCGAGCCACTCGGAAAGGACCGAGATACAACCGTTCATTGACAAGTTGAGCATACGACCCCAGTTTCTGAATACATCTTTTGAGAATCCGCACCAGCACTGGTATCCATCAACATAGACGGTGTAAAGGGTAAGGAAAGTTGCCATAAGGTAGTTTGTGCAGACAATAGCGATTGGTGCACCAATGAAACCCATCTTTGGTCCACGCCAGACGAGGTAGTAATTAAGGAACGCATTAAATGGTGCAGCAACAAGGATAACGTATGTTGATGCATGGAAGATGTTCTGGGCCTGAAGGAAACGCTTCAGAGTTTCAAAGATGATAAAAGCTGGAAGACCAATGGCAAGGATAGCGAGGTATGTAGATGCCATCTGGATTAGTCTTGGGTCATCAACGAGAAGTGTCAGGATTGGAGCTGAAGCAAAGACCCAGACAAGGACAACCACGACGCAGAGACATGCGAGGAAAATAGTGCATCTAAGGAAATGAAGACCGACAGTTCTATAATCACGGCGGCCATATGCCTGGGCACAGAGTGTATCGAGGGAAGTGGATGTTCCCTGGAAGAGACAGTAACCGGTAATATTAGCTGTCATACCTGCGAGGGAGACAGCTGCCAGTTCAGTTTTACCGATTCTTCCAACGGAGAAGACAGATGCAACATTGAGGGAGTACTGAAGAAGGAAAGTTATGACAAGTGGGACGGAGTACTTACCGACAACCTTAAGCTCATTCTTGAGAGTAGTCTCAGTTTCTGGAAGATGACCGGTGGAGATGACGTGTTTGATAGTGTTATGGGATCTCATACGCTTGAGATTTGCAAGGGATCCTCTTCTAGAGTTTCCATAAGAGGAGATAAGGTCCGGGTTGCCGCTGAGGGTGAAGGAGGTGACGTTTGTTGGGTCTCTGAGGGACTGAAGGAGTGGTGTGTGCTGGTCCACGTACTGGTCAATGTGATCGCTGTCCTCATCATCTGATTCAATAGCACTGCGTTCCAAAGGTCTGAAGAAGTCCAGGATTGAGCCGCCGTCGCCCATGGAGCCCAGGGAGCCGCGTCTCTGGCCCCCGGTCATCATGTGCTGGGTAAGAGTCTCCATTGCTGGGACGTCCGAGTAAGGGGCCGGGCCCGTAGTGATTGGCTGCTCAGACATGGCTATGGCGGAATCTGATATGTTTCTCTTCCTGTTTGAAACCCCCGTTTGAAACCTTGAACAAGACAGCTGCCCACCAGAGAAAGTGGAATCAGATGCTGGAATTCTTTGTCAATTTGTTGCCTTTGTTTGTTTACCTTTAGGCTCGCGCCAAATTCCGCGGATCTCCAGGCTGAGTCGAAATTTAGAACAGATAAGGAACGAGGGACGAGGGGACGGGACACTTATTACCCTCAGGCAGCCAATGGTTGCCAATTATTTCCCAGTGACATCATTGCAGGTTTAGTCAGATAACAAACCCCATCCCTGTTATCTCTTCTCCACCCTCCTCCCACCTGCCAATTCTACTGCTACCATAGACAAACGTACACACACACGTCATTCAGATCCCTGCTTATATAATCCATGCTTTACTTACAATACCACCATTTTAAGTTTAAAGCGACACCTCCTCAGTTTCGAAGCCACACATGAGACAGCGACGCTTCACCACTGGTAACCCGTCTTCATTCGTTCCACCAGCAACGGCATTCGAAAACTCGTGCTTGTGATCGTCGTACTTGCCCTCCCGGAGTCTTCTATTATACTCCTCGGCTCTTGTCTTCTTTCTCATCTCCTTCATCTTCATCTCAAATTTCTTATCACGACGCTTGACTTTACCTTCTTCTCTCTTTTGCCACTCCTTGTCTAGTCCTTCGGGACCACCCCACTTCTTGAAGGCAAACTCTTCCACTTGATATCGTAAAAACAATTGCATCCTATTAAATGTGCTGTGTGGGTTAGGCTTGAACATTCGACACAAGAGAGATGTATCCTCCAGCTCTGGATCTGTCAAGAAATAATCCTCTTTGCACTCCGTCTTTGTCAATAGTGAGTACTTGTCTGGATTGTTCTTTGTACATCTGCGACAAACACGACACTTGAATGTCTCCCAAAACTTTTGATCAATCTCAAAAGTTCCACATTCAAAGCACTTAATGGCGTTCTCCATATCCATTGGTGGCGGTAGATCTCGCACAACACGTTGTTCTTCTCTCCACTCATCAAATGTCTTTTCTTGACCATTTGTACCCTGTGGTTCATCCCCAATGAAACCACCTTTCGAATCCTTCATCTTTGAGAGATCATATTCGATATACTGACTCGTAATCACTGATGGATTATATCTCTTCTTTTGACCTTCCGCTGAAGATGATCCACCACTAAGAGCTGGATTTGCACTCTCCGAAGCATTTCTGAAGTTCTGTTGTTTTTCTTTAAGCTTGGCTAATGCCTTTTGTCTGTTAGCCTCAATCTTTCTCCTCTGTTCCTCCGTCAGTTGCTTTATGGCATTAACGTTAATTGCACCAGCTCCTGTGCCACTAGTATGCTTCTCAATCCTATTGACAGTGGATCCACTCACAACTCCTCGAGCCTTGAGTCTCTCAAGTGCCTTCTGTCTGTTTGCCTCCTTTTTGCCAAAATGTGTTAGTGATCTGATAGATTACGGTGGCGAGCCCAACGATAAGCCGCAACTTATGTTATGAAGAAGTCTGAGAAAGAGCAGTAAACTTACAATCTTGGCCTTCTGCTCCTCAGTTAGTGCCATCTGGTCTTGGTTCCAGCAACAACGGTTCTTCTTAGGAAAGAAGTAGTGTGGAAAGTTCAAATCTAAAGAACTTCATCGCTTCGAATCCCGGACTACTTTTCTTTCTCGGAAAATTCCGATCTGTCGATAAACATCCAGACACCACATACGTAAAGACATTTATGATCTACTTTAAGAGTATTTTATGATTGATGCAATCTATTCAGTACTCCGATAATGTCCTTCTATAATAGCAATCGCAACAACTGTAAGCGTCATTAGACCACTAGCACCTCCTTAATTGGTCAACGCTGGGTCAATCAGCTCGAAATTTATAGCCGTTTGATAAAACTCATCATCTCCTTCAACTTCATTGTCATACACAGAGGCATACTCATTACCGGCCAGATACGTCTGTATCCCCACCTCGTCTGTTTCTTCAACTGAGAGAGGAGCATATGATTGTACTTGCATTGACGCGGTTTCAAGATTGAAAGGAATGTCATAATGTTTGAATCTGAGGGTTTCCTGTGTCAATGTACTTAGCTGATCGTTAGACAATTCTGCTATCTCCTCTTGAGTCAACTTCCGCACAAAGAGCTCTTCTTCATTTGGAGTTGAGCTGAATATACTATAGTTGGTGCTGCATTCCGGGCTAAGTCCGCTCATTGGAGATTCGATAGAAAGTGGAGCGTATCCTGACTCAAGCTCTGGGTTTTCTCCTAGCCAGCCACTTATGAGTTTGTTCAGACTTGCATCAGTACACAGGTCAAAGTAGTCTGTCGCACAAAGATGACGCGTCATGGACTCAAACTCTGTCTTGAAAACTGGAACAATAATCTTATCATCCTTGTTGTGTTTTCTTCTATTTGCTTGCTGGCTCTTACCTGTGGCTTTTCTCTCATTAATATGACACTTGGCATGTCTGAAGTATGCCTTGAAGCCATGTCCCGTCTTTGTGCTGTATGGTATCTCCTCCAAGCAAGGCTCACCATTGATATCTTCATATGGACAAATCGTCACGAGATTGATGTTCTGGCTATTGACTTTATCAATAGCAAAAACCAAATGAGGTTGTTTGAAGACACCATTACGGTAAACTCCATGACAATTGAGCATATGGTTCACGTATCCAGACCCAAGAGTGTTATAAAACTCATGGAGTGGGGAACGACGGTTGAGATACTTAGTTTTGCCATCTATTGTGATCTTGGCTGTCTCTTTACACTCAGGGTCTTCCTTGGCAACTTTGAAAGGGTCACAAATTGGACAGAGAATATATGTGTTCCTCTTATAATTCTTTAAAGTCACATGCTTTGATGCATTCTTCTCTCTAGTGGAATATGTACAGTTAGAACGGAGAAAGATAACCTCAGGATCGTGCACGTAACCTTCCGAGTGAAGATGTGTGAACTCCACGCCAGAAGGTACCAGATCAGGATACTTTGTGTTGAGCTCATTGGTAAAATTCTCGTAACTTTGAAGTTTATGACGAGGCTTGGTGTGCCAACTGACTCTAAACATGCTCACATCTTGCACTTTGCCAAGGGTATCTTGAATGGCCCTTGTCTGAGTCGTGTGGCCCTCATAATTCTTCAGTTGCATCATTCGCTATCGTTCTCTTTTTTTAAAGAGTCCTTCTATAAAACCTAGGCATTGTGCAAAGGCAATCACCTAATGAAGGGCACCAAATCAACTTATAGTCGAGAGATCTGGGACAGAAATCTTCAGCCTGAAGGAATACTAGTCTTACGTTTTCTGGCCGGCATAACAGATTAGCAGTACTTCTGTAATGTAATGATCTGGAGCTACATATAGTTTGGAAGCCAAATCAAGGAACAAAGAAAGGGCTCTTAGCAGCTCAATCGCCAAGGACCGGCTGCAAGGTTCCCAATCAGAACGTCCTTTGTTTAGAGAGTCTCCGATAAAGTTTGACGCACCCCAGATTTTCGCGATCTCGTTGTCGATGAGAACATAGAAAGGCTCTCTCTAGACAGAAAAAATGAGCACTAAGCCTACCCTGGCAATAATAGGCAGTATTCCTTCAGTAATTGGGATCTATACTGTACAAATATGAACTTCAAAACGAAACCAAAGTACAAAGCAGCTTTATCAACTGTCATGGGCCTCAAACTCGTCACTCGAGAATGGATCCTCTTCTTCGCCCTCCTCCTGGTCCGTGAATCTATCCATAGCACTTCTGATCTGAGTCAGCAACTGCTTGTCATCCTCACCGTCAGAACCATCATTATCACTGGCCGCTCCTGTAGAGATTCTAGACAGTGTCGAAGTTCTCGATAAGGCAGCACTGGATGGCTTGGACTTCAAGTTGAGAGTGTATGCTATGCTCTCGTCGTCGTCCAACTCTAAAATCTCTGCTGTCAATGTAGCCAAAGACTTGGAAGAGCGACGTCTCTCTAGACGACCTGGGACTGGTGAATTTGCAAACTTAGGGAAGTAAGAGTCTGGCTCATCCTCATTAAATGCTGGGGTCTTGACATCGGATCTTGATTTCATAGTCAAACCTGTGTCCTGAATCAACTTAGCGACAAGACCTGTCCAGCCACACTGATGGGATGCACCAAGACCACGACCTGTATCACCATCAAAGTACTCGTAGAATGGGATGTAATTCTCAAAGTGCTCATCAACAGAAGCCTGAGCATCATCACCATTACATGGACGCTCGCCAGTAGTTTCGTCCTGAGTGAAGATCTTGATCAAACGGTGCTGAAGGAACTCGGCAACCTGTGCCAAGTTCATCATGTTACCTGACCCGGTTGGACACTCAACCTTAAAACCAGCACCGTAGTAAAGGAAGAATCTTTGGAGCGACTCAACAATCAAGAAGTTGGTTGGGAACCAGATTGGACCTCTCCAATTCGAGTTACCACCAAACAAACCAGAGTCTGACTCACCAGAGACATATGTAATGGAGTAGTCCTGTCCATTGACAAACCAAGAGTATGGGTGTTTCTCATGATACTTGGACAAAGATCTAATTCCGTAGTCGGATAAGAACTCCGTTTCATCGAGCATTCTCTTCAAGATGGCCTTCAATCTGTCCTCGTTGACCAAAGCAAGAAGCAATCTCTCACCAACACCCTTCTTACCCATACTAGCAATGTTTCTAGTGGCGACAGAGCTTCTTTTTTCAATGAACCAATTCAATCTTTTCTTGAATCCTGGGAATCTTTCCAATAGCTGTGGCTCCAAGGTCAATGAGGCATACAATGGGATCAAACCAACAAGAGATCTCACTGGCAACTGTTGTCTGCTGCTACCTTCATCCCAAGCAATAGCATCATAGTAGAACTCATCGTCCTCGTTCCACAATGACTCCTCAACCTTTTCCAGACCATTTGCATTGACACCTGGGGACGTGAATGTCATGGCATCAGCAATCAACAAGAAGTGTTCAAAGAACTTTGAGGCAATATCCTCGTAGACCGGTCTCTTCTTAGCCAACTCCAATGCAATGTTCAACATCTGTAGGCAGAAGAAGGCCATCCAGCCTGTGGAGTCAGCCTGCTCTAGTCTTCCTCCAGTTGGCAATGGCTCAGATCTGTTGAAGATACCAATGTTATCCAAACCCAAGAAGCCACCTTCGAAGACGTTGTTACCATCATAATCCTTTCTGTTGACCCACCAGGTGAAGTTCAACAGCAACTTTTGGAACACTCTCTCCAAGAACATATCGTCGGTACGACCATACATCTTTCTCTCAAGCTTGTACACTCTGAAAGTGGCCCATGCATGCACCGGTGGGTTAACATCACTAAAGTTCCATTCATAAGCTGGGATTTGACCATTTGGATGCATGTACCACTCTCTAGTCAAGAGGTCAAGCTGTTTCTTTGCAAAATCTGGATCGATCAATGCAATAGGGATACAGTGGAAAGCAGTGTCCCAAGAGGCAAAGAAGTTGTACTCAAACTTATCGGGGAGAGAGAGGACATCATCAATGTACATATGCTTCCATTCTTTGTTTCTTCCATTCGCTCTGTTTTGTGGGGGCTTAGGTGTTTGTGGATCACCTTTATACCAGTCTTCTTGGATGAAATGGTAAAATTGTTTGGTCCAAAGCATACCGGCGAATGCCTGACGTTGGATCTGACGAAGCTCTTCAGAGATTGGGAATGGCGTGATACGCCAGTAGAAGCGATCAGCCTCCTGTTCACGTCTGTGGAAGACCTGGTCAAAGCTTTCTTCGTCAATTGTGTACTGGTTAGTGGCCTTGGTGAACTTGTATCTTACTGTGACGTAGTCACCTGGTGGAACACCACCATCCTCATCGAATGAGAACCAGGCACAAGCCTTGGTACCAGTGGAGTCTGGGTTAACAACGTCGTTCTTCTCATTGACAACATAATCGTGGAAGGCATCCTTGGTGTACTTTACTGTGTTTTCCTGGTCATATAACTTCTTTCTGTTGGTCTCATTCTCGGTGAACAACAATTGCGGTTCAACATCTGGATGGTTCTCAGTGAGACCTGGAGATGGCGCAAAAATAATTGAGCGCGGGTCACCAAACTTCTTGTGTGACATCTTGATTGTACTGGAATCTTGCTGTTTTAACTCTGGCTTGTAGTCATCGTGACCCCAGGCCCAGGTGTTTCTATAAACCACCTGTGGGAGCAAGTGAAGTGGTGCAGGCTTATCGCCCCTGTTATAAGCAGTGACTCTGAAACATAGCTCCTCATCGTCTTCCTTGGCCATCTCAAACACAACATCAAAATATGCATTATCATCAAAGACACCAGTGTCTGCCAATTCATATTCTCTCTCTTCTCTCGATCTCTCAGCGTTCGTCTTTACCAAGTCCTCGTATGGGAACCTTGCATGTGGGTACTTGTAGACGTACTTCATGTAAGAGTGAGTCGGAGTGTTGTCAACGTAAAAATATGTCTCCTTAACGTCCTCACCATGGTTACCCTGTGGACCAGTAAGACCAAAAGCCTTCTCCTTGAGGATGTGGTCCTGCTCATTCCAGAGTGCGAGGGAGAAGCAGAGCAATTGATGGTTATCGGAGACACCGGCAAGACCGTCTTCACCCCAACGGTATGCTCTTGAGCGGGAGTCGTCAAAAGTGAAGGACTCCCAGGCATTACCATCATAGGAGTAATCCTCACGGACCACTCCCCATTGGCGTTCGGAGAGGTATGGCCCCCAGCGGCGCCAGTACTTCTGCCTACCCCTATCCTCCTCAAGACGCTTCTCCTCAGCGGTGAGGCCCGTGAGGTGCGCCGTAGACTGTGTTCTTCTAACCATTGGCAGCAATTGGGTAATGTATCTGCTGCTAGATGGTGATGAGCCGTGTGGGTAAGTGGTAGAGAGAAGAGTAAAAGATGAAATCAACTTTTCCCTCAGCGGCTAATCTCACCGGCGGGGCGGTGGGGCCCAGGCAGCAAGTGTCCCCTTAAAAGCGCGATATGTGGCGGTCCGGAGTGACACGTTCACTCGCAGCCGGTGCTATCGGCGTGCCCCATGGCCATTGTGCTGGGGCCATATGCTCTAACTGTTGATACAGCATAAGTCATGTAGCCATAATTAATGCCTTTGTGTTCTCCTCCATCTTATTTCCCCCTGGGAAGATTGCAGCATCTCATCGCTGATCTGATATATCACCGTTGTCCCGGTTACGCGATGAAAAATACGAAATCGATCTCAGACCTCAACACGGAGCCCCCATTAAGTGGACAAAGGCAATCCCGTAGTCACATGCGCACTGCAGTTCATTATTACAGATGAGCTCCAAAAATCATCAATTCATAAATTATAAAATAGAAAAGATTGGTGAGTTTCACTTTCTCTTACATATTTTTTTTTCTTTCTTTCTTCTTTTCTCTTATTGTATCACCCGTTACTGGCTCTTCTTTAACTCCAGCTCAGCTCTACGTTGACCAACGGAGTCTCTCATCACAGCGACTCTCATAGTAGCTAACAGATTGTGAGCAGCGTTGGCGTGCAAGTAAACGCCACCATTGAAAGCCTTAGTGGCATCCTTACCCAACGACGCCCTGAGTAATGGTTCACCACCTGGATGTTCAGAGATGTAACCGGACACATCGTGAACAATGCCATTGATAATGACAAGTCCTTTACCCTCTTTACACTTCTCAAGGAACTCAGCCTTGTCCCAGACTGGTAAGTTGGAGAGTGGAGTACCCCAATTCAACTTACGTCTCATGGCATCAAGCTTTTTCTGCTGTTGCTGAACGAGGCCTTGCTCAATGGCGTTTTGTGAGAAAGTTTTCAAGTTGTAGGCAAGACCAAGCTTGGATGAAATCCAAATGAGTGCCTTGGTTGGGTCAAATTGCCACCACTTGATGGCGTTTCTGTAATCTGATGGGAACTCGTGGTGGAAATTGTGATAACCTTCACCAAAAGTGACAAGAGCAGTGATCCAATGATCTCTTGGGGTTCTTCTGTCATCGAATGGTTGAACACCAATCCAATGAGCAAGAGAGTTAACGCAGAAAGTAGCCTGTTGGATAGAAAAAGCTCTGAGAATACCAGCGTAGACAAAACCACCTTTGTAGTCGTTAAAGAAGTAGCCACAGATAAGCATAGGGTAGATGTATCCCATCACTAACATAATGAGCAAGTAGTGCTTATGCTGGACACGAACGATCCAGTCATCAATGAGATCAGCGATATCAGCACGAGCTTTGTATTTTGGGTTTGGCTTGACGAGCATCCATCCCAAATGAGAGTACCAGAATCCCTTTCTGGCATCATATGGATCTCTGTTGGTATCGGTGTATCTATGGTGGATTCTATGAGAGTGACCCCACCATTTGATGGATCCTTCAACGGCAGCAGCACCAAACAATGCGTAAAAGATTCTAAGTGGCCAATGGGCATCGTAAGCCTTATGGGACCAAAGTCTATGGTAACCTCCAGTGATTGAGATACCAGAACAAGAGTAATGGAACACGGCAAAGGCAGCAGTCTGCCACTTTAGTGGTGTGTTAAGAGACAAGTAAAGACCAAACAGTGGGAAGAAGATAACAAGCATCATGTTCAACCAATTAATATGCTGATGCCAGTTCTGCAGCGTCCATGGCTGCTCAGAAATGTGCTTCTTCTTAGCCCATTTGGCCTTCTCCTGTGCATCCTTCTCAAGAATATCGGCAACGCCAGCCTGTTCATCGAAATGTGGAGCGGTCATTTCCTTGGATCCCATCATGCCACCAAATCCGTTCACGATACGCTTAGTCTTCTTGTTTGTTCCAGCAGCGATGATGTTGGCCTTGAGCACATCAACGGTCTCGAGGACCGGCTCATTAGGCTTCTCGGTCTCCATTGTGATGAGGTTGTCGATGGTTTGAGCGCACCTTTGAGCTAAGTGACTGGAACGTGCCAGAACTACTGGACGAGGCTCAACTCCTTTATAACTCACATTGAACGGGTGCCAATTCCGAACATCTACAGTCTGGCGTCCCAACAAAATTTATGTGTGCGCGGCGGACCCTGATGCAGAACATATATGCGAGTATTTCTAGGAGTTAGGGGAATCTTTGCCCTTGAATGAGTACTAGATGGTCTAAAAGTATGATTTATTATATCTTTGATCAATAACTCTCATCTTTAATGGACGTTTAATATCGAAACTGCCATCCTGAACTCTAGATCTCGCCCAACAATAGCCTCATTAAACACGCATATAAGACTCTTCGGTAGGAGCACGCACCACCTGACGGAATCTTAGCCTTGTTTGTCTCTCCAACATCACAAGATAACTGTTCAATTCAGAGACTCAGTCATTTGAACCTTTTTGTAATTTTGATACAAAACCTCTATATACCCCAATTACCCCAAAAATCTTAAAATTCATTCCTTAGTTGTGCACCAATCGCCGACAGATCATGAACACCCGCTTTTGCCTCCCCCAGCCGACCGTTGGCTCGGAGTAGATCTGTTGACGTGAACGGCTCAGGGGCCCACAAACCAAACATCACGCTATGAAAACCATACGAGAATCCATATCTTTATCTCTGTTTGCTGGGAAACGCCTTCAACGGATCAATTGTCACAACCAGGTGACCTAAGCTATGGCCCTGGTACCTGTCGTTTAGCAAATACTCATACTGTCTCCGTCGTAGTGGCAAGTGTCACACTCAAAATCTCCAAAAGGTTTACAACAAGGAGAACTAGGCTTCGCTGGCATCGTAAGATGTATGTGTGTAGCTCGTATCAGCGGATCGAAGCACGAGTGGTTGTTGAGGATAATTCGAAGAGGGGATCCGCATATAGACAGACACACCCGCATCTGTGGAGTACCAAGTTGACAGTCCAATCAGATTCTGTCTCTATCAGCCTCTATAAACTTCATATCTTGCATTTGAAATTGACAATAGGAGCTCTATGATTCAAAAAGGCAGATGCATTAGTAGCACAAAACAAGCACTACTCTCACCGAACAAGCGCCAGTGTGACATGAAGCACATGTTGGCCACCATAAATAAAGTGCAAGAATATGCTAAGATAATGCCAGATCTTCAACTAGAGGCAGCAGTCTGTCTCAACTTCATTGAGGAAACAACCTCGATAGGAGAGATTAGTTGGTGTGATGATCTAATCCCCACATAACTGATGACTACAACGGTAAATGACCTGGGTAATTCAATGTACAAGACAAGCTGCAATTATTCTGTTCAATCGATATGAAAGTAACAGAATTAGTATGTATAAGACTGAACGACACCCCACTGGCGCAGACAAGCGCTGCTTTGTCCCGTGAACCAAGAAAGGAAGAGTAACCCAATCCATATGGAAAAAAATGTCAAATGACTATTAGCCATAATGCAGCCATCAAAGTTGTTGAAAATTGTTCTGACTTTATCAGTTGAAGTGATGTACCACACAACTCGTCCAGTGTGTAGGGAGGGGGTGAAGGGGTAGAAGAACGATTACTCTATCAATAGTGGACATCACAAGGAGCCTTCAAACCGGTGTAGAGGGACAACTCGAGCCAATAAATAGGGAGAAATGAAATTGTTTGAATGCAATGCAATATTGTTTGGGCCGCTTCGCATCCCTCAAGAAAAGTCCGATGAGGAAACATTACGGGTCATGGCTGGGAGTGCGACTCTGATGCCATCAATTTCCTTAGTCATCTTGATACAACAACCGAGTCTAGAAGTCTCCGTTAAGCCAAATGCCAAATCCAACATATCATTTTCATCATCATCTGGTTCTGGGATCTCATCATAAAAATCTGGATCAACGATAACGTGGCATGTGGAGCATGCGCACGAACCACCACATGCACCTTCCATGTCAAGGTTATAGTGCTGTGCAATGTCCAAAATGCTATCACCCTCTGCAACTTCGTACGTCAGTTGTTCACCTTCCTTAGTGATGAATGTAACATGCAGCTCCTCACCAGGCTTTGGCTTGTGTATGTGTCCATGCTGATTGATTGGTGTGTAGTGGAAATTTCTAATCAGCGGCATCTGATTGGGAGATGGCCAGCGCACGGTGATAGGGAGTGTGCGGGTGATTGGTGTCTGGTGTAAAAGTCCCCGATGGACAGGTCTCAGTGTACTGGCGATATTTTTCCACATGGTCCGAGTCTGTGTAAAGTGGTGTTTGGTGGTGGCGATGAGTGCCAAATGGCAAAGACGGAGTGTTGATCTCGAGTCAAAAAATCTTTGGGCAGTCATCGCTCCGGGGCCGGCTTTGTCGCGGATATCGGCTGGCACGTGATGGTTCACGTGCACCCAAAGTGACTCTGGACCCCATTAGTATCATGGGAATTATATCCAGGGAGAAGGGTGTTCTTTATTCTTTGCAGTGTATATTCATTTTCGGATCATTGGAGTGCAATGTATATCAAGTTCTTCTGATGGTCTTTGAAATATTTAGTTACATCTGATCCTATCTAAATGGAATCAACATAGCTTTCACTCTCTGAGCTTATATTTAAATACAAAGATCTAATTAAAATTTCATTCGTCTTGAAAAAACCTCTTGTTTAAATCATCTACAGCTCTGCTAAAAATCACACACAATATTTTAAATTGATATGAGTATCTTTTGCCCCCATGAGAGCACTTCAATGCTACTTTTTGAAAGACCTTGTATATATTATTTAGTAACCCGAACACCTCACACGCATAAAGATGTTACACCCAAACACCAACACTAAATTATACTTAACCTCAACTGCAGTTGACTCTTGATAATAGCATAGTTCAAAGTGTAAACCAGAGAGATCGGGTGTGGTAGCTTCCTTTTGAGCACCGATTGAACCCTGCACAGTCACATGTATCACATGTATTTGACGTCGTCGATCTTTAATGTGGAGTCAGGAGTCGATGATTAACGATTAGATCTGCCGGCTGTTCCATCGCGGCAAAAGCGTCGGCTATCAGGCGCTTGACTATTGAGGAACACGAGATTTGACTTTAGCTTTCTCTAGAGCTGTAAGCAGTAAGCTGCTGACATTCTAAAAGGTTGAGTGATGAATTGAACCGAGAATTCATCTGCATCGGGTTAAGTTCGAAGGTGTTGTAGTAGGTGAAGAGCCGATAGAGATCATACGTGAGATAGCCGGGAACAATACAGTGTAATGGTTCATGAGGCATCTGAGCAATAGACGCGCGCAGGTAAAGCACAACAGTGGTTACATACCATATCATACAATATATACGTACCAGCTCAGGGTAAACCTTTGCGTATCCTGTTCATAGAGGCGAGCTGTAAGAGGGCCGGCTATTTTGCTCGAGAGAGTGTGTATACGCGAGTGGGGCCAACCCCGGACTTTATGCGCCATCGTGTATTTTGTCTTTACCCCATTAAATGGCTCCTATAAAGCCCCACTGGTTCCCCCACACCTCTTCCTCAATGTTTCCCGAGATTAACCTCCCAGATTGACTTTTATTTCAGACTTGAAAAGCCATGTGCCAGACCTGCCAGAACCCATCTCTACAGTGTACCCCAGACCACCAAATCCACGTGAGACAGAATAACGATATTCCTCGTCTTCGTGAAGGTGAAGTTCTTGTGCATCCTCGTGTCACGGGAATTTGTGGATCTGACGTTCATTTCTTCAAACACGGTAAGATTGGAACCCTTGTGATCCGCGAGGACTGTGTCCTTGGCCACGAGTCAGCCGGTGATATTCTCGCTGTTGGTCCAGGCGTCACCAACGTCAAACCAGGCGATAGAGTTGCAATTGAGCCACAGATGCCATGTCTCAAATGTTTCTTGTGTATGCAAGGTGATTATAACTTGTGTGAAGACGTTCGTTTCATAGGTACACCACCATATCAAGGTGCCATCCAGAGGTATCTCGTTCATGACGCTCGATTCGTTCATAAATTGCCAGATTCAATGACATATGAACAAGGTGCCATTGTGGAGCCAGTTTCCGTTGGTTATCATGGTGTTACTAGAGCTCAGGTTGCTGTTGGTGAAGCAGTTTGTATTGCAGGTGCTGGTCCAATTGGTCTTGTCACTTTACTCCTTGCCAGAGCCTCAGGTGCTACTCCAATTGTCATCACGGATTTGTCTGAGGAGAGATTGAAATTTGCAAAGACCCTTGTCTCAGATGCTATCACTTACAAGATTGACACTAAGAAATCTGAAAGGGAGAACGGCTTGTGTATTAAGAAGCTCTTTGGTGAGACGGAATACCAGGCGCCACCAAAAGTCTTGGAGTGTACCGGTGTCGAGTCATCCATAAACACCATGGCTTATGTTGTTAGAAGGTCCGGATTATTGCTAGTGATTGGTGTTGGTCGTGATTTTATTAGCAACTTGCCCTTCATGCACTTGTCCCTTGCAGAGATTGACCTCAAGTTCATCAACAGATATCATGATAGTTGGCCAACTGTTATCAAGCTCATTCATAGTGGCAGAATCAAAGTTGAATCCCTAGTGACACACAGGTTTAATTTGGAGGAGGCAGATAAGGCTTTGAAATTGGCTTCTGATCCTCGTAATGGTTCCATCAAGGTATTAGTTACCGATGATGCACCAGTTGACGTCAAGACTGTTTCCAAATTGTGAAACAAGAGCGCGAGATGTTTATACGATAAATAAATAAAAATGATAACTACCAGCTCAATAAT
The DNA here is from genome assembly GCA_022641835.1 of Petasospora fabianii. Lineage (NCBI taxonomy): Eukaryota > Fungi > Ascomycota > Saccharomycetes > Phaffomycetales > Wickerhamomycetaceae > Petasospora > Petasospora fabianii. The sequence continues at coordinate 470,481 of CP048716.1, read as the reverse complement.
CGCTTAAGAGATTTCTGAATTGACTAACAACAGCCTAGGTCAAGGTCCTCACCATGGCAGAGTGCCCGAGTGCCCGAGAGCCGAGCCACGTCTTCGCGATTCATCCCCAGACAAAAGTTGGTAAGCTACTCAAACAATTCTAGATCTCTGTCTCTCTGTCTCTTTCTCTTTCTCAGTAACCACTGACAATCTCCCTCGAGAATAACTTCTTTTTCAAATTAAAATGTCCGAAGATACACTCATCTCCTCGCTGTATCCGCCACCACCACCTTATGTCAAGTTCTTCACGTCTGAGAACCTCGACAAACTTCAACAACTACGAGATGCCAACCCTGGCCAACCGGACACTTCACTCTCAATTCCACAGGAAGAGTCACATCTTGAATTTCTGATACCGCCAACGCAACCGACGGGGGAGACATACCGATCTTTTGGATCATTATGGAACTTTGCCGATAAGATACCAAAGCTTGAAGACCAGGGGATTCCACAATTGTATCGAGATGTTGCATTACAAGGAGGTGAAGACTCTCAGTTTAAGATTGATGAGTTGAAAAAGCTACTAAAGTCACTCTTGTTAAACTTTCTCGAAGTTACCGGTGTGATGGGAATTGCACCACATGAATTCTCTACAAAGTTGGAACATATTAGAACGTTGCTGATCAATATTCATCATTTGTTAAACGAGTATAGACCTCATCAATCGAGGGAGAGTTTGATATTATTACTGGAGAATCAGATTGAGACGAAAAAGAATGAAATTACAGAGATTGAAAAGACGTGTAAGGAGGTTGAAGACAAGGTTAAGGCACTAGTAGAGCAGTACGTTGATGGTAAGACGCCAAAGGAGACGGATGATCAGGAGGCTGCTAACGATGAGACGCGATTGACAGAGGAGCCAGTAGGTGACGGGAGGGTCACCGAGACTGCTTGAGCATTTGCTACTGCATCGGAATAAAATGTGGTGGGTTATCAGAAATATGTATTGCTGTAGTATATAGACATACCTAGACCTTTAGTCCCGAAGTGATGGCGTATTCTTCGATGGGAGCAAATAACCAGCTTCACATGGGGTCAGCTTGTGCCAAGAAAAGAAAAGTCCATAACCACACACAAATAGAGTCACCCTTTCCTCAGAAAGCAAAATAAGATAAAGTGATAAAGTGACACCCTTCAGGTTGAGTTGTGGTCCGAAGTGGCGTTTCGCGCACAGTTGAAATCAAAATATCTCAGCGCGGGCGGTCGATTACAAACCTCTACTTTAACCAACTTGATCACTTCCATAGACTTCCGAAGAGCCTATATTACAACGATGAGTGACGCTATGGATATTGATGTGCCTGGTAAGTGCCCTCAGACTGCAATTTTCTTTGCTTTCCCCCGCGTGGTTCAGTTGCCATCGGGATCCTAGTACGAGACTTTTACTAACAGGTCCTTTAACAGCACCAACAGAACCAGAACATACACACACACCCTCACACACACACACGCACACGCACTCACATGGACCAAAAGACGGGAAGAAGAGGTTTGAGGTGAGAAAATGGACTGCTGTGGCGTTCTGGTCATGGGATATTGTGGTGGACACTTGCGCCATTTGCAGAAATCATTTGATGGAGCCATGTATCGAATGTCAGCCCCAATCAATGAATGAGGAACCTGAGTGTGTTGCCGCATGGGGAGAATGTAATCACGCCTTCCACATGCACTGTATCTCGAGATGGCTCAAGTCTCGTAACGTGTGCCCGTTGGATAACAGGGAATGGAGCTACCAGAAGTATGGTAAGTGAGGAGGGACCCTTTTTCTCTCTCCTTTACAATTACATCCTCTCACAATAACAGTCATCATCATCGCTCTCACTCCACAACACAGAAGACAACTGACTATTGCCCTATTCTTTCATTTCTCTGGCACATCGGGTGCTCTTTTTATTTGATTTGGTATGGCGATGACCGACTCCTACCCCCCTATCATCCAGCTACGACTTTGTTCTTACGATTTCCACATGTGTCAATGCAACGTACAAATGCTTTTAATAGAGTCCCCATTTTCAATCTTCTCCGTAGTATCTTTGAGATCTTGGGAAGGATCCCAACACTCTAATATCTAAGCATTTCTTTTCAAAATCTGCAATCACAGTATCGAGTTTGTTCAATCCTGGACACCAAAATTCGATGAAGAACACATAATGCCATGGTCTTGTAGTCGATGGCCTCGATGTGATACTCGTCATCGAGATACCATGTTCGGTCAGGGTTCCCAATGCACCCGCCAGTGCACCAGGATCGTCATGTTCCACGGTGAAAGCGACAAGTGTGACAAATTTCTCTGGCAATTTCTTCTTAAGCTCAGCAAGAGCCTTTTCATCTCGGTTACTCGTCAGTACAAGGAATCTCGTTGTGTTATTCTTGATGTTTTCCACATTTCTTTTGAGAATTGGAATGTTGTGCACAATAGCAGCGTATTCACTAGCAATAGCGGCAACTTCTTCACCTTCCACACTGGCAATCTCTGCAGCTTTTGAAGTACTACTAGAATCGATCTTCTCCAACTCTGGCCATTGTCCAAGCCATTCCGTCACCTGTCCCCACGCCTGAGGATGCGTGTATATCTTCTTGATGTCCTCAATTTTCTTAGCATGGGACAGAATACAGTGATGGATAGCGACAAACTGCTCATATGCCACAGTGATTGTGCTTGATGGATCACGAACAATCCAATCACGAAGCAGGTCATACGTCAGTGCAACTTGTCCATTAGTCGAGTTTTCAAATGGAACCACAGAGTAGTCAGCATTGCCTGACTCAACAGTGGAGAGACAGTCTTTGATACTGCGTTGTGGTAACAGTGTTGCTGATTTGCCAAATTCTTGGAGAGCAGCCTGGTGCGTATATGTTCCCTCTGGACCGAGGTAGGCGACTCGAGGACCAGACATGTTAGTAAAAGATTAGTGGGATAGTCTTGTTGAGATCTATCTCTCCACGCAAAGTTGTTTAGATTCGAGTTTAGTCAGTCTGATTCATTATCCATTTTTCATCTTCGGCGGCGCGGAGATCGACGACGCCTCAACAAGCACTACAGTTTACATTAGCAGAAAAGGGAATATATACATATTTTCATGTCAAATCTAGTTCTCCAAAGATTGTGCCTCCTCGATGAGCTTATCCACTGTGAAGTCAGATGAGCCCGCGGTGAAGTCCTTCAAGAGTTGCAAACGTCTCTTGGCCACTGGCGTATCAGCCATGGCACCGTAGAATCTCTGCACATTGAGCAAGAGCAACTGAGACTCTGGAACGGTAACAGCAGCATCCTTCTCTACAGTACCGTTCATCAACACGACTCCCTTGTCCTGCTGGAGCTCTGTGTGGAACGATAGAGTGGTGTGTGGACGGGCATACTCCTTGTGAACTTTGTACTCCATCAAGGTGGTGAACATGCAATGAACGGTGTTTGGTCCGACAAAGGCCCACTGGACGTAGTGCATGTCCATACCGTCACCTTCACGGGGCAATGGGAGCACAAAAGCTGGGTTCTCACGGGCATTCTTATAAAGTTTGGCGAAAACGTCTGTTGGAATAATTGAGAGAAGAGTATCGTCCTTGTTTTGGAAACGGGCTCTCCAGATGAATTCAATCTCCTGTGCCGTGAGGTCCTTCATCTTATCAACGGCAACAAAAGAGTTCATGGTCTTGTATGGTGCCTCTGGGATCTCTGGCGATCTGGGATCTCTAAGTTTGTGTTGAGTAGCTTTCTTTTGCTTTGCCAATTCAGCCTGTTTCCTCTCATGCTCCTCGAGCTCTCTTAACGGATCAATCTTGGCAAACTCCTTGCGCTTCTCCTCAATGGTATCCTTGAGTTTCTCCTTTAGTTCTCCAATGTCACGAGCACCGACTTCCTTGGCCTTTTGCTCGAGCTTGGAGCGGTACTTCTCCACAACATCCTCCTTTGACGAGCGTTGGATGTAACGAATATTGGTACACACGGCACCGCGTGTCTGGCGGAAACCCGGGAGGGATCTCAACAGGGAAAGCTTACTTGTTCTGAGCATTGTGTTTTGTCTGTTTCTCTCTGTGTCCTCTTCCTAGTTCAGTTACCCCAGACTTTCCCACCAGAATTGAAAAGTTCAAACCAATGGTTTTTACTCATCGCGATGGACGAGAGAAATTTCGATCTCCGGACTCTCGGCTTTCTCGGCCGAGGGCCCCCGGAATTCGCTTAGTTAGCACTTGACAACTTGGCAGCTGGCAGCTGGAAGTGTTCTGTAGAGACCAGTGTGGAAGAGGTAGAATTCATCGCTAAGGTTATTTGGTTACTATTCACCCCGTTAAACAAACCACATAACAAATAATACAAAGGTTTAGTACAATTAAATAGCTAAATTCCAGGCTTAAACACCCGAGCACCAAACGCGTCATCATTGATCAGCGCCTCGCTGACGCGCACAGCCGAAACAAAAACAAAAAAAACCCGCTGTCAACAGGGCGGTTAAGTAGTTTGGCTCATCATTGAAGCGTTTCCTTCCATCTTGTTAATCAACGTGACACTTGATCCGGCTTACACTCATTGTCAGACATACCGCCCACGGTAATTTGCTAGATCATCGCTTTTTTTCCGACTCCGCCGTCTTCAAGGGCTCACTAGCCGATCCTATAGCATTACCCAGCTCTGTACAGATCAGAACTGTGATCAGAACCGCCGTGCTGCATTCCACTCAACCCAGTAGCCACTGGTATTACGCCGAAGCAAAACAAAATTACTTCTACAGCTCTGCACGTAATGACGGCTACAGACTCCCTCGGTGTCCCCGTCAACCACTCAAAGCAGTTCGAGGCAAAGGGCAACAAGCTCGCTCAGAGTCCACAGAAGAACAAGACGGTGCTACACAACGATACGAAACCACTTCCTATGCCCAAGGGCCATCAGCATGACGACTCAGATGTGTTTCAACACGAGTTTTCACGCAATGACGTCCGTGGCCTGATACATTCCATCACTCAGGAGCTCAAGATCAAAGGTGTCAAGACACCACTTGTGCTTTTAGCATTTAGACCAAAGGCAGATGACCACAAGCTCACAGAGTTCCTTGCGACGGTGATCCCCAACGGATCACTCCCGGCTAAGCAAACTATCATTGATAAGTGCGTCAAGAACACGGATGAGTTCACTCTCGTTGCTGCTCTCAAATATCTTTGGGCTCGTCTTCCAATGAACGCAATCGTTGGATGGGATGCATACGACTCGTTCAAGAAACTAGAACAAAGGGATAACTATCCTAAAAAGGCATTCCTGGAATTCATGCCTCAATGCCTCTCCTCCCCATCTCATGCATCCATCGTGTACGACTTCTTGGACCTCATTGTCTCGTTTGCTGCCAACTCCAAGGACAACCAATTGAGTGGCCGTAAGATTGCAAAAATGGCTGGTATTTGGGCGTTCCATGGCCCACCAGATACTGTAAACTTGACCAAGTCTCGTCTTGACCCAACAGAGAACACGTTTGTTGATGGTCTTCGTGACTGGTTACCTTCTGCTGACGCTATGTTCCATCTCTTGTTATCATTCCTCAGATCTATGCTGCCCGATGATCATTCAACAAAGTTACAACTGCCTAGAACATTACAGGCCCTACTGGCCTCCAACTCATACCCACCTCCAGATATGACTTACTCCTCCACGACGTTAGTCAGTGTACCTCTTGTCACAATCAAGACAAATGTTATGTCCGTCTCCCCTATGGAAATGCTCAATAGGGTACCAAAAGTCTTGACTTTTGACAACCCAGATATGTTTGAGGCAAAGGAGGACTTTGCCCTTTTGAAATCTCTATGTCGAAGTGATGATAATATCTTGAATAAGCTGTCTTCAGAATCGAGAAGAATCATCGAGGCCATGTGTCAAAAGCCAAAAGATTCGGCCTTAAAGTCAGGTTGGCCAGAATACAATACACCAACAAAATCGAGAGAACCACAAACAACGGTGACGGTGTCAAGGGTATCGCTGGATGACTACTTTATTTGGTCTTGGCTGGCAAGTATGTCATTTGAGGAGACTGTAACAAAGAAAAAGTTGTTTGGAAGAGCATTGATCTCCGAGGTTGTCTTTGATGGGTTCAAAAAGTGGATCATTGTTGAAGAACAAAACACTCATGCCAATGTTAGAAACCATCAACCTCCATTGCCTGAGAAGCCAAAGGTGAGAAAAGTGTCACAGCCCAACTACACATCAATGCTTGATGGTATGCCAGAAGAGGTGCCAAAGCAATCCAAAAAGAAAGTCAGATCCAAGAAGGAAAAAGCCCTTCCTGAGGTTCAACCAAGGCAACAAAGATCAGACTCTAGTGCTTCGAGGAAGTTGGCCTTCCTCAACCCATTAAAGAAGCTTACACACAACGAACCTATTCAGGAACATAGCCCACAGACTCGAGCCCCAATTGTCAATGAGCCCTTATATCAACCACCCGAGCAAGTTGAGCCACTTCCAGAGATTGAGACGAATCAGTACAGACTCAGTATACCTCTTGAAAGCTTTGGCTTTGATGATCAGACCGTATCAAACCCTTCCAACACTGCTCCACAAGAACAGTACCACTCTCTTGCTCCACAGTCCAACGCATACCCACAATACCACTACGACCAGCATCAAGATCAGGAGTACAACTACTGGTCTTCTGAACCACGCAGATCCCTTGCCCCACCACATCCAAACCAAAACACTACCCATGATATCCAACAGGCTGTTGCGCAGATTGATCATTCCTATGATGACAACAGCAACAACAACTACATGGAACCACCAGCACAACCATACAATACTGTCGAATACAGACGCTCTATTGAGAATCTGACATCAATGGTGGATCATATGACGGTGCAGGTTGGCCAAGTGGAGACAAAACTCGGTAAGCAACAACATGCTCCGATGTGGGACGTGGAGATTCCTCTGCCACAGAATGAGCAAGTGAATCAGAATGGGTATTCACAGTATGATGGGGGCCAGGAGTATGGTCAGCAGCAGCCCTACGAGGAGCCATCGCAACACGAGTACGGCCAGCCTATTCAACAGCAGCAGCAGCAGCAGCAATATGATGAACAGGTTCAGCAATCAGTCCAGCAACAACAACACCAGTACTCTGAGCCACAGCCACCAACACCAGTATCGAAGGCTTTACTATCGCTTCTTGATGTCGGTAGTGAGAAGCCACGTCGTAAACCACCTACACCAGTCATTGAACAAGATTTACAATCAGCCTCTGGATCGAGCGTCTATGGTCCTACTCCTACAGCTATCAACACCCCATCCTTCCCACAGACTACTGAAACTGACAACGGTCCACAGATGTTTACTAATACAATACCAGGTACGAATGGACACCCTGTTGAAACCGAGGGTTATGTTAAGAAGGAGGACGTTCCTATGATTCATGTGCCTCAGCCAAAGAGACAGAGTCAGGAGGTTGGTGGTGGTCATGTTCAGGGAAGAAGTATGATTGACGATCTCGAGTATCAGTCACAGCAGCACCAGCAACAGCAGCACCAGCAGGACGAGTATCAGGAATATCGTCGACAGACTGATGAATACCCATCCGATCAGAGATATTCTCATGCTACGACTGCACATGATAGCTTCTACTCCACCGAGACCTTGCAGAGAGGGGAGACTCCGTACACGGATGCTAGTGAGATGAAGAGTCCAGAGAGAATGAGTCCCCAGGGCAACCAGAGCTCACATCGTGAGGACAGAAACTCTGGGAAATATCCTGAGAGTATTATTGATTCATATCAGATCAGTACTACATCGAGTCCGCAGAAGGGATCTCAGCAAGGTTCTCCTGTGAAAAATTCTACCCAGAACTCTACCCAGACCATGGATGCCATTAGGGCTGCACAGATGAAAGCCTCTATGGCACTTTCACTCAGTGATGCAAGATACATTCCAGAACCAGATTTCGATGATGTTCCAGACGTTCCATCTCCATTGCCAAAGTCCCCATTGTTGCAACAGAAAGCACTTCCAGTTTCTCCAAATGGTAACGTGTCAAGGCAGTCCATTGATCCTGTTCCGGTGCTGAGCCCTGGAAAAGGTGAACACACCGATTCGTTACCGACACAGGTACGCCATGTCAGTCCTGAGGGCTCTGTGCCACAGAGCGTTCCAAGATCTCAGAGAAAGGCTCCAGCTACTTCACCAGTTCGTGATAAGCAGAGATTGAGTCAGGGTGTGGAACCACAGCAAGAATATGGATACGTGCAACCATCACCACAAAAGCAGCAAAAGCAACAGGCGCCACCACAGCAACCTCAATATCCACCACAGTCCGCCCAAGGTCCACCGCAATCGCAGTTGCAGCCTCAGCACTACCCACCACAACCTGTTCAAGCTCACTATCCATCTCAACAAAAACGCCAGCCATCTCCTCAGAACCGTCAGCCCTCTCCACAGAATCCACAGAACCGTCAGTCATCTCCTAACAGACCAGTTGTTGGCCAGAACGCTGCCGTTACCCCCCAGAAAGGTCCACCGGGCTCCGGTCCATACGGTGCTGTTTCCCCAGTGGGACAAAGTGTTGCAAACAATGGTGGCCACCAATTTACGACACCAAATCGTCCACAGAACTTGGCTCCTCCTCAGTCTGGTGATCATTCCGGAGCACATCGTATGTCCCCAGCTTCTAGCTTTGAGTCTCGTGGCTCTTCATCTCCGTACCGCCAACAGGGTGGAGCATATCCACCACCACCATCGTCTCAGAACGGTTATGGTAAGCCATCCGTCCATCCACCTCATCCACAGAACATCCCACCGGCCCCATACGCTCAACGTAATGGTAACTCCAGTGCACAGTCTCTCACGGTGCCACAAGGCGCTCCTCACCAGAACTCCCCAGCCAACAGTGGAAGAGCCAGATCCGCAACAGGAGGTCAAGACCAATACCCACCGGTTCGTCCAGGCACATCACCGGGCCGTCCAAGAGGGAGATCCCCACAGCACAGTGGTCCTCCACAGGGATACTACCCACCACCACAGGGCTACCCACCACAGGGTTACCCACCTCAGGGTTATCCTCCACATGGCTACCCACCACAAGGTTATCCACCGCAGGGCTATCCACCACAGGGTTATCCACCACAAGGCTATCCGCCACAAGGTTATCCACCACAGGGATATCCACCACAGGGTTACCCACCACAGGGCTGGTATCCACCACCACAGGGCTACTATCCACCGGGTCCAGGCTCAGTCTCAAGTTCCAAAACTAGTACGAAGCCTACTGCAAGCGAGATGGCTATGGCCGGTATTCCCTCAGGTGTGGCTACTCATAGAGCTGCCAAGAAGATGGACAAGAAGAACATGCGTAATGCCTTGACACAGGGCGATTTCGGTATCTGAGATGCGTGACGCGGCTGCGTTTCGTATCCTGTATGCCGATGTCTTGCGTGGATCGATTGTGTGTTTCATGTTGCTCATATGCAGATGTTTCATCTTTGTTTTACTGGCTGGTGTTGCCACACCAGTGTTGTTTTGTTGACACTACCCCTTTGTAAATAACGCTGACTTATGACAACGACTTTATACGCATTCCGTCGACAGTATATGTAGAGTATCGACTTGCGGCTGATGTCTCATGCCTGACGCGTCGCTATGTGTCAAAATTTCTTATCAGGACGCGTCATGTCGCGCGCGTTTTTGTTTGTTGTGTAAACAAAACATGACACACGAAATCTATAAAAAAATAAGAGCTCACCACAAATGAGAGGATTCAACCTCCCCAAAAGGCACCGAGACAGTATAGCAGATCTTTGCTCATATAAGAGGACCATTACGACAGAGACCACAGCCCTGACACACTCGCTACACACAACGAAAGAGAACAGAGGTCGTCCCCACACTGCACGCAATATGTCCACTGTGCCTTCCCCATCTTCTGCTAAGCAGTCCAACTTGAGAGCCAAACCACTCGTTATTGGACCTCAACAAGAGGGAGTCTCCTCCGAGCTGCTCCCATCGCCTCCTGTTTCTCCTACACGTCGTCATATGGAGGCGGAGGCTACCGCAGCAGCAGTAGTTCCATTGGCAGTCGCAAAGACTTCACCAGAGACTAAGCAGTTCATTGGTTCCGAGGCCCCGCAAAAGGCAACAGCGATGACTGACAGCTTCATGTTGGTCAATGCATGGCCAAAGAACCGAGCAGGAAAGGGACTTAAGTCGTTCTTGAAGAGTTACGAGGCCAGACATTCCAACACTGAGAGAACCCTGCCAGCCAAGAGACTGATTGCCCCAAGGGTTTCGAAACCAAGAGTAGCAAAGGTTACTTCTTCCAAGGAAGATCCATCTCCTTTCATTCCTCCAGCTATCACCCCAAGAAGAAGTATCGCTATCTACAACTCAGAGGATGAGAATACTGCTCCTACTCAGAAGACCAATTATGTTACAGGCGGCCGTGCCTACGCAACAAGATCCAGAAAGACCTTGGACTTTGAGGATTTTGGCACAACCTTAAGTTCACTCAATAAGGGTACTGAATCTTTCAATCAGTCTACTCCACGCTCATTTGCTGGTGCTTCGAAGAAGGAGTTCTTGAGACTGTGCACCAATGTCTCACAGATCCACAGCTCTAAGGTCTGGGAGATTCCAGACTTTGTTCCATCAATGGATCACATTACAAGAGCTCAGTTTGAGAAGCAGATTAAGCGTATTGGTCTTCCGCTGCTCCATGACCTGAAGTCCACAGTTGATGCCGACAAGGTCCCGGAAAGTGAGCTCTCAATTGTCTCTTCTTTCAACTTCTCACCACAACAGTACTTGGAAAATAAGAAGCGCTTCTTTGCCGAGAAAGCCAGAAAGACATACGCAGGTGAGACTTTCAAGAAGACAGACGCTCAGAAGGCTTGCCAAGTTGACGTCAACAAAGCTTCAAAACTCTATGAGGTATTCAACAGCTTCGGTCTTTTGGATGACTCCTTGTTTACTCAGCAGTGAAGTTTACTCAAACTCTTACACACTCTTTTTATCATTCAATTTCACTTTCTATGATTATATTATTGGTTGTTATACGGTTACTTACTTTGTTGGACGGTTAATTACGGTATTTGAAGGATGCACCTTAACAGGATCGGTGCAGGTTACTATATGGGATATTCTTGTGGCCTTCAATTCTCTCTCTTTTTTGTTCGTTTTTGGACTCTGTTATGATTTATTGCTGTACTAGTATGGATATTTACTAATAAGGACGTTTTTTTTTGGACACACCACAAGTAGAAGCACACGTAATCATCCTAGATGTGTCAAGTAGTTCGGCATTTGGCGAAAGCACATACATATTGGGGTTACCCGGCTAAACTACCCAGCACGCGAAACTGGTTGAGTCGCCAACTTCTCCATACCCACACACTTCAACATCAACTGCAACGTGTTTGCTTACCCAAGAATCCCAAGACCCATAAGAGGATCTCCCAGACGCCTGTCACTCACTCAGAATTTATAATCTCAACATAAAATGGCCAAATCACTGGTGGTTAAACTGAAACTCTCGAGCGACAAGCTTCGTGAGCTTCCTGATGTTCCCTCTCATTCACTCACAACGAACGCAACGCCTGCGAAAGCGAAGCTCAAGGTTAAGAAACCAGCACCAGCTTCGTCATTGAATGCCTCCCCAACCCCAGAGACGCCAAAGACATCAGAAAGCACGCCTGCACCATCTACAAAGTCATCAAATTTGTCAAAAGTTGTCAATGCGGAGGACTTCAAACTTGACAAGAGTGGGAAACCAGTGCGTCGGTGGACTAAGAAGCCAATCAATATCCAGAGTTTCACAGGCTACTATATGAAATTCAGCTCGTGGACTGGAATGGGATCTAAGGATATTAAGAAGGAGGATGGTGCTGATGAGGAGATTGAAGAGGAGACTAATGACGAGAATACAAATCATCCACCATTGAAAATCCAAATCAAGCTGAATAACAAAAAATTGGATTTGAAAGATGATGATAGTGTGATGGAATCGAGGGAACAGAGCCCAGATGTGCCGTCGAGTATGGTTAGTAGCCCAGATGTGAGTAGGGCTGGGACACCGTTACATAATTGAGGGATTTGATCATGAATAATGCTACAAAGTTTGGATGTTTTAAGAGTAAAGATATGCAAAATGTAGATTATATTGAACGCTTCATAAGTTTGAGGAGTGTTGATTCAATGCAATTGTTAGTCGTAAATGTCGTTATTTAAAGATTAAAGACCGAATTTTGGAGAAGTCAGCATCGCTATATCCAAACCCTGGGTCTTGTGCATCGTTGGGCCCTGACCTCTCTTGGTCTGAGAGTTCAGCCTTAGCAGTATAGTCATTTGATGCGTCATTGTCGCTGTATTGATCAATGTCCATGTACTCGCTCGCATCCATGAACTTCTGTTCGTCCTCATCGGAGGAATCTTGCTCATCGTTATTATCTTCTTCGATAGAGGCCCTGATCATCTTGAGTTCAACAGCAAAAAGTTTCTCAGGATATTCCACACCATGGGTCTTAGCGTCAACATAGCTTCTCTCAGCCTTGTCGAGCAAATCCTGAACCCTAAACTTATCAATCTCAGCTTCTCTGACCAAACCAGAAGCTTGAACTTGATAAGACAAACCTTTCAAGAAGTGGTATGTACCATCATCCAAGTAGGGCTTCGTCATCAACAGTTCATCTAGCTTTTCAAGGGCTTCATCAAACCTTTGCTTCATAACCATGGTCCAGATCAAGGTAGTAACATACATCGAAGGCGTATCTTTGGTTCCAGCCCTGTATGCAAACTCCCTGTAAACTGCGTTCGAGCTATAACCACGCTTGGGACGATATGTCGATTCAAGCCATCTCAGAAACTGTTCATCTTTGGTGATTGTCATTGGCACATCGTTGAGAGCTCCATAGGTGCGGAGTTCGTGCTCTGAAGCGTCCGGATGGGCTTCCAAGAATCTTTGCTCTCCTAATCTCGTGAGCACCTCAAGACCTAGATACCATACTGAACGGAGGTCGAATTTTTGGAAATGAACAACTGCAAGAAAGCACTTGTATGCCAGCTCCCATTTTTTGCGTAGAATGTTGATATGGAGGAGATCCAGTACTGTGGTAAGCTGACGGGTGAGTGTAGAGGAGTTGGTCGAAAGTTGTTCAACCTTTCGATCATGATGACGAAGGGCTCTAGTTTGCCTTGGAAGGATTTCAAGTCCCTGCTTCTGAAGGATGACCCTTGTGGCAACGTCATTTGTGAAGAGTTTCCCTTCTTTGATATCGTTTTTGATAAGATCCAGATGCATTTTGGTAATTCCACCACTACCTTTGAAGTCGGGATCATCCTCTCCATGTTCTTCGTTTTCATCTATCAAGTCGTTTTCATCCTCAGAAGATTCAGAGTCTGATCGTAATGCACGTTCAAGTTCAGTTGACTCAAGATCATTGTGACGACTTTTCTTGACAGTGGCCCTATCCACCGATGCCTGGACAATATGTCTTTCAACATGTTTGTTCAGCTTCTTCTGACAAATCCAGTGCTCGAACGTTTCTTCGGGCATCACTGCACTTATTTTCCTGGTAAATCGTTTGTCTGAATTATCATAATCAACAACATGTGCTTTCTCTGTGTTAGAATTCGGCCGTGATGACTTCCTGATGCGTCTTGCTTCTCGTGATTTGGTGCTGTACTCTCGTTGAAGCCGTCTCTTATGTCGCAGCAGCAGCCTGCGGACCGTCTGCTGATCTCGGTCGTATATCTGCTGCTCAAACATTCTCTAATATGCCAGTAGAGATGAACGATTCCGCAGAGTCGGTTGATCGAATCAAAAAATACAACGTTTAGAGAAGAGTCCTGTACGGGCTGAAGCGGGAAAAATTGTGATGGGTTCGGAGCTGACGGACTTTCGCGGAATTTGATCTAATGATGTATACTTGATGAATAAAACGAGTACAAAAGGAACATAAAACATTCTATTATTAAGGAGACACATAGTTGTGTCAAATGGTATCATAACATTTTCTTTTTTCATCTTCTGGCAAGCCTCGACTGTGAATCAAAGCTTTTCGTTAGCTTCGGTAACTTCGTTTTCTGAGCACTGCTAATCTCATCATCGGACTTTCTCTTTCTGACACCCAGTCTAGATCCAGAACTCAATCTCGTTTCAGATTCTTGGAACCTCTGACCAATCAGCTGGAACTTTGGAGGTGACCTTGTGAGGTTTTGAGAGCGTTCATGGGTTGGGAGTTGGAGTGGCTCTCTCTTTGGTGTCTTCCCGGTTGGCAATAACTTCTTCTTGAGCTCAGCTTGTTCAACCTCGATTTCGTCAATCATACGACTCATGTCCTTCTCCTCAATCTGTTCAGTACTGACTTGGTTGACAACGTTTTCAGTCAAAACGGTCTCAACGGTGTTGATAGAATCCTTCGTACGAGCAAGCGACTCAATGGCACTTTGATGAAGTTCACCATCTTTCTTTATATGATCAAGGCTGACACGGATATTCTTAGACTTGTCAAATCCGTCAATGACATTTGGAATCTTTTCGAGTTCCTTATCAATGGAAACCATAGAGCTCTTTGTCAACTTGTGAACGTGCTGGATATTGGATGTCACACCAGCCAGCTGGGCGTCATACTTTTTCTGAACATTCTTGGTAAGAGAATCACAATTATTAATGATTCCCCTCGTGGATTCGTCCCATTTCGTTTGTGCTGGTCGCAATTGGTCCTTCTCTGCAAGCATTGATTTTTCGACAGCTTGTTGTATCTGATTTGTCACGAGTGATTGTTGTTTGTTATTATTCTCTCTCATGAGGTCAATGAACTGATTGAGAAGGGTGTTGGCATCATCTTCAAGTTGCTGATTGGTCTTGGTAACAATTTCCTTGACCAGGTGAGTGTGGTTGTGGAACAAGGAGTCCGAGAGGAGAGATTTGAATTGATTGTTCTCTTTCGACAAGTCTGAGAAGCGGTCATTCATGACATTCTCAAATTCGGTGATTGTAGCAGAGAGGTCAGCAAGTGAGGACTGTACGTTTTCGAGTACATCTGGGAAGCCACTTAGGATCTCGCGGACATTGGCACATGCATCCGATGTGGTCTTCTTAAAAGTAGAGGACATCTTTTCAATCTCCGACTCTAAAGCAGTAACAGACTTGTCAGCACCATGTACCTTGGACGACTTTCCGATAACTTCGGTAAGGTCTTTCTTTAAGACGGCAAGATGTGTATCGATGGCATCTGAGACCGCAGCTTTGGTTTTATTTTCGAATGTCTTCAAGTTGGAGATCTTGTCATTTATCGTGCCGATAATGGTTTTGAACTTTGTGCTCGAGCTCATCAAGTTCTTCTCATTCTCCTTCTGCTCGTCAATCTTGTTGTGTAATGAGTCAATAGTGGTATTGAGAGTATTGATGATGGTGATGTGTTGAATATTCTGTGCTTCGGATTCCTTAAGCTGAGTTCTTAGTTGTTCATTTTGCTTTTTCAACACTTCTTGTTCTCTCAACGACTCTTCTATTGTGGTTTTGGACTCTTGAAGATCTGTCATGAGCTCTTGATAGTTGTCGTTATCCATGAACATACCATCCTTCTGTCTTGTAGCACTCAAGTCTGACTTCACTTTGGCCAATTGGGCACTCAACTCTTTCAAGAGTATCTCTCTTCCAAGAGTGAGACCCAGCTGTGGCTTATTCTGGATACTCTTGGCTTTACTAGCATACTCCAATGTACTTAACGTCTCATCGTAATTGATCTTTGCCGGTGATATCGTTGCTATCAAACACGTCTTTGTTTGACCACCTAATGAGTCCTGCAAGAGCCGCGTCAATTTGGATTCCCTGTACGGTATATGCTGGTTATTCTTTTCCACAAGCAGATTGATGACTCTCCCCAATGTGAGTAAACTCTGGTTGATGGATCCGGCCTCTTTGGCACGTTGGTTGAGTGCACCAGACCTGCTGATGTTCTCTGAACCGGCGAGATCCACTAAGTTCATCTTGGATAAGCGGAATAAGTCACCCGTGTCTTTATTCTGCTTGAAGAGGTTGAGTGTGAAGATTGTGTGAGATCGACTCGAGACGTCATTCATCTTAGTGGCGGCAACTTGCCTCAGCTTGAGTCCCTTCTGGAGCGTCTTCAATCCGTGGGGTGCGTCTTGTAACACGACCTCTTGTAGGTTCTGAATGTGGATGGCGGACTTGTTACCAGCCATTGAAGTGACTGGCTCATTCTTTTGGTCGAAAATGCGAAGCTTTTTGTTCATATCGTCTGTCAAGAGATCTTTCAACTCCTCGTTATACAGCTCAACAAAGGAACATTTAACAATGTAGTCATCTCCAGCCTCTTCGAGAACATCGAAAAGCTTCATAATCAAGCGTGGGATAATACCAGCCTTGTCACTAAGCTCACCATCGATCATCTTATTCTCTCCAGACATGGTGTATGTCTTACCCGTGGAGGTCATACCGTAGACGAGTAACGTGCAGTTGTAACCTTTGAGGAACTCGTCAAACAATGGTGATGCGACGCGCTGGAAGATGGCTTGCTGGTCAGCAATTGGACCAAAGACATTGTCGAATCGATATGCTTTGGAGTTCAATTGTGCAGTCACACCTGTATCGTCCGAGGCATTGACAATCACCTCTTCACCCTCCCCATCGGCGACATGGACAACGACGGGGCTCTTCGTGCTAGTCTCTTTGGCGTTACGCCCGCGGCATCTGACCACGACCTGGATGTTCTCGTTCTCAGAGCTCATCTTGGTAGTTAAGTCAGCGGTGGACTAAAAGAAACAACTGAACGATAGAGTGATAACGTTTTGTTTACACTTTTTGTTTACACTTTTGACTTTAACTTTTTCGATTGTTTACGCGACAACTGTGCGCGAGTTGCTATGGAAACGCGAACGGAGCATATATAAATACTATAGACAAATAGTTGTCTCTTTTTATCGTGTTATTTAAGTCATATTCATTCGTCACAAGATGCTATATTAATCAGCTGTTGACCACATTGTAGGGTCCAACTTTCCTTAGGAGACCTTCAAGGGACGCTCTGTCCATGTTCATCTCAGTACACAACGCGTCCATGTTTCTGACCGTCTTTAATAGCTTTGACAACTCAACAACCTGTTCCCTCTGTTGGTCGGTCAAGATCGTACTGTTTTTCCTTCTGAAAGCTGGTGGATCCTTGGTTATCGGTGGTGCTGTCTTACCATTTGGTGTCTTGATCAGATTGAGCGACTCAAGGTAGTTTGTGAAGAGTGCGTCCTGCGCTGACTCATTCGTTATGAGGGAATCAATGATTGGGTAAGAATGAACACGGTAAATCAAGCCTCTCATGACACCAAACGTGATAAATCTTCTCAGATCAACACATTCAAGATCAGTGGAATGATCCTTGTACCATTGTTTGACTGACTGGCCCTGGTGAAGGGAGCGATAGAGGTAGAACAGTTTGGCTTTTGAAGGGAGCACGACAATATCTTTTTTAGCCTTCTTTGGAAGAGACAATGTAGATGAACCCTTTCTCGATGATATGCTTGATGATTCACCACCTTTATCAGATGATTTCTGTTGTGGTGTGGCTTCATAGGGAAGACCTTTGAATATCGATGGTGCAACGACATAGGCTTGACATTCGGAAGCCATGTCTGGCTCGGTCAAAAACAAACCAATATCAGAAGTTGGTGCATATGTATTGGAAAATTGGAAAATATCACAAATGATAATACATTTGTAATACATGAGGTGTTGGATACAGCTTCTGATGACTGAGTAGTCGGCGTTGGCGAGCAGACTGATTCTCTTCACCGAGTTAATACCATTGATAAAGGGGAGAATCTTAAGCATTGTTGGGTCCCAGTTAACATCAACTAGACCCTCGAGGTGAACTGTGGTGATGGGGACGTCTTCGGGGCAAATTTTGGGAGGTGGGGGAAGTAGTGGAAGAAGCTTGATATCGATAGAGTTACCAGAGTCGATTGGAATGAGACATTCGGAGTAATTATTCAAATCTTGATGAATTTGCTCGATAAGACTTTCCACAGAATCCAAAGTCATCATATTATCCTTGTTAGTGATACCCAATGGTGTGGAAGAGTTGATGTTGTTTTCCAAATCACTCATGATTTGTTCATATGTCGTTGAAGCTCCCCCAACAGTACTACCTGCAAATGATGAATCCATTGAAGAGGAGCGTCCAGCCTCATCATTACCGGGACTCGACTCCACACTATCAGGTGCAGAATTGCTATGTAATGGTACCACATTCTTGAAGTAGATGAGGTCGTTTTCCTTCTTTGAAAGGATCTGATACTGTTCCTCCAAATTTGTGAAGACACGACCGAGTCTCCGTATATCGTTCTCGAAAGGAAGCGTATTGTCACCATACTTAAACACAAAGCAGAAATTGAAGCTAAATGAGTTTCTAGCGTAGTGGGAACCTGAGATCGAAACAGGGAAGCCGACAATTCGATATTGATCAACTTTTAGTGTGAGAAGATGGTTACACAGTGGTGCCTTCGGTATAATGTAATTCTTCACGGCATCAAAATCAAACAACGGTTCACTCATAGCTGCTGATGTGGCCTTCTGTGAGGGTACAATTGATCCTGGTGGAACCTGATGTGATACCTTTGTACCCTCTGTGGGGTGGAACACCGTGTAGAAGATGGCCTCTATCGGAGAGAACCCTGGGAAAAGAGTGTTAGTGCCTGTGGGGATTCTATGGTTGCAAAATTGAGAAACTACTACTCACCTTCAGATGTGTCCATTATGCAATGAGTCTTGAAACACGAAACACAGATGAATTATTTCCTAAAGAAAGTCTGTGAACTATCAGCTTAATGTGTGTAGGTCCGACTGGACCCAAATAGAAATGGTGCGCGAATTCGCGGTATTTCCAACCTCTTCGTCTTAACGAGCTGATTTACAACTTGATGATTTAACACTTTCTTCACTCAATAACTGATTTTAGCGAAGATCAAGCGTAAAATAAGATGCCCTCGCTGTCACATATTGGCCAATTTGTGGCATATTTCATTGTGAGTACAATAATTTCATCTCTCAATCAACGATTAGATGCCTCTTGATTGGGGGCTTTCTCAACCCCCGCGTTGGAGGGGACACGTCAGGGGGAACCATTACTAACAGTCTCCACAACAGCTCAGCAATGTTTTGGTTGGGCTCACAGTTTATCCGATCATTGAGAAGAGTCCCACGTTCTTTGCTGCTGGTGTACAACTTTCCGAAGGTGTGAGCATGATAGTTCTTGCTAATTGGCTAGTCGCAGTGGCAATCGTTATTGGAAAGGTTATCCAGACAGTTCTCTTTGGTGAACTCCGTCTTATTGAGATTGAACACATTTATGAGAGATCACGGTTCACTGCACTCAACAGTTTGTTTACTCTCGCAATGTTTAGTAGCGAATCCTTGCTGGTTCCGGGATTCCTTACCCTCATCCTTTTGTTCATCAAGGTGTTCCATTGGATTCTCAAAGATCGTTACGAGTTCGTATTCCAACACGCAACGAGACCATCAGATATCATTTTGACAAGAAACACCGTTGCACTTGGTGTCTTCCTTTATGTCGACTATTGTATGATTCATCTCTGTGCTGACTCCACATTTGGCAGCACACCCGATGTCTACTTTACTTTTGGGTTTGAGTTTGCTGTGCTATTCATCGACCTCTTTGTTGAAACTGTTAGGATTGGACTTAACACATGGGAAGTCGCATACTTGTCAACGCATCCTCAGGAGGAAGTCATGGAAAGCAAGTCACTTTACATGAAGATCCTTGATATTTTCCATACAACATTAAAGCTTGCGATCCACAGTTTCTTGCTCTACACCTTCCTTGGACCATATCGCTTACCACTCTATGTCATCAAGGACATTTTCTTCTGCATGGTGAACCTCGTCAGACAGATTAAGGAACTAAAGAGATACATTAAGGCATCCACAGAACTGGATTCACGTCTTCGGGATGCCACTGAGGAGGATTTGGCCGATGATAATAACTTGTGTATAATCTGTCGTGATGATATGACCACCATCGGAATCCGCAGAGGTGAACGTTTATTCCCAAAGAAACTCCAATGTGGACACATCATTCACATGGGTTGCCTGAAGGGATGGTTTGAGAGATCGCAGGTTTGTCCGATGTGCAGAGCACCGGTATTTGCCAACCAGGCTGGCACGATACCACAAGATCAACAGCAGCAGCAGCAGCAGCAACAACAACAACCACCACAACAACAACAGCAGCAACAACAGCAACAGCAGCAAGCACCACCACTGCAAAGAGCAGCAGATAACGGAGAAATGGATATGGTTCCTTTTATCGGTGAACGTGATCCCGTGAATCATCTAATCCATGGCAATGGTTTCTTCCACAGCCCAGAACCAGTAACTCCTGAGCCACCACAAGATACCGTTCATGATGATGATGTAATCATCTTACCACCAGAATCACTTCATCCACCAGGATGGACGCTATTCAGACTCTCTAATGCCAATGAAGCACGTGATGAATTTTCGTTACACTTATCTGACACGAACGTTGCAAGATTGGAGAAGGTGATGGTACCCAGGGGAAGGGCCAATGCTCTCAGATTGAGAACTCAAAGAGAAGATAGAGCTCATGATAACTGAAAAAATAACGAGTATATACGACCTTTTAACGCATTTATGATCACATTTGATACACAGAGAGAGTTGTAGAGTTGTAGAGTTCCACCGCGAAAAATGCACAGGGGACAAAGCTAACCGTTCTCTTCGAGACGATACCGTGAAGCTCGAGGCTGATCTGGCTAAGCGTCAGTCACAGCTGGGGGAAGATATTCGAAGATGAGTGGACTTGCTCTTAAGCTTGGATCGCTATTCATCCGACAAATTTCCAAGCCGATAGCAGTGAGTGAACACAACTGATCCCGTGGAGATCATGAAGATCTATATGCAGTGCCACCTCAGCCCCAATCCCCCACAGACTTACTAACACCGAAACCAGAATGCCATAAAGGCCCAGGCGAAGGAGCACGAGCCTTTTAGGCGTATGTGCGTATCATTAGCACAGCGTGTTCACAAGACTGATGTTTCATTGAGGATGAACCTACTTGGAGAGAATGGAACAGCCAAAGTTCGTCCATTGAATGAGAATAAAGCCATTGAAAATGGTGCTAATTTCCTTTCAGAGTCGTTTGTGTTTGCTGTTGCCGGTGGAATCATCATCTATGAGGCGAATAGACAAAGGCAAAAGGAGTTGAACAGAAGAGAAGCAGTGGAGGATGATATCAAAACGCTACAACATGAGATTGAGTACTTAAAGAAGAAGCTCGCAGAGTATCACGTCCGGCTCGACGACTATGTGCCTCCAGCGGATATGAAACCCAAAGTGCTCAAACTTGATCAGCACGGGAACATGATTGATATTCATAAACAGATGGATGCCCTGAACGCTCGCATGGAAAAACTCGATAGAGCTCATTCAGCAGAGCCAAGTGATTCGTCCGCATCGGCAATCTCACCTGCATCGAAAACGACAACAGACACCACAACCACTACCAACACAGATTCTAGTGCGCCTGGAAAGGCACAGTGAATCTGTTGACATATTTTTAGACTGCTTGTACATACAAATACCCATAAAGGATACGATATATCGTTACAAAACAGCTGGAATAGCAAGCGCACATCGACTTTAGCTCGGAAGAGGGCTCCTAACCTTTCCTCTTTTAAGGAGTAGTCGGGGCCCAAACATCTAAGGCTAAATCAGTATAAGTGAAAAAACGTATTTTGTAATTACCTAGTATTTTACTGCTCTAGTTATCTGCCCTCCAATGCATAGTCACTACTGCTACGGTTCACGGGCCCGGAGGGGCTTTCAATGGATCACTGGTAGACTCTCTATCTTCTGTAACCGCTCAATGACCTTCAAGAATACATCAAGTTGTTCATTGACGACTGCAGCAGCTTTCATCCAGTCCTTGTGATCTTTAACTCATGTTCGTTATGATACAAAGGCACTCTGGGAGAATGGGGTTCTGGTATCGTTGCTTCAAATATGGCTGATCAAAGTTTGACACCGGTGTCAATGGGCATCCCTTTTCTTGCGGACTAATGAGTGGACAATCTAGTGTATAGGTTACGAAGCACTACTCAAGCAAACATAGACAGCTCTTCATCAATGTCTCCCGGAACACGATGACATGAAAGGTATACTTATACACATGAATGTATCAGCGCGAAAGTGCGTTACGCTATTCCCCGTTACCATGGCGACATTACTTTTAGTGGCGAGGTTTGGAAAATCAAAACAAACGCGTAAGTCTTGGAACTTGGAAGGGGAGAGGTTTATGATGGGTAGATACGGTGACGGTGAGGAGGAAAGGACACCAAGCCATGAGTTAACCATTTTGTGTATGGAATAGTATACATATAAAAGTACAATGCACGCTGTGTCTGAACATGTGACCATGGCGGTTAGCCAGATCTTACACGGGTAGACACGCGGGCTTCGATCAGACAAAAAAGAGAGGGAATAACATAAACAGAAGAGAGGCAGAAGAAGCGGCGGAAGCATTTTTCATGTGCAGAGTATTAGAACAGTTCACAGCAATCCAAACCCTCTCAACTAGACCTTGAAGTAATCACAACCAAACCCCCGTATAGACAAAATCAAAAGATATGAAAGAAGAAAAAAAAAGACGCTCACCAACCACCAAAACATAATGTACAAAACCGGATAACGAAGTCACAGAGATGGTATTACAGAGATCCCTTACTTGTGAGACTTCTTCTTCTCGACCTTCAACAAGAGAGCCTGCGAAACGCGTTAGTAATCGATGTTTTAATGAGAGAGTTCATACTACCACAACAACGGGGTGCGATCTGAGCAACACCGGCAGAAGTGGGTCTCTCTGAGAAATAAGTAGCAGATGACATACCTTGTTAATGTGTGGCAAAACACCACCGTAGGCAATTGTGGCCTTGATAAGAGTATCCAACTCCTCATCACCTCTAATAGCAAGTTGGAGATGTCTTGGGGTGATTCTCTTGAGCTTCAAGTCCTTGGCGGCGTTACCAGCCAACTCGAGAACTTCGGCGGTCAAATATTCGAGAACAGCAGTCAAGTAGATGGCAGCTATGTTATTGAGTTAGTAAGTTGTGCGATATGCGGTCAATGGATTGCAGTTACTTACCCTTGGCACCGACACGGATCTTGTGCTGAGCGGTCTTCTTCAAGAATCTCTTGACTCTACCGACTGGGAACTGCAAACCGGCTCTAGCGGAGTGAGACTGAGATCTGAGGCCACCGTCTTTGGCACCTGATTTTCCTTTACCACCTTTTCCCTTACCAGACATTGTTAATGGGTTGTTTTTCGTTGATTGATACTAGAAGAAGCGTTGTTGTTCTTGTTGTTGTTGTTACGGGGTTGTAAAAAAGTAAACAAAGAAAGAATTCGCGCGCCTGTCCGTCGTGGCAGAGCGCCTCCTTCCGAAAGCGCGAAAGAAGGCAGGGTTACCCGGAGTATCCAATTTGGGAAAGGTTGCGAGTCACTGGGATTCATGTCTGCTCTGTTGGACTCTTGGGGCTGTGAGGGGGTGACGTACTTTATCCTAGCTCTAAAAACAGAGTACTTGAGAGCGCTCTGGCTATACTTTGTAATTTTTCCACAAGTACAACAGCAAACAAGGGCTGGATCGTTTACTATGGGAATCAAAAAGTTCTTTAAAACTAAGCCGCCCACTGAGGAGCAGGCCGAGGCTGGCATGATTGAGAGAATGATGGATAAGGGTATGCTGGTGAAGCAGGAGTCCAAGAACAAACCATCAACTTTCAGTGCCTATGCTGAATATGCAAACGATAAGTTTAAGGGCAAGAGAGAATATGCACCAAAGGGATACTCGAAGCAGGAAAAGGAGGAGGCTGAGAGAGCACAACAGGCTTCTGAGAACCTTTACTCTCAGGGTTCGGATGGCTCGGGCATTTCTTCAGGTAACCCATATGCCAGTCTTGGTACTCAATCTAATAACTCCAATCCTTATGGAAATCAGTTTGCAACGCCTGGAGGTTCAGGTAACCCCTATGCCAATCAAGGTGGATCCACAGTGACAGGCGACTCCAATGGATCATACAACTCTGGCGGCAATCCATATTCATCCCATCAGCCACGTTCACAACAAAATCTCTCAGATCCATATGGATCACAGGGATACAGTGATCCATACTCCCAACCATCTTCTCAACAGTCAACACAGTACAACTCACCTCGTGTGTCGAACCCTTATGCCCAATCACAGCGCACTGCTAACCCATACGCATCTCAGCGTTCGAACACACCTCAACAACAGGAAGAATTCTCATTTGAACCAGCTTTGGAGAAGACACAAACAAATCAGACATCACGTACAGGAACCTCATACATGCGTGCATACCACCAACAACAACAGCAATTACTTCAGGAGGAATACGATCTCAACGATAGCACATACGCCGACGAGGATCTCAACGACTCCAACTACCGCATGGACTACAACCAAACAGCTCTCTATCAAGAAGAAGAACAGCAACAGCAACAGCGAGAGTATTTCGATCCACCACATGAGGAGACTGAAGAAGAACGCCTGCAACGTGAGGAGGACGAAGATGTCGAGCAGATCAAGGGCCAAATCCGCTTCACTAAGCAAGAGTCCGTTGCATCTACCAGAAACACCCTTCGTATGGCACGTGAAGCTGAGGAATCAGGTAAGAACACCATGGGTGTCCTGGGTGCCCAGGCTGAGACGTTGTATAATACGGAGAGAAACTTGCAGCTTGCCGAGGCCCAAGACAAGATGGCTAAGGAGAAAGTTGCCCAATTGCATCATTACAACAGAAATATCTTGAAACCAGGTATGAAAAACCCATTCACAAAGAATGCAAGATTAAGGGCACAAGAGGAGAGGTTGAAGCAGGATAGAATTGAGTTCAAGCTTGAACAGCAAAGACAGAGATCTGAGCTGAATGGTTCTACTCAGAGAGCAAAGATGGCCATCGATGATGCTGATGGAATGGGTCAAAGTATTGCTGACAAGTACAGACGTGAAAAAATCAAAGAACAGGCTAAACAGTACCAGTTTGAGGCTGACTCTGAGGATGATGAGATGGAGAATGAGATTGGTGAAAACTTGGACGAGATTGGAAGAATCGCTGGAAGATTAAAGGGCCTTGCCGTGACACAGGGTAAGGAGATCGAGAGACAAAATGCCTCTTTGAGAAACATCGAAGAGCAGGCCGATAAGTTGGATGTTAACCTTCATGTCAATGCCGCAAACTTGCGCAGAGCGAGATGATAAATTTCGATCGCTTGCAACCTAATAATAATAATACAACGTACGCATTTATATGTTAAGTGGAAGACCCTTGGTCTGTAGAATTACGATATGGGTGCTGTGGTCGTTTTCCTAGATTTGTGTGTATTGATATTCGTCGTCATTAGGGGTATCGCAGTGACCGTATCACGCGGACTGATCAGCCTCCTTAAAGTTATCCCACAGCTTGATGATCTCATTCTTCTCAGCAGTCTCCTTCTCGATGCGAGCTTTCAAACCCTCAATTTCCCTTCTCAACTTGTCGTTCTCAGCTTCAGCCCTAGCAACCTTACCGTGCCACTTAGTTTCGTAGCCCTTCTTCAAGACTTGAACCTTCTGTTCATGCTTCTTAGAATACTGGATGTAGAGGTCCTCGGCCAACTGCTGGAGTCTCTTGTCAATTTCACGCTCAAGCTCAAGCTTCTCCTCTTCCATCCTCTTGGCCAATTTCTCAGATTGCTCAGTAGCGGCCCTGGATTCCTGGAGTTTAGCCTTCAAGGTGGAAATTCTTGTATCGTAATCGCCAGCCTCATCCTTCAAGTTGTCGAGCTCGTATTTCAACAAGTCATGCTCTCTTTGAAGATTATCCTTGTCCTCCTTCAATTTGAACAACTCGTTAGACTTGGTACCAACGATGGCCTGAACGTTGCTCATTTCTGCGTGGAAGGCCTCAAGTTCAGCGAGATGATCACCCTCTTGCTTTTGAAGCTCAGTTTCCATCTTGCGGATCGAGAGATCCTTATCTTCAAGAGCGTGGATATAGCTTTGCAAAGTATCGTTCAACTCATTCAACTGAATGTTCTTTTGTTCAATTGTGGTTCTCAAGGCTGTCAGCTCCGTCTGGGCAGACTTCATCTCGATGTTCAACTCATCGACCTCAGCCTTTCTGATGGTGAGGAGCTCATTACTCTCAGCAAGTTCAGCTGTGGTTGATTGGTTTAATACTGCCTGTGTGTTGATCTCGGACCGTAGGACAACATTGGACTCCTTCAAAGTTTCGACAGCTGCTTGCAGACCATTGAGCATGGCATTTTTGAGGTTCAATTCCCTGGTGGCCTTCTGCAAAGAAGCAGCAATCTCACAGATAGCAGCTTCTGACTCGAATCTCTGTGCTTCAAGCTGTGTTTGCAAAGTCTGGACCTTTTCTTCGAGACCCGTGATCTCAGCGGTAAGGGTGGTGTACTTGGTCTCAGCCTCCTTCATCTGGTTCTCATCGCTCTCAAACTTGGACTTGAGCTCGTCCGTCTCAAGCTGGTTAGCCTGGAGCTCATTGGATAAAGTCTCAATTGTGGTCTTGAGAGTTGCCTTCTCAGAAGCAAGTGTATCAAGCTGTGTCTTAAGGCCAAAGATGCTGGACTCAAGGTCAACGCATTTAGCCTCGGCAGCGTTGGCTCTCTCGGTCTCTTGGTGCACCGATCCAGACAGAGTCTTAGTCTGAGCCTCGTAATCCTCAGCTCTGGAGGTCAAGACGGCAATGGCTCTAGACTTACTTTCTGTATCCTGCTTGAGCTCGTCAATCTCCTTGTTTTTCTCAGTGATCAGAGCATTTAGCTCTTGGACCTTCTCTTTGAACTTTGTGATGACATACTTATTTCTCTCAACCTTCTCCTCGTTCTTCTTGACCGACTGCTCGAGGGATGCAACGTCACCTTTGAAAACATCGTTCTCTGCCTTGAGCAAATCGTTCTCTTGAACAAGCTGTTTCTTCTGCAATGCAATAGAATCAAGTTCATCTTGGAGCTGATAAATCTTGTTATTCCCATTGTTGATCTGGTCATTGAGTTCCATGATGGCAACAGACTTGGTCTTCAAATGGTGCTCAAGCTTCTCAACCTCCTTCTTGAAGTCGGACTGAATTTCATGCACTTGGGAGATGGTGAAGAATGGCTTTTTTCTTGGGGAGACAATCTGAACGTGCTTCTGAGGGCTCACGCAAGCCTCATAATCCTCGATAGGGCCCAAGTCGACAAATATGTCATTTTTCTGCTGTGAAAGTGGGCTATCAGTAGCATCCACGACTGGAGACTTAGATGTGTCAAGTTGAAGGCATGCATCATCCACAATTCTACTGCGTTGCTCAGTATCAGGACTGAGAGCAACTGGCTCAGTCTGGCGAGAAGGGGTAGCAGTAGTATCAGCAAGGCTTTGATCAACCTGGATCTCATCCTCCTGTGTAGCAACGATGGAGGAACGGGAGACAGCGATTTCAGTTTCAGCGCCAAATGGCTCAATTCTCGAAAGCTCCTCATCATCAGATGGCCCAGCCTCGTGGAGATCAACAGTTTCAGTTTGAGAAGCATCGGCGAACACTTCAAATGTGTTCTGATCCTTTGGAACTCGGGCGATCTTTGAGAATGGGGAGCCTGACTCGTCCTCACCAAATGAAGAACGGCGTTTCTGGCCCGAGACATGTGGGCTTGAGAGGGCTGACATGTCAAGGGCGGTGAACTTGATTGGGGTCAAGGTCTTGGAGGCAAGTGGGGTATCGTTCTCCTTATCGCCTTTGATTGATTCCAATTGGGACATGAGAGATCTCTTGGTGTGGATAAGACTAGTGGAGTCAGCAAGTGGACGAGAGTTAAGGACGTTTGGTCTTGGGGCAGTGAGAGGAACTCTCATTGGGGAGAGACCAAAGAGATCACCACTGACCTTTGTGTCATGGTGGTGGTAACTCTTGCGGCGGTGCTCTTTCTTAGCGGTTAGACCGTGGGGGATTCTGGTCAGGATATCCTCCTCTCCATCCTGTGCGATCTCAAAGGAGGGAATGGCCTTTAGCGGCGTGAAGATGCCCGTGGCATCAAGTTGCTCGTCAAGACCCATGGATAAGTTTGTATCTTCTTCCGTAAGGCTAGCGTGACAACACTGGTATCCCTTGGAAAGAAATTGTCAGCGGTAGTGAAGTGTTGTAGAGGAAAGGGTGAAGTGAAGCAGACAACCGCAGCTTCGAAAGTAAACAAACAAATCTCACAGCGCGATTTCCGGTGTCAAGTAACCGGGGCAACGAGGCTTTTGATATACCAGTTTTTCGACTTTTAGGACGCCATGTGGGTGATCAATGCTTACAGAGATATTCATAGGATATTTATTGAAACTTTGTGTTTTTTGATCTCTGAAATACTGAAGATATGGCTTATAAAAGCTGATATACGTGAAAGTGCGACGTAAATAAGGATATGCACGTGACATTCATGTGATTAGTGTGTCCCCAACCAGGTCATCAATTTTCTGCGGAGCCGATCGGGGGCGAAATCATCGGTCATCAGCTGTGGTGATAAAGACGTCTTTAAAGCCGCAACCAGAGGCCAATTGTGACTAATAAACTGATAAAATGCATCTAGGTCCAGTAAACAGATGGAAGTCTTCTTTTCAAACCATTTAAATGGCATTGGAACCAAACAAAGAACGTGATACGCAAAATGTGGGGTGGAGTCGGCAAGTCCGAAACCCGTGCACCACACAGTCAGTGTGGAAAATTCTAGCAAATGTACGTCGATCGTGGATTGTGGGATAAAACGGGCGCTCTTCTCTCTTTCCCCCACGTTCGATCTCTCACAAACCAAAGTCGGATTTTCCACGCAACAACATAAACAATGTTGAGAACTGTTCGTCCAACTGTTAAGAAGCAGGCTCTTTCTCTTGCCAGAAACCTTTCCCACAAGGAACTCAAGTTTGGTGTTGAGGGTAGAGCTGCCCTTCTCAAGGGTGTTGAGACCCTCGCCGACGCTGTCTCCGTCACCCTTGGTCCAAAGGGTAGAAACGTTCTCATTGAGCAGGACTTTGGTTCCCCAAAGATTACTAAGGATGGTGTCACCGTTGCTAGATCCATCACTTTGAAGGACAAGTTCGAGAACATGGGTGCTAAGCTCTTGCAGGAAGTTGCCTCCAAGACCAACGAGGCTGCCGGTGACGGTACCACCTCCGCTACTGTCTTGGGTAGAGCCATCTTCACCGAGTCCGTTAAGAACGTTGCCGCTGGTTGTAACCCAATGGACTTGAGAAGAGGTTCCCAGGCCGCTGTTGAGGCCATTGTTGACTACTTGCAGCAGAACAAGAAGGACATCACCACCTCTGAGGAGATTGCACAGGTTGCCACCATCTCTGCTAACGGTGACGCTCACATCGGTAAGTTGCTCGCCTCTGCCATGGAGAAGGTTGGTAAGGAGGGTGTCATCACTGTCAAGGAGGGTAAGACTTTGGAGGATGAGTTGGAGGTTACTGAAGGTATGAGATTTGACAGAGGTTACATTTCCCCATACTTCGTCACCAACACCAAGAACGCTAAGGCCGAATTGGAGAGACCATTGATTTTCCTCTCTGAGAAGAAGATCTCTGCCATCAGTGACATCTTGCCAGCCTTTGAGATTGCCGTCAAGTCCAGAAGACCATTGCTCATCATTGCTGATGACATTGATGGTGAGGCTCTTGCTGCCTGTATCTTGAACAAGATCAGAGGTCAGATTTCTGTGTGTGCTGTTAAGGCCCCAGGTTTCGGTGACAACAAGAAGAACACTCTTGGTGACATTGCCATCTTGACTGGTGGTACTGTCTTCAACGAGGAGTTGGACATTAACCCAGAGAACGCCACCCCAGAGATGCTCGGTTCCGCTGCTTCTGTTACCATCACAAAGGAGGACACTGTTGTCTTGAACGGTGAGGGTTCTAAGGAGAACATCTTGGAGCGTATTGATCAGATTAAGGCTTCTGTTGCCGATGAGTTGACCTCTTCCTATGAGAAGGAGAAGCTCCAGGAGAGACTTGCCAAGCTTTCCGGTGGTGTTGCCGTTGTAAAGGTTGGTGGTGCTTCTGAGGTTGAGGTTGGTGAGAAGAAAGACCGTTATGACGATGCTTTGAACGCCACTAGAGCTGCCGTTGAGGAGGGTATCTTGCCAGGTGGTGGTACTGCCTTGCTTAAGGCTTCTAGAATCTTGAAGGATGTCAAGGTGGACAACTTTGACCAGAAGCTTGGTGTCGACATCATTAGAAAGGCTATTTCTCAGCCAGCTAGAAAGATCATTGAGAATGCTGGTGAGGAAGGTTCCGTCATTGTTGGTAAGATTGTTGATGAGTTTGGTGATGATTTCCAGAAGGGTTACGACTCTTCCAAGGGTGAGTTCACTGACATGATTGCTGCTGGTATTATTGACCCATTGAAGGTTGTTCGTTCCGGTTTGGTTGATGCTTCTGGTGTTGCCTCTCTCTTGGCCACTACTGAGTGTGCCATTGTTGATGTTCCAGAGCCTGCTGCTGCTGCTCCACAGATGCCAGGTGGTATGGGTGGTATGGGCGGTGGTATGTTCTAAACTCTTGATGAGCTCCAATGAATTAATGCACCCTCAACAAAAGTCAAGAAAAAAAGATTACTCATCAAGTTCAGCCATGAAAGTCAATTCCGTGTAAATAGTTATCTTGGTTTTCGAATGTAAGTATCTAGACGAATATTCATTGTATGCAGTGCGAGATTATTCCACAACTTGATTGTCGCTTAAAGCTTCTCATATACACCTTGGGCTTCAGAGGTTTGACAGTCAACTATTTTTGAGACAGCAGACCCAGCACTCCAGTATCTATTAGGTGTCTGAGAGAGATATCTTCTTGAAGCCACAAATCCTAGAATATACACTAATTACTGGCGAAGAAATACTGGAAGCTTATTGTTGAGTATGAGTACGGAGAAAATTACTAACCGATCAATCATAAGGAGAGAACAAACCGTATCATTAAAGAAGTATCAATGGAACCGGCCCATGATCTATAACGTCCCACCAAATTGTTAGTTCAACAAGGATCTGATTGAAGTAACACCAAAGTCCTTTTTCATCCTCAACAGGGCATCGCCCGCGGCATTAGTAACTTTTTGATCCTGATCCATCTCATGAATAGCTTCTAATCTTGGACTTGTGTTCTTGACATTACCCAATTGTTGTTGCTGTGGTGTCTCTGTAACCATGCAAGAGGGAAGTGATTCAAATGAGTTTGATTGTTGTCTCTTTGGTGCAATAGCGGGTGATTGGGATGTGGAGTTGTGAGCACTATTTGAGTATGATGGGTTGAGTGAGAAATGAAAGTCTTGCTTGAATGGTTGAGCTTGATATGTCATATCAAGTGAGTTGGTAGATGTACCAGCTGTTGATGCTGGTTTAGATGCACGGGGATACAGTTCTGGGGTTATGATGGGGGAGGGAAGGGATTGGAATCTGTCTTGCTGTTGTTGAGAGGATGGGGTCTGTGTGGTTGTGGATACTGAAGCCGAGGCACGGGATCGAGTGCTTGAGGAAGAGGAAATGTCTGATTGGTGGGGAAATGAAAGTGTTGCTGTGTTGGGAAATGTTGATGGATAGGATGTGGAGGGTAGGGAAAGTGCTCGTGGGGGTTTGAGTGATGTAGCTGATGCTGAAACTGATGGGAGTGAGTTTGAGCTCGCATTTTGAATTGAAGTTGTAGCGTGGCTGCTCGTTGAGGTTGTGGCCTGTGAAGTACTGTTGTTATATTCTTCAAAGAGCTTGGTGAAGTTAAAGTCGTTCTCCAAGTTACGGTAATCATCTGTGTTAACATCAACTTGAGCAAATTGAAGCTCCTCTTGAGCCCATTCAGGCGATTTGGATTCCAACTCCGATTTTTGAATGTTGATGACTGAATGAAGGTATCTAATGTAGTCCACTGTGGATTGTAGAATTGTAAGTTTGTACATTCCCTCACCATTGTTTGAAGAGGTATTAAGATTGTTTCTGCAAGCTGGAATGAGAAATTTGAGGGCTTCAAACTCTCTGTTCATACGGATTCTTCTCTTCTTTTCAATAATTGAATGTGCGGTCTTGTGCTCTCGACGACGCTTTTCAATCTCATTTTGTGATACAAGGGATGAAGATGATCTTCTTCTTTTCTTCTTTGTCTTTAGATCACCGTCTTGGGTAGAGGCAGGTGCAGAAACAGTAGCGGCATCATCAACTGGTCTGTCAGAGACTGCTGATTCCTCTGTAGTGTCTGTGCTCTGCATCTGAATGATGGTGGGTTTGAGCTCTGGTGGGGATGGAATCCTCATGATGGACTTTTACTGTACTTTTTTCCAGCACAATATATGGTAGAGTAGGTTTTTTGTGAGTGTTTATAAAGAGATGGGCCTTTATCAAGAAGATAAGTGTGCACAGAGGTGTGGTTGAGGTGGGCACGTGGAACACACAAGATAGCGGGCAGTGCGGACAGGACAGAACAGAACGACACAGAGCGCACTTTACTTAAGCGGTTGGGAAGAATATGTTTATAAGTAGAGAATAACACAAATCCAGAAAGAGAGTATCTGTTGATTTTATGTCTTCTGCCCAGAGCTGGCGTGGCCTCTGGGCTGCCCGCTGTGCCCAGTCTTGTGGGCCCTTCGATAGGCACACGTGTGTCCCACGTGCATGTCACAAGACCCACGCACACGACCTCTCGGCGATGACATTGGCGAAGGACCTAGCCCACTGACGGGCACTGGCTAAACTGACAAAGGAATACATATATACAGATATTGATCATGAGTTTTTATGTTGGAGGACGATGGAAACTGTCATATATAGTCATTCTAAAAGCACACACAAGCCAGGCCATCTCTTCTTCAAGCTCCCATGTACTAGCGTGGAGAGGGGACCATCTCCCAAAATCGTGGATGCCCACATGGGCATGTGTTCCCTGTTCAATCAGTGATTATCCTAAATCCAGGTATCAACCACGGCCACGATAGAAGCATCCAGAGACGCAACGGTCTCGTGCCCCACGCCCCCGTTAATGAGCTTCTAACATGAATTGCGAGTGAGAGATCGATAAATGAATTGTGGGGCACGTTTTGAAATATTGTCGGGTGCCATGGCAACGCGGGTTTTCCGCAAATCAAAAAAAAAAAAAAAAAAACGCCAGTTGCTTATGTAATAGAAGCATACACTTAGTGGTAGGGGACACACCAGTGTCACACGATAAGACTCTTTTAGCTTGGGACCACTCTGTAACGCCCAAGTTATAGCCAAACAAGCTGAACAAACTAGAGAAACAAAAGTTTCATATATGCTGAGCATACGCTTGATGAAGTAGCAAACGAGAGCTGTTGTCCGACCACACAAGAGCGTCCCCGATCGCCCCTTGACAAGTTGCCCGATACAGCTATGAGTCAAACGCACGGCCAACCGCCATCGGGTGTCTATGACACATCGGGCTTGACAGGTGGAGGTTGCACTTTTATATAAGAGGGCTATTCTCTTTCTTGTTTTTTTTATTCCCAATAGCACAGACATCCATAAAACACTAAACTTATTGTCGACAATGAAGGGACTCAAGAAGGATCACCAGTTGCTCACAGAGCTCATGTTTGCCCACATGCATACACTTCAGCACAACCTTGCCCTACTTCTAGAGAGTCTTTCATCGATATACCCCTCCCTGGACACCACAACTTTGCTGAAAGACCTAGTAGAGATTAACATCACCGAGCAATATCTCCTTGCCCAGTCCTCCGATGACACATCACTACTATCCGTCTCCTCCACCATCCTTTCCCATAGTAAATCACTACACAGCAGAGTCATAGATATACTAAGTTTACTGCCAGAGCAGTCCTTGATGGAGGAATTCGCACATCTATCATCTGCTCTACCGCCTTTAATAACGAGATACACGTCGTTCCTTACACACTGTCTCCACATGACTCAATTTAACGCTTCGCCCTATTCTGGTGCCGATGTTATGGTTGTTGGGTTTGATGCTTATGACGAGGAGTACGAGACATTATTGGATGAGCTATATGCATTTGGATCACTACTAGATGACTGGACTGAAGGGTTGGTAAAAGGTTCATATCAGAGAAAAACGGTGGATGAAGAAGAAGAAGCCGATAATGGTTTCGATTTGTTCACTATTGATGGGTTTGAGTTAGATGACAGCACGGCTGGGCAGTGTCCCAATTTTGGCATCGGTGTGTTTTGAAAGGGTTTAAAACAATTGATCTGGGTAATAACGGTAAATTAATAGACATCTCAATTTAGTAAGACAGGCGTAGAATGATGATAAAGAGCTATATATATATATATATATATACGACGCATTATGACTTACCCCCACATTGAGAAACTCCAAAAAAAAAAACATAGAGGGACCGTCGCCCAGTACCAACATGAGCTTTAACTTTTCGACCCTTTTGGACACAACAGCTCCGAGAACAACGACTAAACTACGAATAACTATAATGTCACTTCCACCAGCAAATAACGATCCAGTAATCCCACCATTGCGCCATTTGCTCCAATCCGTCTACACGCCGATTTTCTCCACTTTCCCGCTTCTCCAATCCATAATCTCTCAACTCTCTACGGCATCAAAGACTTTACCCACGCTTATCCGAGATGACATTCAATGGGCTCGTGAGAGTCTCGATGAAGATGTTAAGAAGCTTAAGAAAATCCAGGATCACATCAAGTTCCTAGGTGCAGAAGAGACGCACACGGAACCATCTGAGATGATGAAGGTCTTTGCCGAGGTTATGGATTTCACAGAATTGATATTATTGGATGATTTCGTCGAGGTATTGAAGGGAATCAATGAAGGGTTGAAAGATGAGGAGAAAGCGGTGTTAAAGGTGAAAAATAAGGGATTGGATGCAGTTGTTACGGATGTCAAAAGGTTTGTTATTAGTTTGAAGGTTGTCGCTAAAAGTGTTCGGGATCTACAACATTTTGAGGTTGAACAGATTAAGAAGTTAGAACTAGAAATTAGTCTAAGGCTAGACGATCTGGAGAAAAGGTTCGATGCCTTGCTTGTGTTGGCATAGAAATAAACATTCAAAAATCGTTTTAAGGGTCCTCTAAGATCTCGGAGTCAGTCGTTACGTAATGCATTCTTTTTGCATGCTTTTTCATTTACCCGGAGCCCCGCACCCTGCAGCATTCTATTTATCCGCAGTACCTCTATAGCTTGGCTAGCTTCTTGGTTCTCAAAGCTTTGGACGAATTTTGTTTCCCGAGGTGTGTCAATCTGCTCTTGTTCGACACTCTCGTATAAGCCGTGAAGTGTTTACACATAAACAATATTTCAACACAATGTCCAACACTGACCACCACCAAGACCGAGAGTTTGATGAAGAGCTCGGCTTCGAGGAGCCGAATACTCCAATAACATCCACCACCAACACCACCTCGGCACCATTCTCTATAGATCTGTCTGCTCCTGAGAAGATCGTTATAATCATTGTCACATTACTCATAGTCCTTTCCATTGCTGTGTACTTCTTACTCTGTTTCCTGATCCTGTTCCTCGGTGTGGAGAACACTAAACTACTCAACATCACAATCACGCTTGGCGTTACGTGGTCAAACATACTCATTGCCTCCTTCTGGACATATGCAGTTGTCTTGTGTGCCGGTCTAGTGTTTATCAGATTCAAGCCGGAGCTTTTGCATCCAAGGGCATTACAACTTGATACAAATCAGGTTGGACTGGCATTGATGACGCTGGGAGCGGTGTTGGGTGTCAAAGTGATTAATGGATGGCTCGTTGGATACTTGCGTTCCCTACTTTAAGCTTAAATGTATATATAGTATAGAGACTTAATCTAGATGATTTGTTGCTTAATATATCGTAAAGGACTGCAAGTAATGCATTAATAGTTCTCAGCGACATACTCAAACAACTTATTAGCCAACGTTGTGTCATTCGGAATACCATACTCAACACCTGGAACCAAAAGAGTCAAGTTTTCATCCAGCTCACCTTCTTTAACAAGCTTCTTCATAGTATCAAGTTCACACCAGAATGCATCTTCCAACTCTAAATCATGCTCAAGGTTCAACGTACCATTACCATCACCGTTCACAACGGCAACACACCCAATCATAATGTTTGTTGGATATGGCCAAGGTTGCGATCTTACAATCTTGATATCATCGACAAGGAGTCCACTCTCCTCCCACACTTCACGTTTAACAGCCTCCTCAATTGTCTCACCAGGTTCAATGAACCCTGCAATATGAGTATACATACCCTTTGGGAAGTGTGGGTTACGCGTAAGGAGTACATGTGTACGAGATGAGTTTAGTACACATGTGATAAGTACAGGATCTAGACGTGGGAATGAGGCATTTGAGACTTTTGCGGTCTTGATGGGACAATTTTTCTCTGGTGAAGATGTGCATCTTAATTCTGAACCCGCATTTATTGGGATAGTAGTAGAACCACAACCACGACAATGACGCGTTGTCGAGAGCCATTCAAGATACATTTTCCCATGTGCAAAGATGTTTGCATCACGATATGACAGATATTTATTCACTTCTTCACGTGTTGGTAGGGATTTGGATGTCGGAGTTGCAGAGTAGGCCCTAGTGGATAAAGTCGGATGACGGGAGACTTCAAGGGCAAAATAAGGGGTACCTGTGTACTCTTTATACTTAAAGGGAGAGAACCTTGTTGATTCAAGTCCCAAGAAATGGATCACTGGTGATGAGGATAGCGAGTTAGATTTCTGTTCGTTGTGTTTGACCCATGTATCTATGATGGAACGGTTCTCTGATCCAATTGTGGAGTAGTCAAGTGAGACAAATGTGCTACTTTCAGTATCGACAATTGGTGCAGAGTTGTCGAAAAAGATGATTTTGGCATAAGGGGAAGTGATGGCTTGTGCAATGAATTGAGGATCTGCTCTTAAGAACGAGTGTCTGTTCAAAGAGGTTGTACCAAAATAGATGTCAGTGTGGAGATGACGACGACGCGTAATGTTCCAGGTGTTGACTAGTGACGGTCTTGACACCAATTGAAGTCTCTTGAGGACTGTCATCCTTGGTGTTGTGACCTAAATAGTAGTTTTGGGACGAAGGGATCAAGGTAGATACACAAACGGTATAGAATTAGCTAGCGCGGTTAAAAGTGTTGTGTGGAGAAGGTCATAAGAAAAAAAAGGTGTTGGTTTAAAGATCGCGGGCTTTCTCCGATTCGGATGTGGGGGATTCATATGAGTTAGTTTCCATTATGTTTTGGTGATGCTTTTGTTTAGTGCCTGGTCAAGTATCGATTATGTGAGTGCTTACATAGATGTATCCTACAATGATGATCTAGGGACTCCAGAACACTTGACCTTATTGAGTAGCCAAGAGACATCCGCATGACTAAAAGGACCATCTCTTTTATTCCGCCCACGTCCGCACACGTCCGCATAAACCTAGGATATATGTCTTTTGAAAAGAATATCGGTAAATCTAGTTCTCTGTACCGATATGCATCTGACGTGATTAGCTATATTGTGAATAGTAGAACTTATCAGGAGTGCCTAGACTTAGTACTTTGCCTATGGCGAGTATTTGGACAAACATAAGATCTGTACATGTACTCCCAAGTAGGTTAATCTGTGATTACATAATCAATATATTTGGTAAAGACACACACAGATACGCATTAGTGAAACA
Source organism: Petasospora fabianii (assembly GCA_022641835.1). Taxonomy (NCBI): domain Eukaryota; kingdom Fungi; phylum Ascomycota; class Saccharomycetes; order Phaffomycetales; family Wickerhamomycetaceae; genus Petasospora; species Petasospora fabianii. The sequence continues at coordinate 432,725 of CP048716.1, read as the reverse complement.
TCCGGACATCATTTTTTGTTTTTTTTTATTATTTTTATTTTTCATTTGATTAAACGCGCAGCGCCAGAAAGAAACAGGCTGAGAAATTCCGCAGGTGAGCTGCGTATTGGCTGCGGGATGGCTGCGAGCGATGTCAACACAGATGAGATAGTTATCAGTTTATATGAGTGTTGTGCAGTTCGTATGTAGAGAGTTTCTAGTTATGGACCATGAAGATGATGTAAAGGGGCTTTTTAGGAAAGAGAGAACGGTATATATTGCTTATGTGGGTTATATCTACCCACCTTCCCACTTGTGAAGAGTATGTACGTTTCGTAGATAAATGTCTATATATACTGATAAAGTGCTATGGAAAAAAAAAGGAAAAAAAATAATATAATAAAAACCAGTGATGTTCATCATAGTAGTGGCCTTATCAAAACGTTATACACCATTGCAACATCCAATAGGTGATGAGATGAGAGAGTGGGAGAGGTTATATATATGCACTCAACGGTTCTTTGCCGTGGGTCTTATCTCCTAGCTGTACTTCTTTAAACCCTTGTATAATTGTCATTTCAAGAGGAAGCGGACATCTGTATGATGTCAAATGCGTATGTAGTGTTTTTGAGAACTGTGCTGTTCAAATGTGGTAATTTGAGCGTCGTTTATGAGGCTTCACGAGGTGTTTCCGATTTGCAACTGTGCGGACTGTGAGTTGCGTGAGATAGCGGAACGGATGCGTTGCGTGTGTACACACTGTGGAGCAGCTGCAGGTAATCACGAGGAGGGGGCGCGGACTAGGGGGACATCAAGGATGCTGCGACAACGCATACGAGAAGGAGTAGTTGCAGCTCTAGATAGCTTATGATCATGGGTAGGAAGTGGAAGTCCCTTGCGCTGATGATAAGAGCTCCCTTCCGGAGGTGAAAACCATCGATGTGTATGAATGGTGCCTTGCCTTTAGGCGTGATTAGTGCCCAGTGGCCAGCGTGTCACCTCTGTAGCCCATCACAGCGACGGAGAATAGGATTATCTCAAGTGGCCCCACTGTTTGGCCAAGGATTGGTTCTGGTAGCATGGAGCACTTCTGGACACCAACTTCGGCTTCTCCGGCCGTTACCGGCTTGGCTAAACCGACAGCCAAGGTTATTTGGTCAAAAGCACTTGAGTTAAACCCCGCAATTTACGCTTACTACAGGATGCTCTTAATAAGCATAATCTCATTTGGTAAGATCAACAAATTTTTGAGTTTGCAGAGCCTATGGATTTTTCTTTAGCGGTAAACGGGCTGTGTGTTTCAAAGCGGAGTTGAGGCATGTTTTATCCGGTGTTGTCCCTTTTCTTTTCTTTTCTTTTCGATCGTCTTCGAGTGGCCTCAGCCTAAAACAAAAAAAAAAAAAACCTCAAAGGGAAAGGGCAAAAAGCAACGGCGGCGCGCCAAAAAGAAAGGCGGAAAGGAAAGAAATTCAAAACCAAAAAAGCGACGGAGGCGGCGGCAGGCAGCTTTGGAGGAAATGGGGCACATCAACAAAGCCGTTACTCACCGAATTCCAACCACCGCCCTTTCTTTTCAAAACTTTTGCCCTTTTAAAACTTAACACACAACACACAACTCATTTCTTTGCTACATCAACGCAACAAACAGCTTTCACATTTCATACACTTTCCAACACTCTTCCAACACACTCTTCCACCCACTGTTCCAACACTTGACATTCTATACAAGTATCCCCTCGCCCTTCCGCCCGCAGACAAAGCTGCCCAGATTGCCAGATTCTCCATTCCACCCTCAGCAAAGTCGCCCACAACTAAGAGAGCGCCATCGCCACCAAAAGGGTATTTACACATCATTTTAAATAACTCTTGCTCACACTCCGGTAAAACACAAGTTTTCGCCAATATGAGTTCCCATCTCGATAACACGAATGACGCCAACGAGAACCAGGTTTTCTCCTCCTCCTCGGGCGACCAGTTCAGAACAGTCTTCTTTGACCAGTCAAAGCGTGTCACTTCCAACTCGCATGAGGACTCAACACATATCAAGAGAGCTAGACTTGACTCCAATATTCAGCTCCAGCAAACTGCTCATGCTCACGCTCATGCCCATGCTCAGGCAGACGCTGATGCAGCCTCCGTGAGCGACTCACCGGCTTCACCATCAACTCCTGCCGCCGCACAGGCTGATGATGTTGTCACCGCCGCCGTGTCAGAACTTCAGATGTCATCGCTTGCAACCTTCCAGCATGATAATGAACACCCATCTTTTGTGTCTACACCTTCCGCCACCGACTTGGCCGAGGCGGCTCACCTCCGCCACCACCTTTCCCCTCATGAGCCATCAGTCACAGTCACACCTACAACCACCGCTGCTGTGTCTCCAAAGGCTTTCAACCCGGTCGTGGTGAAGAGAAAGAGAACTTCAAATAAGAACTCAAACTCCCACTTGTCCCATAAGATTCGCAAGTTTAGATCAAGATCCCTTCCAAACATCAACTACACCTCTCGTTCCACTTTCGAATTTTGCGCCAAGATTAAACCAACCGCTGAACAAGTCTCCACCGTATCTTCGACCATCCCATCCAACAAGAATTCATCCAATAATACCACATCTTCTCACGTCCCACCACCTCTCCCACCGGTTAACATCCAGTCACTGCGCGAGATTGACCTCACTGAAATTCTCAAAAACCCTCAACTCCGCCATGACATCCTCTTTGACCCACAGCTCCAGTTCAGACCTAACCTCGATGGTGAAAGAGGCCGTCGCAAAAAAATTACATATGACAAGTATTGGAGCGGTGTTCGTGATGAGATTGAAGCTTATCACGTTGACTATAGACGTTTTAACGCTGAAACATCAAGATTGCCAAACCTCTTTACTACACTCAAGGAGATTTTGATCAGTCTGTTGCCATCTAAGGATAAGCCTAGTGTTATGGAGGTCCTCGATATTGAACTCATCTTGCAGCAACTGTCTAACAACTCGGTTGACTTTGTTGAGTTGGCTAAGTGGCTCTCGGAGATTTTCAAGTCTCATTGTGCCCCAATGAGAGACTCTTGGGTTGACGATATGATGAACTTGTTCCTCGAAGCTGACGCTGAGCGCTCTGTAAACAAGCTCGTTGAAGGTCTGAGATGGATCTTTACAATCTTGGAGGCTATGAAACTGGACGTTGCTAACCATCAAATTCGCATCCTTAGACCCGTCCTCGTTCAAACAGCTGTTGACTTTGAGCGTGACTACTTTATGCAGATGATCTCTCGTTGCAAGTTGGACATCAGTGACTCCATTTCATGGTTCAAGAGATACCACCAAAAATCTAACTCAACCACAACAACAACAACAACAACTGAGATTCAGTCAACACCACGTTGCTCTATTGTCCCAGCTGTCCTCTCTCTCCTCTCTTGCTCCAAGATGGTATCCGAGTTCCCATCCTCCCTTGCATTCGACCACGCAAGACTCATCGTCCTTCGCGCTAATGTTCGTCAAGTTGTCTGCCTCCAGCTTTGCGTTGCCCTCTATCGTCAAATGGTTTCCCAAACAACTACAAACACTGTTGATGACCGCACTCGTCTCCTTTCCAATGATTCTATCAATAACTTGAAGAAGGAAATCCTTGCCATCATCACCGACGACAATGGTAACGTTAAGTGGACTCGTAACATTGGGGCCATTGCCCTTCAACTCACACGTCGCTCAGCACCACATGAGTCACTTCCAAAGGATTCATCCGTTGAATTTGCCGTGTCCTGGTTAATCAAACAGACTCAACCAAGTGCCACAGTGTATGCACTCATGGAGCAACGCGTGTTTGGTATGATCACCACTAAAGTTTCCGAAATTGAATCCGTTGATGATTCAGACAAGATGACTAGTGTCATGCCAGTGGCTGGTTCCTCCACCGTGACATCTGCTTCCTCTTCCGCCAACACCGTTGGTAAGGAGGATGACGAGGAGGATGACCTTACTAGCATTGCTTCAAGAATTGCACTCTTGACAAAGTTCCACTGGAGTGTCTTTGGCTCTTACTACACACAGGCTCTCAACTGATTCCTCTTTACGGCTCAAACAACATTCTCATCATGATTTTGCATTCGACCATTTTTTGGTCGCTCTCATCTATTCATTATCACCACGTCTTTTTTAATCACCATCACATCATTGCATGAGTCAATTCGACTCCACCTTTTCTTTCACCTGGCTACCCCATTTTTCTTTCATCATCTCGGTTGCATTCCTACAAAAAAATATTGAATACTACACATACAGGATGACACATTATCACTTGATTGTTGATTGATGTGTCGGCATCCCATCCAAAAAAGAGGGTTGCTACACTGTTTTGTTGTTGTCTTTCTCCGCTTGCTTTTCTTTTAATCTATCCTTATTGGTCTATACTCTTCGGTTTTATGGTTTTATTGTGTTTGATTTTGTTGTTAGTTGACCTTTTAAGAAATGATATCCACGATCAGGTGTCTTGATGTAGTTGTAATATCGTCCGCCGCTCAACTGACCGGCCGTCTTCAAGGTTTGAGGTTAAGCGGCCGTGCACCGGCATCCGACGATTATCCATGACCTATATTCTCCACTTGCCGTCCCTGATCCAGCCGTGCAGGGACTAGTTGCTAGTTTCTAAATGAGCGTCATTTTGGGATGGGAACATGGTTTACAAGTCACTGCCATACACCTAGACTTAGACTAGGTATTGTGAGGTTAAAGTGGAGAAGTGAGGTTCGTACTACTGAGGCAGGCGCTGAGTACTCATTGCGACAAGTAGGAAGCTGTTTTGTCACTGGAGAAAAAACAAGAAGAACAGATTTTCTACCTGCCGACAGTTCTCCAGCTTCCTTTTCGAATGGCCAAGAGAAACAACCCTGGGAACGAGAAAGGTGGAGTCGTGCCCGATTTCAATTGGTGTGCGGGTTTCTGTCGCTTCGTCGGAGACCAAAAACAAATAGCATCAACACCAACTTGAAAGTCATCAACCCAAAGCAAAAAAAAATCGCCATTTGAGCGAGATAGTCACTCGAGCAATCGTTGAAATATAGTTCACAATGGCACCACCGAACCAAGCAGTGAAAGCGCCGCTTTCACACACACTATGGTCGCCAATCGACACCGTTAAGGACGTCGCTGATAGTCTTGGACTCACAGATCTCAATGATGAAGCCTCAAGGAACTTGGCTATGGATGTTGAGTATCGTATTCATGAGATCTTGGAGCAAGCTGTTAAATTCATGAGACACTCCAAGAGACGCACACTCACAACCACAGATATTGAGAAGGCCCTGAAAGTTTTGAATGTGGAACCGTTGTACGGGTACGACGTTGCCAGACCACTCAACTTTAAGGAGGCACTCGTTGGCAATGGTCAGACACTCTACTACATTGACAATGAGGAGGTTGATTTCGAAAAACTTGTGAACCAGCCATTACCTAAGGTTCCACGATCTGCTACTTTCACTGCCCACTGGTTGGCCATTGAAGGTGTTCAGCCAGCTATCCCACAAAATCCACTTGAAAGCGAAATCAGACAGATGTTGCCTGCACAGAGGGGTGCCATCTCTCATATTCTCACGGAAAACTCCACGTCAACATCATCTAATGCCAATACTGCTACTGGAACTACCAATGCTCTCACTAAGGACACCGAAGTCAAGCCGCAGGTTAAACACGTTCTCTCCAAGGAACTTCAAGTCTACTTTAATAAGGTTGTCCAGGCCCTTACAAACCAAGACGATACAGAGGAGGCATATCATCTTAGACAAGCTGCCCTCTCCTCCCTTCGTTCCGACCCAGGTCTTCACCAGCTGGTCCCATACTTCATCCAATTCATCTCCGAGCAAATCACACATAACCTTAACAACATCGCTCTTCTCTCCACTATGTTGGAAGTCGTCTATTCCCTTCTATCGAATGACAACATCTTCCTCGACCCATACATTCACGTTCTCATGCCATGCATCCTTACACTTCTTCTTGCCAAACGCATTGGTTCCGGAGACGACCACATTGCCGTTCGTGACTTTGCCTCATCACTCCTCGAACACGTCTGTAAGAACTATGGAAAGAGTTATACTACACTCAGACCTCGTGTTACAAGAACATTGCTCAAGGCGTTCCTTGATACCGGAAAACCAGTGGGGACATTGTATGGTGCCATCATTGGACTTAGAAGTCTCGGTGCTGAGGTTGTGAGGATCACGATATTGGGCAACTTGCAGAACTGGACATCTACAGTGCTGAACCCATTGAAAACTGAGGATAAGGAATTGCTCACTACTACTATCATTAAAACCCTGAAAACGCTAATTGATGGTAACTCTGGTGGTGCTATGGATGTTGAAGTGAGTGAAGCTGAAGTTGAGAAACTTAAGAAGAGAGTTGGTGATCATATCGCTGAGGCCATCTTGGCAGATGAGGATAGCAAAAAGATTGTTGACGCTATTTTCTTTGGTGACTTGAGCGCTTAAGTCAAGTAACTTTTGTACGAACTAGCGATCAATGAAGGTATTATGATTAAAATGAAGTGGTCGTAACTGTCGTTATATAAAAGGTCAATAATGGAAGATGAAATTATTTAGAAGAAGAGGCTCACTTTCGAGGTGGTGCAAATAGTCTTCTCTTGACGTTCTTCGCCACCGGACTTCCCATGAACCTGTCTGACATGTCGATAGGATCACCGGGTTTCCTTACGGTGGACCTGATGGCAATTGGACTCTCCAGGGATGGCTGCATTGGAGTACGTTGGACAAGTGGTGAGGAGCTATGAATGGAGTTGTTTTGCTCAACGGAGTTCACCAAGTCTTCTCCCTTCTCAGTCTTTGAGTCAGCTGGTGTCTGCATCACATCCACAACCTTTGTCTTCTTCATTGGTGTCGCTTCAACTTGAGAGACAGAGGTAGTGAGCTTCAAGGCAGAGGAAGTGATCTTCTTTCCAACTCTGTTGAATATTTGGGAATTAGTCTTCTTTAATGCTCGTGGTTCAACTGGCGCTGGTAGGGACATGTCAACCTGGCGCTTGGATAATAGACTGGCACCGGTGAAGGATGATGTTCGTTTCAATGCAGAAAGATCTGAGTTGGAGCGACGCATGGATCCTCTCAATTCTTCAATATCTTCAAGCTTCACCGATGACGAGGATGTGCGTTCAAGCGTTGGTCTCTTGATAGAATTGACATCAGTCAGAGACACGGTTCTCTTCTTTTGCTTCGCAGGAACAGCCGGTTTGAAAGATGGTCCCTTGACCTTTTTAATGAGATACTTAACAGATGCAGGACATGACTTGTCAAAGTATGGGATAACAATGTGATTGATGAATTTGGCAGCGTTGTGGTCACTGGTACCTTGTGCTCTGAGAAGATCAATGATTGTGAGCTTGTCAATGTACGCATCAAGCAGCTGATTGTAAGTCAGTTCAGTAGGCTCATCAATCGCAGTTTCACCACTAACAGGGATAGCACCACCATTAATGACTGTTGCAAGCTTCTTTCTTCCAACAAGATTGTTCTTTTTCTTTTTCTTCAGCTTCTTATCCTTGGGTTTCTTGAAGAGTTTTACGTCATCTCTTTTGGTAATGTTGATGAGCTCAAGGAGAATAATCATTTGTAGATGCATCTCTCTGACTTTAAAACTGTCTAGAATGGAGACAAGACTTCTGTTGGTCTCTTGAAAGTTTGTGGAGTGAACATCAAAGTCAACGAGGTTCAACGATTTCTTGACAAAGCCCTTGCGGTAAATCTCCTCCTTCTCAAAAAGTGTAGGGGCATTTAAGAGACCATTATTGGAGACCAAGTGACGAGCATCGAACTGATCAACCTTAATGAGAAACTGGGATAAGATTGACTCATAAAAGCCCATGTCATTCACAGAGAGAGTTTTGAGTCGGGCAAAGACAGACTTCGTGAAGAAGGTCAATGGTGTCGTAAGCATGTAAAGGTTTTCAAAGTACTTGTCGAGGAAGTAGTCGAAGGGATCGTTCGTAGTGTCATCATGATTCGAAGTCTGCACTGGGGAGCTGTTGATCGGAGGCGCCATATTGAGCTTGAGCTGGTTCTTTGGAACCGCAGATAATGCATCTGATGTTTTTATCCAGTCGTCGGGGCGAGGGTTTAGGAACTTCAATCGTGGAAGAGTAGCAGAAGGTGTTTGAATGGGGCTGTTGAGGTAGTTGAGGAGGAAGTGTGTCTGGTCGATCTTGGTTACGATGCCCTGCTTATCCTTGTCGTTGTAGGTTACCTTCACCAAAGCTGGTCCTTCATCAAGACGTTTAATGAATGAGAGTGAGTGACACGTAAAAACCCTGGACCTGTTGTTGTTCACGGGTATCACATTGGCCGCTGCCTGCATTGTGGATCTAGTATGAGACATCACTGTGGAGAGCCTGGAGAGCATCGATGGGACAGGTCCTACAACAGTGAGGGAAACGGTCGTCTTGTTCCTTTCTTCGCATATCTGAACCCGCTCTTCATCTATGAGACTACCATCCATGCTTCTCACAAGAGCTGAAGACATAGACTATAGTGGATCTGACACTCATCAGCCAGTTGTAGAGAGACCAACGCGTATAACAGAGCCGGGTTACTTGGATCTGCGGGCGCGCGGTCCCAATACGCGAAAGAAGAAAATGGTCCATAAGTCGCCAATGAGGCAAGTTTCCTGATTCGATACATGTAAGGTTTCAGGTTGGCTTACAGAATATGTAGTAGCAGACTCTAGTGTTTTACGGTAAACGAAGAATTAGCGGGGCTGACTTAGTGTATAAAAGTAAGGAGAACGGTGACTATAATGATTCTGACACCCTAACATCCTCAGATCATCCGAACACCCGATGGAAAGCCGGCTCTCGGGCCAGTGCCAAATGCCTGACCTGTTGTGAGCGAGAACGAAGCGGCGCGGGCAGAAAAAAATGGTAACAACTCCCACGGTCGGTTCAACCCTCATTGGTTGCAGCCATAGCATCAAAAGCAACTCACGAGCACTTAATAGCTCTTACAACTCTCCAGCGCTCAAGTCACGTCCATTGTATCGACTGCCGCTTTCCGCTTGCAATACTATCTAGCAGAAACAGACCGCTAAGTCGTCATCGTTTCTCAATTTCCCCCCGTTAGCCGCCCACTCCTCAACTCACCAATTGCACGGACGCCTTCCCCACAAACGACAGAAGCCTTCGCCGTCGCTTCAATTACGACACTTTACAAGAAGTAGAATCTTACAGGGAGCTTTTTGTCACATCAATAATTGTTGGAGAAAATCTTTCATCTAGCCGCCCGTTGTTCGTATCGTCTACCTGTTGCCACCACATACCGACAGAGAAGAGCATCATTCACCACGACTAACCAGCGGAAGACAAGAAAGACTATATACATTGCTTTCTTCTTGATTCCGCTTATTTGCATCTGAAAACCCAACACGAGATCATTTACTCTACTAGGACCCAAATTCTGATAAGCCAACGTGCTTCAAAGAGGTCCCCCATCATCTCCACACACACCCTCGAAGCACCGCATCACGTGCTTGATCTCATTGCAACGCAATCGCATACTTCGCCTTACAAGAAGTCATTACCCACTCCATTGATCCTACAAGCTCAGGTGTTTTCAAAATGTCCGAATCTACTTCCTCCTCCCCAGCATCTACTTCCAAATTGGTTCCAGCTGCTGCACCAGTCGTGAGCGCCTGGGGTAAGAAGACTGAAGCTTCAAATTCACAGGCGGCTGAACCTCCTGCAAAGTCCGAAGAGTGGCCATCTGCAGACATTGCGTTGTCTAAAAGTGCTTCCAAGACCACATCTGTAGAGACTGCCAAGGAGAAGCCTAAGGTTGCTCAGCCGAAGGTCAAGTCTACCGGTAAGGAGAAGTGGTTACCCTTCGAAGCCAACATCACACTGGCGTCAGAGAAGTCAGGAAACAATCAGCAGCAGAAGAAGAAACAAAATAATGGAAACAACAAGAAAAAACAAAACAACAATGGCGGAAATGCCAATGGCAGCAAGCAGAAGAAGGATGGCCAGGCCAACAAGGGCAATCAAAATGGCCAGAAAAAGGACAGCAGTCAAGCTAAGAGGCAAAACAAGAAATCAACCATAGACGAAGCTGGTGCAGATAGTGCTAACAAGAAGGTCAAGGACAACAAGGAGAACAAGATTGCGGACGGTACGATAAAGTCTCCGATAGCTGTTCCTGCCACGACCGAGCCTCAGACCACAGCATCAAAGGCGGTGGATTCACAACAATCTGCCACTCTATCCGAAGAGGCCAAGTCTGTTTCTGAGACCGCTTCTCTACCTGCTATTCCATCCATAGAGACATCTCCAGGATCGGCCGTTTCTGGTGAACAGACGCCACAGAATCCTAAGAAATCATCCCAAACATCACATTCTCAGAAACACCAATTCCCACAACACAGAAATTCTGAACCTTTCACATCCAACAATGGTTTCCACAATAACAACAATAGTGGCAATAGAGGTGGTCGCAGATACAACAATAACAACAAGTACAATAATGGTATGAGACACTCCATTTCCGGTGCGCCTTATGGTAATGTTCCCTACCTTGTCAACTACAACTATCCATATATGCCAATAATGCAGGCGCCAGGCCAATATGGATTCCCGGTTGGGTTCAATAACTTCCAGAGCGCACCAGGTTCCCGTTCCAATTCGCAGTCTCCATCCAAGGGTGAGTTTGCCTCTTTGAGTCCTCCAGTTTCTGGTATCCCACCATTCACTCAACCAGTAATCTACAATCCATACAATGTCGAACAGGATCCAATGACGTTGGTTGTTCAACAATTGAACTACTATTTCTCTGGTGAGAACTTGGTCAAGGACTTCTACTTAAGAAGACAAATGAACTCCAACGGTTTCGTGTCTTTGAAGAAGTTGATCGAGTTCAACAGACTGAAACGTTTGACTGGAGGTGACATTGAGATGATGAAGACCGCTTTGAACCTCTCTCCAAATCTCGAGGTCAAGAACGAAAAGGTCAGGGTTAGTAATAACTGGTCTAACTGGGTCTTGCCATACGATCAACGTGATGCTGCTGGTAAGGTTGAGGATGAAGATTCTGAGGAGGAGAACAATGCTGATGAGAACAAGGTGTGAGAACATTGACACACTCTGATATATACAAAAAGCTTCGGTCACTTGAGAGTCCGAAATACCCACTGCATCACTGGTACGTCTTCCTCCATTTACGATGAGCTTCTTTGCTCCGAAGAATGTTACCGGTTTAACATCTCTTGATTTCCATATCCTCCTACCTAGGATACTATCCCTGGTGGTGAGGTCCTAATGTTATATGATTGATACTATTGTCGTTTTTTTTTTTGCTCTGTGGATGATGAGCCTCTTGGACTGTGGACGTCTGATCCACCATTTTTTGATTTTTTTCTTTTTTTTTGAACTTTTTTTTGTCTCGTATTCCTACTGGCCCTATTTGTGGGATTGGTGGTATTCAGACTTTCTTTTCTTTGCTTTGTTTCATTTAATTCTGGGACATAGTGTGCCACGAGCCTTTGTTGTGTTGTAAGGCTTCGCTTGATTGTTTTGCTATGTTTCGGCCAAGGCATTAAGGTAATTTACCCTCTCTGTTGTTCCTTTGTTTGCTGGAGACTGTATTTTATTCTCTGGATAACATGGACGTGAAGAATGAATGTCTAATGATTCCACCGATCTCTGTTGATCACTCGTTGATGTAGAAATAATATATTTAGTGCTTGATATAGCACTTCCTGCACAAGCACCACCGGCGCGATCGGCCAAGACATCGCAGGTCAGGACATTGATAACAGACGTAAATATTCTGCACTTGAAAGATCTCACTTCTCAACCTCCAACTGCCAACAGTCGCAGCCACCATATCGGTCACTATCTTGCCACGCTCAAGAGCGCAGAGATCAAAAACAAGGAACATGGGTAACTGTACTAGTACGCCAAAGGAGCCATTACAGCCCGTGGTGTCACGTACAGAGAAGCCACAGAACAACAAAGCACCAAAGAACAACAAACCGAAGGTAAGCAAGAGCACAGCTTACACGTTGGGCGGTAACAACGTTGAAACCAACACTGAAGACCCACGTGAGGCAGCAAGACGAGCAGCGGAGGAGAGAGCACGGAAGAATAGTTCAACTCAAGGCGCTTTGGGGAGAAAGCTGGAGCAGGAGAGGGCGCAGGGTATCAAGAAGACGAGGATCGCTGAAAGTGAAGAGAAGTACAATGAGAAGAAGAACGGCGACGAGCTGCTCTATGATTAACGGTGAAGTGAAATGTGCTACTACGTAGGCACAAGAGAAACGAATTATGAAAAGTCATTAGTGTTTTATATTCACATGCTAAATTTACCAGATCTATCTTGTGTAGCCTTCTTCAAACCTTGGATAACCAAAGATTTGAAGATCTCGATGGCCTCATGAACCTGCTGTTCTTTGTCAGCCTCAACAAGGAGATACAACTTTGGTTCATCGCCCTCCTTTGGCTCCTGACCTTCTGGATAGAACCTACCTCTAAATGTACAAGCCACCGAAGTTTGTTCAATCACCTTAGCCATCACAACGTTATTCGTAGCGACCCATCTCACATCTTGTGGTAAGTCATTCATATTGATCTTGGCGTTGAATACACCACCATCCACAGTATCCTTCTTCACATTATACTCAATCTCCAAGTTTGGACCCTTTAGTTCAGCCTCGTTATCGTCATCCTCTTCATCACTATCACCACCGTTCTTCTTCTCCTCATCACCCTCATTGTACTGCTTTCTCTCATTTTTCTCATGTTCATCACGCAGCTTGTCCAGATTATCCAATCCTTTACCACCGAAACCAGTAACCATCTTTCTCTTACCACTTTTCAAATCTTTCTCAAACACCAACGCTAACGCCTTGACATCTTCTGGGATATGTTCTTCAGGCATAAATTTATACAAAATGTATGCCTGAGCGTCCTCATTTTGATCAAGCAGAGTGATGGCGGTCCCCTTTGTGTTTCCTCTTGCTGTTCTTCCCGTGGTGTGGACATATTGGGCAAATGTCTTTGCAGCATTGTATAGGATGACCAAACTGACCTCTGGGACATCGAGACCACGCGAAAGGACCTCGGTGCATACGAGAATGTTGGACGTAGTAGACTTCTTGAACAATTGAAGGTTTGCTGTACGTTCATGTGAGGGAAGACCGGCATGGATACAAACTGGTTCGTATCCCTTGGAAAGAAGACGACGGTTCATGAAGTTGACTTGAAGCTGGGAATCACAAAAGATGATTGTCTTCTGGGTAGTTTGCTTTCCCAGTAGATGAAGAAGGTGGTTGAACTTTTCATCTTCTGTGGTGAAGATCTTAGCCTGTTGAGTGATGTTCTCGTTCACGTCTTGCTTGTTACCAACCGAAATAATTGTTGGCTTGCGAAGGATCTTCACAGCAAATGCATGGAGTTTTGGCGGGAAAGTAGCGGAAAATAGGACACACTGTTTATCAGGACGGATGGTCTTCATGATCTGATTCACCTGCGGCTCGAAGCCCAAATCAAATAGTCTGTCAGCTTCATCAAGTGTAACGAACGTGATACGGTCGGTCTTCAGCAGTCTTCCATTGTTGAGCGTGAGTAAATCAATGAATCTTCCCGGGGTGGCAATGATGAGATGGACACCTCTCTTGATATCACTGATCTGGTTCTTTAACTCTGAACCACCAGTGCAGCAGATGCTTCTCAATCCACTCGGCTTCATGAACATCTGACATGCTTCATGGATCTGAATGGCCAATTCTCTCGTTGGTGACAAAATGAGCCCCATAGGACCGGTTTCATTGTCAGACAGAGGTCTTTGCTGCATAATGTGTTTGAGCATACTGAGTAAGTAACACATTGTCTTTCCAGAACCAGTTTTACCAACACCAATAACGTCCTTTCCGCTCATAATGGCCGGAATGGTTTGTGACTGGATAGGTGTTGGGGAAACGAACCTAAGCTCATTTATAAGGATATTAAGAGTAGTGGCATCCAGACCAAAGTGGTAAAAGTTGAAAATAGGATTGATTTTCTTATTGTTGATGAAGATGTCGTTAAGGACACGGAAGTTGAGAACCTCATCAGCATCGATATCATCTCTCTCGACAAGGAAGTTCTTTGGAAACGGTTCAAGCTCTTTGACGTTGTACTTTGGTGCTTGAATATCCTTGGATTTTTTGCTTCGTAGTCTCTTGAGAAGTTGCGTGGCTTCTGTATTCTCATCAATGTTGTCCGCATCGTCATCATCATTATCATCTGGAGGTGCATCAGCTTCTTCAATAAGAGATGGTCCATCGGCTTCCGTCGGCTTGATGTCTTCTAAGTCTTCACCTTCGAGCTGCTTCATGTAAGCTTCCAAGGGATCCTCCTCATCACCAGGGGCATCTGCCATAGGTTGGTCATCTTCAGCTCCGATATCGGCAGTAGGGATGAATTTTTGCCTCTTAACTACCTTTGTCTGGTCTTCATCAAGAATCGAACCAAAGACATTGACATTCTTCACTACAGGCTTTTTGAACCCAAACTTCTGCTTTGTTGTAGTCGTTGTCTTTGGCAGTATCGTCGGCTTTGGAGCCACCGGCGTGGGTGTCTTTGACTTTTCTTGCTTCGCTTCGAGTTCCTTCTGCTTCTTCCGCTCGGCCTGTTTCTTCTTCCATGCCTCAAGCTTCTTCAACTTCTCGAGCTTCTTTGCATCGACGGCTTCACCGGTGTTCACGTCAGCCTGGGGAGGCGATGTGTTAGTAGTTGACACGCTTGATTGTGTCGGAGGTTGGACATGCCTTGATCCAGTGGAGTCCTCACCAGCAAAGGACATCGTGTACAGTGCCTTAAGTGTACTTTTATCAATAAGAAAAATCTGTGGACTAACGGTCTATAGATCCAGTAGTGATGATGCTCTATATATTGTTTTGCTTTAGGAAGTGGTGTCTGGGTTTATCGCGAGATAAATCGAAGCGCTGACTTGAACTTTTACCCTGGCACTGCCAGTTGTCTCCAGAAGAGCTCCATAATGACAACAATGAGTGACACCGAATCTGAAAGTGTGTCGCCAATTCCTGATAAGGTACCAGAGACCACTGTGAAAGTGGTCGAGGAGCACACAGAGGTGAATGAAGCCGTAAAAGTTGAATCCGCCGTGGAACCGAAGACCATCTCCGATGACAAGTTTGATGGCGCCGGCGATGCCAAACCAGCTTCGAATACGCCTGCTAAACCATATTCAGAACCCAAGAATCCACTGCTTGGGGGCTTCAAGATAAAGAAGAGAACGATCACCACAGCTGAGTCCGAAAATAGCGCACCATCTCCAAAGCCAAAATCAAGCGGGTTTGGGTTCTCCAGAAGATCCAGAAACGACGA
Source organism: Petasospora fabianii (assembly GCA_022641835.1). Classification (NCBI taxonomy): domain Eukaryota; kingdom Fungi; phylum Ascomycota; class Saccharomycetes; order Phaffomycetales; family Wickerhamomycetaceae; genus Petasospora; species Petasospora fabianii. The sequence continues at coordinate 417,372 of CP048716.1, read as the reverse complement.
TGGCAACTCAAGATCAGGGACACCGCTGGATGACCAGCGAAGCTCTACAGACAGCTATATTCCTAATGGATCATCTGCATCGTCAGCGTATTCTCGCAGTCGTGGTCGTGACACATATGAGCCACCAAGCAAATTCAAAAGACCATCAAGACGTGGTGACATAGAGTACCAGTCCCGTATTGCTCGTCAGGAAAGAGAGCGTGATGAGGGCGATGAGAGAAGAATCGAAGAAGAAATCAGAATGAAAAGACAAAATCTTGACAATGTTGTCAGAAATCACTACAATGAGAGAACATTTATCGCTAAGGGTCAAAAGAGAAATTTGTCCCCAATTATCAAGCTCAGAAATTTCAATAATGTCATCAAGAACATGCTGATCAATGGTGCAGTGTCAGGGCCAGGCGCTCGTGTTCTGGATCTTGGCTGTGGTAAAGGTGGTGACCTCAGAAAATGGGAGACTGCTAGGATCTCTCAGTACATCGGTGTCGATATCTCCAACGCATCCATTGTCGAAGCTATGAGACGTTATCACAACAACAGAGCACCATACGAAGTGACTTTCGTTACTGGTGACGCATTTGGTTTACCATTGCCAGTCGTTCTTCGAGATTTCCCAGAAGTGTTTTCCCGTTTCCCACTGGACGTTGTTACTATGCAGTTCTGTCTTCATTACGCATTTGAGTCTGAGGCCAAGGCACGTATGACCATTGAAAACGTTGCTAGATCGCTGAAACCTGGTGGTCAGTTTATTGGTACCATTCCAAACTCTGAATTCATTGCTTCCAAGATCAGACATCTCCCACCGGGCTCCAAATCCTTTGGTAACTCGATTTACAGCGTCACATTTGAGGATACCCCACCAAAGTCAGGCGAGTTTGAAAATCCTTATGGTAACGTCTACAACTACTACCTCAAGGATGCCATTGACAACGTCCCAGAGTATGTCATTCAATTTGAAGACTTGAGAGCTCTTGCTGATGAGTTTGGTCTCAGACTGAAGTTCAAAAAGAGTTTTGCAGAGTACTTTAGAGAACAGATCCCAGCGTGGTACAAGAGACTCTCTCCAAACGTGCTTGATGGTATCAAAAGATCTGATGGATCTGTTGGTGTAGAGAGGGACGAGGCGGAGGCTGCAGCTCAATTCTACGTGGCTTTCGCTTTTATTAAGGCTGGATGACCATCAGTGATGGTCAAAATGGAACGTGTATCTATTGGAACTTCATCAATTTTCGTAGGCTCATGAACAAAAGCAGGATATTACAGGGCAGTGGTGACTGTCATTGACTGGGAGTTGATCAACATGATTGGCGGGAGGCCGTCACACCAGGTCTGAAGATTTCCCATATACTCCTTGCAATCATCCTCACTATAGTGTGTACCAACAACTGGAGCGGGGAGGGTGGAGAAGATAACATGTGCATCACTGGAGATGGTTTTCATCAAGTCATTGAGGATCAAGTGCTGTGCCTTTGCTGGTAAATCGTTGAAAGAGAGCTCGTTGATACTGAGTTCAACTTGCTCACTCGACTGCTGGTCGTTCTCTTCCTCGATGATGACACTGCCATCAACACTGGCTGGTGTACTTTTCTTATTTGACTTGGAGTTTCTTTTTGACTGATCAGGGAGAAGCATAATGGATGGCTGGTCACCAGTTGCATCATCAATGACCTTGGATCTTGGGATCTTTTCAGAAGAGAAGTTAGGTCTGGTGTTCTTCTTTGTCTTGCTGGGTGTGGTCAATGTACTGGAGTTTGATGGCACCTTTTTGAGCTGGCGAGACGTGCTTGATGCTAGGGAAATTCTGGACTCATCCAACGGTCTGGTCGAGCCAGCATCTATATGAGCACGTCTCGAGTTCCGGGGATTCTTATAGTCCTGAGATCTCATCGTGTCAGACCCACTATATGTGCTCTCGTAATCACTGTCAGAATCACTCTCGACATGTCTCAAGAAACCATCGTCGAAAAGCTTGTTTGTGGTCATACTGAAAGACAACCCCATCTTTTGTAACTTGGAAATGTTGTACTTTCTTTCTTCAAGACCATCTAGAATGTGTGGTGTGTTGATACTGATTGTCGGAACGTTCATAGCAGAAGAGTTACGGCTCTTCTGCATGCGGGCCTCCTTGAGCTCAATCCACCAGTCATCCTCTTCCAAAATTTTGTCAACCTCCTGGAAATTGGCCGTGTTTCCCTTCACAATGGTGTTATATGTTTTGAAGCTTTTCAAACATACGACAACGATCTGAGTCTTGATTCTCAGCACCTCAACAAGCTGTTGGACTCTCTCACGTTCGTTTTCCATATCTTCAGGGTCTTCGACAAACACAACAATTCTCAGCTGATGTGTCCGTTTCCATTGTGGGACAGTTCTCAAGATGGCACCAAGCTGGAGGATCAGAGTATACGTATCAAAGTTTGTAGTCATTGCGGACTTTTCACCATTTTTGTCAACAACTTCAGCGGACATCTGGATTGGATATAAATCGATGAACTTCTTTTTGTCTGGCCTTGGCTCTTCACCAGTTGGGACATGTAGTTTCTCAAAACCCTTAGCAACAGCAATATTCGTTCTCATCAACAACATATCCTCAATGATGGAGACCCAATTTTGAATACTAACTCTCTTCTCATTTCTGCACTCATCAGTAGGCAGTTGCTCAACATCAACAGTTTGAGCACTGGCAAGTCTCACAGTCTCAGGGCGACTCTTTGGGTAATGCCTCTCCATGTCGAAAAACCCAAGCACAACAATGTTTGGTTTCATTCCACCGAGTCCAGACCCCAATATGACGTTTCTAACACCCCAAGGCAACGTAGGACCGAGTCCAATCTGAACAAAGGCCTTAATCTTACTAATATCACGAAGCTTGATCCATGCATTCTCCTGTCTTTTGAACTCGTGGAAGTTATTCTGGAAGCTCTCTGTGACGATAACATGACCAAGAATGTACAATCCACCCTTCTTGAGATGATTACAGAAATGGATCAGATTCCATGAGCTTCGTGGAGAGTCGACCAGAAGAAGGATCTGTGGTCTCCAGTACTTCACATTGTCCTGACGTAGCCTCAGAAGATACTTTCGTACCTGATGATAAATCAGACTCTGAGAGACATCACCCCATGGCTTTGGAGGACAGACGTAGTGAATGAAGAGGAAGAGTGCCGTCAAGAAAATAACGACAAGGGTTGCTGAGATACCATCAACGATGAACATTGCAATCACACAGGCAATGAGACCCATAAGAGCAGTGTACCAGTCAAAGTATCTAAAAGATGGTCTAAAATTTGGAGCAGCAGCAATCTTGAGAAGAAAACAAGCAAGATTTGTGACGATGAAAGTCATGAGGAAGGCCATGGTGATAAAGGTGGCAATCTGGTTGATGTTGGCAAAGAGACACATCTGTGTAAGAAGCCAAGTGATGAGGACAGCTGGGATCGGATTAGACGTTGCTGGATCAACTTTGCTAAAGAGACCTAATCCCGGAATGATGGCATCCTTAGCAATTGCTTGAAGAACGTTTGCACCTCCAACGATACCCATGATGACGGAGAATAGAGAGGTAGAGAACTCACCTATCAGAATAATGGTACTGGACATGCTGACTGTTTGGATGATTTGAACATCCTTGTGGAGAAGCTCACGAGGAACAGATGCAGATAGTGATATGATTACCAAGGAGTAGCACACAAATGTAAGCAAAAGACCCCACAGTGTACCCTTTGGAATGGAATTCGATGGTTTACTGAGATCACCGGACATGCTAGCACCGGCAAAGATACCGGCTGTGGCAGGGAAGAAGATACCGAAGAGACCATTGAATGTTTCCTTCGTAGACAAAAGAGACCCTGCTGCTCCCTTGGTGAAATGAGGCATCATGTTGCCTTTTAAGGTTTCCCAGCTGGGCCCTGTATAAGTCAGGTCAAACTCTGGAATACTAAATGGTTTGACGAACAATGCTGAAAGAGGAACAGAGATTGTTGAGAAGAGCAACAAGAAGAAGAGAAGATACCCGGCCTTTGACACCAACTGACTTCCCACAAGTGCAATGCAGATACATAAGAACAACAAGATAGTCGAGTATAAGAACTCCCACCAGTATCCTTGTGGTAAAATTTGAGCCATGACACCATTTTCGTCTCCAAGGTTTATCAACAATGGTTCAATAAAACCAACAACGTTCATACCTGAATTTAGCACTTGACCGATGTAAAACACCAGCCCAATTGATCCACCAAACTCAGGACCTAAAGATCTAGAAATCATGTAGTATGCACCACCACCTCTTACTGTTCCATTTGTGGCGATGGCACTGATACTGAGTGTCGTCAGAAGATCAATGGCGTATGACATGAATAGGAGAAGAAATGACCCCATGAGACCCATCTGGCCAATAATGAATCCAAAACGGAGGAACATGAGGATAGAGAGAACATTCAGGGCGGTAGGGATGAATACACCGTCGAATGTTCCCAATTTATTGGGTGATTCCTTCTCCGAATCAACGACATGTGAGGTGCTTGTGCTGTGAAAGGAAGAACGTCGTTGGAAGTGCGATAGTCTTCGACGAGGGGGGAGAAGAGGTGTCGCCTCCGTGGAGGAGGTCATTGCTGACTCTTCAAACCGGATGTTTGTCATGCAGAGAGCGAGTATTGGGTGATCTTGTAGATTGGTTGTGATGACAGGTTCGGTGTCTTTGGCTGCAGTGAGCGCTTTTCAAAGCGAACTTTTTTAGGAGTAGTCTGCGTAGTTGGAAGAGGTATAAACTCGGGAATAAGACCAAAGAGAGACTGTGAAGCCCAGTGGCGGGTTTCTGTCGCAAGGAAGGGTAGTTATGATAGATAAGGATGCAACAGATACTGGACGTTAGTTATCAGGTTGCACCTTATTTTTTGATCTTTATCGCGGCTTGGATCAAGAGAGGCTGCCAACACAAGACAAAGCCGCTATACTGACAACCAATCACAAGACAAATATATAGAGGTGTTGTATCATTAAAGTAACTTTATACCGGGTGTATGTGTCTATATACAGTTTCCGAACATCACCAAAATTAAATTAAAATCAACGAAAACAATGTATAACCGGGGAAATCAAACCATTAAAGAGGGATATGGAGGAGGGAGGCAAAGAGAAAGTGTGTGATTGTATGCAATTCATATAGAAACATTAAGCAAATTCAACAACGCGCATGTTTGTAAGTTGTGGAACCTTGACACTAGATGCATCAAGAGTACCCAAGTTTTTCAAATATGGCTCAAGAATTGGATAGATGTTGACAATGTTGTGCAATCTGCGCCATTGACCCTCATCACGGCAGAACCACTGGTATTGCTTCAAAATCTTAGCATAGAGCTCAACTCTAGACTCATCCGAGGCAAAAGTGGCATCTCTGAGGGCGGCCCAGTCGGCATTGGCAATGTACTTGTATCCCTCAGCATCATTGTGTTGAATCAACTCGTACCAACTAGCAAGAATTTCCTCTTCAGAAACGTTCTTAATAGATCCAAGGGACTTCAAATAAATACGTCTGGAAACTTCAGTCTTCTGCAAGTTGTACAGAGCGTAGGCGCCGTAAAGAGTGTCAATAGTCTCTTTATCCTTCCACACTGTGCACTTGGAGATGATAATGTTGAAGAATGGCTCATCAATTGGCTTGATGTCGTTGTAGACAGCAATGATCTCCTTCAATCTCAACAAACCAGCAGCCTTGTCATTAGCGTATTTCTCAAAGAAGATGTCAAAGAAGGTGTTGTTCAAAGAAGAGGAGATACCATGGTGAATGTTTCTACCATAGAATCTCGTGGCATCGTTCCATTTTTCATAAACCATTTCGAAGTTCTGATCCTCTGTCCAAATGTTCTCAAGGAATTGCTTGACACTGTTAACATGAAGAGTGAATTTGTAAGGCATTTCTCTGTTTATGGCCTTGTTGAACATGATAGCGGCAATACCAGTGTTCTTACAGTCACCGATAAAGGACAAATGCACGTCAATCAAAGCTGGGTAGCTCTCCTTACTGGAATTTGACGCGAGGTCATTGAACAAATCAAGAGCCTGCTGAACGTGACCGGCAGCAAGACATGTCTTAATCATACCAGAGACGAGATGTGGATGAGACTGGATGCTTCTCGATTCTTCAAACAACGCTTGCAAATCTTCAAAGTTGGAGCCAGAGTTATACATCATTGGAAGCAAGACACCAACAACCTTTGGTCTCAAGAAAGTCTTCTTCAAGCTTTCCCTCTCCATTGATGATGTCCAGAGACTAAGCGCCTCACTCTCAAGCTTGAGCTCCTTTAATGACGTCAACAAGTGCATGGCACCACTCTCATTCAGCTGCACCAGGTCATCGAGCATGTCCTTTGTGATGCCTCTAAGAGAGTTCTTGATGAACCCATTAATCTCGGTGTGGAAAGAACGAGCGTCATAATCTGGCTTCTTAGCCAATCTGGTCAATTGGTTACGATTGAATCTAAGTCCAGTGTGAAGAGCATACACAAGGAGTGATACGAGATGCGGTGTGAAATCTGGTGTTCCCTTAAGTTCCTCGTACTGGGCCATGGCCTTCTTGAGCATTTCCCAGAAGAACGGTTGGGTAGCTGGGTCATCAAAGTTTGTGATTTGAGCGAGTGTATCTCTGTATGCGGCGATCTGCTTTGCCCATGGTGAGGATGGGTTGGTATGATTTCTATTGTTGTTCTTACGCTTTGTCTGCGGCTTCGGCACCTGCTGTTTCTGAAGGTCTGCCACGTTTTTGATTGTGTTGGTGAACGATGTGAAGCGCTGTGGTTCCGTTGTACTGGTTGATGGCTTACGTTCGATGGCGACAGAGTTGAAGCGCACCGAGTGATGATTGATCGAGCTTCTGGCCTGTTGAACCACCTGTCCGGTGATTCTGGTCTTGAGAACCTGCTGTTGCGTGACTCTAAACATGTCTGTGAGACTTTAGAGCGAGTGATTTAGGCAAAATAGCGGGTGGTGTATGTTGTGTGGTGTGGTGGTGGCGGCGGGGAGATGACTATTTGTATTGATGGTCAAAGAAATTTTTGGGCATTCGCGGCCAGCGGGTGGGGGAATGGGATGAGTTGGGTGAGTGGGTGGTGAGTGGCGTGTGTGTTTGTGTGTCTAGTCTGCTTGTTGGGCTATAATGTAGTCTGCGTGTGCACCTGAGTCGCCCTGATATTTGTTGTAGGGTTTGGTACGTTCTTGCTCGTTTATATGACTCCTCGGTCGGATGCGAGTGTTATTATAAGTCAGGTGAGTGCCCTGCTCAGCCTGGCCCCACCCTCACGCAATCCGCGTATCCGTGAACAACCGGGGGCTCGAACCATCACCCGCTTACCCAGAGGGGAAGCTTGTACCCGGCAAGTGGCTTGTGTAGTGTGCTGATGATCTGATAGATTGCTAATCGTTTAGATGGGAAATGTGCCAAAAGCTGTCTGATATCGTTCCGATACCCTTCAAAATGGGTGTCATGGCCGCATGCCTAGATGTAGACATGCTGTAGATAAGGTTCTAACTGCACCCTTATTTCTAAAGACAAAGGGGACAATTGAAACTCAATCTTGTATTCCAATTTATCAAACTTGGTCGATTTTATGTGTTTTTTGAGATCCAGTTTATCTAATACTACCAGTTATAGCACGAAGCTATCGCAATATAAAAATTGCAAAAAAAAATGAATCCTCCGATACCGGGAGTCGAACCCGGGTCTGCTCGGTGAAAGCGAACCGTGCTAGCCGTTACACTATATCGGATTACTATGTAAACAATCTGACCTGCATCAGCCTAACCGTGCGCGACTACATTGGGCACCGTAAAGAGTGCTTAGACTCATCAAAAACGACTAATTAACTCGAGATCTATCTAAGTCTCATAAGGGGTGGCTTTAAAAGACTCTGGAATCCAAATGCTTCCCGATATATACCATCAAAACGTCCACCGGGACCCATGTGCGGGGGCAGAATGACGTCGCGTCGGTATCTCGAGGTCAGCGGAGGCACGGGGCAGCCAAACAGTAAGCGCAAATACAATTCATACCCCGAGGATGTTATGCATAGGTTTGGTGTTACTGACTCACTTTGAGTTAACGCTCCATCACTATATCGTTATCCCCGGCGGAGTAAAACGATTCCTCCGCTATTATCAGCTTTCCATTTGACTCACCTCACTCACTGCCCGAACCAACAGTTTCTTAAATCTTTTGTCCCATCATCGATCGCAACACAACGCATACAAAGGACACACACATGTTCATCTCGAGACATCGCCACCGAATCTCTCGCTGCCATCCCCATTTTATACAACAACACCTTCGTCTTCATCATACCACACACAAGATGACACTGGCCAATTACGTGACTGATCGTTCAACACCAGCTGAATACGAAACACACATTGCAAGACAACTGCAAGTGAACAAAGAGCATCTCGCCTCTCTTACTCACCCGGGGTCCACCATCAAGCTCCCATATGGTAATGGTCCTGCTCCTCAAACCGATGGTCCAATCTTTTTCTTTGACATTGATAACTGTCTCTATAAGCGCTCACTCCAGATCCATGATTTAATGCAGCAATATATCCATGATTATTTTGTGCGCAGACTCGATTTGAGTAATGAAGATGCTATGGAACTCCAGTTGAAATACTACAGAACGTATGGACTCGCTATCCAAGGATTAGTGAAATATCACAAGATTGATGGATTGGAGTATAATGCCAAGGTTGATGATGCGCTTCCATTACAAGAGATTCTTCATCCGGATGAGAAATTGAGAGACATGTTGATCAAGTTGAGGGGGAAGGGTCACTGCGATAGATTATGGCTCTTCACTAATGCATATAAGAATCACGGTGAGCGCTGTGTTCGATTGTTAGGTATCGGAGATCTGTTTGAAGGGTTATCGTTCTGTGACTATGGAAAGATGGACTTTGTTTGTAAACCACAGGAACAAGCTTTCCATAGGGCGTTGAAAGAAGCGGGCGGCAAGTCCTTTGAGAACTGCTACTTTGTTGATGACAGTGCTTCTAACATTGCCACAGCTGTTAAATTGGGATTTAAGAAGGCTGTGCACTTTGTTGAGAGAGATGAAGATTTGGGTACTACCCCAGAAGGTGCTATCCTTATTAGAGACATCCTCGACTTGCCACAGGCTGTGCCTGAGCTCTTCGAGTGATCGCATAAAAAGGTTTACTCTATAGAGACCGTTGAACGGTCTACACCAAATAGACATACACATATTCCATAAAACAAAAGTCAACTACAGTATTGTAATTACGTGTCTATTGTGCACGTGAAAGCCAGGACTTTTAAGGACTTTTCTGCTGATCGCGAGATACGGCGATGACGTTAGAGGTCCGTCCAAAATTAGCGGCGTCCCTTTGAAGATCCGAGACTTTGTGTCTGCGGTTGTGCGCGTTTGGGGGTTCTGTCCGCCGCTGCGGGATGTCTCCTCTATTGTTGTAGTCAGCTGTCGCTGGAGGCACAAGTGCTGTGGCCAGTGGGGGAGCCTAGAGATTGACCGCCTCAGGTTTCCCAAGGCTTGAAAGCGGAGATCGGGGATGCCTACGAGCAGTGGCGGGGAACTGGTGTAGCATTTACCATCTCGTTGGATCCTAGCCTTAGTGTGGTCAGGGGCACATTCGCGATCTTGACAGCTATTGAATCTATGGGACAAGAGAGGCGAAGTTCGTGGAGACATGGCACTGAACAAGAGCTGTCAGTGCTGCCTGCTATTATATTGTATTTATATGCTCGTTATTTCCCCATGGAAAATGATTGAAACGCCCTGATGATGTTCTCTTCCAGAAGCTTCTATCAATGGCACCAAGGGCTTTCTCGAAACAAGAACTCGGTCACCGCGCCTTGTCCAGAGGTGTCTTCTTCTCCTTTTATCCCGGTGGACAAACAAACTGACGCACGGTACACGCGTAGACTTTGACTTTTAGTCAGGCTGTCGTGCGAGATATGCTCTTGAAGTTTTAATATACTACTCTACTGACATCTACGGTCACAGAGACATCGCTCTTATCGCAACTCAATATCGACCACGTATGAGAACTGTCAGTTGTCTAGGCTCAGGTACCCGCGATCCAAGAACATCGCATCCAGCGCGGTTTGTCCCGCCGCCTAAAATAGACAGACAAATGATTTTCATCACTTGAAATATCCACTTTCTTCAACGACAACACTTTCTCACCCTTCTAAGATCAAGATTCTACTAACAATCTACCATCGTCGACCACACACTGTCCCGTGAAAACAAACGACAAATCCTTCAATTGGACTCGACCTCTTCCACTTAGATCAATCATCTCACCTGCCCCATTCCCCCGCGTGTCCCGTCGTCAATTTTTTTTTCGCCCCCAGTCCATCAATAGCTTGCTCTTTGCCTCTGTGCATTTTATCACCAATCGAATCAGTTATTCAAATCGTCAAGAAGACTAAGCACAAGCCTCAACACCGCAACGCATTGAGTACCTTCTGTTTCCGTTTTCTTGTGTTTTCTGTGTTTTTCCAACTCACTGTACTGCTTTGATCTTTTGCTCTTTACCGATCCGATCCGACAAAGACCTCGAATCTCCCTACTTGCCACGAGAGATCCCCTTTCCACTTACACATTCGAATTGATCAATTCATAAAACGTGAAGAAAAAAAGTTGTCTGTTTATCTGATTTCAAAAGTTCAATCCCATTATACAGAATGTCAGCTCAATACAACAACGGCCAGGGCCTTGAACAGTCCTCCACACCAGCTCCAGGTGATGCCCAACAGCAGGCTTCTCAACAGCCACCACAGAGTCAGCAGCAGCAACAACAGCAGCAGCAGCAACAGCAGGGTTCCCAGCAACCACAGATTACTCAACAGCCAGTTGCTCAGCTCGGTGGAAGCGAGTTCCTCACACCTCTCCCAATCCCAAACCCGCCATCCGCCACTGCATCTACATCCTCATCTCCACCAAAAACACTCTGGATGGGTGACCTTGACCCATGGTCTGACGAGGAGGCAATTGAGAACTTGTGGGACTCCCTCGGAAAGCGTGTGCTCGTGAAGCTCATCAAAGCGAAGAGAGGTACCCCAGCCGCCAACTTGAACACTGGACATGCCGGTTACTGCTTTGTTGAGTTTGAGAACTATGACGAGGCCAAATCCGCTTTGGCCCTCAACGGTTCTTTGATCCCAAACACTACGAGACAGTTCAGACTCAACTGGGCCTCCGGCGCCACATTGTCCTCTCCAATCCCACAGTCTCCAGAGTACTCCCTCTTTGTTGGTGACTTGTCCCCATCCACCACTGAGGCCCACCTCTTGGCCCTCTTCCAGACCCATTTCAAATCCGTCAAGACTGTCCGTGTCATGACAGATCCAATCACTGGTACATCCAGATGCTTTGGTTTTGTCCGTTTCAGTGACGAAGAGGAGCGTCGCCGTGCTCTCACTGAGATGTCTGGTGTCTGGTGTGCGGGCCGTCCACTTAGAGTCGCCCTTGCCACCCCAAGATCCCAAGCCAACAACATGGGTGGTGCTAATGTGATGGGTGGCCAATTCCCAGGTCAGTTCCCAGGAGCACAATTTGCCCAACAGCAACAGCAACCAGATATGATGATGTATCAATATCAACAAGTGCCACCATCGATGCAGTTCTACGACCAGGATGGTACCGGTGCCGGTGCACCAGGCCCAGGCCCAGTAGTGCCACCAGTTAACGGTGGTCCAGGCTCTATTCAGTCCATCTCGTACTCGGATCCAAACAACACAACTGTATTCGTTGGTGGTCTCGCTGCGGGCGTCACTGAGAACATGCTCGCTACACTCTTCCAGCCATTTGGCCCAATTGTACACATCAAGATTCCACCAAACAAGGGATGTGGTTTCATCCGCTTTGAGAAGCGTGAGGATGCCGTTGATGCCATTAATGCCATGCAGGGCTTTGTAATTGGTGGATCCCGTATCCGTCTCAGCTGGGGTCGTCAACAGAACCAACAACGTCTTCAAATGGCAATGGCAGCAGCTATGCAAGGTAATGGCTTGCCACCAGCTGGTGTAGCTCCACCACAAATGGGCGGTGCTCCAGCACCAGGCCCACAACAGTTGTCTCCAGGCATGGCTCCACCTCCAGTTGGTGTTCCACCACAGAGTGCAGGTATGGGTGGGTTGCCAGGAACCGCTCCCTTTGCCATGCAAATGGTTCCTCCTGTCAACACTATGTACATGATGCCACCTGGTGACCAGAAGTTTGGTGGCTATGACCAGTTTGGTCAGGTTGATCCACAACAATACCAACCACAGCAGATGGAGCAGTACGAGACTGGCGAAAAGGAGGAATCTCCAGAGACTAGAGGCGATGCTGAAAGTGGTTCCAAGTTGGAGGAGATGTACAAAGCTGCTGTCGCTGGTAAATTGGACTCTTTGCATTAAGACAGGGATCTGATTTTGAAAGTTGGAACATGTTTATGAAAGTTTTGATCTGCTTCCCATGATTTGTTTTGTTTTTGTTGTCTGATGATATCTCTTTTATTTGCTTTACACGCTCGTTATCCATATGCCGGCCATGGAATGTTGATTTCTGGTTTGCTCTTCCATATCTGCTTTTGAGAAGAAAAAAGGTTGTTTTACTCTTGTTTTGGGATATTTGATTCTGCTTTTCACGTTCGACCAAAGTTTTGTTCCATTAAGTTGCGGTTCTTTTCTTAGCCGGTCACAGCACCAATTGCAAAAATTGCTGGACCCTCTACTCTTTCTGTCCCTGTTTTTGCCATACACGTTTTTGTATCCATTCCAAGATCATTTAAAATACACACATCTTATGCACTTTGTATGTTTTTCTATACAAGAATAGCTCATTTATAGCTCTTCAAACTTTGGCGGCATCTCAGGGAAGTACTTGATCACTTTCTCTGGATCCATCACACTCCACTGCTTGAACGAATATATATCTGTAACTTTAGTCATCCATTCCATTCTTGTGGAGATATCATTCAACTCCTGACCAGGGCATGCCTTTCTCAATAGCTTCCTCACCTGACCGATATTCTCAACAGTCTTATCAATCTCATAATCTGCAAACATATCCCCAATCTTATCCTTAATCAATCTGGCCATTCTAGGACCTTTACCATTTGTACTCACCATCACCTGTAGATCACCTTTTCTGAAGATAGCACCGAAGTAAAAGTCACACAATGGCGGCACATCAGCAATGTTCACATTCATACCTCTCTTCTTGCACTGATAATAGATCCTCTTACTCTCAACCGGATCATCAATAGCCACGAGAACCATCTCAAACCTCGTTTCCTTAATATATTGGTCCATCAATGCGTATTCCTCTTCATTGTATTCAGTCAATACAGGTGCTTCTTTGCCCTTGGAATACATCTCAAGATCATCCTCAACAAACGCCCGGCGCACGACAGCATGCAGCAATCCATCTTTCTCTCTCTGTTCAATCTCAGCATTCATAGAGGGAGAGATCACAGTGACTTTTGCATTCGCATTCAGCAAGTGATATATACGTCCAGCTGCGACTTCTCCACCGCCTACAACGAGGACATGACGATCTGTTTGCGATGAGGTTAGTCACTTGTAGCCAGGGTTGCGATCGAGTGAAGGGAAAGACATACTCTTAACTTGCCATGCAAGGATCAGGGAGCCATTTGGCAAGATCTGGGGAAATGAAGTGCTCATTGTTGGATTTCTGAGTTAGCTTCCGCTGGTGTGATGTAGTGGGAAAGTGAGGCGGAGAATTCAACGATGAGCTTGGGAATAACGTCATTTCGCCATGTCCGTATCGGGATATTGGCACGCGTGGGGTTGGCAGACGCTTTACAGGACGGTTCTCTCTTTCTCTCTTTCTTCGTCTCTTGACAAAGAACTGTCTGGGTGACACTGAACTACGCTATAATCAGGTGGAGTATAAAAAAAAAGGTTATTGATTTGAAAAAAAAGTATAGTATATAGTCCAATTAGAAACCAATGGTAAACTTACGAGCAACTTTCAAGGAAAAGCTGATGACGGTAATGATAGATGGCACGACGTTCAACAGGACAGAAACAACAGCAACGACGAGCTTGCTGTGCAGAATAGCCTGCAAAGAAGCAATGATAGAGTTGAAAAGGAGCTCAAGAGACTTCACAATGAGGGTGACGGAAGGATCAACTTGGCTGGAAGTGTTGAGGTAGTCATCCAAGTAGTGCTTAGTGGTGTCGAGGAGGGCAGAAAGACCGTCATTGGCTTGCGTCACGTAGTTGGTGTTACCAAGGTCACTGATGTGAAGAGCGCTAAGGATACCCTTGAAGAAACCCTCAACAATCTGGATAAGGTCAGCATGAACGGCAGCAACATCACCAGAAGCGGCAGAGGCGGCCAAGTCTTCAACAATTTTAATAACCTTGGTGACATCGGTGACAAAGACGACAACTTCATGGAGACCAAAGAGATTAGCAATAGTTGTAAGTGGAGAGAAGTTAAGAGACTTAGAAACGGTTCTCAAAGAGCGAACAGAGACATCCTTTGGGAGAGTGATGACCTGTGGTTCAACGATAGAGATGTTCTCTGGTTTAGCGACAGCGACGTCCTCTGGTTTAGCGACAGCGATTGGGGAGGCAAAGACGGAGGTAGCCAAGGCACAAGCGGCGAAGATAGAGCTGAATTTCATGGTTGTGGCGATTGAGAAGAGTGTGATTCTGGAATAGTAACATAATTGTTAATTCAAAATGAACGGATCGCATGTAGTACTTATACTTGAGCTGGAGACACTCAGAAGTTCAACATTGATGCATATTGGCCACAGTAGTGTGTGATATCTGAAAACATGCCACCCTCGGCTCATGTAGAGAGGAATAAGCTTAAGTTGGACCAAGGATCACCTCCAAGATGCACCTTGATGCTTGGTCCCTTAGATGCGGCTTATGTCTGAGTATGCAAGTCCGCCCTGCCAAGGGTGTCAAAGCTCCGATAGCATAGAATACACACGGCAAATACTACAGTTTTTGCACCATTCAATGCACTAAACGTGTTTTTGGGGTGCCATATATGCTCATTTAGTTACAAAAAAAGGTATCTTTTAGGCTGTGACACGTTCATAGCAAATCCCCACATTCCACACCGCGTACTCAAGTGGCAGCTTATCCAGAAAGGAAGTGAACATATTCTACGAAGGACTACACCTGAAGATACGTAATATAGGTATATACAATCGTTATACCTGTGTTATTTGGTGAGAGAGAAGAAGTGCACTATTTTCAAAAGGAAAGGAAAGCATTTGCTTTATCTCTAGGTTTTCACAGGCCCCAGACTATAAGATGCAGAAGTGACTTGCAGCTCTTTATCATTCTTACTGCCCGGGGAAGCTTCGCCAAGCACCTGTTAATGCAGAGTTCTCAGATAATAGCATTCCCTGATAAAAACAGGTGAGAATCAATTTAACCTTAAGTGCCGAACCACAACATTAATACGTGGTGTGGACCTACTGATCATTCGTTAACGACACAGGAAGCCGGAAGGAATGATCAAGAGAATGACACGTTCTTAGCGGAAACACATGGCCCTTATTGCCAAGAAGTTTTCATTTATGCGCTTTAGTGACATATGGAGATCCTCTTGCAAAGTTCGATGAAGGCTCAAAGTTGCTTGAAACATTTTCTTCATTAATTTTACTCAGTCTGCACTCTTAGTGGCCGATCTTAGATGTATTTCTCAAAGGAATAGTGCAGATATGACAGCTGCAATCCAACTAGTCAGCCCATAGTAGCTTGGATGTACATGGTGATCTCTTCGCCGCTCAAGCATCCGGTGGCTTATGTACAGGTATCCGAAGTGGACAAGATCATGACGTACTCTTTCGAATGCAGGGACCCCAGAGGGCTACATCCACCATGTGGGCTACCAAATGTAATACTTCATAGTTCACTTTATCTTAGGTACTTGTGAGCTGTTAATGAGCTTTACCTCAAAAGAACTATAAAGAGAGAGTAAAGCTGAACACGATGAATAACGAGCCCGTCATACACTAGGTGTAAATTTTAGGTCGAAGATCTTTCAGTATGCCGACAGAGGTGTCATGACTGTAGCAAACTATTAGTAGAAATTCGAAAAGCTGTAATGCTATATTGAGCAATTCACTGATCCGATTTCTCTGTTAGAGAGTTACTACTTTCAGCGCTTCGTAGTAGCTGCAGCTATAGTATGCAATGAGCCATGTCTCTCTGAAGAGTCTACAAAAGGGCCTAATTTGTCACCAATGAGGTGGTCAAGAGAAGAGAAGCACGAGGTGATAAGAGGGACTTAAACCAATAGAGGATTAAAGTGTTCAAGTGACGAGACGTCAGTAGATAGTGAGTCAATTGAGGTAGAGAGGCTAGAAGTGGTGGCATCTGCCGTAGTCTGAGTTCGGTTTGGGAAAGCCACAGTGGCTGCCAAGGTGTGTAATAATGATCAGACACTACATTATCCAATAAACTCTACTGATAAGAGCAACTAGGCGCTGATTAAGGGGCCCGCCGGTGTATGTCCATGGGGTGGACCGTGGGTAGAAGATCTAAGGGGTGATCTCTTGTGTGATTTGGATGCGAACGAGGTAAAACCACACTGTCCCAGTTCACGGAACGGCTTCCAGTGACAATCACTTATGCAATACACTGTAAGATGTGGGGCCCCAAAGTTATCATAGTTAACACTTTATGGGCCTGATGAATATGCAAAGTGGAAGGGTAAGTCCGTTCCCAATATGGCAATTTGCGCGATCCATCGCTCACTGACGATAAAGATTGTACTTCCTCCAAACCTCATTTTATATGACTGGAGGTGGAGCGGTGGCGCTGGGGACATAACAATGTTTCCACGGGCTACTCAAGCGTCTCATGGTATCATCATTGATAATTGAATATAAGTCATCGCTTTTCGTCAAACCTACCCTAACGGGTAAGCTTCTTCAGCCATCGCCCCAACCTTTCATGGAGCCCTGAGCTCCTCTTAGAAGTTCGCGATCTTGTCTCGGAGCAAAGTCATTGGGCCATCGAGATGTTTCTCCACACATTCGTCTCCTCCCATTAGTATGAACACTTTATTCTGTTCCACAACCAAACCTTAATACATTAGACAATGTCTGACCCGTGCAAAGCAGAGGCCTGTGCCATTCAAGGTATGTTATTTTAGCTTTCCTTCTCGTTGATGGTGGCAAAAAGTCAGTGACTAACAACTACTAGACTGTCTCAAGCAGTGGAACTACAACGAATCTCGTTGCACCAAGGTGATTGACCAACTTTACGCATGCTGCACAAAGTTTTACAATGATAATGGAGAATCAGCGAGATCCCCTTGTTGTCCAACGCCTTCGCTGCTCGAACTCAAAATTAAGCAACGTAAACAGGAACAGCTTGATGCTCAATTGGTGCACAAGCGTCGCTAGGGGGACATTTAATCTACAATCACTACAATTTACAAAGCAAGTTTCCTTCCATATTCTTGCATTCAAAAAGAAAGCGCAAGAACGATATGACATGTACGTTTAGAACTGCGATATCCCCCCACAAGAAAGGACACGACAACCAGAGTCGGACAAAACAGGTAATGCCCACGATGGAGCATCAACCACAATCACTCTAAGGCTACCGCGAGCACGAAAAGCACCGAGCAATGCCCGGATACTTGTACGGTCAAAGAAGAAAAGGACCGAACCGTGACTCTGGGTGCCTATGTAAAAGACATTGTGGAGAAAAAGAAGAAGAAAACACGAGTGCGTAGTTGGTTGTACAACGGAGAGTGAAAGTTTTTTTTTATAGGGCGGCTGGTCGGGGCACGAGTTTGGCTTGATCTGTGACATCCGGACACCACCAGACAGGGCTTCAACTGGCATATAAGCATTTCATCTCCCCCACAGATTATCAATTGCCTCCTTGTTGTTTGTATTGACATCATTTTTTCAGATGCCACCACGTCCACTTTCTATTTTGTCTGCCAATTGGGCAGCCAGCGCCTACGACTCCCTCACTGATCCACCAGAGTACTCGTACGCCTCCCTCTCATACGAGTGTGTCTTTCAGGAGGTTTCCCTCCTTGATCTTGACAAGTTCATTCAATGCGTTACATAAATTCACCATTATGTATCAGCTTGGAGTCTCACCGCGTATCTCGATACACAATACAATGCTGCTCTTGAATGGATCTTGCCGCCACAGTGTGCATGGAAGGAACATTGGCAGAAAGTAGGATACCTAGGTGGTGGGTTCTCCAATGTAATTAGGCTCTGCTGCATCTGTATGACCAACGGTGCTCTAAGTCTCACCATACTCAATGGATCGATGCTTGACCCACATGTGCTTGACGTTTTGAAGTGGTGGTTGCAGAGAGATGTAGGTTGGCAATACCCCGCAGAGACGGTGTATATCAGTGAAATGGATGGTGAGTATGGACTCGTGGTACAAACGTTCAATGCCACTGGTGAAATGAACTCTCAGTTTGAAGTTTTGTTCAAGAGTGCAGTACCACAAGAGGAGCAGACAATAGATTTGTTGATTATGCAGGATGAGGAGGTTTTAGAGACCTTTGCTGGAGATGTTGTAACTTTACAGGAGGCCTATGCTTCCGCGTGACAAAAAGGAAAAAGAGAGTAAAATAAGAGAAGGTGTGCTAATCACTCATAATGAATGTGCTATTTACTGTATCTAGTGGTTGTAGGTATATGAGTAGTACCTGCTGTGATGCCCACAGATACCCCCTCGTGTGAGGATATGCGCCCCTGCGTAAAGCGATGGGCAGCGATCGATCACAATCGGAGGCGGAATCATATATGAGCATTTGGCCTCAATAAACGTCAAAGAGCATCTAGGTTAGCCCTCAATGCAATACAAAGAGCAATAGTCACAGTTTAAAACCGTCAGGTCGAGCAGTGTAAAGCCGCGATTTGAAACAGTAACAAGTCTAGAATCTAGAGTCTAGAGTCTAGCTGAGACGCGTTGCCAGCCATCGCGTGTTTTTGTTTACGCTGAAAATGCGCCCGCCCATCGCTCACCGTTGCCACCACACGCCCTTTTAACTTCTGCACAACTCCCAATCGACACACAAAGGTCCACTCTGCCTTCTATCGCCACCTCCTCAAATCACACGCAATGGCAGAAAGCAACACAGACGACGACTTCAAGGACGCCGTTGAACATACCGCCGGCACCGGCACCGCCCCACCTCTGCAAGTAGAGGATAGCGCCTCATCAACGGTTCCAGGGTCACCAAAGAAGAAGAAGAACAAGAAGAAGAAGAAAAAGTCAAAGAACGCATCCACAGACAGCCTTAGTGAGATCCCACCTTCCGCATTGGACCAGACAGACAAGGAGGAGCCCATCGCTGAGGCCCCGGAAGATGCCGCTTTGTCCGAGCCTGTGATCCCGGAAGCCAAGCCAACAGACCCAGCACA
This sequence comes from Petasospora fabianii, assembly GCA_022641835.1. NCBI lineage: Eukaryota > Fungi > Ascomycota > Saccharomycetes > Phaffomycetales > Wickerhamomycetaceae > Petasospora > Petasospora fabianii. Next base: position 397,959 of record CP048716.1, on the reverse strand, counting down.
GCCCACAAAGGCCACGGATTCTCATCTTGAAGATACAATTCATGAACTACAGACACACGAAAACACTGAGTCAACTTCATTTCCGAAGATGATTACAGAGGAGAAGTTTGCAGACACTGAGACTACTCACTCTGCTACCGCTGAAACCCTTGTAGAAGGGCAGAAGAAAGCCGAGGAGACCGAGAAGCACGATATCGAACCATCACCAACGATTGATAACCCATTGGGTGAATCCACTCAGCAGTTTGAGGTGTCAGAAGATGATTTGAAGAACTCAAACAAGTCTTTGGAGGAAAAACTTGATATGTTGAAGTTGTACACTGATGGAGATGAGGGCGATGAGTTTGCTGATGCTTCCTCGGATAAGCTTGCGGATGGCGGAGCGGACAAGGAGGAGCCTAAATCTGATGCACCAGTATCAACATCAGACTTGAATCAAGTGTCACCAGATCCTATTGCTGATGAAAATCTGCCAACATCGCCATTGGCCACCAAGGCACCACCACCAACACTTCCATCAAGAGATCACACAGCTAAACCTGCTGAACCTGCTGAACCTGACAAACCTGCGCTACCACCACGTTCACCTCAGAGCAACAAGGCACCAGCACTACCATCTCGTGATCATGTCGCTACAACACCGGTACCCCCACAACTTCCATCTCGTGACCACGTTGCCACAACCCGTGTCTCTTCACCACCTGTCACTCAAGGTGAACTTGCCCTCACAGCGGCGGAGTTACCGCCACCACCTCTTCCACCACAATTAACAGAGAAACAAAAGGCCCATCATCGTGGCTCTTTCCTGTCTTGGTTTGGATCGACATCTCGTGGCTCCACTACATCTCTGAGCTCCGACGCAAATAAGCTGGATTATGACGAAAACTATGATCTACTCCTCTCTCGTCTCACAGAGAATACAGAGGAGCTGTCCGCCAAGGATGACACGACTCGTCAACAGATCAACTCCACACACGATACACTTAAATCCTCATTCCATCGTGTCCAGGCCGACCAGACCGGCAACGACACCACAACAGCTGGTTCCTCCACTGCAGATGCAACTCCGGAAGCTACTGCCATTGACTGGTCCTTCTGGGCAGAAGTTGTGAACGACTATCCATCAGTTGTCAAATCTGACCCATCTAAACTCAGCAAGATGCTCTCCGCTGGTATCCCAGACCAGATCCGTGGTATTGTATGGCAACTTGTATCCAACGTGAACGCTAAGGAGTTTGAAGAAGCGTATCCTGGCTTGCATTCTCAAGACTGTGTCTTTGATAAGAACATTCAGAAAGATATTAACCGCACAAGCTTTGCTGGTGGTGCTAGTGGTGTGGATAAAGAAGCACTGTATCGTGTCATCAAGGCATACTCCAATTTGGATACAGATGTTGGATACACACAGGGAATGGCGTTCATCGCTGTGCCGTTGTTAATGAACATGGATGAGCTTGAGGCGTTCTCGTTATTGCACAAGTTGATGAAGGGATATGGATTGAGAGAGTTGTTCTTGCCTGAGATGCCTGGTTTGTTGTTGAAGATGTATCAGTTTGATCGGATCTTAGAGGATAACTTGCCTGCGTTGAGTGCTCACTTCCAAAGACAAGGCATCAGGTCCAGTATGTATGCAAGCCAGTGGTTCTTAACTTTCTTTGCTTATAAGTTCCCATTGGAGATTGTCTTGCGAATTTTTGATCTTGTTATCACCGAGGGCATTGAGTCTATTTTGAAATTTGCTGTTGCTCTTGTTCAGAAAAACGCTGATATCTTGATCACATTGAAATTTGATGAGTTGCTTGGCTTCTTGAAAGAACAACTGTTCTATGCTTACTCTTCCATACCTGTGGCTCAAGATAATGAGGACCAGGATAGCGAGGCGAGAGTCTCTCATGCTTCCAGATCTATCCTTGCTGACTCGTTTGAAGTTGACCAATTGGTCGAGGATGCAACTAATGTCAAGATCCTGCCAATAACTTTGAAGAGATATACTGATGAATGGGATGAAATCCATCGTGAGGAGAAGGAGAGACGTGAGGAGATTGAGGAACTCAGACTGAGAAATAACCAGATGAAGAAAGAGATCAGAAAAGTTGAGGCGCAATACACCATCTTGAACAGAGAGCATGTGCAAATTGCAAACGAAATGATTGCTGGAAGAATGAAAATTGCTGAATTAGAAGATGCAAACAAGGATCTCAAGGATCAGAACTCCATTCTCCGTGAACGTGTTAAGAGTCTTCAAAATCCAATATCTGAAGATGTCCCCGTGCCAGCAGCATTAGAAGAAGATCTCAAGAACACAATGGCACGCAACTTAGAAGTGATGAACAAGAATCAAGAACTAGAGGAGTATCAACAGGAGCTCTTGCAAGAGATTGAAAGTCTCAAGTCGCAGCTAGAGGCGGAGAAAGCCAAGAATGCCTCTCCATCGCCTCCATTACCTATCAAAAATCCAGCTGCTGGACTTTGGGGTAAGAAACTATTTAAATGAAGAACTTGATGAACTTGATTCAATAACAAACGTGAAGCACATTTGTAGAGACACCTTAATCATTCGGATCATAGTAAAGGAGCCCGCGTATGGCCGGATGTGGCCGTACCGTCCTGAAAAATATCGAATCGGCGAAAAGTCAAAGACCACCATCATGAACCATCGAATATCAACACTGACGCAGTTTCGAGGCCTTCCCACATCAGACAAATGTTCAAACCCCTCAACTTCACGAGGGCCTTCTCCTCATCCCTTCCAGCCACTAAAGAGTGGAAGAACGTTGTCAAGCGTCGAGTTGCCAAGAGACCAGAGTATCAAGTTGGTGATGCCAAACCGAAATACATTCCACACAGACAAACCACACCTGACTACAAATATGGTGATTCTGCCTTCTTCGTGAAGAGTAACCGTGGTCTTTATGGTGGTGCATTCGTGAGATCTGGTAATACGATTTCCGAGATGGGCAATAAGAGTAGAAGATTTTGGAAGCCAAATGCTCATAAGAAGAGTATCTGGAGTGAAACTCTTGGAAAGTCATTGTCTTTCTATGTCACTGCTAAGGTTTTGAAAACCATTGATAAGGAAGGTGGTCTTGACAACTATGTCATTAAGGACAAGTCAGCAAGAATTAAGGAGCTTGGTCCATTTGGTTGGAAGTTGCGTTATGAAGTATTGAAGAAGAGAGCTCAGTTGGAGAACCCAGTGCATAAGAATGTCAAGTCTGTGACTCTGGCTGATGGTAAAGAGGGAACTGTTTATTATCCTGCTGTTCAGGTTAAAGGTTCAGAGAAGCCATTGGATGTTGTTGTTGGTAGAAGAAGGTTGTTGAAGGAGTTGTATGAGACTGAGAAGGCTCACAAGCTTGAATTGAAAGAGAAAATCGATGGTAAGCAGTTCCAGAATGAGAACAGAGACCTTCCTGCTGAAAAGATCATTGAGAAACTTGCCAGTCTGAACTATAACTTCAGCCAGATTGCTCTATGATTAAAGTACCAGCCAGCTTTCCAAAGTTTGTCATGACCGAAACAAAAAAGTGTACATAGATTGTCCTGTTCATAATTCCTACGATGCATACGATTCAACTAACTGTTTGTAGCACACCGGCATACTATCCAAACATTGACACTAGCGATACTAGGCCATAAGGTTCCTGGTAGACATACGTTTGTGGAGAAATGCGTATGAGTATGGGGTTGGGAGTCTACATAACAGAATCGCGCTTAGGGCTTCCTCTCCCATATCACGTGCCTGCTCCTCTGAAGCCCTCTCTTTTGCAACTACATCCGCACACCACGACTCCGAAAGAAATTCGCGATTCACCATAGCAACGCCGGTTCAAAGGTGAATTTCTCGTGGCGTTAAGTGTGGTTTTCGCGAATTTTTTCCTGATGGATGGGACTGCGAGGGTTTGGCGGACTCTGTGAAAAATATTAAGAGTCTACATCCACACCAAGTGTTCAAGGTTGAAGGGATACGGTATCACAACAACTACATCAAAAATGGCCGCTAAGTCTGGTATGTGACGATGAAACAGACACAGCGTGTGAATGAGAGAGATAGAGAGACAAAGAGAGACACATATTTGTATTTGGAAAGGACGGCACAGAGAACCGTTTGGAGGCGCCCGCCTTCAAGATTGTGAAGATTTCGAACAGTGAAAGAGCACAGAAGAACAGCACAAAAGGATCATCCATAGCGATTAATATGAAGAGTTGAAGGCACACAATCAAATACGGATACTATGAAACCCCCATGCACATTCAAGATTTCTCAAAATTGTTCAACGACCAGAACAAGACATATACTCTCTCATCACACAGCACAAGTCAAAGAGAAATATTTTGTATGAATCAGGAGTACTAACTTATTTTCCACAGGTATTGCTGTTGGTCTCAACAAGGGTAGAAAGGTCGAGTCCCTCGAGAAGATCCCAAAGATCTCTTACAGAAAGGGTGCTGCTTCCAAGAGAACCACTTTTGTTCGTTCCATCGTCAGAGAGGTTGCTGGTCTTGCCCCATACGAGAGAAGACTTATGGAGTTGATCAGAAACGCTGGTGAGAAGAGAGCTAGAAAGGTTGCTAAGAAGAGACTTGGTACTTTCAAGAGAGCTAAGGCTAAGGTTGAGGAGGTTAACAACATCATTGCTCAGTCCCGTCGTCACTAAGCGACTCATGCTTAATTCGTCATTGTTCAAAAATTGGGTTATGTGTTGACTTTTTTAATGTAAATTTACTGCTCTTACGGATATAAAATTTGGATAGTATTTATGTAGTACTGTATGTGAAGTCGTTAGGGATGTTTTCAATATAGTCGGGGTTGGTAGGTCAGCCGAGGTTAACGGATTACAAGACGCGCCCAAAAAAAGTGTACTGTCGATATATGTCAACACAAGACAAGAAGCGAATTATCAAACAATTATAATTCAAGAAGAGGCATAGGCCCATTGCTACAATCTTAGAGAGCTAGTCGTTGTTGTTCTACCTCATCAATTCCATCATTTTGATCCCACCACCACCCATACACAGACCCTTAACCGCAATGCTAATGATGCGAACACGATACCCATCATCATTATCATCATGCTCCATTAGTAGATTGATTCGTCATCATTCGACAAAACCACCATCATATTTCTCTGATCATATCCCACCAACGAGTCCAAACACACCAGCACCATTATTTTCCCATAATGTTTCACATTCACCATCAACAAGTATCAACCGCGCCACAACGTCATTGCCACCATCAGATAGTTCAAGTGCCACTACTAATGGTAATGGAACGACACGTACTGCACTTCGTGATGTATCAATCTTGATATCTATCTTGGCTCTGACTTATTTTGCAGTGGATTCTTACAAGACAAGTTTGTTATTAGAGCAGAAGATGGTTGAACAGGGAGTTGCACATATGAAAGGACTTGCCGTTGCACAAAACAATTTTAATCAACAAAGGAAGAAGAAGGAGATTATGGCGTTGAATGAACGAAGAGCTGCACAGAAGAGGGAGATGAAGATGGTTTATCATATTGCCATGTTGAGAAAGCAATTGGTTGATAAGGGACTGAAGCCAAGTGAGTAATATCTATCATACTGTGATAAGAATTATAAAGTTACTAACGTGATATATAGTTGAGATTGATGAGGCATTGAGAGAGTTTGAAAAGAATGTTAAACTTGAGACTTCTATAAGTAATGTCTCTGGTACCGCCCTATGGGTTATAGATGAGTCTCGTGAGTAAGAAAAGAAAGATCTATTAGAGAATGATACTAACGAATAATCAGCAATGAAACCATTTGTTCCAAGTACACATGATTACGATACACCAAAGAAGTGATAATAGTTGGTGTTAGCATATCAATAGAATGGTGAACTGAACTATAAAGGATTGTATATAGCGGCATAACTCATCAAGTCAATGTCTTAGCTTAAACTGATCTAGACACTCCGTAGACTAGAATATGAAACATAATTTTATCACAAGGCAGTGCTATCGGATGTTGTTGGTTATTGGAATGCATTAAGCGATTATACCGATACGATCTAGATGAAACGTTTCTAAACTTGTAACATATTATAAGCCTATAAGCCTTAAGGGCTTATAAAATGATCTCGAACCATTGATAGCATTGGATTTCAATGTATTAATGAGTTCGAGAAGTAATATTTTAAGCTCTTATAACTAAATAACACCCTCGTGGGCTATGAATTGACTAGAGTTGAAAATTGTACATTGCTTATCATCATCATGGTAATTGTTATCATGGATGTTGTAAATTAGGGGGTTTTTGCACAAGAGTTTCAGTCTTTTTATGCCAAAACATCCGCTTTACCCCATTCCGATCCTTGCTAAACGAAAACCGTGGGGAAGAAAACACTATTAGATATTGATCAGGGGTAAGTCACGTGCTCCCTCTCCCTTGTCCTCCCCAACAAGTCTACACAGACTACAATCCGACAGACTAAAGCTAGAAGAGATAATACCGATAAATAAATCTAGAGAGTAATAGCATAAGACAAGATACAAATTATAGGTTAACTGAAACATAAGTGATATACTTACAAACCTATCTATCTTCATCACTATATTGCCATTGGTCTATTGTTTGCGTGTCAAAGCGTGCGCATATACCAAAAAAAAACACCGCATTGTTTTTTTTTTCTTTATTGTCTAGACTCTTCTAAACACAGCTCGTACGATAAATTGCGAAAGGGAAATTTATTTGAGGGCACAACTTTTAGCATAGCCTTGGCTATTGCTAGTAAGTATTTAGTAGTCTAGCCTTTGTAGTTTTAGTAGTAGTAGTCTAGCCTTAATACAGAGCCCACATGTCAAAAAGCCTTGGTCTAGACGGGTCAACCACACCTTGCGCTAATGAATCTCTCCAGGGAGGTGACAGGCGGTGGGTATCGCGCGCCAACCACACTGATTTGCCTATGACGGGTCAAATGGGTGACACACAATTCACAACTCTGAAACATAAGACAAGCGATGTAAGCGGTGTCAATCGATAAGCAATACATGATTAGCATAGCATAGCTTGCGCTATGCTAACATGTCAGCATAAGCTGACTCTGTCAGCCACGATGTGTCATCGTCATCGTCATCGTCATCATCATCATCATCGTCCAATCTATTAGATCGAGTCATCGCGTTATCGATGCGCAAACTTTTTGGATGGTCCTTATCATTGTCTATTGCCTTGGGATGGAAGTTTAAAGCGTGCGCAAATTGATATGCTTAAATGGGGGTTTGGCGTAGTTGGGCGTAGTTTGGCGTAGTTTGGCGAAAAACCCCACGTCAACAATCTCAAACACCCATGTGTGTGGTCATGTCATTCCTATGCCTATACCTATACCTATAACCATTCAATTCTATTTCTCTAGGTGTTTATTTTTCTATTTCCATCATTATCATCATCATCACCACCACATCTAAATCTATAAACTGATTGTGGCCACAAACCACATAACCACCACAGTGGCTTCTTACCAAAGTCTCAACTGCCGCATATGGACGGTGGAGCGCGAAGGTGTGGCGGGAAGCTTTAATTGCGTAATTTCGCCATTGGCGCAATCGACCGCGATGACTCTACTCGCATCGACAGGCCCAGAAGGGTGTCAAAAACTCACGCGCATCGATATATAAGGCGCGTATGGCCCATTTTCCACTTGAGCTGTGAAATCTTGTCTTTCCTCTATCATCATCATCATCTCATATAGTAGACTAAACTACACTACAATACACTACAATCATGGACGTCTTCAGCATCGATATCGAAACAGAGCAACAGCCAGATATGGCTCTTTACTCCTGTTCACTCGACTCCACAACTTCCTCACTCCCAGATCTCATTGAGGCTCAGACACCACTACTCTATGAATCCAAGATTGGTTCAACATCACGTCAAAATTCTCTCATGGTGCCCTCAATCGATGAACATCTCATTGATACATTAGATTTAAACATGGAACAATCATCATGGCCAATCAAGATGGATCATCAACATACATTTATGCTTAAGCAACCAACATCGGTATTAGGTGAATTGACACAGAGTGAAGAAATACAAAAAACTATTGAAATGGGTACAAAGTCATTAAAGAACAACTACAAGCTTTGGCTAAGCAGTCATTGATATAAAAAAAGAGATATCTCTTCTTACCACTTCTATGACTTGCTTATGACTTACCACTTCAATTCTACTTGCTATCTTTTTTACGTTTGGGTTCATTTTTTGTTTAATACTTATCGCTATGCTAACAAGTGTATGCGTTATGATGGAGGGTTTACGGTTTCCCCTCTTTAAGGGAGTGCACTGGGCACTGTTGGTGCCAATGGGTTTTTCAATAAAGACTATGATAATTTGCACTAAAGATTGGATTGTAGTTGTATATATGTTTAGCCTCTGTCAATCATCTCTATCTGACTAATTCTAGATATATATGTTTATATCCATTGTTGACGAAACGCCACATGTTGAGTTACACACGTGACAGGTCGTGCCGTGTGCCCCACAAAAATCAGGTACACATACTCGCATACACTACAAGGCTTACAAATTAGCATCTCTGAAATAAAGTAATTATGTGATATATTGAAAACATACAAACGTTTAAATGAAACATTCTCTTCACCAACTCATAGTCTAGATTTATAGCACTTTATGATACCTCATTGATTAAAATGTATAAATATAGAACTAAACAAAACTAAGCGCGCTACATTTTGACAAGTGTGTCCCCTACCATATCAAATTTACATTGTTGCATTACATTGACATTAATGAGTTGATTTAGTTGGGTTGCTTTGTTAATTGGGTTATCCACTTTCTTGATCACTTGCTAGTTGTATGTATCTCAATAGCATAAACAAGTTTTTAAGGGTAATTAAAACTTTAAGCAAAAGAAATTTCAAATAAATAACTATAATATTACAACTTTTAATTTTAAAAATCCTCTATACTCTTCTATGCTACGGCAAACTTGGAAATACCACTCGATCTAGAATTAAAAAGAAGTATTTAGATCAATATCACCATATCGTTCTACAGCATTCATTAAATGCCCTGTAAACTTTTCATATAAGAATTTTCATTAATCCCAGAACAATTAATATATAGATAACCTTTATCGCCTAAAAGATGAAAAAGAATGGGTGTCCGGGTGTTTTCAACACCCTTGCGGATCTAACTTATATTAGTCAAGTTTTACCTTCAGCCATGAGATGAGTTTTTGCATAGGTATCACATTCGTATGCCAGAAAGGGAGGCTAGTACTAAATAAATGGTGATATAAGGTCATCATAATTCCAACGCGTGTATGCAGTATTCATTAACTCACTAACATTAACCAGCCTGTGTATTCAGACTAATGAATAATCTTAATCATTTCCCCACTTTATCATTTTCCACCTTCTTAACAAATCCAACTAATAATTGATAATCTTTCCAGACTTGTTCTAACTGTGTAATTGTTAGATCTTTAAACTCAACCCCTTCAAACTTATTCAAATCTAAACCATCCAAAGATGATTTCTCTTGTGACTTTTCTCTAGTTAACTTCCCATCACCGCTTTCAACAATAGTATCAACATTTGTAGGAGTTGCACTTCTCCACTTCATAACACCAGCAGCTAACCCTTTCAATGGATTATATTCAACATTCTCGGTACCACCAAGACGACTCACAAATGATTTTAATCCAGTATCTAATGCCATACCAAGTGATTTGATCCCCTCAGCAGTGGTGGGGACAGATGACATCACAGAACTTTCAGAGATTTGCACTATTGAGGACTTCCTTACGGGCAAATCAGATGGTTGAGAAAGGAGAAGGTATTCATCATCACTAAGTAATGAAAAATCAAGTGATTCCTGTGTGAGAATAAGTGTTCGTGTGTACATCAGAGCAGCTTCAAGATTTGTAAGACAATATAGTGGTTCACCATTGAGTTGGGCAGAGTTTCTAAAACGTGAAATGTAGAGGAAATGTAGATAAAGGTCTGTGTCTTCTGAATGGATCAATGTGATATAGATGAAAAGTGGAAGAATGTGATCACCAGACACTGTTGTCGTGTGAAGTTGTTCTTTGACTACCATGTTGATGGATGAGTGAATGTCAAGAAGCAGGGCAAGTTTAGCCAATGGTGGTTTGACTCTTTCAAGCTCATTGAGCTTTCGAGATATGGTTTGAAACACTGGAAGACGAAGATCTATGCCTTCAACATCAATAAAGTTTTCGTAATCAATACCTTTAACTTTTTGCAATGCTGCAATCTTCCTCTTGATGTAATCGTTGATGACAACATCCTCGTCAAACTTCTTGAACAGTTTATCAAAATACCTAACAGTAATCTCATTTTCAGCAAGTTCCACGTAATTAGTCACTCGTTTATCAAACTGTGCTAGTGTTTTCCTCTTTTCAACTTGTTCCTCCTTGGTTAACATCTCAATTTGATGAACACGCGTCTTGTAGAATACCGACCCCTTGACAAACAACTCGGCACGATATTGAAACAGGGAGTAAAAATCTTGAAACATCAAACTTAACTGCTCTGCTGAAATTGGATTGTTATACTTTGGTGCTTTGAGATCTTTGAGGAAACTCAATACAAGCTCATTAAGCTCCCGCGGGAGCCCTTGTGGGAGATCGTCGTCATCATCCTCGTTATCAGAATCTTCATTGACGAGGCGGATTCCAGATGATAGCGGGTCATCTTCAGATGTCTCAATTGTGGTGGTTGTAGTGTGAGAAGCCTTAATCGGAGGCGTATGGAACATTACTAGTAACAGACCCGTAAATGGCCCAACTAAATAGGGTATTTAATCTATGCTCATAATGAGAGATTGGTTTAAAGTGTGAGGCGAAATCAAAGGGGTGTTCGGATGTTGCGGGGGGCTAGAAGATTCGAGAAACACGTATCAAAATGGCAGACTATAAACCATAAATGGAGCTTTTAAACGACTGTTCTAACTCATCAAAACTCTTCTAGTTCTATATATATCTAGAGTCACAATGAGCCGTATACAAAAGCGGTCATACTCACCGACAATTGATGACCTACGGCAGTACAACATCAAACGACAGCGTTTACTTGATGACCTCGAAGCCCTCAATCTCTCAGCTTCTGCATCCCCGAAACCCTACGAGGTAGTTCAACCAAAGAGCACACCCACAATAGAGTATATTCCAGACATTGATGAATTCTTACTCATGAATCAAGATGATCGTGATGTCCTAGAGTCATCCAAACACATCACAGATATCCAATCCACCGACCCTGGACTCATTGTTATCCCTGAGGGCATCACTCGCATCAAGGGCCTAAGCCAACATGACGCAAATGTATCTGTCGAGAGAATCCTAGCCAAGAGGGGCATGAATGGAGCTCCACTACACTCAGGAACTGTGACATCAGAGGAGATCCTGTTAGACTACGAGATCAGAATGAATTGGAGTCTGGTGAAGTACGTACCGCCCAGCCAAGTGGTTTATCAACACTGGGAACGATGGTGGATGAACGTGCACAAGCTCGATGAGTTCATGAGACAAATGAATGAGGAAGATGACGATTTGATGACTGATGATAACGAATATTATTACGATAACACTACACAGCAACAAGCATACAACACCGATCAACAGAGTCCGGATATGGACATGGATGAGTTACAGTCAGATATCGACATGATGGAGATTGACTGATCAAGTGTACATAGATCTAAGGATCACTTCTATAGAGCAAAAGAGAAGACATGTTCATTCATGGAAGTCCAAAATAATCGACATACCAAGCATAGCAACAATTGTTGTGAGAAGGTCAAACGCGTAATAGCACAGAGAAGGGGGGGTCATCATTAAGAAGAGCAGGGCAATAACAAGGAATAAAAACGGTGGCATAAGAGTGAACAATAGCAGCATTACAAGAGTCTTTTCTTTTCATCTTTTTTTCAAGATCATTCATCATCAATGATCATTTTGAGCTTGTTGTCAAGCACGTTTAAAACATCATCCTCTGTCAAGACCTCAGCACCAGGACCATCGTTCTCCTTGATGTAAATTTTGAAGTTCTGATTTACATCATCATCATAGATTCTAGTCTTCACTTTGTTTCTCAATCCAGCAACAGTGATGTCCTTAGGAAGCAACAAGGCAAAGATATCATCACGGTAAAAAAATTTGAGCTTGACAGACCCAACAGAAGAGTTAGCGGCCGTGAGTGTTTGCGGTTGAATGGTATTGAATGTAGCAACAGACTCCTCCTTTACAATTGTGGCGTCATGGTCCTCATCATATGTAGATGCAGCACCGCCTACTGGGGCACGGTTCTGTTGTTGCACAAACTGCTGTTGGTGCTGTTGGTGCTGTGGCTGATGCTGGTGTTGGTGCTGGTGCTGTTGATGTGTCTGTCTCAATGGGGCACTTGAAGGATCCAAGACTTGATCCAAGTCATTATGCATAGAAAAAAGTCTTTTCACATATTGTGAATGTGAGATATATGCTGGCAGTTCAATCAGTTCCTTGACGTAGTCATTCAAATCAATTTGTCTTTTCTTGGTGATCTTGTCAGTGACATATGTGAGTGGACCAGGAATGAAGGGAAGGATTCTCTTGTGGTTCTGTGATGAGCGTCCAGCTTCAGCTGGGAACAGCTCGAGGAGACGGATTTGGAAGTCGTAGAAATCCTCATAGTAACGACATAGCGATCTTTGTTCACCATTACTGAGTTCACAACGAACGTGGAACCAATAACGACCATTATCAACATGGAAGGCATCAACAGCAGCGTCGGTGACGTATGGTGTGCTATTATCAACTTCGACATCCATATCCATTGTCGCTTGTGATGCTGCACGTGGATTCAAGTTCGATAATCTGGATGATGCTCTCTCCTGATAGTGACTTGTTGTTCTGCTGGCCATGCCCGGTGTACCAAAGTTTTCATCAACATTGCCAAGAGGAATGGAGCTAGCTTTGTACTTTGCGTTTTTGTTCTTCCACTCATCAACAGTTGGTAGATTAGCACTAGTGATATCATCGATCACGTCATTTCCTGTAGATTGCCCCGTGAGGATATCAATCACGGAGACATATGAGACGGGCACGAGACCTGGGCCACCAAGTCGGTCTATTGGTTTGGCAATGAACCATTCATAGTTATGGTGGGCACATAGGATGATGTTCTCTCCGGCATTCACGTCAAGTTCATCAGAGCGCTCTGCTTTGAATTCGTAAAGGACAATAGCATATAGCGCAGAGCCCGAAGAGCCCTTGGAAGAGACGGATGTAGGCATGGAATCTGTTGATAGCTTCTTGCTCTGTGGAGAGGATCTGTGTGCGGTTGATGTAGGAGCCCCTGGGGTAATAGGTCTTGTCTTGCCAAACACTTCAAAGTAGGGCACTGGTACCATACCTCTGATGTTCTTTTTCGGATCACACGCTTCATACCACTCTGGATCATCTTCATTACCAATAACGTGGAAAAAATCGCCCTTGGAAAACTCGAGTTCGCCTGGACCTTGTGGTTTGTAGTCAAAAAGTGCCTTGATGACTTTCTTAGGTGATTGAAGGAGGTTGCCCTGGAATTGTATGTCTTGAGATGATGATACGGATGTCATACGCTCAGAAATAGGAGACGAAATGGAAGAATGTGCTGATTTTTTGTCCCTAAGGGACTTTCTCAAACCCTGGATAACGGTTAGTACTGTTTTGAAGAGATGGCCTTGGGGTAAACAAACTAGGGGTTTCATATCTGAGGCTAGCGTGCCTCAGGGTCTGGAATGTGTGATACGGACCTTTATCATTATGCCTGTGCTGTGTTTTTTAATGCAGTTTTTACCAATGGCAAGAGACAGTGATAGGGAGCAATAATACGAGCAAGCTGAGGTAACCTAAATCCTTAGCTATTTGGTTGTTTAGTTTGCATGAGTGGCCCCAGTTTCAAACTGCCATTTTCCTTCTGCTTTCGATGTTCGCCAGGCTGAAAATTACGCGCATGAGTGTGGTCAATTGCCGATATCCAGGTCTTGGGAGCGCGTAAATTTCAGAATGCAGTTTCAGGTACACACGACTTAACGGGCGCATTACGCGGCACATAGATGAGGGTTATGCACTCTATAAAGCTGTTTCAAAGTGATAATTGAATTGGGGAATATATGCCACCTGTTCACCCCACACACAAACACAGCGACGGAGGGAATTTTCACAGTTCAGGACTCAAAAATTGAAGGAACAAGAGATTACTATAGTTTGGAGATGAACCGAATGGCATAGGCGAGCCCTCATAGTTGTGTAATCTTGCGGCCGAGGTTTTAGAGCGGCATGAACCCAGCCTACCCCCCCGGCCACACATCGACACTACGCTTGTGAAGCTTCGTTATTATAAATGTATCGTAAACTATATAAAACTACCATAAAGATCATAAAACGCCAACATTAACAGGCGTATCAAACGGGTGGAAAAGCACAAGAATATAATAGTGAACTCCTGTTTCATAGGCATCGTCAAGACATCAATAGGCATGAAAAACACCTCATCATAACCATTGCTCGTTCAGGGATACCTCCGACAGAGATCTCTCATCCTGAGCAATAATAACAGGACTGGAATTCACAGAGTTAGTCTCAATAGGCGAGGCGTACTGGAAGCCATCGCTTGAAGATGATAATACTGGGAAGTAGTCATCCGAAGACAAACTTTCTGTGTCGCTGCATTCGGAGTCTGATGATAACAATCCTGGGACATTATCCTCAATAATATCAGAGAGATCAACGGATGAGGCCGATGATGACATCTCATCAACAACGTCCTCATTACCATCCATACTGTAGACAACGCCCTCATTAATACCGAGATCGATCAAAAGTTTCTCCAATTCATCAGCATCCAAGTTTGGGAAGTGCACTAGGAGAGATTGATATCGCCTCTCTATGGGCAAGGAACCGTAAGCCTCGAAAATGGTCTCAATGGCCATGCGGGTACTATCAATCTGACCCTTGATATGCTCAAGTCCATCATCGAGTGAGCCCAAAATTTCAGAGTTCATGAAAGAGACGGATGGAATAGATAACTCCATCTTTGGAAGTGGGAACTCAACGTAAGAGCCAGGTCTCTCAACATCTGAAGACTCACATCTGGCCAGCTTGAAAGTCTGCTCAGCCTCCTTCTGCGACATGCTTCCGTGGTATGACAAGTTTGACTTCTGCTTCTGAGACATCTTGAGGCTGAGCAAAGTGTCACCACCATTGTTAAACATGCATCTCACATTAGCAGTGAGATTCTGAACGGCTTCACGCGAGGCGGAACCACCGTATGTGCTAAAGTTTCTAGAGTTGAGGTTGACAAAATTGCGGTATAATCCACTAGGGAAAGGACCCGTGCGTACCGCTGCGTTTCTAAACGCGGAGAAGGGCCAAATTTTTTGGGCAAGACTTCCTCCAGTGAACGGCTTGATAAATCTTGGTGGTCTAAATGCCTGATTTGCGGCTCTCGCTGTGACGTGAGTGCTAAACTGTCTGGCACTGGCACCGTAGGGGGATCTGAACCGTGGGGCGGCGGCTCGAGCGCTGTTACGAACAGGAACACGAACGAGAGAGGGCTGTGGTGATGGAGATAACACCTCAGCCAGCTCGTTGACAGCCTGACGAACATCCCTAACGGCACCCCTGGCTTGCTGTGCCAGGTTCTTGAGCCTGCTTGCCATCAACAACATGCTGAGGGTGGCAAATCAGGAACCTGGTCGGGGTGTGAGGGGCAGGTTGAGTGTGAAACGAGGTTGTTAATCCTGCGAGGGTGGGTTGAGCGTGAGGGTGAGTCTCAAACGATGAGTTGGTGTCTCTGTATGTCTGTAGAGGTAAAAGAGTTGGACGAGATCGTTATCTCAAAGGGTGTTTTATGATGAGCAATGGGGGTGTGCCGTCTACCCGGATGTGTGATAGTGGTGTGCGGGTTTTGGTTGGCGCAGACTTTTAAGCGCCGAGAATCGGAGATGCGGGGACTCCTAGGCTCATAGATGATACCTAGTACTAGCTTAGGGCTCAACCTTGAAGCAGAACAATTCGTAAGATTCGTGACATTAAACGTTGGTAGTATCTCTATAAGTTAACCATATAATACATCATGACTTGTAATTCCAGACGTCCTGGTTGTTGTCTGAGAACATCATGGAGTAGAAGTCCTCCTGTGGAGTACCTTCTGTAGAGGTGACAGCAGGTGTTCCAGGATGTGCTGAGCGGGCAGCTTCCTTCTTCTTCTCTTCGAGTTGCTTGGCCATGCTCTGCTCCTCAGCTTTCGTGCTGTCAAATAGCGATGCTGTGTTTGGCCCTGAAGGAACGTGAGAGAACAGAGAACCCACCTGGTTGAAGGCAGCATTGCTAGTGTTGAGAGCAGTGAAGTCCTTGCTTGGGGAGGCAGATCCAAGTCCAGCAGGCTCCATGCTCACAATATCTGAAGGAAGCAGGTTCAAAAGATCATTAATGTTTCTGTTGTTGGCAATATCGTTGAAGTCAAACTCTGGGAGCATGTCATCGACCTTCTCGGTTTTAACACCTGTTGTGTACTGTTCAGGACGAACTGTGGTACTGCGAGCAGTTGGGATGGAAGCAGACATTGTCTTCAAAGAGTCTTCACCAAGGTACTTGCCACACAAGTTGTTGATTTGAGTGATGAACTTGTCAGCAAGTGGGTTACCCTTAGCCAATCTCGTCAATACCTGTTTCGACAAGATGATGTCACCCTTCCAACCACTAGCGTGCTTGGATGTTGGATCAGAACAGAGACATACAACAGAGATCAAACAAGCATGGAACAAGAAGAAAGTAGCATACCAAGAAGAGACGACAGAGACTTCATGGTTCTTGATGAATTCAGATACTGAGAGAATGGTCTCATGGGCACTTTCAAGACAAATGCGTCTGCACAGCTTACCTTCTGGAGATGAGGCAATCTCCAACACTGCAGGATTTTTGACACCGATAACTCTCTGCCAAACAAATGCACGCAACACAATGATCTGTAGGTTTTTGTATCTCCAGATAAGTCTGTAACGAGTAAAAGCGAGCCACTCTGGAATCTTGGTCTCGCCTGGAATATGTGAAGCTCTCTCAGCGATGGCATCATTCTCGGAGAAGTAATCTGGAAGACTATGGACAAATTCCACAATCTTTTGGTTAAATTGAAGACAATCCTGGGCTCCTGGTGGTGGATTCGAGATAAGCTTGTTGTAGATTTCAGTGGATATGAGGGTAAATCTGGCTTGCCAAATCAAACCGGAATAAATGGTTGGATAATCAACCTGCTGTATCTGATTACCCACCATGGTCAAATCATCATCATTAATGTTTGAAACCTCGTTGATGTCCATCATTTGAGCCTCTGGTAAGTTAACTGGTCTTCCAAATGTGATAGCTGCACCACCATCAAAGATGTAGAGACCCCACCAAAGACGACGACGCACCTCCAGCTGGATCTGGTGCTTAGATGACGACCAATTGGAAAATTCCTTGTACAAACCAAGGCCCATGGCCATACGAACAGCAAGACCTAGATAGTTCCATCCGGTGTTTGGTTTGTTACGCTTTTGAGTGTAGTTCGAGAGAAGTGTAAGCGCTTGCAAGAGAGGGATTGATCCACTTTCGAAGACATATGAAGAAAGGTAGGACTTGGCGTTTTGATAGTAGTACAAATCAAAGTTAGATGTCTCACCATGAAGACACCAAGCACCTAGAGCCAATACTGTGTTCAGTAAGATCTGCCAGATTTCATGGTTGGGCGTTGGGATTTCATCTCGATATTGGGCCATGAATGTCTCCTTGTGAATGAATGGATATGATGTGTGGTAGTTGTTAAAGTAAGACTCTATGAATTCGTTGGTAAGGTATTTTGCTGTGAGCGATAATGTGGAGTCAAGATCAAGTACACGAGAGTTTGAACGAGAATCTGGATGAGATGGTGACATCGACTCGTCATTCTCCTTATCAGAAGGCTTCTGGAGTGCTCTGAGAATGGTTGCACTTGAGGCAACACCAAAGTAGCCCTTGTTGGATGGGTTGACACTGAGGGCAGCCATACCATCGTTCAATGCATCTACGTCCTCTTCGACCCAGTCGAAACCGTAAACAGCATCATCTGGGACGTCCTCTTCTGGTTGTTCTGGGTAGTGGTTCGGTGTACCAGATCCGTTGGATTGTGTGATTGGGCCAGTGATTGGAGATTGTGATGGGTTCGTGATTGGCGATGTTACTTCAGAGCCAGATCCATAGACAGGTGTCACACTCACACGCTTTGGGTTGCGGGCTAAGAGCTTATCAACGTCCTGATCGGGAACCAGTTCATGGATAAGTGCCTCAAGTTCTCTGACACGATGCTCAACTTTGGTTAGATGGACACGAGTCAAAGGGGAACGAACAACACGTGGAGAGTAGGCACACTCCCAACCATGTTGAATACACTTGGTACACTTGGGAAGATCCTTGGAGCATTTGAGCTTTCTCTTACGACATGAGTCGCACTGTAGATGCGGTGGTTAGTACCTGATCGGTGGGATTTACTTGCATCTGAGATGCACAAGCAGGGAAGACCCAATAACTTTGGCGGCACACCCGGACAGGTGCCCCGAGAGGAGTCTCAAACCCCGAAGAAAAACGGTAAACATACAGCCTGCTCAATGAAAACAGCTTTCATAGTCACTGGGGTTGTCGTGGGTCTTTCCCAGCGGTATGTGGAGAAGCAGCAGCCTCGGAAGACGGGGAATTTAGTGATGTTTTTTCGTATCAAAGCTTCTCTTCTGCCTTCCGCGGACGCCGACTTTGGTGGCTGCAAGGTCCGATGGTGTTTGGATGATCTTAGTCAGCGTGAACCATCTATCCAAGGAGCCGAGGGTATCCAGACACCCTCGGAATTAGTGGGGTTTATCTTATGTTGAAAGGCATAATCATGGCATCTTTAAATCTGTCAGACGCAGGGCAGCTACAAATCTTAAAGTGCCGTTTAGGACGGCCCATCCCTAGCACATTATTACCCCTCTGGCCACTGGCTTTAAGATTTGCATTATATCCAACCACACACAATGAAACTACGGTATCAGATCAACGCCCTCCTGTTGGCATGCACAGCCACTTCACAGCTTTTGGATCCGCTCGATCTGGAGTACTCTGCCCACTTAGAACAAAATATACAGCCGATGAACACTGGACCGCGAGTACGAAATTCTCATCTGGAGTTTGAGGAGCGTGCGTTACCGATCAAGCACGATGATGCGTTAGATGGAAACGTGGTATCAATTGCAGATTTGGAAATTCAAAGCGTCTCATTAAGACCGGGTCAGGAATCATCGATCTATGCCTTTGACTTCACAACTGAGACTTCAAATTTCATTACATCTTTTTACCTGTCTGCTAATGTTGGTGAGTACCCGATCGATGATGTAAAGAGCTGGACTGCGGCGGAGATGAAGGAATACTTTGGAATGAGATTCTACGTTAACAGCACAAAATTTAGTTACATGGAGACATTCAAAGAAGGATATACTTCCGATATTGCCTATTTCACAAACAAACTTGAAGCCCTTGATGGTGTGCTATACGTTCAACCATACTTCCATGCCAACTCAACTTTATTCAACGACACTGACAACTTTGTACTGGAGTTTGCCATCTCAGAAGCGCACATTGCATTCCAATGGGATAATGGTACTATGACGAATCTTGTGGATGCTGATGATGATTCTGCCGTCTTCCTGTCATCCGTGATGAACACTACGGTTCAACCAGAGAGTTATTGGCTGAACCACTCTTCTTCAATTCACGTTCATGTTTTTGATATAGAAGGTTACAGACGTCTTCAGGGCCTCACTCGGAGTTGGCTCGCTGTGACAGATTCCGTCCCCGTTGTTGAGGACTCTTCAATCGAGCGGATCTTCACAACTTCGAAAGGTGAGCTTCAAGAGCAGTTTGTTATTAGTGGGCTGAATGCATCAACTGTGTACTATGTCATTTTCACAGAATCATTCGGATCTGGAGAACAAGGTGGTGTTGTCTATAGTGCGATTGAGATTGTCACTCAAAAAGAGGGCTCTTGTGAACTAATATTTGGTCTCGATTTCTGTGATAACGTCGCATATTCCGTCCCCCAATCTTATGAATTTGCCAAGGACAAGAACAGGACCGCTCTTAAACTTCTCTATGATAACTATGCCTCTTCGGTCTATCAAAACTTTTCCTATGCCATGCAACAGATTTCATGTGATGCAGAATCTGATTCTCGTTATTCGCCAATTGCAACATGCCAGGATTGTCACAACTCCTACAAGAATTGGCTCTGTGGTGTGCTGATTCCGAGATGTGCAACCACCCCAAATGACTACTTCATGGCGAGATCTGCTGGTGAGATGAGAACTGAGCAACTGAGCAGCATGATTAACCCACCATCAGATTGGTATGAAGTTCTACCATGTATTGATATGTGTCACGCGATTGTGAGAGACTGTCCTTCGGATTTCAGCTTCAGTTGTCCACAGGACTCATCTTCAATTCTGCAGAGTTACTCATATTGGGATGATGATAGTAGCTTTGACACTTGTAATAATGTCGGTAACGGTACGATGACTGCCACAAGCAGCGGTAGAAAATCGGTAAAGCTTGGATGGGGTCATCTATTACTTCTCGGAGTCTGTTGGATCTTTGTCTTTTAAATAGAGTGCTCTTGCAAATACCACACACACACCCAAGTACATTCATATATAAGGTATATAGAATACATTAGCACTCAAATGACGAATAATTCGAACTCTGTAGCTGATATTCAGAGTGCTTAAACGTGTACGTGCCAAGATGGATCACGTCGTGTGCCCGGACCATCCAAAAATATACGGCAACGTCAATCTCCACGCGGTTGCCTGAAAAGCAGTGTATTAGTGACAGCTTTCGAGCTTAGCTATTGCTCTCACGCTTCAGAAATAAACTCCTTCTCGGGGGCTCAAAATCATCAGGTCAGGTATTTGACATCACTACCCGTTTTTGGAAGCCCCATAATCTCTCATTTGTTACCCTTTTCGTCCGTTTATACCTTGTCTTTCATCTGTTCCCACTCCATCAACTATCGGGCACAATGGATTGGAGCAAGCAGAAGAGAAGCTCCTTCTCTGTGGGCTCTGGATACAAGCCGAGTGAGTATCATAAACCTTGTGTCATTTTGAGTTAAGGAACTAACTAAACACCTAAAGACAACTACGTTGACTACGAACGCTTTCCACAGATCACAAGCTCGCCTCAACACTCTCCACTCGCACAAGCTCAACTACCAGTCAGGTCAGCTTACTACGAGACTCACTGGCCTATATCGTCTGTTGCATGGAGCACAGCGTCAGTAGCGACCGGCATGCATACACTTGCTGTGGGTACATACAAGGAAGACTCCATGAACAAAGTGGAGATTGTAAGTGGAACAGCGTCTCTAGTCGAGCACGCCAATGGGACCACTAGTGAGGGCCTCACATTTACAAAGATGTGTGACGCCAACGTTGCATTACCAATCACAAAATTGCAGTGGGATCCTTCGGGAACATCACACAAACTGCTTACCACTAATGACAAGCTACGCCTTTGGGAACAAGACGAGTTCAATCAGGACCCTGTACTTCTCAAAAGAGCAACGCTTGCCAACAAGTCATTTGATACACAAAGGTCAGGCGGTGCATCATTTGCTCCATTGACAAGCTTTGATTGGAATAAGGTCAATAGCAATCTTGTTATCACATCGTCCATTGACACGACATGTACTGTATGGGATCTTCAAAGACCAAACTATCCAAAGACACAATTGATCGCTCACGACTCCGAGGTGTTTGATGTTCAGTTTATCAAGGGGAGTACTGATATCTTTGCCAGTGTCGGATGTGATGGATCAATGAGGGTGTTTGATCTCCGCTCGCTCGAGCACTCTACGATTATCTATGAACCTCCATCAGCTGGTGTCACAACTGCTTCCACCTCTTCAGCATCATCATCATTGTCACATAACCATGGGGATTCCATTTCCCTTCTCAGAATCGCTGCATCTAACACAGATGTGAACGTCATTGCCACGTTTGCTGCCAAGTCAGACAAGATCTCAATCATGGACATGAGATACCCGGGTATGCCTGTACTCGTTTTAACAGGTCACAGTGGTAACGTCAACTCCATTCAATGGCATCCAACCCAACCGTACCTTCTATCAGGTGCTGATGATTGCCAGGCACTTGTATGGGATGTTCGTCGTGGTGTTACTGCCAATCCGGGAAAGCATCACACTATTGATCAGTTGGACCACCCAGACTTTGCTTATGCTGATACTATGGAGGTCAATAATGTTGCATGGTCACCTTCAGCCGATTGGTTTAGTGCTGTTAGTGGTAAAGGAGTACAGGCTGTTAGGATGAGTGGCTAATGGTATGATGAATGCTCATCATGATGTTGTCTTGATCTAATGGAGCTGTGAGTTTTATGTGTAGGAGTAATACTGCGGGGAAAATACTCATGGTGATTAATGAATCGTTGTGATAGTAAAAAGTCTCTTTGTCATTTGTGACAGCCTTGATCATTGGGCTCCAGGGTTGCATCCATGTGCGCGTCCGGGTCAAGGCAGAGAGAAACTGACTCGTCGCTAGATGGGGTTATCCCTAGGGGGACATCAATAGAGCCTGCAAAAGATGCTTCACGTCAAGAAATTCCAGCCTCCTCAATAGCACCCAAGATCTAGATCAACCCCTGATTTCGTATTCACCGAGTCAACTCAGGAGCGTTTGCCAGACAATTGGCATTGTATAACATTCTTTTTACGGGGCAGGATCTGACTCCGTCTCGCGCTGGGCCGAGAACTGACTCCGACTGCATTAGATAAGACGTACGATTTTGACTCGGACACGTGGAGCCACATGCAAAAAGGAACAAGTCCCGAGTCATTGCCTAGACTAATAAAATACAAGAGATGTCCCGTTTCTCCTTGAGTTTCCCACAATCTCATCTCTAAGCTAGACAGAGATCTCAAAACTTTACATTGGATCCAGCGATGCTTAGAGCCAGATCAGCCGCTGCCATCTCCCGCTTGACACGCGCAGGCTCGCGTGCCTTGCTTGCCCGCTCATCTCCTCTCCAGGCTCGTCTCCTCACAACCGACGTGTCTTCAGCCAAGTTCAACACTGTTTATGACCGTACATTGACTCCACGTTCTGTTTCTGAGCGTTTGCAGCCACTTGACACCTTCCAGCGTCGTCACTTGGGCCCAAACTCCACGGATGTGGAACATATGCTCAAGTCCCTTGGCTACTCTGATCTCGGTGAGTTCATCTCCGCTGTTATCCCTGAACAGATTCTTGTTAAGCGTGGCTTGAAAGTGGAGCCAATTAGAGGATACACTGAAATGCAGATGATCGATCGTCTTCAGGAGATCGCCAAGAAGAACAAGGTGTTCAGATCATTTATCGGTCGTGGTTACTACAACACGATAACACCACCTGTAATCAAGAGAAACATCCTTGAAAAACCAGAATGGTACACCTCATACACTCCATACCAACCAGAGGTCTCACAGGGTCGTTTGGAATCTTTGTTGAACTTCCAAACGGTCGTCTCCGATCTCACTGGTCTTCCAGTCGCAAACGCTTCTTTGCTCGATGAGGCCACTGCCGCTGCTGAAGCAATGGCCCTTTCGTTCTCCAACTCCAAGAAGAAGAAGAACGTCTACGTTGTTGACAAGGATATTCACCCACAGACCCTTTCAGTTGTGAAGACCAGAGCCATCCCACTTCATGTTGAGCTGGTGACGCTCGATCTCTCCTCTTCAGAGGGTGTTGCCGAGCTTGAAAAGATCAAGTCATCCATCTGTGGTGTTCTTGTTCAGTACCCAGGCTCTTCTGGCTCTATTACTGACTATTCCCTTCTCAACAAGATTTCTGAGATCACCCACTCTAATAAGGGTCTCTTTGCCGTGGCTACTGACCTCCTCGCTCTCACACTTCTCAAGCCACCATCAACCTTCGGTGCTGATATCGCCCTTGGTTCCACCCAGCGTTTCGGTGTTCCAATGGGTTACGGTGGTCCACACGCTGGTTTCTTCGCCGTCATTCAGTCACTCAACAGAAAGATCCCAGGTCGTATTGTTGGTGTTTCCAAAGACAGGCTCGGTGACCAGGCTTTGAGATTGGCCCTCCAGACCAGAGAGCAGCATATTAAGAGAGATAAGGCTACCAGTAACATTTGTACTGCTCAGGCTTTGCTTGCCAACATGGCTTCCAACTACGCTGTGTACCATGGTCCACAGAAGCTCAAAGGTATTGCTGAAAGAGTTTACGGTTTCACCACTATTCTTGCTGGTGAGGTTGCTAAGAAGCACACTATTGTCAACGACAAATGGTTCGACACTTTGTCCATCAAGCTTGAGGGTGTTTCTGCTGATGAGCTCCTCGCTACAGCCGTTGAGAAGTATCAGATCAACTTGTTCAAGGTTGATGATAGCACCGTTTCCTTGTCTTTGGATGAGACCGTCACAGAGAAGGATCTCTCTGATTTGATTGAGTTGTTCACCGCCACCGAGTTCTCTTCGTCTTCCATCGAAGCTTTCCCAGAGTTCCCATCTGAGCTCACAAGAACCGACACATACCTTACCAACCCAGTCTTCAACCTCCACCACTCTGAAACTGCCATGCTTCGTTACCTTCATCAGCTTCAGTCTAAGGATATCTCTCTCGCTGACTCCATGATCTCTCTTGGTTCTTGTACCATGAAGCTCAATGGTACTGTTGAGATGCTCCCACTTTCATGGCCAGAGTTTGGCTCTCTCCATCCATTTGCCCCAGTCAACCAAGCTGAGGGTTATGCCGAACTCGTTTCCGAGCTCGAAGCTGATCTTGCCGACATCACCGGTTTCTCTGGTACCACTCTTCAGCCTAACTCTGGTGCTCAGGGTGAGTTCACTGGTTTGAAGGTTATCAAGGCCTACTTGGATTCCACTGGTCAATCTAATCGTAACATCTGTCTCATTCCAGTCTCCGCCCATGGTACCAACCCTGCCTCCGCCGCCATGGCCAACTTCAAGGTCGTCCCTGTCAAGTGTCTCGCTAACGGTTCTCTTGACCTTAATGACCTTGAGGCAAAGATTTCCCAGCACAAGGACAACCTTGCCGCCATCATGATCACATATCCATCCACCTATGGTCTCTTCGAGGCTGGTGTCAAGACCGCCATCGACCTTGTCCATGCGGCTGGCGGTCAGGTCTACCTCGATGGTGCCAACATGAACGCCCAGGTTGGTCTCACTTCTCCAGGAGATCTTGGCGCTGATGTTTGTCACTTGAACTTGCACAAGACTTTCGCAATTCCACACGGTGGTGGTGGCCCAGGTGTTGGTCCAATCTGTGTTGCTGAGCACTTGGTTCCATTCCTTCCACGTCACGATGTCACCCCAGTTGTTGGTCAGACTGAAAAGTCCATTGATGCTGTATCTGCTGCTCCATATGGTTCGGCCTCCATCTTGCCAATCTCTTACTCTTACATCAAGCTCCTTGGTGCCGAGGGTTTGCCATTCGCCACATCCATTGCCATCTTAAACGCCAACTACATGATGAACAGACTCAAGCCATACTACGATATTGCCTTTGTTGGTTCCTCCGCTGAGTTCCACTTCTGTGGTCACGAGTTCATCTTGGATTTGAGATCGTACAAGAAGGATGGTCTTGAAGCTATTGACGTTGCCAAGAGACTCCAGGATTACGGATTCCACCCACCAACTTTGGCCTTCCCAGTCCCAGGTACTCTCATGATCGAGCCAACTGAATCTGAGAACAAGCAGGAATTGGACAGATTCTGTGACTCTTTGATTCAGATCAAGAAAGAGATCGATGCACTTGTTGCTGGTGAACCTTTGGGTAACGTGTTGAAGAATGCTCCTCACTCCATGAGCGATATTGTTGGTTCCAGTGATTGGGAGACTAGAGGTTACACAAGAGAACAGGCTGCTTACCCACTGGACTTTTTGAAGAAGAACAAGTTCTGGCCATCTGTTGCTAGATTGGATGATACCTATGGTGACCTGAACTTGTTGTGTACTTGTCCATCGGTGGAGGAGGTTGCTGCTGAGAACTAAATAGAGAAGGGGCTTGTGCTTTATACTTTATACTAATGTGACGATACGACTTAATAATAAACAGGAAATGTATTTTAAACTCCAGACCATGATTTTGCAACAAAATAGGGTGCCCATTCAATTTCAGACTATGTAGACATTGTAATCTAGCCCGCTCTCCTTCAGTACAGCTTCAGTTTCATCCCACGGAACCCTGAAAATACCAGCGTTAATCTTTGGTAGATCCACCACCCAGTGCCCTCTGACCTTCTTCAGTCCCAGCAGAACTTCACTGCTCGTCTCTTTAAGCTGTCTCTCCAAATCTTCTAATGCGAGCCTTGTGTTCTTTACGATTTCTGCAGGGGCATCGGCAAAACCTCCACCACCAACACTTGTGAAAAGACAAGCAATGATATATGGGTCATCGGAACCCTTATTGCCTGGCTCATCCTTCTGCGTCTCGATTAAAAATGTGGTACCGATCAACTGCTCAGGGGAATGACGTGCGCAGTGGTCTTCATATCTGGCTTCGGCAGCGGGGAACTGTAACGCGATTTGGTAAGCAATACCGCCACCCCATATCCCGTGTGTGTTGCAGGCATGAGCTAGAATGGCAGGACGTGAGGCATGCAAGAGGTTTCCTGTGATATAGTTGAGAGCTCCCATGGTGATAGCGTTGTTTCCTTTGACTACGATGCGCTCGTTGTGTGGAGAACAGCTTATTGTTTTCACGGATGTGTTTTTTATTCCCGCACAGTCCGGGGTGCAACAAATGGCTCTGCAAGCATATATATCAAGCCTCGAGTTCAAGACTGCTCTTGATAACACCAATACTGGCACTGCACTGGATCTTTTCATTGCCACCCTTCGAGATGGCGTACTCGATCTCACCCAAACCCTTGAGGACCGATGCCCTTGTTGCTGCCTTCAGTTCATATTGGTCCAAGATCTCAGCGAATCCTTGTAGCAAGTCAATCAAAGCAAGTCCCTTGAGCTGCTTCACCTTGGTTAATGTGGCCACGGCAGTACTCCAATCGTCCTTCAAAATAGAATCCAAAATTGTCTCAATGTCTTTAGGATGCGGAGCTCCGACAGATTCATAGATCATTTCTTCCGTTACTTCTCCATCTGTAGCTGCCTTACATGCCTGTAGCACATTCAATGCCTTTCTCATATCACCCTTTGACAGCTTTAACAACGCCTTTTGAGCACTGTCTTCAATCTGGAGGTGTTCTTTGATGATAACCTTGGCAATGTTGTCCTTGATGGAGTTCTCACTCAATGGGCTGAATCTGAATCTCGTGCAACGAGATAGCAATGCAGGATTTAACTTATGGGCGTAGTTAGCTAGTATGCAAAATCTTGTGTTTTTTGTGTACTTTTCAATGATTCTTCTCAAAGCATTCTGTGCAACGTTCGTCATTGCATCTGCCTCATCCAAGATGATAAGCTTGAATCCCTTGCTGAAGATCTGCATCGTACTGGCAAAGTCTTTAATTTGGTTTCGCACAACATCGATACCACGGTCATCTGAGGCGTTTAATTCAAGAACCATATTCTTGTAGTTGGATCCATAGATTTCACGGGCGAGGGCAATGATGGTAGATGTCTTACCCGTACCTGGTGGTCCGTAAAAGAGAAGATGGGGCAGACGGCCATCGTGAACAAACTTGCGGACAGTGTCGACAACTTCTGGTTGACCATAGACGTCATCGAGAGACGATGGACGGTATTTCTCAACCCTATAAGGTGTTAGTGGATTGTGTCTTGATTCCGTAGATTTGATCCTGGGGCCACCAGAAAAAAGAGCAGGTCGGACAAAAAGCGGTCTCACTGATACTTACCAAGGTAGATTTTCTTCTGTACGTTGTGCAGCCATATTTCCCAGTTTAATTGATGTCTATCTAGAAAGGGATGAGATTCTATTGCGAACAGATATTCCAGTAAGTGTGATTAAAGAGAACAGACGCGACGCGTTCACGACACGAAACTAAAACGTTCTAACATATACGCGTGTGGCGGGAAATAATCATACCGATATTATATAAGCACGATGCGCGTTTGGCGTCTTTCTTACGCGCACGCTCTCTATAAGTAAACAAAGCGTGCTTTGCCATCAGTAAACTGGTGACAGTTTCCAGATCTTCAATATCACCGCTTCAGGGGCCATCGGCGGCTCATTCACACTTCTTTCATTAACATATTCACCCAAAGCACTGAACGACGCCTGCCTCAGTACACACATATATATATACCGCAGAGAGGCGACAGGTGCCATGGCAGTCAAGAACAACTTGAAGTCACACATGCAATGGCTTGATAAGAGCAAGGCGAATGTACCCTCAAATAACAGCGGTTTAAATGATGTAATCTCAGCTCTCACAAACATTACAAACATCCAGAGGCCCCGCGCAAAGCAAACAGATCAACCGCTCGTACGACCATCGGACAATACATCGAGGCCACCATCATCTATCAAGCATACGGACGTACAACGAACACCATCGACTTCGGGCATTAATATCATCGGGCTAGTTGGTAGTGTTGACAAGACAAGCCGATCTTCGGGTCTGAGGTCGAAGAAGAAAGATCATGGTGTGCTCAGGTCGTCAGAGAGCTCATCTTTATATTCATCCCAATCCCCAGATCCACCTCAACGAGAGATGGCATCTCGAGTACAACAACCAGCTCATACCCCAGCGGCTCCAGCTGTGATTGATCTCACATTTGACGATTCAACTGCAACCCCGACAGCTAAAAAGAGGACCCCAGCTGCTCCACTGCAATCTGCGACCAAACGCCTTAAGGCTACACCGGCTCACCTTGGCTCATCAACTGCTGCAATAAACACTTCCAAGACATCCATGGCGGGGCGCAACTTGCTCGATGACCACCCATCCAGTGATTCAGATGATGATGCTTCTGAGTTGAACGACGTCATCAGCAACTATGACTTCAACAAGCGTTCTTTGTCAAACCTGACCGCTGTAACTGCGTCAAGAACAACCTCACATCCGGCCACCCATCCCGCTTCAGCTCACCCAACTACAACCTCAGTTCCTGATATTGTCGGCCTACAGAAAAGGTACATCGATGTCTGTGAACGCAGGATTGCCTTGTTGGTCGAACGAGTCTCCATTGAGACATCTACTGCACTGTCCGAAGACGCTAAGAGACAGAAGCGTATTGAGTTGGGGAATCGCTTAAAAACCATCGAAGCGTCCCAGGAGACATTAAAGAAACATCTTGAGGCATCAATCGCATCTGCTAAGGCATTATCATCAACACCAAAGTCAATGCCACTAGGACCAGGTACATCTGTGCAGTCAGTGAGGATGCTTAGTGATGTTGAGACAACATTTGGTATTCAAGGAACCTCGCATGCTAGTCATGTTCAAGTCCCAGACTCCTCTCGTGTTTTGGACCCAACCCAGATTCGCAAGTCTACACCGGACATTCAAGGACGTCCTGAGACTGTCGAGTCACAGATTGAAGTGACCTTGGAAGACGTTGAGATGATCGACGATGATCAGGTCCCAGAACAGCCTGTTCAAAGGCCTCAGAGATACTTGCGTGAGCAAAGATACTTACCTTCACCTCCACCTCCAGACTATGAGGGTGCGTACATGAATGATCAGGACGAAGATGAGGATGATTACGATGAAGGTCTGCACACAATGGACGGATTAGTCACAAGTGAACCGGAAGATTCGCAGGCAATCCGAGAAGAACTTGGTGATTTCATTGTTGATGAGGAGAACTCTGAGGACGATGATTTTGTCGATGCTTCCGAGGCCCCAATACAAAACAGTGATGGAGCTAGTGATGACGGTGATGATGAGCCGGTGCGGGTTTCTCAGAGTGAGGTTCAGGATCTAAAGAATTCGAGTGATATGTCCGAGTACGAGGATGAGATCCATCAGGAGGAAGAAGGAGTTGGTGGGTTTGCCTCCTCAAGTGATGAGGATGAAGTTGAAGCCACTGCGCATTCACGTAACCATGACTCTGTGAGATACAATAACGAGTCCTTCAGTGACAATGAGGACGATATCCAGGTTGTTAACCTTGAAGATGATGATGAAGGCTTTGACGATGAGAGAGAAGTTGGGGCAACTCAAGCACAGGCTATTGAGATCCTCAGTGACAGTGATCTGGATGACTTTGACATCCCACCCCCACCAGTACAGAGAACGGTTCAACAGCCGGCTGCTATGGCCCCACCACAACATTCACCAACTCCACACGAGCAAAATATCACGGACGTTCCCAGCTCCCCGATCAGAGATGACGCGGACACTCAATTCCCGGACACCGAGCTTGATGAGCTTCTGGCCAGACCTCGTGAAACTCATCCATGGTCTAAGGAGGTGTTCGGTAAGTTGAGGGAAGTGTTCAAATTAACAACTTTCAGACCAAACCAGCTTGAAGCTGTGAACGCTACGCTGAGTGGTCAGGACGTCTTTGTCTTGATGCCAACAGGTGGTGGTAAGTCATTGTGTTATCAGCTCCCAGCAATTGTTACCAGCGGTAAGACTCATGGAACCACCATTGTCATCTCTCCATTGATCTCTTTAATGCAAGACCAGGTGGAGCACTTGTGGGAGAAAAATATTAGAGCCGGTATGATCAGCAGTAAAGGTTCAGCAGAAGAGAGAAAAACTACATTCAACTTGTTTGTCAATGGACTGCTTGATTTAGTGTATCTTTCCCCAGAGATGATCAGTGCTTCAAAGCAGGCCCAAAATGCTATTGCCAAGCTTCACAGAGACAAGAAGTTGGCTAGAATAGTCGTTGACGAAGCTCATTGTGTGAGCTCTTGGGGTCATGACTTCAGACCAGACTACACGGCTCTTTCGTTCTTCAAGAAGACCTATCCAGACATTCCATTGATGGCTTTGACCGCTACCGCCAATGACCAAGTCAGAATGGATATCATCCACAATCTTCAGTTGAACAACCCTGTGTTCTTGAAGCAGAGTTTCAACAGAACCAACTTGTTCTATGAAGTGTTACCGAAGAAGGACTGCATGAAGGACATTGAACGTAACATTAAAGGCCGTTGGAGAAACCAAACTGGCATCATCTACTGTCATTCTAAGAATTTGTGTGAGAAGACGGCTGACTTGTTGTACAAGGCCGGTATCACAGCTGCATACTATCATGCTGGTATGGAACCGGAAGATCGTCTTCAGATCCAGAAGAAGTGGCAATCTGGTGAGATAAAGGTGATTTGTGCTACGATTGCGTTTGGTATGGGTATTGACAAACCTGACGTGCGGTTTGTGATTCATTTGACCATTCCAAGAACTTTGGAGGGCTACTATCAGGAAACGGGTAGAGCTGGAAGAGATGGCAAGCCATCATGGTGTACTCTTTACTACACTATTGCCGATGCCATGTTGATGCAGAAAATGATCTCGAAGGATAGGGAGTTGGATCGTGCTGGTAAGGAGAAGCATCAAGACAAGTTGAGAAAAGTGACTGAGTATTGTGATAACATCACTGATTGTCGTCGTGAGCAGGTTCTCAGATACTTCAGTGAGACATTTGATAAGAAGGACTGTGGTAAGCAATGTGATAACTGTTGCAAGAGTGGTTCTTCTTCCATGATTGAGAAGGATGTCACTACCTTTGCCGTGAATTTTGCCAAACTAGTCCAAGAACTCGAGAAGGAGAAGGTGACATTATCTTATTGCAAGGATGTTTACAGAGGTTCCAAGAGCAGCAAGATTGTGAACGCTCAACATGATCAACTGGAATTCCATGGTGCCGGTAAAGATTTGGATCGTAATGCATTGGACAGGGTAGCCTACCAGATGATCTCCGAGAAGTACTTGACCGAGTACCATGTCATGAACGGTGCTGGATTCTCAACGTCATACATCAAATCTGGTCCACGTTGCTCAACGCTTGTCCGTGGTCAGAAGAAGTTAGTGA
Organism: Petasospora fabianii; assembly: GCA_022641835.1. Taxonomy (NCBI): domain Eukaryota; kingdom Fungi; phylum Ascomycota; class Saccharomycetes; order Phaffomycetales; family Wickerhamomycetaceae; genus Petasospora; species Petasospora fabianii. Next base: position 365,929 of record CP048716.1, on the reverse strand, counting down.
TGCACTTCCCAACAGCTGCACCATCGAGAGCACCAACGAGTGATGGATCTGGATCTCGTCGTCATACCGCTGAATCTACCAATGACAGAATCTTGAATCCAGCTCAGTTTGATGAGTTCCGTCTGCCATCTACACCAAAGATTGTCAGTGCGCGTGCTCACTTTGACCGTACCTCATCTGGTGTGTCTGTGCCACCGATTACACCATCTCGTGCGGCACCTGTTGTCGCACCATCTCGGATTAAGCTCACTGAGACCCATTTCAAGTCTGAAGAGGAGAAGCAACAGTATATTGAGGCTCACCGTCGTCTTAAAGACCGTCAAAATGAGATTATGAGTCGTTTGAATTTCAAAAAGAGTTCAAGTGTTTGCTCTCAGGAGACGTTGAAAGATATGGCTTTGAAGCTTCCTCAAACTGAAACGGAGTATAAGAAACTTCGTGGCGTTGACACGAAACAGCCAATCTATTTCAAGCACTTTGCTCCGCTCTTACAACAGTTGAAGAAGGAGTTTGACGGTTCTAGTACTGGAAGTACATCAAAATTCTGGAATAAAACTCAGCAGGATGATAATAGGGCAGTGATTGATGCTATTAGGGCATCACAGGCATCACAAGTATCACAGACATCGCAAGGTTCAGGGAAGAGTCAAAAATCACAAAGTCAGAGATCTCAAGGTGGTAGGAGAGGTGGACGTGGTAGAGGTGGATATAGAAGAGGTGGTTCACAGAGAAAATCTTCAACGAAGCGGGGACCAAGGGCCATGCCGCTTTGATACGTGCATATGATTGTTTAATTGGTAAATTTTAATGAAATGAGCTTATGACCTATAAATTATAGCTACGTATCTTGGGGTTATAGTCGAACAGATGTATCAAACCAATAAAATAATTCCATTAGGGCGGTGATATGTACAGCCAGCATACTAGACAAAGAGAGAAAATGAGCCAACCTATACAAAATACCAAACAAATATTAAGAACCAGAAGTGAAGAACCATAGAAAACCAATTTAACAAAGAACAATGCCGTCAAACAATAATAGTGGAAACAATAAAGAAAGAAAGAAAGAAACAAACAAACAAACAAAAAGACAAATTAACCATTATGAAGAAATCAAGACAAACAACCCATCAAAGACTAGTGTAACATCATACCACCAATAAAAGACTGATTAGTCCTCAAGGCACTGAAGGACCTTGATTCAAAAAGTCCAACAAATCCATCTCATTCTCTTCCCCGGCATTCGAGCTCACCACACTGAAATTTCTCTTATAAGTACTAACACCACCACTACTCCCTGTGTCTCTATCAGACGTCTCCTCAGCTGGAGTCGATGAAGCACCAGTATGTGCAAACTCTTCAGGATTCATACTCATCATGAGTGAATTCATTGCTAGGGCTTTTGGTTCCATGACTCCCGCGAGTGTAGGACTTGATCCTCCATCTCTTTCTTCATCGAGATGAGGCAGGGTAAATAGGGGTAAATACTTTACCCAATGTCTCCATTTTGCAACTGGTTCCTCTTGAGAGAAAGGTGAGCGTGGTGTATTTGCATATGTCAAAGTCCATGGTTTTTCACGATGCATCCAAACGATGGTATCAACAACACCGTTAAAAGGTTGAATGAACGCGACGATGATTATAATTCCATAGTTTGATTTGTGTTCGAGTGCAAGTGAGTTTTGAATTAAGGGGAAGATCCATAGGATGAAGTATGCAATAGGGTAGAGGAATACAATCTTAATTTGGCGTGCGATGACTTTGTATCTGGTACGAAGACGTTGTGAATTATCGTATTGGAGTTCCATGTTGATATTTGTGTCTGTACGTGATGGATTCGATGGATGTAGTGTATGCATCTGGTTCGTTTGTGATGATGATGTTTGCGGAGTTGATTTCTCCTTGATGGTATTGTGAATGAAACGACCAGGGTTAAGACGTGATAAGAATGATGGTTTATCCCTGCGAATGTCTAGTGTACCGTGATTTCTCTCCATTTTTTTCAGTTGGTTGATGACGTAGAAATAGATAGTGCAATAGATGACAATGATGGCACCCATGATGAAGTAGCGTGGACACCAGGACAGAACCAGTCTGTACCAACGGGGAGATTCTGGTAGATAACAAAACACGTTGAGTGCAACGTAACCAACGTTGTTAATGAAGGCTAATCCTGCGAGGATGACAGGTAGAAGCACAGAGATGACGTAAACGTAGTATCTAACGAAGAATAACCCACCTGTTTGTTGTGGATAAAAGATTGTGAGCAAAGTGTGGACTGCAAATGAGAGGATGGCGAGGTCACCACCTTCGATAGAGAACGCGGTGAAGAATCCAAGGAAGTTTATAGTTTTGCGTCCAACTTGTTCAGGATTAAGGTAAGTGAGGATCGGGAACACGATCATAGCGATGGCTTTAAGGAAATCAAATGTGACGAGGAAGAAGATGAGTTGATGACGGAACATGCGACGCGATGGATGGATGGCGAGGTACGTGTAGTACATTATGAGGCAGGCGAGCAGGGATGCGGAACATGACGAGATAGAGATGATGCGTAGTACGTTGGACTCGTAATCGGAGTAGTTTGCACGATCAAGCCTTCGAGAAGTAAGCTCAACGACGTTGGTGACAGTGGTGGTCATTTGTGCCCTGTTCGTTGCGTGGCGTTGTAGTTGTGGAATATGAGTATTAAAAGGAATATATATGTCAAGGGGGGAGGGGGATAGTTCTTTTATAAACGCTATGGAGCGAGAGGTTTGTTTCTTGGCAGAGCAGGAGAGATAAAATTTGGATATTGAATGTTCAAGAGAGCGTGCTGGATCCAGCCAGACAACGCTTTTTCACTTTGAACTAAGGGAATGAAAGGCTGAGTTTTAAAGAGTACGAGAAACGGAAGGGAGAGAGAGGGGGCGTGGGGGAACCAAGATCTCTCGGCGATTTAAGCTTCGCGCCCGCGCCCGCGCCCGCTATGGATAAACGGAAAAAAAACATTTTTATTTTTATTTTATTTTTTTTTTTCTACTAAGGAAAACCTCGCAATAGAGCTTTTCCGTAGCGGAGGAAAAATTAAAAAAAAAAAGAATATAAATAAATAAATAAATAAATAAAAATAAAAAATAAAAATAAAAAAATAAACATGTAAATCCGCTCACGTGCCCTTCGGTTACTGAGACTTTGACACATTCTCTCTCTTTACCTCTATCACTATACCTATATCTCTCTAGTTTCTTGTTTGTGCATGAGTCACTCGAGGTATTGAGTCACTTAAGGTATCAGAACAACTAAGATGCCTGACTCAGTATTCGTGTTCGATGACGATGAGAAGGATGTCTCCTCCGTACACCATCTCATTGTACCGCCAGTCCGCACGAGGGCATCATCAACATCATCAACATCATCATCAATATCACTATCATTATCAGTATCACCCTGCCAGTATCATGATCAGCCACCTCAGCGCCGTCGCTCTTTCAAAGCTAGGCTCTCCTTCTCAGCACCTGCAAAGGACTCTGAGGAAGTGCTTCTTCAATCAAACTACACAGCTAATACGACACCGTCTTTCCAAAGAACACTTTGTGATTTCGAACAAGTTTCTCTCATTGGTATCGGCTCTTACGGAGCTGTACATCTCGTAAGAGATACCCAAACGTCTCGTCTCTTTGCTCGGAAGACTATCGCCAAGGCAAAGATCTGCGTTGACAAAACCTCTCTCAAGAACTCACGAAATGAACGAGATATCTTAGCTAAGATATCTCATCCATCCATTGTGAAACTCTTCTATACCTTCCATGATCACGAGAGCATCAACTTCATCCTTGAGTATATCCCCGGTGGTGAATTGTTCCACCACATGCGTCTTCGTCCAGGTGGTGTCTTTTCTGAACATGATTCTGCTATTTACCTCGCACAGATTGCAGATGCATTGCACCATTTACACAGTGTTGGTATCGTTTATCGTGATTTGAAACCTGAGAATTGTATGCTCGACCAAAGGGGACACATCGTTCTCACTGATTTTGGATTATGTTCAATGGAGGAAAAATGTCATTCAATATTGGGTACACCGGAATTTACAGCACCTGAAGTTCTTGCTGGGGAAGTGTATTCTTACCAGGCTGATTGGTGGAGTTTTGGAGTGATGATGTATGATATGTTGACGGGGAAGACTCCATTTAGGGGGAAGAATACAAAAGAGATACAGACCAAGATTATGTCGAAGAAAAATTCAGTTAAATTTGATGGATTATTTCTAAGTCAATATGCTATTGGGTTGATGCAAAGGTTGTTGAATAAAAACCCAGAGAAGAGATTTAAAGTTGATGATAAGTTTGAGCTGTTTAAGAAGGAGAGATTCTTTAGAAATATTGATTGGAATGATTTGAAAAATATGACACCACCTATTGTCCCTGTGATTACTGATTTGGAGCTAGCGGAAAATTTCGACATTGATGAAGTCCAGGAGATTTACAAGACACAGAGAAGATCAATACGGAAACCTTCAAGACAGCTAAGAGGTACCATGGAGAGCATTGGAGAGAATAGTGAGTTGGATATGGGCTCAGAAACTGTAATGGCAATTCCGATCGATGCCAAAAGGATAGATGAAGAATCATTTGACGATTCCATGTTTAAAGGTTTTAGCTTCACTGCTGGTCAGTCGTTGCTAGAAAGACATTTATGTTAACAAAATATGGAATTTTAATGAAGTTATGACAAAATAGCTACAGATGATGATATCGTAGTATACTGTATTTATGACGTTATATACTACGTTTCAAGTGTGTCAAAGAATTTGAATGAGAGAGGGCGCAAGCGCCAAAATGAGAGTGTGCATGAGTAAGCAAATGGGGACATAAGAGATATTCGTAGCAGGTTGTAGAATGTGTCGTTAAGAGGAGTGCGAAGATCAAACCTCATCATCATGGTAGACAAATGATGTCTTCTTTGGATTCTTTGGGGCATGTGCGATGTATGTATCGTTATCTGGGGGTCTTTCGTTTCTTGTATTTGACACTAAGAAACTCTGGAGTGATAGTAATAGAGATTGGATTGTCTGTACGGGTGTCCAACCTGGTCCGAGGATGTCAAGGCAGATGTGGCCATTAGAGTAGATGTGTGGATGGATTGGGATACCAGAGTTTTCACTTGTGATGAAGAGACACACTGGGGCAACAAAGGGGTATTCCTCGGTAAGCATCACTTTGACTCTGTATGGCTTGTCATCGCCATATAACGGATTCCCACGGGCGTATATATCAGCGTAGAGCACATGAAGGTTGTCTGTGAGTTGCACTTCAATGTCTGGTAACGAAGAAGGGTCTGCCTCAAGTGCACGGATCTCCTTCATGATACGGACACGAGCAGTCATCATGGAGTAGCGCGTGGAAACGGTGTTGGCAATTTTCTTGAAATAAGATTCGGAGGGCCTTGTAAGGGATCTAGCTCTGGCGGTGGTTGTGGTGGACATGTTGCGATCAGTTGGTTTATCTATTGCCTTTGCCTTTGTCTTTGTCTTTTAGAAGCGCGAAGGAACCTGGGGGCACAGCTTTAGTAGCTCTGGTTGCATTGGAGAGCAGGTGGGTATATACATATATATATATATATATATGTGTATCATTTTCGGCTACGAACAGAGCAATAGTCATTTTAACGAAAATGTGTGCATTGTGCCTGGACTTGAAGTGCTGACGCGATGGACTCTACGCGCACTGACGCAGCCCGTCTCGACCGTCAACTACGCTGCTTGAGCTCCGCTGCTGAGCTCCGCTGCTCAGCTAAGCAGTTCGGGTCTCGACCATGTTGGGGGCAAAAACGCAATACATAATGTCCAGGGTAGAATACAATAACATGAACAAATAACATACCTCACGTATAAAGCTCGATTTGGCTTGTTATATGGCCATAGACAACCCTTTGACCGCACTCTTAGACGACTTGCCCATTTCCCGGTCTCGATACCTCATCCGTTGTGATCTGTGATGTTACCGTACTTCGATGATCTCACCTTACACCACCATATCGCAACCTGCCTTCAAGTTTTCTAGCACAAGGCACAAAGTACGAGTAAGAAAAGTACTTATCCGCAGTTTAACAAGAAACACTTAAACTCTGTTGCTCCACATTATCCGGATCAGTCTTATACACTTCGTACTGTTTCTTCTTCCCCGTTTTTTCCCCAACGGTGGCTCTGCACACTAGTCACAAGATATATCCCCTAACAATCTACCCCCCTTACAAAGCAATACATACAGCTAGTGACTCACAAGACAATGCTGTGACACGCCTTTGCTTATGACAAATGACACCTGTGTCCAGAATGTGTCCCCAGTAATGCTTCGTAACCTCTTATGCACAACAAGAAGACTGCTGTGGCCCCTACCGCTTTCCGCAACCCGTCTATTACATAATCATATTGTTTCAAGAAAGTTATTCTACTCTTGGCTGGAAATTGGTTTCAAAGATACTTGAACAATAGACCTGTAGATTGTTTTAGAATATAGACCTCATAATGACTTGTTTGAGTATGAATATAGCACAGTTAAAATATATAAAACTACCTTTATACTGTACAATCACCCATGTCATTGCCTCCTGTGTGCGCCAACTCAGCAAACAAGTGTCCCCAACGTGCAGCTTGCAGGTTTACAGTGGGGGCAACATTAAAGAATGATAACATGCTCGAGACACATTCTATACATTCTATGAGCTTGTGATTGATCACAAAATCATTAATCAAAGCCACAGCTATGGTGTTTCAAACATCAATGTAGTGGTCACTACAGTGCCCTTCGTCTACAGACAATTCATATTATACAATAGGAAGACTTTTATTTTTAGCGGGTATGGGTATTGGAAAAGTCTGGAAATCATGACTATTACAGGTCATTAGAAGATGAAGAACAATGGAAGGAGTATACCGAATATCGTCGATCCCTTCACAATGTTTGCAGTACCGGCACCAGTGTTAACTGATACAGTGGCTGTCGTAGACGAAGAGTCAGAGAATGATGTGGCTTGTGTTGTGGTGATATCTGTTTGTGTCTTGGTTGTGTCTTGAGCATCAGTGCCGTTGTCAACAGTTTGGGAAGAGGGATTAACATCTGTGGTCTCGGAAGCAGATGCACTGGATGCGATGCTGGATGAGGCATCAATAGTGTTGGAGCCCTCAACACCAGCCTTAGTAGTAGTGGTAGAGGCACCAGAAGTAACATAAACTGTCGATGTCGATTCAGTCTTGGATAATGAGCCACTAGCGATACTCTGGGAATCTGTTGGTGCTGTCTCACCAGAGGCAAGAGTGACAGTGGTGACAGCACCAGTAGCTGTATCGGAGGAAGAAGCAATGGCAGTGGAGGGACCAGCACGAGCACCAGCTCCGCCTGCAAGAGTAACAGTAGTGCTCAAAGGAACATAATATGTGATGGCAGAACTTGTGCCTCCTGCAGCGAAAGTGGCCACGGTGACACCAGTGGTTATTGGAGTCACATCACAGTGGTTCTCGTAACAGGAAGTGACAGTGATAACAGTGGTAGAGTCGGCAATGATAATAGTGGTGGATGCTGTTGTGGCATCAACAGAGACAGCGGTACTAACGGAGACTGGAGTTGTGATGACAGTCTCAGTAGTGGTCTTAGCACTAGTTTCAATGCCAGCCTCAGTAACTGTGCTTATAGAATCACTAGCAACAACACCGGTGGCACCAGTGTGAACAGTAGTAGCAGTCAATGGACAGTATGTTGTGTGCTCAGTGACAACACCTTCGGATGTTACAGTGACAACATCAACACCAGTGGTAACTGGGATCTTGGAGCACTTGTTCTCAGAACAAGAGGTGATGGTAACCACAGTGGTAGAAGATGCAACAATGGTCTCAGTGTGTGCGCTTCCTGTAATGGCAGGTCTTCCAGAGTTGGACTCTGTGAGTGGACAGTATGTTGTGTACTCCGTCACAATACCAGATTTGGTTGTTGTGACAGTTGTCAACCCGGTCGTCACTTCACCGGTGGAACAAATACCAGCAAAGCATGATGTGGTGGTTATGACAGTTGTGGACACGGTTGATTCAGTGGATGTCACTGCAGAAGTACCACCTGTGGCAACACTAGAAGACACAGAAGTGATAGCAGTAGAAGCCCCAGAACCTGCATCAGATGAGGATGAAACATCATCAATCGTGATAGTGCTGTCCAACTTATAAGTAGCAACAGCTCTCTTGACCAGCTTCTTACTATCCGGAGTAGTAATCTCAACCAACACACCGGCAGTGATCGCTTCACTTGTCATCAAGGCACTCACATTGACAAAGAGATTATCTGTCGTGACAAAGTCAACGAGAACAGAAACCGTGTCGCTGGCTGAAACAATTGCTGCATCCGAAGTCATATCCGTGGCACCGGCAAAGACAGATGGCTCCTCAAAGTCAAAGTCGCCACCTTCCCTGGAGAAATCACATGAGATGGATGTCCATGGACCAAGAGATGCTGGGACTTCCAAGATCCAGTACGGAGAACCATTGTTGTATTCTCCTCTAAGGGTTGGGACATCAGTCAAGGCATCAGAGGAAGTCTCGCTAGAGGTGCTGGAAGATGAAGTGGACTCCTCAGAGGCTGGAGTGGTGAGGGAGGCTGGCTCAGTAGACTCAACACTGGACCCACCAAGAGACTCGGAAACCGGAGAAGAAGCTGACTCATGAGAAGATCCTGATAATGTGTAGCTTGGAACCTCTGTGTCACCTGTACCAACATCAGAGGATGAGGAACTAGCCACCGAAGATGGCTCGTACATGAATGATGTCTCTTCATCTGGATTGGAAGACTCATCAATCGGTGCAGATGACGTTTCAGCTGGAAGTGTTGATGGCTCAGTTGGAACAGAACTCTCGTCAACAGGAATAGATGATGTATCCACCGGAACCGATGAGTCAGAAGCTGAAGAAGATGAAGGGAAGTACAAGAACGAAGACTCCTCACTCAAACTGGATGATTCTTCAAGTGATGTTGAAGGCTCAGCAACTGGAGCAGACGACTCTGAAATTGATGGGGAGGAGAAATCACTGAAGGAAGACGAATCCTCAGACGTGAGAGATTCAGATCCAGTTGGAAGCGAAGACTCGTCACTAGGAAGAGAGGAGCCGTCAGTTGTCGAGGACAACTCTTCAGACACAGTGGAAGACAGCTCAGATGCAAGTGATGATGCTTCAGCCGGGAGTGAAACAGACTCAGTAGGGATCGAAGATATCTCGCCTGAGATCGAAGGTTCAGAGGAGACACCAACAGACAGAGATGAAGACTCAAGTGCCGTAGAGGACTCAGCCGCTGGTGTGGTTGATAGCTCAGATGAGACGTTGGACTCTTCACTTGTCACAGAGACAAGGTCACTTGAGGAAGAAGAAGCTGTTATGGAGATTGACCCATGTGGGAATGATGAAGATTCTTCAGGACTTGAGGATTCATTGCCAGCAGTAGACGAAGACTCCTCAGGGCTTGAGGACTCATCGCCAGCAGTAGACGAAGACTCCACAAGGGAGGACACTTCAGATGGGATGTACGAAGACTCACTGAAAGAAGACGATTCAAGTGGAGCTGACGAGTCCTCTGATAAATTCGAGGAAGCCGAGTAGATGAATGACGATTCCTCATTATCTGTGGCAGAGCTCAACTCGCTAGCAGTAGAAGAGATATCGTCGTAAGAGGAAGATTCGGCTGGAAGAGATGAAGATTCAGATGGTGTAGGAGCAACAGAAGACTCAATGGATGAAGCGGAAGAAGAGTCTGCTGGAAGAGATGAAGATTCAGATGGAGTAAGCGCAATAGAAGACTCAGTTGATGAAGCGGAAGAAGACGATGGCTCGTACATGAACGAGTCTTCGGAAGACTCTGATGCAAGAGATGAATACTCGCTAGGATTCGATGACTGCTCTGATGGGTATGAAAGTGATTCAGATTCAGTGGAAGCGAACTCAACTGAGGAGGAAAATGACTGATCCAATGAAAGTGATGAAGACTCAGATAGGGTAGATGACTCGTCGAATGAGGCAACAGAGGAAGGCTCAGATGAGATATACCCTGATTCACTTGCAATGGAGGACTCATGAGCCGAAGAGGAAGACGGCTCACTTGGCTCAGAGTCCGACTCAGTTGGTATGGTGGAGTGGTCACTTGAATTAGATGACTCTTCTGCTGAAGTCGTGGAGCCGATGTCCAAAGATGAGCTCTCCGTTGAGAAAGTGTCAGACCCACTTGAAAGAGATGGCTCCTCAGCTGCCAATGAGGAAGAGTCGGAAACAGAGGAAGAAGATCCATCTTGGATGGAAGACTCGTCTGCAGAGCTTGATATGGACTCATTCGGAAGAGAGGATGCTTCGCTTGGGACCGAGGACTCTTGAGAGGGCACTGAAGAAAATTCACTTGTAGAAGAGATGAGATCACTTGAAGCAGAAGAATACTCATCCGTTGAAGCTGAAGACGAGTCGCTTGGGAATGATGAGGCATTGCTTGACTCCGAGGAGTCCGCAATAGCAGAGGAAGAAGTCTCAGCAGTAGATGACTCGGAACTCAGGAAAGACTCTGATACTGCGTCCGAGTTTGTGCTCATTGATGACTCCACTGACGACGAGACAAGATCGTCTGAAGAAGTAGAAACAAATTCTGAGGATTCCAGCTCAAAAGAAGAGGACTCAGAATATGAACCGTCATTGTTAACCTCAGTACTGAAATCATATGAGTACACAGCCCTTTTGAGAAGCTTCTTGGAGTCCGCTGTAGTGACCACAAGCTGACCATGTACACCCCAAGAGGAGCCACTGGTGACGTCTCCATCAATATTGATGACCATGGTGGAGTCCAGTGGGATGGGAAAGTTAACATCAACATAGACATTGTCATCTGTTCTAGTGATTGCAGCGTCATCAGACACGACATCATCGACTGCAACCGTGGCATCTGAGAAAACGAAACCATCTGAACGAGCATTTCTGTTAAACGTTGTTGTCACAGACGTCCACGTACCAAATGCGTCACCTGGGATGGAGAGGACCCAGCGAGGGGCACCATCTTCCATGGCACCTCTGAAAGTGAATGGCATGGAGGAAGTCGCCTCTTCCGAGGATGAGACCGCTGATGATGTATCGTCGACTGTTGATGATGATGGGAAGTAGACGAAGGAGCTGTCTTCGGATAATGTTGATGATGACAAGTCTGTGCTGGGTGAGTAGATGCTATTTGATGAAGGTGTGGATATTAATGAAGATCTTGTTGACTCGGAAGAACGGGTCGACTCAGAGGAGCTATTGAAGTACTGAGCCCAGGTGGGTCCAGCCAAAAGGGCCAGTGTCGTCCACTTTGTGAGTGGCTTCATGAGACGCTGGGAGCCGAGATATCGATAGCAGACAGATCGTTCGGTGTAATGTTGTTGTTGTAAACCTTGGGTTCTGCGCCGGTGCGCGTATATATACTATGGTGGCTGGGCGCGGAGTAATAAACATACAGCTGAGAGGGTAGCTCTAGCCCCTGGTACAATACTGTAGCTTTGCCATGGGACGCGCTTGCAAGCCTCGTCATATGTGAGACATAAAGCACAAAATACTGGCTTAATTGGGGAATTCAAAGGAAAAGTCCTGCGGGATGAGGGGTTGCCTGACGCGCAAAGTTTCCGGTGATGGAGTATCGCATGCAGGATGGTACATTAGCACGCGTAACATTGGTGACAGGACCTCCCAGATGGGGAAATTGGATACATGCATGTTTCTCCGGCGCCTCCTAGCACGAAATAGTGATGGGGCTGGATGTGCATTATGGGTGGTGGCGTAGGACAGGGCTCTCTGTTGGGCAAGGATTTATGGGGAATTCCTGCGCTCACTGTTGTTTAACGATTTGAGCATCGCCATTGATAGGACAGGACTGTATCCCAGAGAAGCCACAGTAGCTCAACAACTATCAATACTTATTGGACTTCAATCTCTGCTGGTGGCCGAAAGTCTCCACTCAGCTAAGCCCGAAGATACCGCTATTGATGCCAAGATCTGGCCATCACCTGCAAGATATTCTTCATGTATGTAGGCGCATGCATTATGTACGCTATACGATGTGGCTTCACCGCAGCGGGCTATGGCTGCTGGCCCTCGAGCAGAGATCTCGGGTCCTACTCAGCTGGGTCACACCCATTGCATACATTGACAACTAGAGATGGTTCGATAGAACGTATTCACTTGGGCGGGGTATAGGAAGTCACAACGGTCAAGCGGCAGATCTTATCCAAAAGTTGGGCGGATCGAACAGTCATCCCCACTTTCGAGGTCACCGTTTGTTGGATTAGTTCTGCTTCTCTATGCCAAGTGGCGCACATGACGGGACGCTCTACCTCCGCTGGTTTGCTTTAGACTGATGTACTATCTCTATGATCACCAAACTAGTAGTACTTAGCTAGAACCATCTGCCAACTTCCATGCCAGAGTTGACCGACTCATTCATAGTTATCTAGACTCGTATAGCGAGAGAGAGTGGCTTCTGGCATCATGGGCTCAGCCACAGACCACTAGAGACCATGGTGTGCTTTTGAACAGACTTCGGCGAAATATCTTCGAGGGCCATCTGACACCTCCCAGTTGCATGATTATACTGATCGCGGCCTGGCCGTACCAGATGGCGGACTTACACTAGCAAGTTGCTACTTGAAGATACTTCAGGAGGTTACAAAGAGTTACGAGGTGTTTGACTCCCCTCTTCCGCTAATGAAAAAGGTTTAAGTGTCGAAGCGGAATTAGGTCGATACCCAAGCTGCTCCCCTGAACTCAAAAAATACGGACGATCATAAGCTCAAAAAGAAATGCCCGAGGAAGGAAATATAAAAAGCAAAAGCAAAAGCAAGCAAAACTGTAGAATAGCATTCTTCTACAGCTCTACAGCTTATGTAAGGGCTCATCCACAGTTCAGACAAATCCAGATAGAGTTGTGGGGTATGGGAATTCCGTCAAAGTTGGAGACGCAGCAAAATAGCCTCACTATGTTGGCACCAAGTGCCTGCAAGTAATTTATATTAGACGCGACCATCATATACACGCTCTTTCTTGAGAGATATGATGCTTGGAGAAATGCTGAACCACACTAGTATATACCACGTAACCTGTCCCGCGAAGTTCAAAGTGTTTAGGATGTCTACCTCAGCGGAAAGGAAACACTAACTGGTGGTATCTATTCCGCATCACCATCAGGCAGAACTCAAGCACTCGAAACTCTAATAGTTTCACCGTGCAGAAGTTACTAGTGTTGATAGGACCACTTGCAAAAAGCTCAACCATTCTAGTAAATATTAAATTAAAGACAGTGTCTCACTTCTGATGCATCATAGCCATGGTAACCCTGCACATGTGGCATCTTCCTGCAGCAGGCAAAAAAGCAAAACAAAGCGGTGGTGGATAAACATTAGGCTGTAAAACTTCGGAGGCTGGCGGTTGGGGAGTGATATGGTGTATAGGGAAAGGCTAACACAGGTATAGGGCGTGGCTGGCATTCCTGCTTCGGTAAACCTCTCTCTGCACTAGCCGACCTGGCACTTGCATGCACGCACCAAGGCATCGACTAGTTGTCAAATTTACTTACGGCTCATATTGCCTTAGCTCAATAAGAAAGTAAAGAATCATAAGTATTTTGAGTGAAAAACAAGAAATCAGATAATCACAACTATATAACGGTCGTTCTGTATCATTTTTGACCTTTGGCAATGAGTCTTAAGATGAAAAACAAACCAGTCTGCACCGGTCTGTATCTGTTCCAACCACTCAAAACTGTCCACTCGAAGAGGCGATAGAGACTGTATCTCAGAGTTCCCTTCACACCTTGCGCAGAAAGAAGCGGTGGTGGAACATAACGTGGCTCTTTACCGCTCTTGAATTCTTTAACAGCAGCAGTGGCTTCCACAACGTTGTCAGTGATGAAGTTCTTGCAATCCAGAAGATAACCCTGATCAAAGTCATCCTGTGAGTTCAATGTCCAGAGATAGAGTAAGACACCTTCAGGTTCCATCAACTCGGCACGAAGGGTCTTAAATTCTGGAGTAGTGGTGGCGATGAGCATAAGAGATACTGCCTTAAGTTTGTATTGTGGTGGGAGAGACTTGGAGTACTCCAAGAAGCCACGAGCAATAGTAGGTGATATGGTGATGTTGATAATCTCAAAGCCACTCAAAAGACCAGTTGAGACACCAAACTGGTAAAATTCAAGACTCCACAATCCAAAGATCACCTTTGGCTTCCAATACTCAAGATCGTCATTGGCATCAAGCATACAGCGTATAACCTTCATTAGTACGGTGGGATCATTGGATGTCTTGATATCGAGCATGACTTTCATTTTTGGTGGTGCCTCTTTAGCGACCCATGACAAGAACTCGACAACGGTGAGCATCTTCTGGGTCGGATCTTGCTTATGCTTCAACGTCTTCAACGTTGCCAATGGTGTCTCCGAAATGACATGGCGCTCCTCATAGACTCTTCCAGTATATGGATCCTTGGATTGGTTAACACTGCTATTTGAAAGCACTAAAGTGTAATACTTACGTGATTAACGACACAGATACCATCCGATGTGGTCTGAACATCTGATGATGGGGCTGTTAGTTCGAGATTTCTTCATATTTTCATTGATCAAATGACTTACCTGTCTCAATACAATCCACCCCGGCTTCAGCAGCACCTTGAAAGGCCCTCAATGTGTTCTCAGCGAACTTGTCCTTGTAGCTTAGAAAGCAGTGTTAGTACTTTGTGGAGATCTGATGAGGCACGTGCGCAAGGAATCCCCATTCTGTGAGCGATACAAGGTCCCACTGACGCTCATTTGCAACATACCCTCTATGAGCGACAATCAGTGGATCGAAAGACATCTTTATCTTCTATAACTGGCCTTGATAGCGACGTTTCCAGGGAGTGGTTGAGAAAAGAAGCGGAACAAGAGGGTATAATACTTCAGCTTTTCGGAGAGAGCGCGCCATTGTCCGGGGCACATGCGCCACCGAACAGGGGGAGGGCTTGCGGTCGGCGAAAGAAGCAAATCGGCTAATTGGGACATGGTATTACTGCTTTGAAGTTGTGCTCGTCTTATCTGAGACGCTCTTCTCTTGTAACGAATCAAAAAAAGGGTTTTTAAAATCAACTTAAAAAGATCGAGGATGGCCTGTGTCGGTGAACAAGAGCCGGTGTCGGAGCCAAGTTTCGCCAAGAATACGAAAAATGGCGCGATAAGTGAAACGGGTTACCGCATTCTTCGAAATGGCGAAAAGAATTTGGCGCAATCTGGCTGCTTTTCTTTTTTATGTCGCGACTGATGATCACCAAAGTTTGCCGAGACAGCTCATCGGGGAAATAGTGGAAAAAAGTCTTCAACATATCCTGGAGAAGCTTACGGCAACAACTCAGTTTTATTTATACACAGGGACGATATACAGCACGATGTCGGACATCGTGCCATCTCAACACTTTGCACATGTCGTTCTCGACAACAAAGCCATCTCTGGAGTCACAGGGTAGGTCTCTTTTCATGTGTTGTTCCCCGGGCTCACAAATGACTAACTCTCGCTACAGGTCCATATCTATTTCATTCTGGATCATTGTTTTCATGCCACAAATCTATGAAAATGTAAGTATATCCTCTTGATACGCTCTCTCTGCCCTCAAATCATGAATTTAAAACTAACATCCCCCTCAGTATGTAAGAAAGAGTTCAGAGGGTCTTTCGCTTCTCTTTGTCATTCTCTGGCTTGCAGGTGACGTCTTCAACGTTCTCGGTGCTGTTATGCAACATGTGCTACCGACCATGATTATTCTTGCCATCTACTACACTGCTGCTGATGTTATTCTGCTATGGCAATGTCTCACTTATGGTGATGGATCTGAAGTTGATCCAGTTCATCTTTCCCCAGCTAACCCGCTTTCGGAGAACATCTTTGGCGAAATGAGACATGACGTCCTTGGTGAAGAAGAATCCGGTTACACATCTATCTCCTCAACATCTGACCCAGAGGGCAACACCAAAAAGCACAGAAAGTCACGCACACAGAACCTCGTTGAATCATCACTTATCATCCTCGTCATTCTCTCTGGTATCATTGGTTGGTACTTATCTTACGACCCAGAATCCGAGGACACAGGCCCAGATCTCGAGTGGGATTCCACTGCTCAGTTCTTCGGATGGCTTAGTGCTGTTCTTTACTTGGGCTCCCGTATGCCGCAGATCCTCCTCAACTATAGAAGAAAATCATGTGAAGGTATCTCCTTCCTTTTCTTTCTATGTGCATGCTTGGGTAACCTGACATATGTCATCTCCATTCTCTCCATATCCATTAACCCATCATATTTGGCAGTGCAGTCGTCCTGGTTGGCCGGTTCGATTGGTACGTTGGCATTGGACTTTACCATTTTCATCCAGTTCTTCCTTTACAACAAGAATGGTGATGATGATTCATTTGACGAGATATCCGACTGAGTATTTTTGTTACTTCTAAAAGCAATGCATGAAAGAAATTCCTATTCCTGTACTCATGAATAATAAGTAGTTTTGACTGTCTAATACCTATTTGTTCTGTCTAAACTTCCAACACTGTTTAGCATCATCTTCACTTCAACACCTTCCGGCTTGATAACACCTTCTGCACTTGCCATGACTGTCCTTTTGATAGACGTTCTAATACTATCCTTGTAACTCACAAGACTCTTAGCAACAGGGCCACCTCTCTTCATCGTTTCACTGAACTTGACTTCAAATGTCTTTGCCACGTCTCTCCAGAATGTGGACAGCAGCGAGGTCAACTCGAGTCGTTGAAGCACTTCGGATAGCAAGGATGTAGATTGTGGCGTTTGGGCGGCTTCCAGGATCGATGAGAACTTCACGATGAACTTTGCTTTCTTGAGAACATCTGTAAGTGCAGAGTCAAAGTTTCTCGGAGAGTTGAGGACTCGAGTGAGGAGGTTCACCGACATCACAACGTTATTGGCAAGCACAGTCTTAATTGTTGATGAGAGAAGTTCTGGATCGAGAGTGTAGAGTGAAAGGATGAAGGTTTTGGTCGTGGCTTCTGGTTCCTGGGTGATTGTGCGTTCGTTCAATGACTTGATATGGGACTGTATAAACTCCTGGAGTACTTGTTGCCTCTTAGATCCGATCATTTCATAGTCTCTAATGATTTTGAGAGATTTTAAGTTGACGTTCTCATCGAGGTGGGTTTTCAATTGATTGTGAAAGTTGCAAGCCTTGATCATCGTCTTAGGGTTCTTCTTCAAATGCTCCTCGAAAGAAGGATTGGAGTGAATGGACTCAATCTGGCCAATCAAATAGAGGAAGTATGTGACAGACCTTAGCAGATAAGACGTGGTGTGAATCTTTTTGAGTGCATCCTGTGTTTTGGTCGCCTCAGTATAAGGCTGAACCAAATCCTTCTCGAGCCTTTGGTATGATGTGTTGATGTGATCTAGCGGTTGTGAGAGGTCTTTGAAGTGCCCCTTAATGGATTGGTCTTTGTGAATCTCCTGGATCAATGCCTCATGGTTTTCTGATGATATCTTCTCCAATTGTAGATTTATGTCATTGATGTCAAACTTGACTCGCTTGATCGCTGTGGAGATGTCTAGTTCGTGATGAACGGGGTTCGTGGCCAAAAGAAGATCATTGGCGAAAGATGTTGCACTAAAGTTGTTCTCAAGCAGAGGTGCATAGTCTTCAAGCGAGCGTGATTCAGACATTGACATGTGTGGGCTTCTGATGTTCAATTGGGGTAGTAAAACCTTCACAGTCCTAAGTCAACACACAGAAGATACATAGACCGACCCACACGTATGAAGCACAAGTTCACAAATCGAGAAACCGCGGGGGCAACCAAGGGTTACCCTGCAGGGCCCAAATCCATAAAAAGAAAGGTGCTATCAGCAGTTCCCCATATGATGGACCGCCATTAGGGAAACCCGATTACTTTTGAAGTTAAAATAAGTGGATAAATAGGCTAGCTACCACATTAGAGGCTAACTGGCACCTAAACCCACAGAGATCACATATTGAACCATAGACATTAAGCCGTAGGTCTCAGATCCTTCGCACCACCACCGGCAGGAGCGCGAAAGTTCGGGAATTCACCATTTTTTTTCCTCTATTTTGTGGATCCCTCCAGCAAGCCACATCCAAAAGGAGACCAGTGATACTATCGCAAGGCACAGCTTAGACCTTGTCCCTGACTGTCTACTCGATCTGTGGGATTGACCTTTCGCACAGCTCCATCTACGCCGCTCCCGCCCTATTCCTCTCCACCAGTCGACCCGCCCCGTCGCGCCACGCCGCCCTTGTTTATCCTGCTCAGGAGTCACCCTTTGGCCTCCAGTTGATCCGCTCACGCTGCTATCGACATTTTTGACCTCAAGAGGCTGTCCACGGCAATCTTGACATTGCATAATCCCTGTTCAAGGATTAACCAACACATCCGCCGCACTGACTGCTAGCCCCCACGTCATATAGAAGGCGCCCTAACACAGTTGAAACGAAACCAAACATTCACACAAATTCACCAAGTTGCAACATCGCAATCCCCAATGACAGACACCAACTCCAACATGGATCTCAGAGTCGGCAGAAAGTACCGTATCGGCCGCAAGATCGGAAGTGGTTCTTTCGGTGACATCTACTTAGGCACGAATATCATCTCGGGAGAGCTGGTGGCCATCAAACTTGAATCAGTGACCGCCCGCCACCCTCAATTGGAGTATGAGGCCCGCGTCTACAAGTCCCTTAGTGGTGGCCTCGGTATTCCATTTGTGAGATGGTACGGTACCGAGTGTGACTACAATGCTATGGTTATGGATCTCCTTGGACCATCCCTTGAAGATTTATTCAACTATTGTGGAAGAAAGTTTAGTTACAAGACTGTGCTTCAACTTGCCGACCAACTTTTGTGCCGTATTGAGTTCATACACGCAAGATGTTTCATCCACAGAGATATCAAACCTGACAACTTCCTTATGGGTATCGGTAAGAGAGGATCTCAGGTGAATCTTATTGACTTTGGTTTGGCTAAGAAGTACAGAGACCCTAGATCGCACCTTCACATCCCATACAGAGAGAATAAGAACTTGACCGGTACTGCTAGATATGCCAGTTTGAACACACATTTGGGTGTCGAGCAATCCAGAAGAGACGACTTGGAGAGTTTGGGATACGTGTTGATCTATTTCTGCAGAGGAATGTTGCCATGGCAGGGTTTGAAGGCTGCCACCAAGAGACAGAAGTACGACCGTATCATGGAGAAGAAGATGGTGACGCCTTCAGAAGTCTTGGGTAGAGGTCTTCCGATCGAGTTTGTCCATTACTTGAACTACACTAAGTCATTGAGATTCGAGGACAAGCCAGACTATATGTACTTGAGAAGACTCTTTAGAGATCTCTTTTTGAGAGAGAACTACAGATATGACTACATCTTTGACTGGTCGATTCAGAAGCAACAGGAGATGAATCAGAAGAATGGACAGCAGCCCATTGCAGACAAAGCTGCTAATAACGCGGAGGAAGGTCAACAGCAAGCTCAAGACCCAAAGGCCGGCCAACCACAGGAACAGACTCAGAAACCACCAGCCGAAGGTGGTTGGGCAAACCAGGGCCAGAATGCTGAAACTAGTGAGCATCCACAGCAGGAACGCAAGTATGAATACCTCCACGAGCAACCGGGATACGTGCCTATGAAGACATTTGAAGATATGCGTGTCTATGGCCAGCAGTACCTAAATCGCCAACAGCAGCAACCACCTCCACAACAACATCAACCTCAGCAACAGCCACCAGCACCAGTACCAGCATCACAACAACAACAACCACAACAGCAACAGCCACCAGCACCAGCACCACCACAACAACAGCAGCAACAGCAGCCACAACAGCCACAACAACAACAGCCATCTCAAAACTATTCTGGACGTCAACTTCTGACATCCAAGTCTAAGAATTTGTCAAGTCGCATCGATACATGGAACCAGAGTACCCAGATCCCAGCTTCTGAGAAGCCTGAGAAGCTAGTGAAGCCGGCTACCACACAATTGCAGCAGCAGCAGCAACAGCAACCGCAGAAACCACAGCAGGGTCAAAATGAGCAACCACAATACACGTGGCTTTGAGCTCAGCTGGTAGCTCGCTGTTAACTTGACTTGATCAACGTTTAATTGGTTCATCGCATTAGAGAAAAAAGAGTCTTTTTTTTTTCTTTCCTTTGATATGGAGTTGTTTGCCTTTATGGTGGCCTGTCGTCGTTCTTTTCAGTTCATCTCGTCATATCGACAACACGCTTGTTTTATGGTCATTGTACATTCTTTAATCACTAATTGTTTGCGTAGTGTTTCGGAACTTTATGAGTACTCATCTCCGCGCCCGAGTATTTCCGGAGTCGGCCGGATCGGTCTCCAGAAAAAGCGGACGTCTCTCCGCAACGACCTACACGATGACAAATGGCGGTTCATGTTTTGATCTACCCAAGAACCATGCGCCAAGGAGACACGACCCATAACTCTGTACAACGTCTTGAACAAATTCAACGCCAACTCTCTTCATCCCCGACGATGAGTGTGCTTCCGGACAACGAGAATGCAATCTTCTTTGGCCGTGAATGTGTGAACAGGGTCAGTTTCCTCCGCGATGATTCAGACTTCATTACATTGGCTGCTAAGCATCCTAGTACGAAATACGCTGTGCTTAACAAAGGTGTCATTTATGGTTACAATAAAGGTGAATCTGGGCCTGCAGTGTGGTATGCCACCTATGAAGATCTGAAGGGGGTGATTGATACCTGGTGTCAACAGAATGCAAGTGGGGAAGGTGTTCCACTCGCTGGGATCAAAGCTACATTCCTTGGTCTTGATGAGAGTGAAAGTGGTATTGTGTATCGTGAAAGATATTCAGGAGTTGCTTACTTTGGAATTGAAGTTGGGTGTGATGACAAGGTGGTATCTCTGCTTAGTGAAAAGCAAAACTTGAAATTGTACGATAACAGAAATATCATCTTCAAGTTGGAAAATTTTGATGCTTCTATTTACAGTCATGCAAAGATGTACTTAGATTGGATGGACCGTAACAGATTCTGTGCAGGTTGTGGTAAGCATAACGTTGTCGTTCATGGTGGTACGAAACTACTTTGTTCGTCAGATAAGGAGGCTGACAAGTGCCCTGTAAAGAATGCATCGGTGAGTAATGTCTCTTTCCCACGTACAGACTGTGTTGTGATCACTGCTGTCTCATCAAGAAACCACGACAAGATGCTTCTCGCTCGTGGTAAGAGATTCCCAGGCCCAATGTTCAGTTGTGTTGCTGGATTTATGGAACCATCAGAGACTGTTGAAGCGGCATCGCTACGTGAAGTATGGGAGGAAACAGGAGTCAAGGGTAAAGTTTGTGATATTGTTCAGACACAACCATGGCCGTACCCGGCCAACATGATGATTGGATGTGTCGTTTACGTTGATTTTAATGGTATAAACGAAGTGATTGACTTGGGTCATGATCCAGAACTCGCAGATGCCAAGTGGGTGGATATTCAAGAGGTGAAGCGTATTCTAGAAGGTGGAAAGGCTGATTGGTTTATCCCTCCTGCCACTGCCATTGCACACTCTTTGATTAAGCATTGTGTGGACAAGTATGAGGCTGGTGAGACGAGAGCTTGATGGTACGGTGCATACTTCACTACATGGGCTAAGCGCCATGAGGACACGGCCTCTCCATTGACTACAAGTTCCAATTGAGCATATATCACCAATTACATCATATAATAGAGCATATTTGTACCAACACCATTAAGATAGGGCCCACGAGTCACAGTGACTTCCAAGATAGCTTTGCGCGACTCACGCACTCCACCAATCGCGGGGCTCGTTGAGTCGCTGTGGATGAGCCAAAGGCGGGGGCGGATTTTGGAACCATTGCAGGTGCCAATGACAGTAAAGAGGAAGATTGTTGGTTTGACATGTGCCAAAAAAGTAGAAACTACTACAATGTGCGCCATTGACATTGGAACACCCAATTGGTGTCGCTTCTGTGGTGCATTTTCGCTGTTCAAGAAGGAACATGATGGGGTTTCCCCTAATCTACAAAAAACAAAGTAAAGAACCATTGAAGTGTATTAGCTAGACAAGACCTAGACTATACGCTTATTCGTAGATCCAGCCGAACATGGCGGACTTGTACTCAACAAGCTCCTCCTTCTTGAACCACAAGTCAATCTCCTTCTGAGCGGACTCGACAGAGTCGGAACCGTGGCAAACGTTTCTACCCATGTCAATGGCAAAGTCACCTCTGATGGTACCTGGAGCGGACTGCAATGGGTTGGTAGCACCAAGAATGGCTCTACCCTGCTTGACAACGTCCTTACCCTCCCAAACGGTGGCGAGGATTGGGCCGGAAAGCATGTAAGACAACAAGGATGGGAAGAATGGCTTCTCAGTCAAGTCGGAGTAGTGGGTCTTCAACAAGGACTCAGTTGGGGTAACGAGCTTGATACCGACGAGCTTGAAACCTCTGTTCTCGAATCTACCGAGGATAGAGGAGATCAAACCTCTCTGGACACCGTCTGGCTGGAACGTGGGTTAGTCGCTGGGGGATCGGGCAAGTGGAGTCTGAGAACATTGCAACGGCATGTTGGAATCACCCCGCAATTGAACTCGACAGAGCGGTAAGACGTACCTTAATGGCAATGAATGTTCTCTCGTTGGACATTGTTGTGAAATTGGGCAGTGGAAAGTTGCTGACTACTTAGTGAAGGAGGACAAGTTGCATAAACGGAAAACTGAAAATTTTATTCGTGGACGAGAACGGCGCAGAACAAACTCGGGGAAATTTATGGTACGGGACACAGAAGGTAAACATTGTGGACTCAGGGTGTGTATAAGTGTAGATTATCTTTCTGCAGAAGCTGAGTGGGTTTTGGTGGCTGTTCAGTAGTTAACCTTTCTATTATATCGTATATGCTCTACACATTGAAGTCTCAGCATCAAAGAGCAGCACGTGTGGAGCATTAGTAGCCAACCAGACGTCCCCCGTGTTGGTCCTCTTACATCACTACTAGCATATTAACAATCAATAACCATCACATCAGTAAACTGAATATCAATCAGAAACCAAGTACTTTGCTTGATGGATATGGGTCGCAAAATCCGCCATTATGCACTGTCCAAAACACACAAATCAACACCGTCTCCTGAATAAAAGATCTGCCATCCAGTAACGGGCAATCTGTACACCGATTTCGAGATGTTTCTTTGGCTACGGACACGTTGGGATTTAAGTAACAGAAACCTACGAGCACACAGTTGATCGCACACCTACCGGAAGAAAAAACCTAGCCTGTCTGACTGACTCTGTCTTGCACCATTAGTATGCCGAACTTTTACAGCAAGACGGTTGAGACTGCACTGGCAAACCTCAAGGTGGATCTTGACTACGGTCTCACCGATCTTGAGGCTTCCTCCAGATTGAAAGAGTACGGCCCTAATGCCTTACCCAAAGAGCCACCAACCTCCATCTGGAAACTGATTCTCGGTCAGTTTGAAGACCAACTTGCTCAGATCCTACTTGGATCTGCAGTGGTATCATTCGGTCTCAGTGTCAGCGAGGGTGACCTCTCGTGGTCTGCCATGGTTGACCCTATCGTCATTCTCACCATCTTAATCCTCAACGCAATCGTTGGTGTCCAACAAGAATCTTCAGCTGAAGCCGCTATATCTGCCTTGAATGAGTACGCAAGCTCCGAGGTTAAGGTTCTCCGCAACGGAAGATTGACCCCAGTGAAGCAAGAGGCACTCGTCCCAGGTGATATCATTGATCTCAGTGTTGGTGATATCGTTCCAGCTGATGCTAGACTCATTAAGATCTTCTCTCAGTCTCTTCGCATTGACCAATCCATCCTCACCGGTGAGAGTGAATCTGTTATGAAGGATACCGAACCCGTCGAGATCAACAATGCCGTCAAGCAGGAACAGACGAACACAGTCTTCTCCGGTACCACTGTTGTCTCTGGTCACGCTAGAGCCGTTGTTACACTCACTGGTGATAAGACTGCCATTGGTGACATTTATAACGACATCACCTCTCAAATCTCTCAGCCAACACCATTGAAGGAGAAGCTTGATGATTTCGGTGATATGCTCGCCAAGTTCATCACAGTCATTTGCATTGCGGTCTGGGTTATCAACTTCAAGAACTTTAGTGATCCGTCACATGGAGGCTACATCAAAGGTGCCATCTACTACTTTAAGATCGCCGTTGCCTTAGCTGTCGCAGCAATCCCTGAGGGTCTCTCCGTTGTCATAACCACGTGTCTGGCACTAGGTACTAAGAAGATGGCTAAGCAAAACGCCATTGTCAGATCATTGTCCAGTGTTGAAACGCTTGGCTCCACGAATGTCATTTGCTCCGATAAGACTGGAACGCTCACAACAAACCAAATGGTTGCTCACAACCTTGTCTTCTTCAAGTCTTCTCGTGAACTGTCCAACCTCCATCTCACAGGATATTCATTCGAACCAAAGGGCTCCGTTACAGATGAGAACGGTCATACAGTGACTCTACCAGATGACAAGTACCCAATTTTGCACAAAGTGGCCCAGATCAGCTCTATCTGTAATGATGCCAATGTTGTCCAACAGGCACCAGGTCTCTACAAATCTGTGGGTGAACCAACAGAAGCTGCGCTTAAGATCCTTGTTGAGAAGCTTTCACCTGAAGCACAGACCGAAAACCTTTCCGTCTCCGTTACCCCTGTCTCTGATCTTTACAACTCCGAGTATGCACGCCTTGCCACCTACGAATTCACAAGGGATCGTAAATCCATGTCCGTTCTCGTCCAGACACCAAATGGACCAGAGCTGCTCGTCAAGGGTGCCCCAGAGGAACTCATTTCAAGATCCAACCGTGTCCTCTCGCAGAAATTGTCAACTGTCAGCGCTGATAACATGACTCCTCACCATCGTGCTAAGCTTAGCGTTAAAGTGGAGGAATTGGCAAGACAAGGGTACAGAATTATCGCTTTGGCCTATAAAGATGACGTTGATCAAACACTTGCGGAGACAGCAACTACATCTCTCGAGTATGACCAACTTGAGCAGGATCTCATCTTTGTTGGTTTCGCTGCCTTGATCGACCCACCAAGACCAGAGGTTGCTGAGTCGATCCAAGATTGTAAGAATGCCGGTATTAGAGTCATTATGATCACTGGTGATTCCCCAATCACTGCTGAGAATATCGCTAAGCAGATTGGTATCTTTGATGAGGACGACACTACTGATGGCTTGGTCTTGACTGGTAGAGAATTTGCATCGTTGTCTGACTCTGCCAAGGCCAAGGCTGTTCATAATGCCAGAATCTTTGCCCGTGTTGAGCCAACACATAAGAGTTTATTGGTTGACTATTTGCAAAAGTCTGGTGAAGTTGTTGCTATGACTGGTGACGGTGTTAATGACGCACCTGCTTTGAAGAAGGCTGATATTGGTGTTGCTATGGGTTCCGGTACTGATGTTGCTAGATTGGCTTCTGATCTTGTGTTGCAAGATGATAACTTTGCAACCATTGTCAATGCTGTTAGAGAAGGGAGACTGATCTTCAACAACACAAGACAGTTTATTCGTTACTTGATTTCTTCCAATATTGGTGAAGTTGTTTCGATCTTCCTCACAGCTGCATTGGGCCTCCCGGAGGCTTTGATTCCAGTCCAACTTCTTTGGGTTAACTTAGTGACTGATGGTTTACCTGCTTCTGCTCTTGGTTTCAACCCACCAGACCACAAGATCATGGCCAAGCCACCAAAATCCAAGGAAGACCCATTGGTCAGTGGATGGTTGCTCTTCAGATACATCGTTGTCGGTACTTATGTTGGTGCTGCCACAGTATTTGGCTACGTTTGGTACTTTATCTTCTTCAACCAGGGCCCACAGATCAGTTACACTCAGCTTAAAAACTTCCATCATTTGTCGGATACTGGATTCTCTATTTTCCAGGATAATCATAATACCATTGCATCAACCATTTCTCTTTCTATTCTTGTTGTCATTGAGATGTTGAACGCCATGAACAACCTAAGTGAGTCTGACTCTCTTCTCACTTTCCCATTGTGGAAAAACGTGTACCTGATCTTAGCAATCATCCTGTCAATGGTGTTGCACTTCATGATCCTGTATGTACCATGGCTCGCTGTGCTGTTCAACGTGGCACCACTGGGTATTGACGAATGGGTTGCGATCCTGGTGATCTCATTCCCAGTTATTGTGATTGATGAGTTGTTCAAGCTTTACGAGAGACACTTCCAAATCCCTGAGAAGGAGTCCAAGAAGCACAGATAGATCTTTTACATACGAATAAATGTGATACACATGTGAAATTATAGATGCACCAAACCTGTGAGTGTTGCCCTGCCTCGTCCCTCTTCACATGACAGATGGGATAAGACTCATCGATGAGTTGCACGTGAGATTTGGTGATGATCTGGGGGAGAAGTGCCCCGTTACCGGAGCTACGATTGGCCGATTGGGTGGAAATGTCCGGGTTTAGCTAATATGCGTAAAAAATCTTCACATGTGCAAAGAGTGACTCGGAGTTGGTAGCGAGGCATGCTTTGACTGATCTTGGGTCAATTGAGCCATTAGGAGGTAAATTGAGCATCTCAACTGTTAATTTTACCTTCGAATACACACAATATTGCCTTAGATTAGACTATTGACTCACTGGTGCCGTGAGAGAACGCATATATCTCCGCGCCCGGTGAGCTCGTTCGTGGCCCAACCGAATTGTATTGCCATGTGCGTTGCGTCGACGAAAATTTCCACATATATAAGCCACGATTCCCAGTGCCACGGGGCCTCTCTACTACCAACTTCTCTTGGAATTCCCCTCATCGCCAATTGATAAAACACACGATGGTCTACTCATCTGTTCTTGGTTTCCCACGTATCGGTGCTCAGAGAGAGCTTAAGAAGACTACCGAGGCCTACTGGTCCGGTAAGACCTCCCGCGAGGAGCTCTTGAAGGTTGGTAAGGAGATCAGAGCCAACAACTGGAAGCTCCAGAAGGAGGCTGGTGTCGACATCATTGCCTCTAACGACTTCTCCTTCTACGACCAGGTTCTTGACCTCTCCCTCTTGTTCAACGCTATCCCAGAGCGTTACACTAAGTACGAGCTTGAGCCATTGGACGTTCTCTTCGCCATGGGTCGTGGTCTCCAGAGAAAGGCTACTGAGACCGAGAAGGCTGTCGATGTTACTGCCCTCGAGATGGTTAAGTGGTTCGACTCTAACTACCACTACGTCAGACCAACTTTTTCCCACTCCACTGAGTTCAAGTTGAACGGTCAGAAGCCAGTTGACGAGTACCTCGAGGCCAAGGAGCTCGGTATTGAGACCAGACCAGTCCTCGTTGGTCCAGTCTCCTACCTTTACCTCGGTAAGGCTGACAAGGACTCCCTTGACTTGGAGCCAATCTCTCTCCTCGAGAAGCTCATCCCAGTTTACGCTGAGATCTTGAAGAAGCTTGCTGACGCTGGTGCCAAGTCTGTCCAGCTCGATGAGCCAGTCCTCGTTTTGGACTTGCCAGAGAACGTTCAGGCCGCTTTCAAGACCGCTTACGAGTACCTCTCCAAGCAGGAGGGTCTCCCAGCCATCACCGTTGCTTCTTACTTCGGTACCGTCGTTCCAAACTTGGAGGCCATCAAGGGTCTTCCAGTTGCTGGTTTCCACATTGACGCCATCAGAGCCCCAGAGCAGCTTGAGGCTGTTGCTGACGCTTTGACCGCTGAGCAGACTTTGTCTGTTGGTGTTATTGACGGTCGTAACATTTGGAAGGCTGACTTTGCCAAGGCTTCTGAGATTGTTAACAAGGCTATTGAGAAGCTTGGTAAGGACAGAGTTATCGTTGCCACTTCTTCCTCTTTGTTGCACACTCCAGTTGACTTGAACAACGAGACCAAGTTGTCCGAGGAGATTAAGGACTTCTTCTCCTTCGCCACCCAGAAGGTTGCTGAGGTTGTTGTCGTTGCTAAGAACGTTTCCGGTGAAGATGTCTCCGCTGCCCTTGAGGCCAACGCTGCTTCTGTCTCCGCCAGAGCCTCTTCTTCTATCACCAACGACGCTGCCGTTCAGGAGAGAACTGCCGCTATCACTGATGCTCTCGGTCGTCGTGCTGCTCCATTCACTGACAGAATTAAGGAGCAGGAGCCAGAGTTCAAGTTGCCATTGTTCCCAACCACCACCATTGGTTCCTTCCCACAGACCAAGGACATCAGAATCAACAGAAACAAGTTCACCAAGGGTACCATCACCAAGGAGGAGTACGAGAAGTTCATTGAGTCTGAGATTGAAAAGGTTGTTAGATTCCAGGAGGAGATCGGCCTTGACGTTCTCGTCCACGGTGAGCCAGAGAGAAACGATATGGTTCAGTACTTCGGTGAGCAGTTGAAGGGTTTCGCCTTCACCCAGAACGGTTGGGTCCAGTCTTACGGTTCCAGATACGTTAGACCACCTATCATTGTTGGTGACGTTTCCAGACCAGCTCCAATGTCCGTCAAGGAGTCTGTTTACGCTCAGTCCATCACCACCAAGCCAATGAAGGGTATGCTTACTGGTCCAGTCACCATTCTCAGATGGTCCTTCCCAAGAGTTGACGCTTCTCAGAAGACTCAGGCTCTCCAGCTTGGTCTTGCTTTGAGAGATGAGGTCAACGACTTGGAGGCTGCCGGTATCAAGGTCATCCAGGTTGATGAACCAGCTCTTCGTGAGGGTTTGCCATTGAGAGATGGTGAAGAGAGACAGGACTACTACAAGTGGGCTGCTGAGTCTTTCAGAATTGCCACCGCTGGTGTCAAGAACACTACTCAGATCCACTCTCACTTCTGTTACTCTGACTTGGATCCAAACCACATCAAGGCTCTTGATGCTGACGTTGTCTCCATTGAGTTCTCTAAGAAGGACGATCCAAACTACATTCGTGAGTTCTCTGACTATCCAAACCACGCTGGTCTTGGTCTCTTCGACATTCACTCCCCAAGAATCCCATCTAAGGAGGAGTTCATCCAGAAGATCCAGACCATCTTGGAGGTTTACCCAGTTGAGAAGTTCTGGGTCAACCCAGACTGTGGTTTGAAGACCAGAGGTTGGGAGGAGACCAAGGCTTCTTTGACCAACATGGTTGAGGCCGCCAAGTACTTCAGAGAGAAGAACGCCAAGAACTGAGTTCTTTGAGCTATTGCCCCCATTAATTCAACATGCATGGGTGTGCACTTTTCTCGAGAAGATGTTATGACACACAAAATTTCACTTCTTTTTTATGACAAACGATTGTCTTATGGTAATTGCATTGGGTTTAAGGGATTTCAACATCGGTTTTGACGAATACAAGTTTATTTAGTCTAGTTGTACGTTGTAGATATTACTGGTTTCTCGGTCGTTTGAAGGTGTCTTGCGCTGTTCAATTAAGGAGAACATAGCTGTGGCAAGGGACATGCCGGAAATGAAGCTAGCTGAGCTGGACACAGACTAGACAATGCATACAACTTCTTTGTCGTCTCATTTAGTGACTGTATTGATGAATACAAAGATCATTTGCTTCTGGCTCTGGCACATCTGTATTGTAAGGCATATTGGGGTACGAGTGGGTCTTTTGCATGATAGAAACGACGGTAGATTACATAAAATGAACTATCAGATATCAAATATTTGTCATAGAGCGACTATATACAGGAAGGGAGGGGGTTTGGGCATAACACATAACATCACTTGTTCACAGCAGCATCAATCTGCTCGCTGATGTCCTCACCGTTGAGAATCTTGTTGATGACATCCTGGACAGAAGACGATTCCTCATCTAGTGGCAGATCGACAATAGCCTGCTCGGCCACGTCACCACCGAGGAACTTCTTGAGTTTGAAACCGAATTCTCTCGGCGTTGAAACATCCCAGGACCAGCAGAGACCTGTGATTCCCATGGCAAAGCCTGAGAGGGCAAGCCCTGAAGCGTGGGCAACAGCAAGCATGGCATCTCTCTGGAAGGAGAACGGAGGTGGAATATGGTTAGCGTTGAAGAGCTGTGGAATATCTGTTCGTTTGTTAGTTACCAGTGCACAATAATACCTCAACAGCGGATCACAAGAAACTTACACCTTCTGGACTGAACACCTCTGTGTGCGATTCTGGCAAAGAGAAGCGTCGTAGCAGTGGCACCGAAGAAGTAGAGCATCTGCTTTCTTCTTCTTTCACGGTACATCACCGAGTGCTCACTGAGCACTGCCGGGACATTAATTTTGTGCACAGTTTCGGACATGATGGTTGGCTATTTGTCCTCTGACTGTTTTCATTATAGTTATAGTGGTGAGAATGTCTCGGCCACTTTGTTTTGGGCCGCGGGGGTGGATTTTCGCGATATACAAAAAATTTATCACAGGCGATGAGCTACTCTACTACTTCCCATTACAAGGTACAACCCAGACCGTAACCACAGCCCAAAGATGATTAGAAAGCAGCAGCGTGAGAGAAAAGAGTACCTTTACAGAAAGGCTCTTGAGTTGCAGGAGGCGTCGCTGCACCAGAAGCGCCAGGTGATGAAGCAGGCCCTTGCCAGCGGAAAGGCCCTTCCTAAAGAGATTGCCGATGATAAGAAGCTTCAAAAGGATTACCTCTTCGATGAGTCCATCCAGGAGACCATCGATGATGAGTACTCCCAGCTGTCCGGAATCGCCGACCCAAAGATTATTGTCACTACTTCCAGAAACCCGTCCTCGAGACTCGCACAGTTCACCAAGGAGATCAAGCTCCTCTTCCCAACAGCAGTAAGACTTAACAGAGGTAACTACATCATGCCAAACCTTGTCTCTGCCTGTCAAAGCTCCGGAACCACAGACCTAGTCATTGTTCACGAACACAGAGGTGTGCCGACCTCCCTGACGATAAGTCATTTCCCGCATGGACCAACAGCCTTCTTCACATTACACAACGTTGTGCTAAGACACGACATTCTCAACTCTGGGAACCAAAGTGAGGCCCACCCACATCTCATCTTCAACAACTTCACAAGTAAACTCGGTAAACGTGTCGAGACAATCCTTAAACACATGTTCCCACCTGGTGTCAAGAAGGACAGTCCAAGAGTCATCACTTTCAGCAACGATGGAGACTTTATCAGTGTGAGACAGCACGTTTATGTCAAGACAAGAGATGGTGTCGAAATTGCTGAAGTTGGCCCAAGATTTGAAATGAGACTTTATGAGTTAAGACTTGGAACTTTGGAGAACAAGGATGCCGATGTTGAGTGGCAGTTGAGAAGATTTGTCCGTACTGCCAACAGAAAGGACTACTTGGCTGAATGAATGGATCACTAAGTGTTTATGTTACGTTATAAAGGTTAATGAGCATTGGATGATTAGTGTTGTAGTAGTTTTATAGGGAATAGTGCTCCTTCACACCGGCTTGCCTTTCGTATCATGCCAACTTTGTGTGCTCTGTGCTAGATAAAGTCTTACGGTTTTGAGTTCTCAAGAAGCTACAGCGTCTCAGTTAAGAAAACATGTAATATAACATTTCTAAGTGATATGAGCCAGCAAACACGAAGACGTAACAGCCAGTAAAACGTAATTAGAAAAGAATTTTCAAATAAATAGTGGAACCATCCAACGTCGTCAGGCATCAGATGTACAGCTTTGGGGTATCAGATTACCAGATTGGTAAATCAAAAGCTGGGAAGGTGTAATTCCAAGTTTGATAAGCATCCTCATCAAACTCACAGTCGAAAGAGGAAGAGTTAGATCCCTGCCACACTGGACGTTGTGGGAACTTACACAATAGCTGCTCCTCACCACTGAATTTACCGGATGTGACAGTAGAGTTCAACCCAGCTGGCGTGTGATCGTTCTCAACCCAATCAATGATTATCTCCATGTTGGTCTGTGGGTATGGACCTGGCTGAAGAGAGTTGGCACCACAATGACCAGCACCCGGAATCAAGTACAATTGATACCAATCGTCAAGAGCCTTAATCTGGTTTTGCAAAGTGAGATTACCATACAACGACTTCTTAACCGACTGCCAGTAGAGAACAGAAGAGGCAGCTGGAACAGATGGATCGGATTCACCGTGATAGTGGAGCAACTTACCACCAGACTCATGGAAAGTGCTGAGGTCTGGGTAAACAGTCTGCAGGGAATCCCAAAATCTAACAAGGCCAGTGTTCATCCATTCAACGGCAGTGTCGTAGTCGGCACCATCAAAGTCCTCCAAGTTGTCGAGGTCAATGAGCTCAATGAACTTTGTGATCCACTCACCACCGGTGGATGGAATGTTGATCTCCCAGTCATCAGTGTCATTGTTGTAAGTAGGCTCGGCGTCAGACAACTCAGACCCAATCTGCCAGCCAACATAGGCCCTCTCACCATCGTTGTTGTGAAGACCATCCCAAACCTTTTGAGCGATTAACACATCCTCTTCAGAGATAGTACCGCTCTGAGCTGGAACAGCGTAGGAAGGCGAGCCTGCTGTGGAGGTGTTGTAGTGTGACGAGCCTGTAATGGAACTGTTGGAGCTGTTGGAGAATCCAAAGCCCAGAGGGGTAATGGTGGAGGCATCACAGTTGTATGACTCGCCAATCAATGACGAGAGGTTGAATTGGAGCAAACACAAGTCAGTTCTTCCAATGACACCATCCTCTCTACCATCGAGGTCATCACAAGCCTCGATGGTCAAGTTGACAATGGTCGAAAGAGCACATGGCTCTGGGATGTAGTCCTCAACATATTCGTACAATGCTGGGGCAACATGACCAACCCTTTCCAAAGCCAGTCTGAAAGCTGGAGCACCAGCAATAACTCCATCATACTCCTCACCATATCTCTGAACCTGGGACATAGCTTCACGACCACCCTCCGAGCAACCTTCAAAGTAGGTGTAAATCTTCTGGTCGTCGTCAACTTGATACAAGTTTCTGGTCAATTCCTTACCAACAATTGTCAACTCACCAAGAGCCTGGTAGCCAAACATAAAGGTGGCTTCCCAATCCAAGCTACCGTTACCGAAAAGGACAATCTCGTCAAAAGAAACACCATCTAACGAGTCATAACCGGCATCAGTGGCACCAGAGACGGCACCGTATGGCAAACCACCAGTGGCATCAGTGTTGAGCAAGTAACCACTACCACCAGCGGAGTAAAAACGGTTCTTGAAGTCCTGAGGGTCTGGGAAGGCGTAGACCAAAGTAACGAGGTAGTCAGTGCCAGTGTGAACGTACTGAAGAGAGACGTTACAATAATTGTAAGACGAAGAACCGGAGCCACTGCTCGACGTGCTGTTTGTCGAGTTCAAGCTGCCATAGGAAGATGTTAGATTACCGGGAGTTCTTACAATGGAGGCAGTTACTGAGTCTGGAAGAATATCGATACCATTGAGAGTGCCATTGGATGGGATAGCATCTTGAATGTTGGAGACATCACAGAAGTCTCGCAAGGAGGGAGCTGTAGAGTTGGCACGTCTGTAAAGTGGAGCAGCATCACCGAGAATGGCGAGCGCACCGAGCAACAGGGCCTTTTTGAACATAGCGAGTGTAATGACTTTCCAGCAATATTATCATCCTACAATCTCAATAATGGGATACGGGCACTTTTATATACGCATCATCTGTTGGGTTTGGGGTGTGCGTGGGGGAACGCAATCGAGATGAACCCGCAGAGCCTCGAGCCCGAACTAAGCGGATTCAATTGCTCGAGTACCGCCATCCCACTAAAACTCAATTCCATATATGCAGGCACATCCTTCCGACGCCGCCGAAGCCATGACACTTTCGGAGCCTTGACCCTTATTGGTCTCGAGAGTTGCCAGATAGAGACAAGTTGTTTGCATGAATAGCAGAGATGCATATATGGTCCGACAAAAGCTTCCAATCTTTCAGTCTGGGCTATGAGCCTTAGCTACTAGGCTCATGTGCTCCAGATATGATCTTCAGCCAGATTAGAAACCAGCTAAATGACAAGTTTAAAACTGAGACACATCCAAACAATATCGGCTCAGATTTCAGCGACCCTTTTCGGGCCGGATATTGTGAGAAGGTAAGATACAACGTCGCAACACGGCTGCCCGGGAACTCAAAACGCCCACCAATAAGGCATCAACCAAAACTATAAACGAGGCACAGATGATGGATATTGGTAAGGTGTTTGGGAAACAATAGGATGGGATGATGGTTGTCAACTTCACCTTCAGTAATCGGGTACCCCGCGCTCAACAAAGGTCCAAGCGATATATTTAGCAAGCCGTTACAGCGCAACAAGTTCCACAGGTGCATAGCAATGTCGGGATCGCTTGATACGATCATGAAATAGCAGCCATCAAATGTCTATTACCGTGTCACGATTATCCCAACTTGATTAATGGAATTCTCTAAGCCTTGGTCCATGCACCGGGCACCAACCGGCAATCACTTAGGTGCAGACGTCTGCCCCGCACAAATCCCTCTGTGCCTACAGTTATTGCATCAAGACAATAGTCCCTCAATACATCGTGCGTTGATGACCAAAAGTGACCGAGTACTTCATAGACATAAGCGCCAAGGGTCAAAAGCCTTGTAGCACCTCATCTATATCAGGATACACAATCTCGACGTTGTCCTCACACCAATCCACCCAGCTTTTTAGGAATTTGGAACCTGCAGATATGGTCTCCATATCACCAACAACACATAATTGTCTCTTTGGTCTTGTGATGGCAACGTTGAGACGTCTCTGTTCACTCAAAAATCCAACCTCTCTCTCATCGTTGCTTCTTACTAGTGTAAAGATTATGATCTCTTTCTCACGACCCTGGAAGCCGTCCACTGTGGATATTTCAATGTCTGCATACTCCTTATGGATTAGTGACTTGAGTAATGAGACTTGGGCATTGTATGGAGCAATCACACCAATGTGCTTCGTCTCAACACCAGAGTCCAAAAGCTTCTTGATATGGTTGACAACGACATATGCCTCCATTTCATTGTATTTCGAAGAGACGACTTCATTAGAGTCCGCACTATCCTTCTCTGGATAATCCCCTCCTTGTGTATCATACCAAATAATCGGGACTTCGGTCTCATCGTTCTTCTCCACATTGTCAAGGTCAAAGAGAAGAATATTCTCCACAGATTCATCAGCAAGGAGTTTAGCAGCATAGAGCGAATCAGAGGAAAATGTCATGATTTGCTTGTTCATGCGGTATTGAATATTCAGGAGCCGTTTGAATACATCGCCGTATTGTGAGACAAGTCTATCAAAGATGGTGGTCTCAAGGATCTTCTTCACCTGAGCATCATTGTCAAGTTTGATTGTGGGTGGAAGTTGCTGATTGTCTCCTGCCAGGATAAGCTTTTTGACTTGTGATTTCTCATGAGTTATCAGTGGGATCCAGCACTGTGGTTCAAGGGATTGTGATACTTCATCAATGATGATGGTATCAAAAATTCTAGTGCCTGGATGGGTAGCGTACAGGTTTGTGAGTGGCCTTGAACTGGAACCGTGAAGTGTAGAAACAACAACTTTGGCTTGAAGGATTAGTTCATCTGTAACTCTCTTCTCACGTTGACGAAGTTCCCTTTTAAGGTCTTTGATGTCAGACCATATGGCCTTCTTCTCTTTGTATGTCCTTGTTTTTTTGATCTTCTTCATCGAGTCGTCAATCTCCTTCTTGATATCTGCGACAAGTTGACCACCATCACTTGTGGTTGATACAATGTCCAGACAGTGTTGCAAGTTGGATGACAAAAGTCTTGCCGGATGACCGATTCGCAAAAGCTGATCTCCCGGTACAAGCCCATTCAATCTCTCCAAGATGGTGTCAACGGAGATATTTGACGGACCACACACGAGCACCCTTTCACCACGATCGATGAGTTGGCGTATTGTCTCGATTAGTGTATAAGTCTTTCCTGTTCCTGGTGGCCCATGGATGATAGAAATTGGACTGTTCATGGCAAAGTTAATGGCGTGTTTCTGCGAGTCGTTCAAGTGGTCATTGTGAAACTTCATGACCTTGTATGATGTCTCGAGTTGAGTATCTGATGGTGGGACGTAGGTAGCATCATTCAATAGAAGCTGCATTAGGTAATTTGGGGTTTCGATCTCAGAAAGCTTTCTCATTGTGGATTCCATGCGCTTGTATGTGATGGAGTTAGAGATCTTAACGATCCAAAGACGATCACTGATGATGTTGAGGACTTTTTCCTCATGGTTTTCATCAATTGTCACCACCACGGATGTTTGAGATACCCTTGTTATAACACCCTCGCATGCTGAATCAGCGTTAGACTGGTCCTTGTCGTCTTTGCTCGCTTTAGATGTCTTCTTCTTGGAAGCTGAAGGGTCGGATGTTCCTGCTGCTCTTGCTCCTGCTCCTGCCCGATCAATCTTCACAATGTCACCAGTTCGGATGTCGCCAGAATCGATTGTATCGGAGTCATGAAAGCTGAGATCGTTCTTAAGCTCCACAATGGTACGGCCACCGAGCCCTGTTCGTACGTTTTCCGTGGAGAGGTTGATGATGGCTAGACCCTTGGCGGCTAACTTCTTCTGTGGGAGGGAGTTAAGAAGAGCAGTTGTTTGTTGGACATCAGCAGCTCGTTCAAGCTCAATGCACCTAAGGAACTTCTCTGAGAGTTTCTTGTGTGACATGATTTCCGATGGAGCCGACGTAGATTCAACAAATCATCCGTCAAGATCGATCGGCCTCCGTAGTTGTTGAGTTTAGTTGTTCTGATCTTCAATTGACGCACTTGCGCGACAACCCAGCCCAAACGTCTTAAATTCCGACAAATTCCGCCATCTAGTCAAAGCTCAAAGTGGCCCTAAAAAAAAACATAAATAAATAAAATAAAAACAAAAAAAAAAAAAAGTTGACACATTTTTTACACCAGAAAGGCACAAGCGGGAAATCAACGCGGAATCACCCGATGGGAGTGGCCGTATCAGGGGCGTGACCTTGGGTGGGCTAGACACTTTCACCTTTGAAAATTATACCAGCACGGTGGCGATAATGGAACTTTAATCATACCAAGGAGATGACAACCTTTTTGTCTTCTCACTGCCTCGGTAAAATCTTAAACGACGGGTTGGCGGTTGTGCACTGGCGCTTGAGGTCAGCACGCACTTGAGCGATTCTCCGGGTTCGCCCTACGCGAACCGGATGACCTTGGACTGACTGACCATCACGAGTCATGGGCTCAGGCTGCACAGCCGACAGTGGCCACGAGCGCAGCACCCGGCCAGAGCTGGCAATTAGCAATTGAGGTTGGCAGATTTGGCCAGGTTGCAGTTGATAAGGGTCACTGTTAAAGTGCGCAAAGCACTCACTTTGCGGGGCCAGTTTGGCATCACCAACACGCTGGACCCCACGTCAGGCCCTAAGCGGCCCCTGGGCAGACTTCAGGGGGGTCAACAGAAGCGATGAGCGAGTAGCTAAACACCGCTGGGGCTGCCAACAGCCACGACAGCCGTCGCTGGCGCCGCTGAATTGTGCTCAGGATGATGTTGGAACGTAGCACCACACGGAACCCCTAAGTGAGAGGATTTCCAAAGCCTTATTGTTTGAGCGCCTGACCTCTGGCTTGTCTTGCCGGCATCAGCTCCGCGGCACCATAGAAAAAAGTTGCGGGCGAAATCGCGTCGCCTCTAAGCACAACACCGCTTTACAACTAATACCTTAGCGCTCGCATCCACCCTTAAACAACAAAGCAGGTGAACTTTCTGTCCCCTAGCAGTTGTCTGCTTATCCTCCTACTGTCGTTTGACAACCGCTGCTTTCAACACAGCTGCTTCGGTTAACCGCCGGCCCCCCTGCTATTGTCTTCGTTATCATACGGCAACTGTCAGTGTCACCCCCTCCTGCCCTCAACAACTCCTCCAAAGGTACTTCATCTCTTCACACAGGACACACACCCGCCACATGTCCTTCATCCAGTCTATTTGACACTTCATCCATTAAGCCACATATATACACATTCGCCCCCCGCAACCAGACAAACAAACAGGCATCTCTCTGGAGTAGTATTCCCCTCATTTTGTCAAGAGCTCACGGGTCATACACATACCATCCAAGATGCCCGATTCAAATACAATAAACAAGGCGCCGCCTTTCTTGGAGCTCTCACGAACAACGCTAGAGTCCATAGACACAAGTGGCCTCGATATCGAAAGTGTGCTATCCGTTTGGACTGGTCTTACCAAGTGCACAGGCTTTGTCAAGAACGGTAAGCGTTTGGAAAATATCAG
Source organism: Petasospora fabianii (assembly GCA_022641835.1). Lineage (NCBI taxonomy): Eukaryota > Fungi > Ascomycota > Saccharomycetes > Phaffomycetales > Wickerhamomycetaceae > Petasospora > Petasospora fabianii. Next base: position 327,673 of record CP048716.1, on the reverse strand, counting down.
TTGGCGTATCGTCAACAGACAGCTTGTCAACAGCAGGCAGCAATCACAAGATGAACATTCACATGAGAAATGTGACCTACAACCGCATAAGCTGATGCCAACATCACTACCCTCCAATTCCTTGGGAAAGTCCACAGCCAAGCTCAATGATAGTGATCTTTTCAGTCTATTGTCCATCGTGGCGGAGGAGACCCTCACGCCGCCACCGCAAAGGCCACAGCTCACAAAACGAAAGTCATCCTCAAAGTCCAATCTATTCCTAAGTAAGAAGAGCTCCGAATCACTCATTCAGAGGCCTCCAATGTTTCGAAAATCTTCATCTTCCAAATCTTTAAAGAAGCTCAACCAAAAGAAAAAGAGTACAGTTGATCTCACATCACTGACACCATCTGTTCCGCAGATTGATGACCGTGAGGTTTACGAACAGCCACACCCGAGGTACGCTTTTGGTATTTATGACAAGGACGAAAATGCAATTGATGAGAACAATGAGAGTGCCAACTCTGTCAGACCTCCTTCATTAAAGAGATCCGATACATCAACATCCGTCATCAGAGGGTTCTCCACTGATAAGCCATCAGTGGTAACAATGCAGCCAGTGGAGCCGCTATCGACAATACCGAAACGGGAACGTGAATCTCCAAAGAAGACCACATCTCACTCCACCCCATCACTCTTTGGTAACAGCAGGGCCTCATCGTCCTCATCGTCCGTCTCGACATCATCCTCTGTTGAACAGAAAAAGCCATCACAACAACAGACTGTCTACCAGCCAAAGCCAACAGCACCACATGCACAACAACGGCCATTGTCCCTTTTCACTCAACCACAACAACCTCCTAACAATCGTTCCCGCTCCATGGATAGAGTGAAATCGCCGCTCTCCCATGAAACAACATCTGAGGTATTGAAGGGTAAGTCGGCAACGTCTCTTTTTGCCAATAACAACAACAACAACGACAACAATAACAACAACAAGTCTCGCTCAAAACCGAAACCTACTTCATTGTTCACCAACTCAAACAAGTCAGGTCCTCCACACAGTCAGAGCACAGGTGCCATGAAGTCAATGTTGTTTGATCAAGTTGGTATCAGTCCAAATGTGAAAAAGACAGCGTCTCCGCCGCTAGGTGAACCTAATGATACTGCAAAGCGCGCTGCTCAACCTGTTGTGGCCGCTGACACTTCACTTGAGCAGTCAGGGGTCGATTCCAAACAAGAATATCAGCAACCGCCGAAGGAGCAACAGCACCATCATCAAAAGAAGAGGACGACTGTGTTAAACAACTTGGGTATGACTAGTTTGACCAAGAATGATCCAAAGAAAGAGAAGAACATGTTCTTTATCGAAAGCTCACCATCACCAACTGAACAGCCCAAATTTATCGAGACCCATGCATCTAAGATTGCCAGTTTCCCGGAGATTCAGAATCACCAAGCACCTACCCAGCCACATGGTCATCATCAACAACAACATCATCATCACCATAATAACTCACACCCTCATCAACAACATACAGGTCGTCAAAAGAGCAATTCATCTACGAAGTCCTCCAGGTCACCACCTCCTCCTCAATCACGGTCAAAGCCTGCTGCCTCCAATACTTCGTTATTCCAAGGTAAGATTCCCGTTCGGGAAATTATGTTCTCATCGGACGATTCCCTTTCAGAAGAGAGTGATTGGTCTTCTGTCTCTGAGGATATGGACACCGATGATGAAGAGGCTGCTCGTCAGTTAGATGAACAGTTGCGTCAGCCGGCATTTAAGAAGCGTGATGAAAACGTGACCAAGCCACAGATCAAAAGATCTCTACTCTCGGGGTTGTTTCTCAATGAGATGCAACCAGAACCAGTCAAGGCTACCCCGGCTGCTCCTAATGTGACTGCAACTACAACTGTCTCGAAGGCTGGCACTTCAGATGGTCATGAGTTGAGTTCGTCCTTGTCTTCTGCGCAGATTCAAATTAAACCACGTTCTCAGGCTACCAAGGCGAATGATAAAGGTCCATTAGAACTGAACACCACTGGTCCACATGCAGAGATTTCAACTTCGAACATTAATGTCCCAGGAACTGTCAATGAACCACATGAGATTTCTAGTTTAAAGGAGAAGTTGGAGAGTACACAGGAAGCATCACATACACCACTTTCATCATCATTCACCCAAATTGCCAAGTCAGCATTGAACCTGACAAACTATTTCGCTTCACACCGCAAAAACAGTTTCAGTTCTATTGCATCTGATCGTACCCGTGTTCGTTTCAAGCATGAATCCAGAGCCCCACCAACTGCATCTACACTCTTGCCAACTGCACTCTCGACACACATGTTCTTACCCAATGCCCATCAACGTGCCAAATCTCGTCTTGCCTCCGTGGTAGAATCTGATGCTTCGTCAGGTGTCCCTTCGACTGATATATCTAGAAAGAATTCTGATACGGATGCTCCTATCTTGCACTCTGATGAAAAAGTTGTCAAGCCGATCAAATCACCAACTGTACCAATCAAGACGCATAGAATTAGAGTGGATATTCAGGATGATGAACCCGTGGTGGAGCATATGCATCAGGATAGAGGACTTGGTGGGTTGCATCACCATACTAATAACATTTCGAGAAAATTGTCTCCAAAGACTACGAGAAAGCAGATGCTCGCTACTGAATTATCTGATTCTTTGAGGAAGTCAATCTTGTGGGATAGACAGTATGGTATGTATCCAGCAGGTGACAGTGGCAAAGTTACTGCATCTGATGGTGATGGTGTGAATGGTACCGGTAATGGTCACGTTAATGGTGGTGATTTTGATGGTAATAATGCTGGTGAGAAGTTGGCCAAAGGTAAGGCACCAAAGATTATCAAACCCGAGCTGGAAAAGAACAATGATGATGACTGGGAGAGTGAAAGTTTCTACGCTAGGGGATGGTAAAAGCTGGAATGTGTATGACGTCCATGCAATTATAAAGAGAGGTTTTACTCTCACGAGGTAATGAATTTTAATAATGTTTCTCAAAAAGAAAAAGTATCGTCACTGTAGGTTTTTCATTAGCATACTTTGCTCACTGATCCATGTGAACATTGGGCGGCCCAAGCGCTATATAGTACTTCTGTTGTCTGCAAGGAGCAGCCGAGTTGACTAATGAGGGAGCATTTAGAGCGTGTTTTTAAGCATTGGCGCAGTGCTTACAGGAGGTATGGATGTGTAACTGTAACGATACCCATTCGGTATCGGTTCTGACGGGATCCACCAACAATCAGGTTGTGTTTGCGGTGGATGATGAGTATGTTGCCTAGGTGCATACAGAGGTTTGTTCAGTATCATTATGGGACTAAGGACCAACCCAGGTATGCAGGGCGATACTGTGACTTCGTGAAGGGTCTCTCGCTGATAAGCCCTAGCGCTCATCGGAAGATTATCGAAACAATCTAAAGAAAAACAGTGTGTTAGACGAGACGAAGTATGTACGAGCATTAGCCACTACGGCCCTACGTCCCGTTCTCGTATGACTAAAACCGACCATGACCGAGCGTTGTGTGTATGCCGCCGTCGGATACACGGAGCTTCCGAAATTTCCAGCACAACACTGAATTGTGTGGGTGGGGAGTACGAACAAGTCAAAAGGAAGAAAAGGGTAAAGTCTTGCGAAAGAGGAGAAGCCTCTGTCTGCGGATATTTGTAGTGCACAACAAGGCGATATGCAGCGGCAAACCTTGGCAAGCCGGGTTCGGAGCAGTTTTGATGTCTTTCGCCCTGTCTTGTGAGTGGGGCCAGGAGGGAACAGAGGAGCCCTCTGAAAGGGGCTTGAACCTGTGTCGTCTGCTCCTTCTTCTTCTAGTGGAGCTGTAGCCAGTAGCCAAGGCCAAGGATGTGCCAACCTCTGAAATGTCGCGATTTGGGCTGAAGACTAGAGATAGGTCAAGCCAAGGAAACGACCCGATAGCGTTTCTGTTGTGTCAAACACACCGAAACGGCAGCGAGATAAACTTTATCTGCAGGGAGATACGCAATGGCAGCATCAACATACCAATGCCTCACCCCTTTTATTCTCCTCTGGGCTTCCTCTTTTTTAACCCTCTTCTTGTTCTTGGGCACTAAGAGAAGCAGGATGATCTCATGGATGGCGGCCGCTGAGCTAATCTTTGCGGTACGCGCAACACGCCTGCTTATATAAGCCCTTACGTAGAATAGCGCTGATTCGCTGCCGCGAGTCCGGGCCAAATTGGCTGGGGGGAGGCTTCCCCATTTCATGAGCGCCTAATCAAACAAATATCCCTCCAAATCCTGAATACCCCAACGTCAGCAACCAGCACAACAGCAGCAAGCGGCGGTACCCACAAGAGAAAACCAGTCATTGACACGGCCCACCTTACACCTTTATACTCTTACACTCTCATACTCTTATAAGCCGCCTCACACCCCCGCGCAGTCCACATCTCTGCTCACTACCTCGGATTGTCGGCTCAAATCGCTAATCACCCTCTCCGACCTCCCGCCAATTCCTCTGGATACCACAACCTTCAAACCCCCTCAACAAGACGCTTCACGCCGTCCACTCTACACACATCGATACCCTCCACTGAACCGTCGCTGGAATTCCCTCCTGAGACGTCTCATCACCAGATAGCGCACCCATTATCCCCCCGCCGACAAGCTGACACATCCATTATAACGCTCGCCATGTCGCAGCCGCAGCCGAAAGAAGAAACAAGCAGTAAGCTCAACCTCTTCAGGTTCGCTCAGAAGCGAAAGAACTCTTCTACATCGCAAAAGCATGCTCCGGTGAAGTCGGATAGGTCCATGTCCATCAGTTCGCCTGACCCTTTGTCAGCCAACTCAGCCACCGCCACCACCGCACCAGCGGCAACAGCCACTAATAATGACCCAAACCAGCCCATCAGAATCGACACTGTCGAGGACGACGATACTTTCCCACCATCATCCCTTGTCGGCTCAGACGAAGAACTCCTCATGATGTCCCCAGTGGAACCCTCAGAGTCATCCTTGATCTTTGAGAGATCTGTTGAGGATCCAACTCAGGTTTATCAACCAACTCAGTGTCCACGCTGTGGCAAGAAGAGCTCAAGTTCTGGCATCAAATGCAACCACCAATCGATTGTCAACTTGCCATCTCACTACTCTGTTGAGAACTTTGTATCGCCTTGTCTTGACGCCACAACACAAATTCTTACTGATAAGAATGCTGACTTGGAAAACGTGGATATGGTATACTCTAGACGTCCATCATCCGTCATGGGTCTCAACTTGGCTCTGGGCAGAACAAGATCATCTGTTGCCACCGATACAATGCAGTCTACATCCTCCCCTGTGCAAAAGACACACTCTATTGCTAGCATGACTGATTTAGAGTCATCTCCAAACAACAACACATCCACCATCAACAACAACACCTCTAGTGCCGCCACCACAACCGCAGCTAGACCACCAGCACTCAGTTTCTACTCATATGCTGACATGATCAACTCTGAAAATCCAAACCCACGCAGACCATCCATTTCCCAATCCCTCTCATCATCATTCATCAACACTAGATCTAACTCCTTCTCCCTCAACGGTTCAGCCATTACCCCACAGAGAACCCCAATGACTAGTCGCCCAAGTTTCTCCTCCCCATACGCTGCACCAAGAACCCTCCAACAACAAAGAACGAACTCTACATCTCGTCCATCAATTCCTGGCTTCACATCCACAGGTCAAAAGAAGTTCTCTCTCGATACTTCACCAAACTCATCAGACTCTGAGTCCGACTACGTCCACACCCGCAAGAACTCTGTCAACTCCCGCAAGTCATCAAACTACCACAATCGTGTTTTGAACAGATCAGTCTCTAACCAGAGCTCATTGCTCGGCTCTCCAATGGCCCCAGGAAGACGTTATTCAAATCTTGATGACACTTGTTTCGACGCTAGTGATAACGAAAGTTTGGTTGTCTCCTCCGTTGGTGAGACTTTGAGACATAACACCAACGAAATCAAGTCTAGTAATAATAGCATTATCGCTGGTTAATCCTGGTACCTGATCTCTTCTCTACAAGTGTGGTTTTATGTGTCTCTTTATTTTTCCATTTTTCTTGTTGTTCTTCTTTTTGGGTTATATTATTTGGGTTAAACTTGTTGACAATCTCATATTATCAGGTCTCTTTTTTCTCAGCACCACAACATTGCTCACTCTTTGATTGAATGTCTTTATTAACTTGTCTCAATGCTGGTTCTGTCCTGTGTGGGCTCCCACATCTTTTCCCTCTTTGGGCCATTTGTGTTTGCCCAAATCTCTATTATGACGTCTTTTTTTTTATACTCCTATGGTGTCATATCATATAATGGGTTGATGAACATATACTTTTTATGTGTGATCTCCGCTCTTTGGTCGAATATTATAATATGGTTTTGTTAATATGATGGATCTATTGTTAAATTCGCCTGTATTGTAAGTTAAAGCCGCGTGCTGATACGTCTCATGTGCGCTATCGGACTCACTACTAGAGGAGTGTTTAACTCCACACAAGTTCGTACCCGACTCCAAACAAAACTGACGTTGTGCTTGACCTCGTGAGACAAGGATGGGTCTTAGCTGTCGACAGCTCAGCATTGTCCACTTTGCCCCATAAGTCGACAACTGAATGTACTCTTTGATTAGTAGCTTGAATCTGGTATGATAGTCTTCTGGTGTATTTAAAGGATTCTGTTTTGGAGACCTCTCTCCACCTTTCGAACCCTTGATCCTAAAAAGTTGTCTGTCAAATGGAAGAACAGTTCCTGAACTACTGCAGAAGCGCTACTACAGGGACAATCATCTGATAGAGTTGCTCTACTGGTGAAAAGTGCTGATCCAGGTTTTAGAAAGGCTTAAGCGATATTCAAAGCTATGAGGAAATGGGAAGTGATGCTTCGGCCAATCGACGGAGGCAAATTAGAGGGCGGAATTAACATCAGCCATCACAACCAAAAATGAGCATAAGTTTTATTGCTGTTCCAGCTGAATTCCTGCTGAATGAGAAGAGCCCTAGACAAATTAAGGGGAGAAAAAAATGATACTTAAATTGAACAACTGAATACAAGTCTAAATGTTAAAATAAACGAAAAGATGTCATTGTAAAACACCTACAAAAATTCGATTATTTCAAAGCCGGTCAAAAGCATCAGATTTAACTACCACTGAATGAAGAGCACAAAACTATATCTATCTCATAATGATCTAAAGATTTGAGGCTTTGAGAAATGAGTAAAAGTACCTCAGCAGTTGATATAGATGTTCGGATGTGTCACTTTTTTCAAGTTCAAGGTCGCATTATGTTTCATATTGACCCGCTATTTTTGGGTGGACTTCTGTGACGAGAGTAGTTACAACAAGTTGTACTTCATAGATCTGCTTCTCTGACAGTGGGTGCTATACAGAGCCACGATTAGTTGCTGAAGATGGATAAACGGTCCTCTAGTAATATATGGGCCTGTGCCCCGATCAAAACGGGAAAACGCGAATTTCGTGACGCGTAGGAGGTAGAAGCAAAGACGCGTCTCTCATCTGTCCCATCATCACTCGTTGCCATCTACAAGCGCTCAAGATCCAACAAAATGAGTAGTCGTCCCGAGCTCAAATTCTCAGATGCGTCGGACGAGCGCTCGTTCTATCGCAAGTTCCAGCGTTTACAGGCACGCACCGACAGTCTTCTTCGTATTGTGGACAAAGGCGACTACTTCACTGCTCTTGGTGAGGATGCTGCCTTTGTTGCTGAGACAGTCTACCGCACAACTTCTGTCCTGAAGCAATCGCAGGGTGTTAACTATGTCACCATGTCTACCTCAGTCGTTGGCCAGCTTCTTGGCCTATGCCTCTTCGAGAGAGGAATGAAGGTTGAGATCTATGACAGAACATGGGAGCCCATCAAGTTCGCATCACCGGGAAATATTGAACAGGTCGAGGACCTGATCCAAGGTGGCACCAGTGGTGGTGACGCCAATGGTGGTGCACTAGTTGTTGTCGCTATTAAGGTTGTGAACAAGACCGAAGGTAAGAACATTGGTTTCTGCTTCGTTGATACCGCAGGCAAAGAGATCTGTGTTGCTGAGTTCGTGGATAACGAGGTATACTCAAACTTGGAGTCGTTATTGATTCAGATTGGTGCGAAGGAGGTTCTTGTTCAGTCGTCGAATACCGATGACCCGGACTTCGTTAACATGACCGGTGTTGTTGACCGTTGTGGTGCTGTCGTGACAGAGTTGAAGAGCTCCGATTTCAACAACAAAGACATTGAGCAAGACCTTACACGTTTGATTGGCGATGAGCTTGCTCTCTCTGTGGGTGATATCTCTACATCCACTGCTGGTCTTGCAGCTGCATCTGCTGTCTTCCAATACCTTGGGTTATTGACAGATGACTCGAGCTTTGGTACCTACAAGCTCAAACAACACGCCCTCAATCATTTCATGAAGCTTGACTCCTCCGCTGTTAAGGCTCTGAACTTGTTCCCAACAGCAGGAAACCAATCAGGTGGTAAGAATACGAGCATCTTCGGGCTTTTGAACCATTGTAAGAGTGCAGGTGGTGTCAGATTGCTCCATCAATGGATTAAGCAGCCGCTTGTCAATGTTACCGAGATCCAGGCCCGTCACGATCTTCTACAGATGCTGTTCGAAGACACTCAAATGAGAACCACACTTCAAGATGACCTTCTTCCATCAATCCCTGATGTCCGCAGGCTGAATAAGAAGCTCCTTAAGAAGAACTCGGGTAACCTCGAAGATGTTGTTCGTATCTATCAGTTCTTGCTCAAGGTTCCAGACATCATTGAAGTTCTCGAAGGGAAGCAAAACGAGCTTGAGTCCGAGGAATTGAAACTGCTGGTTGAGACAACATGGACTGCTCAAATCCGTGATCTATTTGCCCCACTCACGAAGCTCCAGGAACTCGTCGAGACTACAGTTGACCTTGACGCCCTTGACCGTCACGAATTTGTGATCAAGCCAGAATATGATGACGACCTTCAAGCATTCCGTGCCAGACTCGATGAGATCGAGGAAGAGATCCGCTCCATCCACCAATCTGTCGCTGATGATTTGGGCCTCGATGCTGAAAAGAAGCTCAAACTTGAGCTACACAGTAACCACGGATGGTGCATGCGTCTCACTCGTACAGAAGAGCGTGCCATCAGAGGAAAGAGGGAGTACATCGAGCTTCAGACTGTGAAGGCTGGTGTATTCTTCACTACTGAGCAGATGCGTGAGATTGCTGCTGAAAGCGCAGATATTCAGCAAAAGTACTCACGCCAACAGTCTGCGTTGGTCCGTGAGATCGTTGGAATTGCTGCGACCTATGCTCCTGTATTGGAAAAACTCGATATGGTGCTGGCTAATCTTGATGTGATAGTCTCCTTTGCTCATGTCTCTGCCTATGCCCCAGTGCCATATGTCAAGCCGGTCATGCACGCAATGGGAAGCGTCAATGGCAAGACAGAGCTCACTGAAGCAAGACATCCCTGTGTCGAGGCCCAGGATGGTGTTGCCTTCATTGCTAACGATGTGAAGCTTTCGAGGAACGAGTCAGAGTTCTTGGTTATTACGGGACCAAACATGGGTGGTAAGTCCACATTTATTAGACAATTGGGTTGTATTGCATTGATGGCACAGATTGGTTGTTTCGTTCCGGCGTCCACCGCTGAACTCACTGTGTTTGATGCTGTCCTGGCTCGTGTAGGTGCGGGAGATTCTCAATTGAAGGGTGTTTCTACCTTCATGGTTGAGATGTTGGAAACGGCATCGATTTTGAAAACCGCCACTGCTGATTCCTTGATTATCATTGATGAGTTGGGAAGAGGTACGAGTACCTATGATGGTTTTGGTCTTGCCTGGGCCATTGCCGAAAACATTGCCTCCAAAATTCACAGTTTCACACTATTCGCTACGCATTTCCATGAGCTGACAAAACTTTCAGATCAGATTAACACAGTCAAGAACCTACATGTTGCTGCCCACGTTGAGGATAAGTCAGATGATATCACACTTCTCTACAAGGTTGAACCTGGCGTTTCTGATCAGTCATTCGGTATCCATGTTGCAGAGGTTGTGGGTTTCCCAGAGAAAATTGTTAACATGGCCAAACGTAAGGCTGCCGAGTTGGATGATCACGAGGAGAAGAGTAAGCGTACTAGATGTACACCGGAAGAAGTTACTAAGGGATCTGAACTTCTGAAGACCATCTTGAAGAAGTGGAAGAGTGATGTTAACCTTGTTGAGATGTCGAGTGATGATGCTGCTGGTAAGCTCAAGAAACTCGTTGAAGAAGAGTATAAGGATCAAATTGCTGCCAGTCCATTCGCTAAAGAGGCACTGACGCTGTAAATAGCACTCGAGTGACTGACTACTTAAGAAATACAACCTAACATAGTTAAAAAATGAGCATAACGATAGAAATACAGATACAAATGTCATGTTTACTTATTCCTTCTCCTCCTTCTCCTTCTTACCGAAGAGACCCTTAGTGACTTTACCGACGACGCCAGCACCACCGCCAATGACAGTTTTACCAACACCACCAACACCAGTACCAACTGATTTCAAACCTTGAGCTGCACTCTTGGACTTCAAATCAGAGACAGTAACGATATAAGATGGCCTGAACGAGGTTTTGAGATGCACAACACCAGCTGGTTCACCTTTCTCGCCGATAACTGGAACATCATAGGTCGATGGGTTGATTGGGTCAATATCAGCCAAGTCAAAGAGGGCAACACCGAGTTTATCATCCTGACCGGCACCGAAGTCCCAATCAAGAACCTTCAGCTTAAGAACAGTGTTGACTCTGTTGCTAATCTCAAGGGACGTTTTCTCATTCCACACAGGATCTAATGTCTTCTTGATGGTTTTGGTCTTGTAGACATTATCGGAATCATCATTGACGTACACCTTGATGAATGGATCAGACTTACCGTTGGAGTCAGATGAAGGAAGGCCCTCGGCACTGATGATGTCCAAGTCCAAGGTACCAGTGTTAGTGATCAGATCGGATGGTGGAAGCTTGGAGGCATCCATTGGAATCCATTGTGTCTGGATCTTGAGCTTGTTTTTACCAAGACCCGTGAGCGTCAAGATGTTTGGTTGATGGTATGTGTTTTTCAACAACGCGAGTGTTGGAAGTGTAGACTCAGCAATGCATTCATCAGCTCTAGAATTGTCCTTGTCCTTGACCAATCTGATGGTACATGTCGACCACTCCAACTCCTTGACAATAGCGTCACCAGAGTCTGGGGTGACAACGTTCTTGCTGGTGATCTTTCCAGAAACATGATCTGGGTAGCCCTTCTCGTCAAAGAAGAACTGGATATAAGAGTTCAAACTGGAGTACTCACCAGCGACAATAGTGAATACAAACACACCTGTTGGATATGTAATGAGCTCCTCAAGTGACATCTGGACTTTACTGGTCTCGTTGAAGTCATCATCAGGTTCTTCATCAGCTTTGGTCTTCCCTTTCGTCTTCTTCTTGCCCTCCTTGGCTTCAAGAGCAGCTTCTTCAGCGGCCTCCTTCTCTTTACGCTCCTTGGCCTTCTGCTCCTCATCCAAATCTTCCAGTGTCTTGACAGGAATGACTGGGTAGAAAGACAACGCGTAGGTGAGAATACCCTTTGGACCCTTCTTGTGAACAAGACGACCAGTTCTCATTTCTTTATCAATGTGCTCAAGATACTTGTCATCGTCATCCTTCTCAATAATGTCAGAGGTCTTAACGTTGAAAGAACCAAGAGTACGGTCGTTACCATTCTTCTGGGCATCCATAACCTCAATGGTCAACTTTTGGTTTGGAGAGGTAACAGTGATCCATAGGGCCTCGTTCCAGACCGGGTCCAAAGTATCGTTACGCAAGTCAGTTCTAGCCTTCTGGATACCATTGACCAAAACTCTTCCGTATGGGTCAACCTTACCAATCGTCTCCAAGTTACGCAAACTCTCACCCTTGTTAAAGAGGACTCTGACGGCTCCAATTGGCTCAGTGTAACCACCCGTACCTGCAACACCCTTCAACTCAACAGACTTCCAAACAGCAGAGATTTGGTACTCACCTTCACCTTTGGTGAATGGAACCCACTTGTTATCGATCTCTGTTCTGTCAACCAAATTGTTCAAAGGCTGGATGGAAGCAGCAATGATTTTACCCTTTGGATCCTTGACAAGAACCTTGACCTTGGCCTTACGGCGATCAGTGACAATGGTCTCGAATGGAATATTGAAAGTTGGATTGTTGTTCTTCTTGAAAGTACCTGTAGTCTGAACTAGCTCATCGTTGAAGTAGAACTCGGTGTAAGTTGTCAATTTCTCATCCTCAGAGCCGATGTTTCTAATCTCAGTGAACTCAATCTTGGTCAAACCGGTGTTCAGATCTGGTGGTGGCTCTGTAGAACCGTCTTCAAGAATAGTTGGCTCCAACGTTGGGTTGAACTCGTAGTCGTAAAGAATCTCACCACATGGCTTCGAATTTCTGATAACTTTTCCAATAATACCGTTGCCAACCCTCTTCTCAGCAATCTCCTCCATTTCTATCTGGACACGACCAATATTCTTGTCCTTTCTATCAGGGTTGTAGTCATATACAGTGACCTCCAATGGGTCAGCAAAGCTACCAACAAGAACGTGTACGGTCTCGTTCCACTTTGGTTCAAGCGTGTCAAGAATGGTCTTGGTCTTAGCAGCAACAGGCTTGCCGTGGAAGTTGAATGTTAAGTATGGATCAACGGTGTTACCCATAACACGGTCAGCAGCTCTCAAGTCCTTTGCTTCTCTGGCCTTGATGGTCAAGATACCAACAGAAGTGTTAGAACCAGACAAAAGCTGTGGAACGTTGAGTTGGAAGGAGAATGGCTCAAAGACCATCGGACCGACAAACTTCTTCACCATCTCATTGATCAATGGCAAAAGACCAGGGAAGGCGAGAACTTCCCAGTTGAAGATGGACTCGCCGAACAATTTAGAGACAAAGTCAAACTTTGGTGGCTCCATCATGGTGATATTGACTGTGTCGATATGTGGGAACTTGGTCATCATTTTGAGTCTGACACGGGCAAATCCACTGACGGCAACGTTCTCAACAACAACAGGAATGGTAATACCAAAGAGTGTTGCCTTGACGACGACCCTCTGGTTGACACGGTTCTTTAACTGCTTGGCACTGTTGTCAGCAATATCGTGTGGCGTGAAAGAGAAACCCCAGTCCATGACAACGACGTCATCCTTTGGAATGTTCAGTGTCTTGACGAAGTCAATTCTTGGTGGCTTGGTACCTGCAGTGAACTCATCAATCCAGACAGCCTTGACAAATGCTGGGATGGAGGGTTGGGCAGCGATGATTGGGTTAGCTTGCTCAGTGACAATTTGGGAGATGGATGGCTCCAAGTAAATCCAGTACTTCTCCAAGAAGGTGTTCATCCAGTCCATTGTCTCGTAGTCATTTTCAATGTGCTTGATGGTGAACTCTCTCTGGATCTCATCTCTGACAATGGATCTGTACTTCTTAATGGAGGTTCTGTAGTAGACAGATGCGGCAACAACGATGAAGAAGACTGGGGCGAGAGAGAAGTTGAACCAACCAAACACAAACGAGAGGAATCCTGCACCAATGAAAACACCAACGGTGTGATACCATTCACCATATGCAGCGTCTGGAATGTATGCGTCCAAGAATGTTGGTGTAGTCAAATCCATGAGCTCATCATCTGCTGTGAGAGCATCTTTTTCTTCCCACTCACCAATCTGCTTCCAGCCCACAGAAGTAGCTGGTACTGGATCTCTCCGTGCCTGGAGAGCTTCCTCCTCGGCTTTCTTGACCGCGTCCGAATCAATGGTCTCTGCATTGAGAGGCTCAAGGATTTCCTTGCCGGAGACATCACCAGCTTTTACCAGAACATCGGCTTGCTGTTTTGTTCATGTTAGCACCATGTTAAGGGTCTTCAGGGGAATTGATCAATGATCTAGAGTTGGATACATACGCCTGCAACTGGCTTGGCTCTTGGGTCAGATGGGAGAAAAGGAGCCTCCTATTGTTCAATTTGTTAGCATTGAGAAGTTTATGGCCTTTGATTGCGGTCTTGAAGACACCCCACAACCGACACATTGGCGGAGAGCCATTGCGGAAGAACACTCACTGCTTCGGTAGACATTATGATTAAACCTTAGCTTCGGACTTGTCGAGATGCTGATTGTGTGCTTTGGAAAGCTTGAATTTTAAAGATATGTGTATGGCTATTTGTTCAAAGGCTTTGTTGATGGTGTGCCTACAATTTCACATCGATGTGGCGCGAACCGGGCTTGCCGCGCTGCCAGGGCAATCAAATGACAGTGGGGCTGTTGGTACTGAAAGTTACGCGTACAGGCTTGCTACAGCGTTGTGATCCGGTCTGAAAGCTACGCGTGCTATGGATGTATCCCCTACTGGCGACCTCTTTCCAATTGGAAATGAGGACATTGTCGAGGACTAAAAGTTTTCACTCAATGGTTATAGCTAGTGTAGCGCAATTGAGGTGTCGGGAACTCTGGGAGTCGAAGGAATAACGAACCAACGCCACACTGACGAAACGATAGACACTTTTGCCACTAGCCGGACACTTATGTGGGGGTAAGGGCACAAAGTACCAGTGAGTCATTGGGCGCTGAAATAACCAAAATACGTAACCATCTGAAGAATTGATCTATGATATCAAAAATTTATCTGGCTTGCATTATAACAAGCTCTGAAATCACTCGAATGAGGTTTCTAGAAAAGCAGGGAACAAGCAGCATGCCGACTGCAGCAATCTCGGCCCGAAGTGCAGGCCACATGACCTGCCAAATTTGTTGCGCCTGATGTCATCGTAGGACGTGGGGTCTCCTAGTGTCTTCGAGAGGGCCATTTATATATATTTTCAGGTTCATAGACATTGATTCAATAACCAGATCGCCTTCTCATCACTAGCACAAACTCAATTGAAGCCCAGCGACATAAATTTGTTGCATTGCCTTGGTTTGCTTCCCCAGTCTATGTGTCACGAAACACTTTATGTGCCCCGAACCTTGCTACTTTCGAAGTAGCAAACATACACTCCACAGCAATTGCCTGCTCCACACGGGGTTAAGGCTCGCGAGAGTATAAAACACCCCGTGCGCCCCTGTTTCATCATTACTTAATTGACCTTAGTGACCTTGATCCCATTACAATCAACAACCAATCCAACATGTCAACAGGAAGATACGTGCTTGGAGGTGCTGCCGTTGCAGGTGCCGCCTACTACCTCTACGCTCAACGTCTCGAACAGGCCCAGACGCCTGCTGGAGGCATCAAGTTGCCAGCATTTGGCTCCTCGTCCAATAAGACTGAGGGTACCGGTGAGCGCACCGGTCGCAAGCTCGACGAGGCTGTCCTCAACGCCCGTGACCGTCTCGATGACCTCTCACATGAGACTGGAAAGTCCATTGACAGAACCCTTGCTTCTGCTGAGCAACAGCGCTCCAAGTTTAATGGCTGGGCCAGTGACAAGCTTGAAGACGCCCAGGATCACCTTGACAAGCACGCAGACAGTGCTAAGAAGAAGGCTGATCAGCTCGCTAAGCAGGCCCACCGTGATGATCCTGGCCGTATCAAGCAGTTTGGCCAGGAGGTCAAGGATACTTTTGAAGACGCTACAACTAGTGTGAACAATAGCTTGCACAATGCCAAGCAGTCCATCGTTGGTACGAAGGACAGCGCTGAGAAGAGTGCCACCGATGCCAAGGAGAAGGTCAAGGACTCTGTTGAGGATGCTAAGGATAAGGCTTCTGGTTGGTTCTCCAGAGCTGCCCCTGCCACTTCTGAAGAGGAGCTTGCTCGCAGATCAAAGCTCGCCCTGGAGGGATGGGGTGAGACTGCTGCTGCCAATGCTAACGAGTACTACGATTCCGTTGCCAGCAAGCCATCATCATCATCTTCATGGTTTGGCTGGGGTAGATCCAAGGACACCCAGGAGGCAGCCCAGGAGGCTTATGACTCTGCTAAGAAGAGCTACGAGGATGCCAAGGCTCACTTGAGGGAGACAAGCAACTCTTGGTTCTCATTCAAGGAGGACCCAGAAAAGAAACGTTTGCATGCAGAGGCTGAGAAGCAGCTTGAAGCCGCTCAGAAGCAGTATGATGCTGCTACATCGAAGTTGAACGAGTGGAAAGAGAGAGCCCAGAGGGCCCTTTCCACCAATGGTACCACTACAAAGCACTATGATGGATTTTACGATTGGCTCAGAGGTGGTTATCCATACCTGGGTAGCAACCGCTCCTCTGCTGACACTATTAGAGGATGGGGCAAGAGTGCACAGGATGCCGCTAACGAGCAGTACTACAACTCTAAACAATCTGTGAATGACCTCAAGCGTACATACAACGATGCCGCTGATGAGGTTTCTAGAAGTACCAAGGACTGGACCAAGTGGTTCAACAGAAAGTACGCTGAGACCGCTCAGGGTGCCAAGGACTACTACAATGATGCCAACAGCGCTCTTGCGGATGCTCAGAAGGAGTTGGATGCACAGACCAGTCACTGGTGGAGCTGGGGTAAGAAGACAAGCAAGGATCTTGAACTCCAAGCTAAGAAGGATGTCGAAGAGGCACAGAGACGTGTCAATGATGCCACCAACCAGCTGAGCAAGTGGGGAATTGATACGCAAGATAAGCTCTTGAAGGTGACGGAGGATGCTTTGAAGCAGACAAGAGATGGTTTGAACAAAGCGAATGAGAAGACCCAGGAGGGATTGAAGTCTGCCCAGTCCTGGACAAGAGACCAGCAGAAGTGATGAGGTACGTGGTAGCTGCTTATAACTAGCACTCGTTTTGTCATTGTCACATAATCAACACAGATATATTCTTCTAAAGCGGTGTAGTTTCTACAAGTAAAAGAACTCAATGAGAATGCTTTTTGAAAAAGTGCTATTTTAGAAGCCAGCAGTTGGAAGCCACATCTTAACCTGGGTGTCGGCCGTTGTGAATTGCATATGTTTCGGATTGAACAGTAACATTCGTGGAGTCACATCATCTTCGAGTGGCGCTAGTGGATGGATATCGTGAGGAAGCTCATTATTTTCGTAGTCTTCTTTCTTCAAACTCCACAGCAAGACATTTCCGTTACCGTTGCCACTGAAAACATACTTTCCGTCCGGAGTGAACGAGGCTGATCCCGTGTGCGGGAACCCACTTGATGGAATCACAGTGACACCACACAGTCTTGCAACTAGTGTAAACTCGAAAGCATCCAGCAAAATGTGGTCACCATTAACCGAGGAAAAGAGAATGAACTTGTTGTCATTTGAAAACTCAACTTTATTCCACAGAAAGCCGTCAGGGAGCTTCACTGTTCTGTCAAACTGTGTCATTGTCTTGAGTACATAGAATGCAGCAGTACCCTCCCTGACACTCGATATACAGAGTACCTGACCGGAGGGGTCCATTGAGACATGAGTTTCAGCAGCAGAAGGTACAGTTGCCTGTGCGTTGGACGCCCTGAGGTCCCACATCTTGACAGTATCATCCATCGCTGCGGAAACAAATGTATCATGTCGTGGATTCATTTCGATAGATGTAACCTGTGCGTCGTGGCCGGTATAGTAACGCAGGAAGGCACCCTTAGTGATGTCGAGATGGCCAATTCTTGAATCAGGGCCCTTGGTGGTACTGAAGACACAGCATCTGTCCTTGTGGGTGAAGCGAGTGAGATGGCACCCATACTTCTTGGAGTTTGTAACACCAGCACTTCGACCAGTTACACTATCATAGAGGGAGATTGTGTCGTCCACCGATGTAGTCACAAGATATCTTCCTGCATCGTCATAGTCCATCGAAGTGATAATGGTATCTGGCTCTTTTTCCTTTGCAAAGCTCTTGGAGACGCGGAAACTGAGACACACTTCCTTTGTGAATTGCGCTTGCTTTAGCGGTTCTTGCGGCCTGCTCCTTGACATTTTAGTGTGTTGAATATTGAGAACGATAAGGTAGCGGTTGTTAGAATTGACGATATCAAAGCTAAATTTGCCGTCCTGTTACACTACCCCTAGGCCCCCTGGTGTTGATGTTCTGCAAGACATCGCGATAGTACCACTTCGTACTAAAACTTACGCTTACCCAGCGTACATATAGGAACCAAATAAACCAAGGCGGTTATCATGCCGAGGTCAGCTTCTTTAATTATCAACAACGCTGCGGCACTCTGGTAAGTCAATAGGCCAGTGTCTGTTCCCTATAACTATCATGAGCGTAAGTTTTATCTAATTCCCGTACTGCTTCGCAATACAGTCCCCTTCTAACACGCACTATCAGCTCGGAAAACTTATACATTATTCTGTTGATCTAGTCCTCATCTCTATGCTCCTCGCTTCTGTGCGTAGAACGACAGGGCTCCATCTAATCTACCAGCAGTCCGATCTTCGAAAGTACATCTCCAAGTACCTGGCTTTCGGAGAGCAAATGTATGACAGATTCGTGTCACTCTGCCGCATGTCCGGCTACTTCGCTACGAGACGTCTTTTCGACAGGGACCTACCAACAGACGAATGAGTGATAAGGATGAGCCCTGGCCTTATGGGATATACCTAGTCAGTAAAAGACTGTTCCGAGGCTAAGGACTGCCCTTTACTGAGAGTGCTGATGGCTACTTAGTTTTAATGCGATACGATACGATATATCACATTTTGTGAGGCGATGGCCGCCCGTAGACATGCACACATTTTCAGGGAGGGTGAGACATGATGGCGCCGCATCCCTCGTTTCCTTTCCACCTCGTTGTGTAGCCTCCGTGAGAGGGTCTGCCTTTACTAATAACTCATCAGCCACGGTCGCTTACTTTTACAACCATGGGTGTCTTTAGAGTCAACAGGGCGTCATTTATTGGGGTCAAGAACCGTCTCTTCGGGGCGGATGTTAAGCAGACTGCGCAGCTCGCTGCCATTGAGAAGCTCATTGATTCCTTAACATATACCACAGTAACAGTCTTTCGTGTCCTTGACCACTACTCCCCACACGTCTCTTCCAAGTCCTTGCAGGAGCTGCCACCACTGTGGAACCACGAGGACATAACCAGTTTGCAGCAGAAGCTGGCGGCACTCAAACAGAGGGTCCTCCGCACTTCAGAGATCTTTATATCCCGTAAGAACAAGCTTACACACAATGTATCACTGGGTGAGTTTTCTACTGGCTCGCTTAGATGTGCTACACATGGTATTGTATTGGAACTTGTTAATTTGACCCAGTACATTCGTGATCTGGTGCGGCTTTCCCGGAGCGTTGAGCCAGATCACCTCCTTGATTTGTTCAAAGGGGATGTTCTAATTCTTCAATTCAAGATTCTCCCAGCCGTTGAAAGTCTTTCTGTCTACCTCGAGCAGTTCCAACGCCTTCCTGGAAGACCCTTGGACCTTAAGTTGATTGAGAGCATGACTCTTGGAATGTTTGAGCAGTCAAGTCGTTTGAGAGGCATCCTGCGCTCCAACTCCCTGTTGATCCGGGAGCTCCAAGAAGGCATCATCACCAGGGATGCCTTTTTAATAAAGCGCAATAATAATGCTGTGTGCTTTATCAACTTAGATCCAGTGATTGAAACCTTGGAGACAACACCTCACTCCTATGTGGGTGATGTTGACTTCCTACGCACAATCATTAATGACACACAGAAAGCAACAGCAGCACTCGGCATGCATGCACTCCACATTCTCAATAACGTCCAGTCTTCAATGGACCTTTTCTTCCAACTTTCCAATATTTTGGATGGTGAACTATCAAGACTCTCTGTTGAATTAAATGCGTTGGAAGTTGCCTCATCACCCTCTTTCGCTGGATTGGCGGACATCCTTACTCAACTGGAAACCACGATGTCTGGTTGTGTAAGTCTCACCAAGTCTACCATGAGACTTAAAGAGTTTCGTATCGATGAACTGATCTTGGGGGAAACAGTTAATAGCATCGTTGTCATGAAGAAGTGTCTTGGGCTCCTTTCAAGGTTATGCTCGCTGAGATCAGACGAGCAACACAATGCTCAGCAACAGAGCGCTCAGGTATCTTATCAGACAAGATACACCATCATGCTTGGGTGCACGAGTCTTTGCACAATGGGATTAGAAAATTCGATTTGTAAGTACGCTGACCTTCCTTGATGGGACCGCTTCACAGTATCGGATAAGTAAAGGGATGCAAGAACAAGTAAGATCTAAAATTATGTATAGCTACACCCTTGCAGGCAAGGGTATTAAATATGTGCACATTTCGGGTAATTTTGACAAGAGTATAGGGTTTTATTGACAGAAATCCATCGGCTAGGTCTCACATATATGGCACACGGTGCGAGCATGTGACATGGCAACTACAACAACGTGCTAACTGACGTGGCCGTAGAGTGATGTTGTACTGCCCTTCATGAAATGAGTTAGATACTAGGTATGAGGTCCATTGATGCATCACGATGCACGAGCTTCACAGAGTTCAATATCTGTCATCTGTCCTATCTCTCTCCCTCACAAGAAGGTAAGAATAGTAAGTTGAGTAGTTTCCAAGACCCCGTTGTGGAATACTTCCGCAGTCACCCGACCCCCAGCTCATTTCCGATCTTGTCCGGTTTCGCGAGTTCTCCGCTTGAAAGATTGCGGGAATCGATTCCCGCTCTTCTCAATTTTGTAGCGCTTCACCATTCCAGTAACTACGTGTGACGCAATTGCCAGATCCAGCGGCACGACCCAAACTCATGGCAGAAGACACACTGGAAAGCCTGAACATGGCTGAAGTCTATGATATCCCAGAGATGGAGGAGCTGCCCATCGGGAAGCAGAAGCGCTCTACTATGGCGTGAGTACAACCACCGTTTATGATACATAACGGCGGCTAAGACATCTTTCAGGGCGGCTAACTAACTATCCAACAGGTGTGTTCGTTGCAGGCGCCGCCATATCAAATGTCCTGGAGGTGAACCTTGCGTCAAGTGTGAGCGTGCTAAAGCCGCTTGTGAGTACGTTGAAGGAGATAAGAAAGTCGTGGTATCCATGAGGTACCTTCAAAAGTTGCACGAGGACATCGGGCGTTTGAAAAGGGAGAAGAACTCTCTCAAGACCACTGCTAAAGGCGTTAACAATACTACATCTCCAACTGTGAGCCCGCTTCAACAGCAGTCGATGCTCTCCGCCACAACATCTCTTGACCAAGTCCTCGAAAGTACCGACGTTGATACGATCTTGTCTGCCACCTTCTCTGACAACACGGCCTCGAACACTAGGAAGTCTGTTAATGTTCCAACTCCAAACTCGACTGTCAGCCACCCAGATGATGTTGTTGCACCATTTCTTGACCAACAGAGGAAGTTGGTGTACTCGAGAACTGGTGAAAAGTTCTACGTTGGTTCCTCATCGATGACTCTGTTTGGAATCCAAGTCCAGAACTTGGTCCCACACGATCTTGATCAAAACCCTTCAGCGGAGATCACGAACCTGAACAACAAGGAGACGGTGCTTGAGCGAGAAGGTAATGCGTATCGTATCATGCTTGGAAAGACAAAGTCCCGTCCAGGTATTTCGGTTAACTTTACACTTCCGTCCTATTCATATGCCATGTTGCTCGTTGATACATTTATTCAGTATAACGATGGTTGTTTCTACTTCTTCAATGAAGGTTTGGTCAAGGAGAATCTTAGACGAGTCTTTGATGGTATGGGTACTGACAGTTCTGATCATATCATTGAGACCATCTGGTTCTGTAAAGTGTTGCTTATCTTTGCCGTTGGTGAGATGTACTTAGGTACTGCCAACAGTATAAAAGGAACCAAGAGCAGCGACGCCAAACTGCCGGGCTCTGGCTTCTTCCATCAGGCTTCTGAGCTCTTCACTGGTTTGTTCTCCTCAGGCGCCATTGACAATCTGGCAAGAGAGGGTGGTATTGAAGTTCTTCTGTTGTATGCCTTCTACCTCCAAGTAGCAGACTGTACTGTTGCATCATACTTCTATTTCGGCCTTGCCCTACGTGCTTCGTTGATCCTGGGTATGCATGTTGATGCGGATAAGGAGAGCTTGTCAAGATACGAGCTTGAACACAGGAGAAGACTCTGGTGGACAGTCTACATGTATGAGAGAATGCTGTCTTCCAAAGCTGGGTTACCACTATCACTGAATGACAACAGTATTGCAACGGAGCTCCCAGATGACTTTGATATGACCGTTCCGCCGCCCGGCTGTGAGCACTATATCTTCCCAGAGGCAGAGTACATCACAAACTGTGTTAAAATCACACAGATAAATGCCAAGATTCTGTCTTGTCTTTATCAGAAGCAGCCGGAAAGTAATATTCTGCCGCTTTTGGTTGAGCTTGTTGGGCAACTGATTGATTGGAAACAGAACTTGCCTGAGTTTTTGAGTCCTGATTTCTCGAAGCCGGACATTCAAATATCTCGTTTGGTCACCAACATTATGAGTGAGTACTTTCAAGGTATCAATCTCGCTGTCAGACCACTCCTTTTCCACTTTGCTTCAAAACAGCTCAGAGAGAACAAGACCTCCAACAAGTACATTGACTTGAACAACTACTCTACATCAGTAATTACCTTGTTCAACTCATCGTTCCAGGCCTCCATCAATATGATCAGGTCACTTTGGTCATTGCTTCCAGACAACATGGTTGCGTTGTTCGGTTACATGGACAGAGAATATCTCTTCACATCAGCTGCTACCTTGATTCTATTCAATGCGGCATTTGGAGTTCACGAAGCTACATACGAGCACTTGGATCATGCTCTCCAAATTTTCACCAAAATGAGAAACCTTGGAAACCACCCAGCAGACCTAAGACGAGCACAACTATTAAAGCTGATTACTACATTGGATTTCAATGAAATCATGAAGCCACTTGTTGTCAAGTTTGATGACAACAGCACACAAGTCAATCAAATGAGCTTTAACAGTCACCGTTCCAACACAGGTGGCCCTCAGAGTGCCTCTCCATCATTAGCTGCCACATTCAAACACGATATATTCTCAAACCCATCAACGAGACCACAACAAAACCAGTCTGATGTCCGCGGTGGTGATTACAAGAGGCTGAAGATCGACAACATTATTGAACAACCAAATATTCAAAACTCTCCAGTTTTGAACCCCGCAGTTGGTGACCAGGTTGTGGCGGGTACAATCCAAATGCTGCAGAACGCTGCCAGCCAGTCTGTTGACTCGGAACTTTGGAATGAGATTTCGAATGAGGCAATGTGGTTAGGTTCTTTGGGTGATGTTTCGGAGGGATTACAGTCTCTTGTCGATGACTACAGCTAACCAGGACATATTCGGTAATTGTATGATGTAATGAGTTTAATATATTCATCTTTATGACTTTGTTCTGATGGAATCAGTGTAGCTAGTGATGCTAGTCATCTCTCAGCACATTTTTAGTACAAGACTCATGCGTTATGGCTCTGTTGCCAGAGCTGGTTAACGTCAAGCATATCCGCCTAAATACGCCAAGAATTGGTCATTAATGCTAATGTCGTTGATTAATCATCATGTTAAAACTAGTAAGTGGCTGGCATCCCTCACATAGATATAGTTCTCTTTGCGAAGGACTCAATGTCATCAGAGGTCCAATCGACAATGCGTTTTTTGCTCTTGCCAACAAGACCGTATCTAACAGCAAGCTCTTGCAAGTTCAAAGATTCCTGTTTGGACTGCAACTTTGTACCAACTGAGCTAGCGTTCTTGGATAGATTCTGCTCAACATTGGCAACACCGGCGTAACGTGTCATTAGGATATCACCACTCTCGACCATCTGCACAGTGGATAATAATGCAAAGACCTGGAATCTCAGTCTTGACTCAAGGTATGGCGAGTTTAGCAAGTTCATAGCCCACTCATAGACGCCTTTGTTACGGAGCAACTGAACATCATCCTTCGTCTTGGTACCAGCACAGAGACTCTCTAGGAGCCATGAGACCTGTTTGTAGTAAAGGTCGTTCTCTTCAGAGGTACTTGTCAGAGTGGTAATCTCTTGGAACAATGGGATCTCATTGCTTCTGACATATGGGTTCTTCAACACCCACCTGAATGCCTTTTCATAAAGCATATGTCCTGGGTTGTTCAAGATAGTCACCATACGAGAGATAATAATGAAGATCAACGGAGTCAAAGAGGAGGCATCACTGTCTGGTCTCTCAAATGTGAAGAGAACCTTCGTGAAAAAGATCTCAAAGAGATGTCTTTCCTTGAAGATCGAATTCTCAGATTTCAGCGATCCCAGTAATGATCCAATGATCCGTCTGGTGACGTCAACAAGCGGCTTCTCTAGAGAGGCTAAGTTGATTACCACAGAAGTGAGAAGTTCAGACTCAACAAGCTTCTTCATGTTGGACTTGACGACCAAATCAGTACCCTCACCAGCGCTCACAGAGATCAATTCATCGTTGTTGGCAATCAAAAGGGATAAGAAGAGTGGGTCGTAAGCAGTTTGTGCGATTTCAGTAGAAACATTCAGTGATACATTCTTAAAAAATTCCAACGCCCTGACCCAGTTTGTTGACGAGCCGGTAGTTGCCAACTCCAAAACTGGACGAGAGACAATGTAGTTGTCAACTGAGTTGGAGACGTATTTCTTGTTCAACACAACAACATAACCCTCTTTCTTCTTCTCAATCAATCTGGTTTCACCAATCAATTGCTCGTCATTCTCATTCAAGTCATCCAGGAAGTCCCAGCTGTAGACATCATCAATCCAAGAGGCATTCAGCTTTGATTCAAGCTTCTCCAATGCTTTGAAAAGGAGGAGGTCTTCAGCCCTCGAAGAACCGGAATAGAGAGTCAGCAACTTCTCCTGAAGGGAAGCCGTGGAGTTCTTCGATGGATCAAAGTGGTACAATCTCGTAATGACAAGAGCAGTATAGAATCTTGTCTGTGGGGAGGCACCGGACGACTTGCAGAGGACGTTCTCACTATTGTAAACCAAAATCTGCAAGAGCTTTCCAAACTCGAGGAACGAACGAGTTGAAGTGACAGCGACGATAGAGGCAAACTCCATAGCAATCTCATGGCTGACCCATTTTGTGAAAATCACTTCGAGCAAGGCATTTACGTTGGACTTATTCATCACCTTGGTGATATCAAGCTTTAAAACAAGGTTCTTGAAGCTAGCTAGGAAGCCGAAGAACTGCTGAGGTGGATTTGGATACTCAGCGAAAACCTTCGTCAGGTATAGGACGGACTTGTTCAGCCACGTTCTAGCAGATGCATCCGTGAAGTCAGCCACATGGTTCATTAAATTTGGAATCTCTGGGGCGAATTTGTTGCTAGCTTTCTCCAGAGCATAATGAAGAATAGTAGCCTTCTCATCAGCGGATGCTGGAACAATATTCTGAGTGAAGATGACGGCAAGTTCATCGAAGTTCATAAATGAAAAGTCTTCGGCTGAGATAAGAGCATGAGCAGTAGACTTGGCTGTGGAGAGCAGAGCGACTAAAGCATCCCTGTCGTCAAATGAGAGCAACGTCTCTGATCTGAGGTTGCATGCCATGTATGTTATCAATTTGTCATCGGCAGACTCCAGCACGAATGTGAGTAGCTTGTTGGATAACGCTGGTCGTGTTGCCAAAGAACGGAAAATCTGAAGGCGATCCTTAGCCTGAGCAAGAAGGCGGAAGAGCTCACCCACGTCAGTGAAGATCACAAGGTCCTTTTCAATAAATTTAGAGAGGGGCATGATCAGTGATTCATGGGCCAAAAGAGAGCTAAGAGTGGTGGAGTCAAGAGTCATCTTTCTTTTCAACATCTCTTGCAAAGTTGCTTTCACCAAAACAACGCTCTCGGAAGTCAAGACAGATCTGAGAGACTCGTTCGTTAAAGCCCACAACGATTCAGCAAGAACCTCTTCTTGTGATACAGAAAGAGTTAGGGCCAATTTCTCCTTTACAAGCAGAGATAGATCGGTCACGTCAAAGTCATCCAACTGAGAGAAGATTTCAATAAGCACACCAGAAACAAAGTTAAACTTGTCAGAGTCTTCAGCGAGGTATAGATGTGACCAGAATTTTTTGGATGAAAACTTGTGTATGGATTCTGGATGAGTATACCAGTAGTTGCCGACCTTTGACAGCAACTCGGAGAAAACTGACTGGAACTTCTTGAAAGAGACGGACTTGGAGTGAGCAGCAGACTCAGTTCTGGCCAAAGCGCCAACAACATCAAGCTCACTCACTGGGATACCAGAATCCTTTTGAATAGACTGGAGTGGTTGAGATGTGACAATTCCAAAGAAAGTACCGTCCTGTTTCAAGTGCTGGTCATTTTTCAGCTCATCAATTGAATCATCGATACAATCTTGCAAGAGCAAGGAATTCCAAGCAACATCAAGCTCGATATCCTCACACATCTTCCAAATTGGTTCGTGCGGTTCGCCAGCAAGGATGAGCAGTCTCAGGAACACGACAAACCACTTACTCAGCAGTTTGTAGTCAGTCTTGACATCGACGAACTTCCATTGTTCGAACAACGTCACAGTGAATGGACTAACCCTTTGCATCGTGTTAGACATGTCGAGATATTTGAATGGTGTCCGTACACATCTCGAGATACACTCATCCAGCAATGTCCAAACTTTGGCAAAGTCCTGCGTGTCAGATGACAAAAGACGGAGAGAATGAATTAACAGAATGGCTGGATCAATCTTGAGGTTCTCATTGTTGAAAACCACAGTCTGCTTGAGAAGGTTGGAGATAAGCTTGCCGACTTTGTTGGATATGGATGTGGCAGAGCCAGAGGAAGCCACCTTTAAAAGGGAGGTGAAGAGTGAAGTCGAGGTGTTGGACTTGTTCCACCACTTGAGCTGAGAGGATTCACCATCTTGGAGCTGAAGGAAACTATCAAGCAACACGAGGTCGATGCTGGTGTAGTCTGTGGAATTTATGACGTCCATATACGGTTTCGTAATGGCCTGGGAGAAGTTGTGGTTATCGGAGAACATGGTGTTATAGTTGTTCATACAGATCAAGAGCGTCACAAGAAGGATCTTGTTGTCTGGAACCTTATTGTAGCAATCGGAGACGCAACTAGTCACAGTGGCCAAGTCGGGAAGGAGATGATAGATGAAAGTGACGAGGTCAACCTTAGCCTCTTGCCAGTTCTTCGAGTCGTAAAGTTTAACGAACTTCTGTAGTTTTTGGATGGAGTCCATTATTAGCTGAGAAGCAAGTTGCCTGATAAGCATGGCGTCTGACTGGAGACACTTCGACAAGACAGTGCGGTTCAAGACTGATGGAACAATGAGCTCAGCAATTAAGGTCTTTGATGGTGGGGTGAGACCCGTGTACGCTTCAACGTCTTCTGGAAGCTCCAGTCTGATAATTTTGCTGACCAACAAAGTCTGGCCGATCCAGTATGAGGTTAGCTTGGGGTCATGAAGACCACGAGATGCAAGATAGCAAGAGTATGGTGGAATGAGCTCTGGCACAACGCTAAGAATTTGAACTGTGGTGTTGAGTTGCATGTCATCATCCCATGGTTTGAGGCCAGAAAGAATTGAGTAAACAACCTTGTTGTGAGTCTTGAAGTGTCTCTTGTTGATCTCAATGGTAGAGTTAGAGTTTGTTGAGAGGAACCAAGATTCCTCAGCGGGGAACACTAGACCATACTTGGTGTCCGTGGAAATGGCGAGGATAAATGTGTTGAATGCGGTTCGAAGTTCCTTGTCCGACGTATAGTAGATCGGGAGGAGCTTGGTGATATTCCACTCATTCAAGATCTTAAGCTTAGTAGCTTTCTTGAAACTTGGTTCCTTCAGAATCTTCTCATCCAAGACTGTTAGCGTCCAAATGATGAGCTTTTCACTGTCGATGGAAGAGATATGCTTGAACCAATTGCTAATGATCTTGGTGTTATTGGAAACGAAATCCTTTCTGAGAAGAGCTGACGAGTACTGCAGGATACTCAAAAGCACTCTGATCATGTTGTATCTCATTGACAGATGTTCTTTCTCTTTGGTAGTGGCAACATTGGCAAGTTCTGTCTTGGTTGGAACGAGAAGCTTGGGCAACACTGGTAGTGTGAAGTCAAACAATGTGATAAAGTCATCGAGGAGACCACCCTTCTTGAAACAAACTATCTCATTAATCAATCGAAGCACTGGATTGGTTGTAGAGGCTCTCATACTACTAAGGGCTCTATACAGTGTCTTACTGTAACTCGTTAGAATGTCCTTGATGATCTGAGCGCCATATTCGGTTGTCTCATCGTGCTCGGCGATGACCTTGATGAGCTTTGCAAGCGTACCAGATGCACTTGTGAATTTGGAGTGGTCATTAACCTGTGCGTAGTATGACCAGGATTGGACCACTTGGTTTGCGAAACCCCTGGCAAAGAAGTGAGTGAACTCTGTGATATCGAGCTCATCGGTTTTGAGAAGGGCTTCAGCTTTGTCCATTGCACCACCATCCATGGCCGTGGCAGCACCCTGTGGGGCCTTCCATCTCTTGTTACCTTCCATGGGAATCACTTGATGATTTGGAAAGTGAGATTGAGGGAGAGTAGAAAGAACAAAAGGCCCTGGAGATGTCTTGAGATAGACACACATAGAACCTTAGCATCAAAAAAATTTCGCGGCATCGGTTGGGGCACTATCACATAAACAGATGATGCACGTGACTTCTTTTTATGTACAGAGCATTTTAGATTCATTCTGAAGCTGCAGCGTGAGAGAAAGGCAAACATGCAGCGTTACCCGTATTCGTGTAGTACTTTAGCTAACCTTCGTTTCCCACTGTACTGCTTAGCTGATAACTCAACAGTACAATACTTTTTCTGTGATCGATCCGCCCCTAGAGTTATTTGTCACGAGACTAAATTTGCTTATATACCACTGTCTTTGAACAGGATCATTTCTTCAACTACATAGACTTGGCTTTGACTCTAAGAGTTGAATAAACCGGGAAGTGAGACCTGCTCACAAGCACATAACCAATTAGCTTACATAAAATGCAGGGTACAAGATAAGAAAAGAGAAACAAGATAAACAAGATGATCAGACTTTTGACTCCTTAACAGAGATGACCGGCTGCTTCTCAACACTAGCGCCGTCAATCTCCTCAGTCTCACTATTAGTGGCACTAGTCTCGGTCTCCAACTCATCAACAGAGACATACTTGGACAGTGTCTTCTTATCAATCTGATCCTGTCTCAAGACACCCCAGTACTCACACTCTTCAGGCCAATATGTTCCATAGTAATCACCTTCATCCATCTCACCAAGACCCTTTGGCTTCCAGATAGTACACAATGCCCAGTAGAGGAAGAAGCCAATAAACCAACCAAAGAGGGTATTACCATAGTAGTAGTGCATGATTCCTTCGTTATTTAACTTGATTGATGGGTTAGCAGAGGAGATGAGACCTGGAAGACCTGGGGCGAGGGCCACAAAGAAAGTGACGAGGCCCTGTACGTTGTAACCTTTATAGAAGTAGTAGATACCATCTGGAGAGTCGGTGTAAAGGTCTGAGAGCTTCAATTTTCTTCTTCTGATAATCCAGTAGTCACAGATGATAACGCCAATAAGTGGGGAGATGAAAACAGAGAACCCAGTCATGACAGTACCAAAGTTGGTAGAAGTGTTGTACATGGTCCATGGCTGGATGACCCAGATGAGGACACATGCGAGAGCGGTACCACGTCTGATGTTCATGTAACGCGGCATAACACCAGCAAAATCCATGGAGAAAGCCCAACAGTTACCAACGGAGTTGAAAACAAGTTGGATGTTGGTGAGGGCTAGTGCCGCAAAGAAACAACCAGCACGAACACCAGGAGAGTAGTTGTGCTCCATCCATGTGTCCATGAGCTGGTTTGGTTTCCAGATGGTGGTACCCCATCTTCCTTTTGAGGCCGAAGCGGAGACGATACCCATGAATGGGACAAAAGTGGCAAGCAACATCTTACCAATGATGGTACCTGGGACTTGAGAGTATTTGTGCTTGGAGAATCTTGTAAAATCTGGCTTGTTGAGTGTACCGGAACAAGAGGAGCCATACCATTGAGACAAGGACTTGACAAAAGTCCAAGAGAAGGCTGAACCGTGAACGGTATTGGAGTGAGCGCTCATGAGTGGACCATTACCACCGTTGTCGACAACAGAAGCAACACAGATACCGATGATGGCCATATAACCAAAGGCAGCACTAATGGCCATGTAACCTTTAACCTGATGTGGCATCTTGATGATGAATGGGATGATCCCAAGCTGAAAGAGACAGAACCCAATGAGTTCTTTGCTTGTGAAGGGGACAGAGTCTGGGAAGGTGTTTTCCAGAGTCAAGTAATGGTGGGAAAGGGCGGACAAGAGGGTGTTAAGCATTAGCCCACCGAGCCAAGCCTGAGAGGCATACCAAACCACACTGAGAGAGGCACGGATGAAAATACCCAAGTAAAACCCCTTGGATCCAAATAAGATACGCGTATAACTAGTGAAGGAAATGTGATGGTCACCACCTGGCTGACCGTTAAGGATGGTGTGAACGGCAGTCATGGCGTTACCGATGAGGACTACAGCCATAGCGTATGGCACGGAGAGACCGTAGGACAAGATGGTGGCTGCAGATGTGAAAGAAGAGAGGGCCATGTTGTGCATTAACCAGTATGCAGCAAAGCCCCAGAGATCCCATGTTCTTCTATGTGGTGGGAGTGGGACAAGATCTGGGTTTTGCAAGGACGTGACCTTGACATGTGTCTTGTCTTCTTTGAGGGCGAAGACCTCGAATGGGTTTCTCATTTGTGTCTGTGGGATAGGTTTGTTGAACTGTCGGGTGGATATGGGAGTCTCATGGATATTCAAAATGTGGGTCGAGTGTGTTCATTATATATATGCAATGCGGGAGAAGTTGGGGAGATGCATCATCAGTCGGAAGCGATAACGGGGAGATAAGAGTGATCTTTGCAAGTGTAGAGAGACCTTAACAGTAAGATGAGACATATTTGCCGTCGCAAGGATCGACACTGGGCTGGGAGTAGCAAAATGTCCGCTCAACTTTGCCCGAATTCCGATCTCCGATTAAGAATTGTCGGTTAAAAGAGGTGCATCCTTTATGTCGGACATCATCAGGGTCTTGTCTCTTATCAAACATCGGGGCAAACGCCTCTAAAATCCACAATGAAACCACATCTGTGGGTCCGATTGAATGGCGTGGTGCTTGCAGGTGATTGTACGAATACACAGGACAATAGATGATGTTCGAGCAGTTAGCAGTCGGCATTCGGTACAGTTGTGTGGTTGACAGGTTCGGGCTGGACGCTGGACGTTTGGCCGGAGATCTCGCGCATAACTCCTATCACCACTAGTTGAGCTAACACCACAGGCTTCACCCTCCAGCAGGAGAGGAGCTCATCGTTTGACAAACAGTTCGTCCTTTCAACTATTAGCGTGTGTTGTGGACATCTTTAGGAGCGAAGCATTTAAGTACAGTTCGATGTCTTCGCTGTCTTCTAGTGGGCGTGCCAGGGCACTCGATACACAGTACACCGCTCACAATGAAAGACACAGTCACATCCGGACCGGACCTGGCACCACTCAAGCTCGTCCTTGAGAATGGTAACGAGATCCAGCTCAGTACATCAGAAGTTGGTGCATTGCACGAAGAAGACTTCGATTCGATTCCTATCCTTGATCTCTCCGACTTGAACTCGCCGAGCCTCTCCCAGCGTACTGCCCTCGCCAACGAGCTCAAGAGTGCCGCCTCTACCGTTGGTTTCTTTTATATCAAAAACCATCAGATCCCACTCGACATCGTTGATGGTGCCTTTGAGATGTCCAAGAGATTTTTTGCCCTCAGCGAGGACGAAAAGATGAAGATCTGGACAGGATTCTTCCCAGAGGGACAATACACCGGTTATCATCCAATGGGCAGGTACAACAGGGCCGGTAACAAGTTCAACGATCTCTACGAGGCTTTCAACATGAGTTATGACCCACAGTTTGACCCCCTTCCACCACCAGAGGAAAAGGCTAAGGGATGCTATAACAACATCTGGCCCGAGTTGATCCCAGAAATGAAGCAAACAATGATGAAGTATCAAAACGAATGGCTGACTCTTGGCCGCAAGATTCTTGACCTAACTGCCATCTCATTGGGTCTACCAGAAGATTACTTCCAAGGTGCCTGCGAAGCACCATCAGGTGGTCTTAGAATCATACATTATCCAATCCAGGAGCACGCCGTATCAGAACAGAACGGCATAGGGCCACATACTGACTTTCAAACCTTAACATTTGTCAATCCGGGAGAAGTTTCCGGTTTGCAAGTGATCAACAAGCGTGGACAATGGATTGAGGTTCCTCCCTTGAAAAATCATTTGATCGTGAACGTTGCAGATTGTCTTCAGCGTATCACTAATGATGAGTTAGTGTCCACAGTGCATCGTGTTGTAAACAACAAGGCTGGAAGAGATCGGTTTTCCATTGCTTACTTCTTTGGATTTGATAATGACTATTTGCTCAAACCCATTCCTGGTGCTGTCACTGATGAAAGACCACAAAAGTATAAAGACATTGTCACTTCAAAGGATTATTATGCATGGAGAGCCAAGATGGCCAAGTCGGGTCAAAATCTGAAGTTAAAACCATAGCTGCTACACGAGCCCAAACACATTCGTTAAGCATCAATTCGTAGATTAAAAAAGGCATCTTCACCAGCCATACCGATCACCTCTCTCCTTTCTGGCCTTCTTATTTTGTTCAAACCGCTCTTGCAACAATTCTTGATCCTGTTTAGCATTCTTGACAAGAGCTGAAAGTTGATTCTTGTGATTCGTAACTGTATGCAATCTCTTGTTCTCTTGTAGTAGACCTTGAGACTTCAATTCAATGTTTTTGTCATAGAACTCGGAAACGTTAAACTCTTTGATATCGGAATCAGGTTCAAGTTTACGCTTCGATGATGATTGCTCATCATCCATCATCAGCTCGTCTTCATCTTCAGCTTCTTTGATGTTACCAATTGAGATCTTGCTATCATTTGGCACAGCAGGACGTGATCGACTCTTCACTGTGCCGAACACATTGAGTTGTGGTGTTGAATTGGGTATTTTAGTTGGCTGTGATGGTTCAGATATCTTGTTTCTATTGACTTTGTTTCGAAGCGATGTGGGCACAAGTGAAGTCACAGTGGCAAGTCCCTGAGGCAGAACAATATTATCAGCATTCTGAGCCACTTGAGCATTGATCGTGTTCTTTATACCAGCACCTAACACACGGGCCCGAGCTGTGGTTTGTGGTTGTCTGTTCTTTGGTGGTGGAAGGAAACTTGCAATAGAGTCTGCACTGTGTTTAGTCTCCACGGTAGGTGCCACGGTACCGTGTTGTTGTGGCTGTTCAATGTCGCTCTCTTCTGAAGAGGAGTCGTAATCAACAAGAGGCATATTTCTCTGTTTCAAATTCAAACGATGGAGCTGAGCTTAGAGCTCGTGGAGACTCAATCTATTGATGTCCCAAAAATCCGTGCACTTTGAGCGATGTGTGGTCTGCCATTTGTTCGCGTGTCATCAAACTCCGCCTTGGCAGGGACGGAGATGAGCTGCTAGTGGACCTTCATTTTAGTGGAGTTGTTATACGTTGTCTATCATTACTGCAACCTCAACTTAACAGCTCTAACCCTTCGACTCTACCCACATATATCGATCGGGCCTTTGCAACAACTTGGAACAAACTTGAGGCTACTCAGGAGTTGCCTTACCTTTCGCGACTCCGACTTTTCAGCCCAGCTCTAGAGAATGAGAAACAGAGGCTTTGATCTGAGCTTAAGCAAACGCAACGTGGTGAAGCAACGTTCGATTCGTTTTAATTTAAAGCTGACTTCCAGATTTGCCCGTTTTCTGACGGTCTGTGCAATACAACCAGAGCATTAGTCACACCTGGATACCCATAACTCTCCCTCCAAACATCACGATAAACATAACAAGTACGCACATCATCAATCCGCCATGGCGCGCTCAGGGATCCCACCAGTAACGCGGATTTATCTTATTTCACTCACAGTCTGCTCTCTCTTGACTTTTGTGCTACGATACTCGGCCTATATCCATCTCGTGTCCGCGGAGGTACACGATGAGGACCACGAACATCTCATTAACGCCGAAGATCCAGGCTCAGGGACACCACAACAGCAGTCAGTTGTTCCAAGTCCACATGACATCTATGTTCCCTTGATTGCGCTTGTACCAGGACATACATCGCTCTTGCTAAAGCCTTGGACGCTTTTCACGTCGGCATTTATTGAGGACAATTTCATCTCCTTCATCACTGCATTCTTCCTGATCCTTTATACAGGTCGTTACATCGAGGTTCTTTGGGGATCTCGTGAGTTCTTCTTTTATCTTACTTCGAACGTTCTTGCTGGAAACGCTATCTCATACGCTGTGTATGGTTTCAGGACACTCACATCGGAGGATGAGGGTAAAGTAATTCAAATCACAGGGACATCAGCCATTGTCATTGCCCTTCTCGTTGCCATTAAGCAACGAATCCCGAATCATTATCTTCTTTTCCTTAATGGATTTATTCGTCTCAAAGTGTCACTTGTCCCATTCCTCGTGTTGTTCACAGCCACATCGCTCTCACTCGTCTTTGAGCAGTACAAGATCATCTCAATCTTGAGCTGGACGGGGTTCATAACTAGTTGGGTCTTCCTCCGTTTCTTCAAAGAAGGCGGTTCAGGTCGTCAACTAGCTCTTATCCCACTCTCAGAATCATCCTCTCAAACTAGTACCGCAATCAAGGGTGATCGCACATCTCAATTCGCTATGGCTACATTCTTCCCATATCCACTCTCCCTCTTGATCTCTTTCATCTCCAATAAGGTCTTCATCCTCCTCTGTAACTTCAAAATGATTGATCCGGAATCATTCACAAACGATAATGCAGAACTCGAGACAACTACACAGGAACTCTCCCTCTCTTCAAACATCTCACAGAGTGATATCGTGTCCACAATGTCCCAATCTAGGATCTTTACATCGTCTTCACTCGCTGGGGTCAGTGGTAGTGTTTCACCGTTGAACTTCCCAAAGGGAAGCATTCTGCAAAAATTCACTGATGGTGTCTTTGGTGCGCTTGGTGGCGGACAGAAGAAGGAAGCTGATGGTACACTAGATAAGAGAAGACGGCTAGCATTGATGCAGCTTGATGCCAAGCTGGGAGGTGGGGATCAGAGTTCGGCCTGAAGTGATGAGTTGAATAATATTTGGATTGTTGTATAGCATCTATAAGTGTAATATTGTGTTATTGCTTGGTGGTAGTCAGTCCCCTATGTGATTAGAGGTGTTCTTATACAAGAGAGAGACTGCCTGAACATAATAGTCCTAGGTATGGTTTCCAAAACGCCGAAGTTGCACGCCAATGGAAAACTGTGGTGCCAATTTCCATCTACAGAGGACATAAAACTGTGGGATTTACTATTTATGAGCCTAAGACTAGTGCGGATGAAGTGTAAACAAAGAGAACATTTCATATAACCTATTACGATCTAATTAGCATAGCCGAGCTGGTTATAAGTCAATGAGATATGAAATCAAAACAATCGACCTCTTACCCTTTCTAGTAATTTTCATAAGACGAGATCACAACATTGCCTCATATCGTATGGCAAATCCATAATGATGCCCCCTGTCAATCCTTATGTCATCCGGAAGGACTTGTGGTGCGCGAAGCGCAGTCGAGGCCAATGGTGGTCTCATACTACGGAACACTGCCCCAATCTCAGGGATCTGGGGCAGCAGATGAGCAGCTAAAGTTCTGAGGGTGGTTTGTAGACCAGGATCAAAACCCTTACTGATATGGTCCAGGTGACTGAAACGTTGATACCGTATGTATGCCGGTCAGGCATCTCCTTTGATGCTCCCCTGCAGCGGGGATGCGTCTCGAGACCAGTAGCGCGGTGGATACAAAGCTGTCCAGAATAACAAGGCTCTGGAAGACAAGCGTGCTCCAGGACTCAAATTCTAAGACCGATCACCGACTGAGATCTTAGATCAGACAGCGCAAATTACCACCTGAAAGAGATTGCGGTGGTTGCCACTGCTCAGTCTTCAGGAGCTAATTATGAAATAGCAACTGTTTTTGGTCGTTCGGTACAGGCCCCGCTCTGGGCTCTGGGCATGAACGGCACATACATCACAATTGCCTGCTTTCCACGACAACGCACCCAGCTCACAAGCCTCACTGGCCCTCCGCGAGCCACTTCCGACCCGAGAAACCACCGTCTCGGGAAACAAGGTTTAAGCTAAATCACCCAATACAGTAGTATCTTGGCCCGAACTGGGTATGGCCGCTGTATGACGTGCCCGGGGTTGCGCTGTCTGCATTTCTTTTACAAAGAGGTGGCTCTACCGGGTTCTATACTTAGCTCAGAGGTGACAGCTGTTTAAAAGGCGCTAGATATCCACCCAGGGAGGGGTTGTCGAACGGTTTCCAAGTTCGTTTTTGGTTCTACCAGCAGCACACACCCTTTCTCTCGTTGTTCAACTCCTGCATTCCAAAGAAAAGAAGACTACACAAAATGCAGCTCGCCTCTCTCCTCCCCCTCGCTGCTCTTGCCGTTGCCGCTGAGTACAACCCAAACATCCACTCCAGCTGGGAGACTCTCACCCCAAATGCCCCACCTCCATCCGGTGCATTGACCGTGCTCACCTCTTCCTTCGGTATTGCTGTCTCCAAGATTACCGACGAGGCCGAGCTCTCCTCCATCTCCGCCTATGAGTCCACCGTGACCTTGTCCTCTGAGGAGGCCTCCTCTACTGAGTTCTCTTCTTCCTCCGAGGAGCCATCCTCTTCTTCTTCTGAGGTTGCTGAGGCCACCGAGTCTCCTGACCTTTCCAAGTACTTGACTGTCGTCTCCGCCAAGTCTGACGCTGCCCTCTCCTTGACCCTCAATGACACCGTCCTTGTCGATTCTGCCGGTAGAATTGGTTCCATTGTCGCCAACAGACAATTCCAGTTCGACGGTCCACCACCACAGGCTGGTGCCATCATCGCTGCTGGCTGGTCCATCACTCAGAACGGTACCTTGGCTCTCGGTGAGAGCGATGTCTTCTTCCAGTGCTTGTCTGGTAACTTCTACAACCTCTACGACCAGAGTCTCGGTGAGCACTGCAATGCCATTAGATTGCAGGCTGTTGAGTTTGTTTGAGTCTTACCCTTGCATCTCTTCACTTCGGGATGATGACATTATCTTTTGATGTATAGTCATGATCATTAACATATGCACAGACTTTGAAATAATTTCAATCTTGAAACTTGTAATTGAAGCGTAATCCGCTGGGCCCGTATTGAATGAAGCGTCTCCCCACCCTTAACGCGAACACCTGCATCATTTGACGTGGCTCTGGCCAGAACCACTAACTTTTTTTCGCTCCCCTTCACCAAACACCCGTCAAAAACCTCCTCTACTAGCACTTAATATTCTCAGATTGCCCCCAAAACAACCCCTGAACAGCGATCCCCTCATTAACCTCAACCACATCTACACCACCCGCAAAGCATCAACATAATTCCCAATTAGG
This sequence comes from Petasospora fabianii, assembly GCA_022641835.1. Classification (NCBI taxonomy): domain Eukaryota; kingdom Fungi; phylum Ascomycota; class Saccharomycetes; order Phaffomycetales; family Wickerhamomycetaceae; genus Petasospora; species Petasospora fabianii. The sequence goes on along the minus strand of CP048716.1, from coordinate 290,146 downwards.
CCTTCATATCGCCCCTTTTGGAAGCTTTGCTGCAAATAGAGTTCGGCCCGTTCTTACGCAAAGTGTAACCCCGGTTGCATCGGGATGCATCGATCCCGAAAGCCCAACGCACCAGGAGCGTTCACATTCGACGATGGAACACAATTCTAGACTGGAGAATGGAGTAAACAATAACAAAGCGATGAGATTAGATGAGACCAGGGATTTGCAGAGATGAGATGAGGTGGGCTACATACTGACACTATATGGGATAAAGTAGTGATGGATGTCTATATTCGATTATGAGTGGAGTCAGCAGCGTAGGCTCTCCTAGATATTTGTTCGTGCTCTATGACCATCAGTGCAAAGCGAAGAGATACAAAAGAGAGTGAAACATTTGGACACCGATAATACATTCAAAACCAAGAAACTAAGGAAAAGAAAGGAAAGGAAAAGGAAAGAAGAAGAAAAGGGGGAATAAAAATTTAACGTCAAACAGAAAAGAATTATGCAGAGTAGTGGTTTCAAGAAGTTTTGTTTATAGATCAACGTTTAACAGTCAACCAAGTCAACAACCTGCAACTTGATCTCAGTACACTGGTCACCAATGGACTCATCGTACAAGTTGTAGAAAGTACCAGACAAACACTGGTAGAACTCAGTGGAGTCACCAATGGCCAAGTAACCATCCTTAGTGATGGACCAACCAGCAGCGTAGATGGCACCAGCCTGTGGTGGTGGACCGTCGAACTGGAACTGTCTGTTGGCAACAATAGAACCAATTCTACCGGCGGTATCCTTAAGAATGGAACCATGAAGGGTCATGGCGAGGGAGGAGTCAGTCTTACAAGAGACGACATCAACATCAACGGTGTCATCAGAGTCGGAGGAAGCAGAGGCAGAGGAGGTAGACTCAGTAGCAGAGGCAGAAGACTCCTCAGCGGTAGAAGAGGTGGCCTGGATCTGACCGTCGGAGATCTGGGAAACAGCAGAAGTGGTGGCAGACTTCTTACCAGAAGAAGTGGTAGTGGTGGCCTGGATCTGACCGTCACCAATTTGGGAGACAGCAGCGGCAGATGAAGTAGCCTTCTTAGTGGAAGTAGTAGCCTGAATCTGACCGTCACCAATCTGGGAGACAGCCTCAGCGGTAGAAGCAGCCTTCTTTGTAGAAGTAGTAGCCTGGATCTGACCATCACCAATCTGAGAGACAGCCTCAGCGGTAGAAGCAGCCTTCTTAGTGGAGGTTGTGGCCTGGATCTGACCATCACCAATCTGGGAAACAGCCTCAGCGGTGGAAGCAGCCTTCTTAGTAGAAGTAGTAGCCTGGATCTGACCATCACCAATCTGAGAAATGGCCTCAGCAGTGGAGGTGGCCTTGGTGGAGACAGCAGACTTTGTAAAAGTAGTAGCCTGGATCTGGCCGTCACCAATCTGGGACAAGACGTCTCTCTTATTCTTAGCGTCAGCGGTGGCAGAAGCAGAAGAAGAGGACAAGGTGGTGGTGGAGGAAAGTGGGACAACGGCAATACCGAAAGTAGAGGCGTAGTCAGTGGCAGCACCGGATGGAGCAGAAGCAGTTGGGGTCAAGGTGGTCCAGGTGGACTCGGAGGCAGCGACGGCAACACCAGCGAGGGAGAGGGCAGCGAGGGAATACTTCATGGTGATGTTAATTTGTCGTCTGTGTGATCAACGGGAGGGAAGTAAACCTGTGGGAATGGGGGGTTTGATCTGCGGATACTTGCCCATATTTAAAGCCCCGGCACACTCCTTCCAGTGCCCACCGCCTACGCGTCAAATGTGTTATATTTGGCTCATACGCGCTGCAACGACAGCCCCGATATGGCAAAGACGCGGGCTATGCATTTTGTTTCCTGGACGACGCGTCACGATTTTCGTGGCTTCCGCAGGCTCGCAGCCTATTCTCCCGAGAGCGAACGAGGAGAAGGCAGTGCTATTGGCCCGACACCCGGGCTCTCGAGTGTTTTGTGGTCAGGTGCGGGGTCAATTGCCTACTGGTACCCTGTGTGGAAGATGAACTCAAGTTGTGTGTGCCACTCTGAGGTCCCATCCACTTACAGGTATGTCCATATTTGAGGCTGTGAGCCCAATAGCCCCAAACGTTCAAAACATACCACTATAATTTGCCGAGCCAATAGCCGCCGATCGCTCCGTTGAGGGTGCCCAATCTTGTTGACAAATTACTTGCGTAATCACACGGGGGGTGGGGGTGTGTGCAACAGACAAACGGACGTCAGTTGTTGGATGTCGGTTTTCGGACGTTACCTCGAGGGTTGTCCAACTCCCGAGCCCATGCCGCAGCGCTAATTACATTACCACATTGGGCAAGTCATGTTCTCTTAAATCAGAACCTCTGGAAGAAAACACAGCCCACACAAAGCCCTGATGTATTTCTTTTGTCCTTATCCCACAAGCAGCATGTGTATCGCAGGGTCATCTTTGGTGCTACTGCTGGGGGCCGCTCGGCTGTGAGTCTAAACAAGGCTCGATATCCAGTGCAAATCGCGTCATGAATGTACTCCGAGCAAAAGAAGAGTACCAATTGGCGGAGCTGGTAGACTATATAGAAAGATAACATAATCTCGAATGATGGCTTTAGACCCAGTTGGCACTCGTCGTACCTGGTGCCATTCGCCTGGGCACGCATTGGCTCAGCGGCAATCTCCGCAAAGTGGCAACAATCGACCTCAGACCATCAGGAACCAGGGATAAGCGTGATTCTTCTCGGGACCTCCAGGAGGTCTGTAGCAAGCGTCACAATCTTTCAGTTATCGTCTTTGTCGCCCGGGGTTTTGAATGCCAAGCCCAGGAGGGCCCAGGTCGCATACCGATTATACCAAGACTATAGCAGTGACAGCTTGGCATGCCTGTTGCTCTTGGTGCCCCTGGCATTATCAATAACCACAGGTGATAGCTGGTCCAATAAGGTGCTTCAACTCGCTTATTCTCTCTGTCTCTCTCTCTCTCTCATTCAAAGACGACTGTTTTCATGAGCAGTTGTAGTTTCAAGTATACCCGCTGTGCAGTGCTATTCTTGTCCACCATTTTAGGGCAGATTTACCCCATGTTTGTTACATCATTTCACCACTCCCAAGCAGCCAACATTGCTGAAACGGCACTCATATTTGGTGGTTGTCACAAGCCCTTCTCGTAACACAACACCAATTTACTCCCACTTTGGCTATTCCTAAGATTGACCTGCAGCCAGTATAGCCTACTTGTAGTTGCCCCTCATCAATATCAATTTCGTCCTCAAAGGTCTCCGTAATAGCTACGCAGCCAATTTAGATGCAAGCCGGTTGAAGGGGTCGTTTTAAACAAGACGCAGCAATCACTTCGCCCAGGAGCGAGCTTGCTGACTGAACAACGAGATTCAATAAGGTACCATTGTGATCCAGACGTACCCCATCATCCAGCCCTTCACGTTTGAATGCTCTGATCCAATGAATGCTGGTAATATTGCTTGATTCAGCCAGCCCCCGCTCTTAGAACATAGCCCTGATTGTGTGCTGTGGGGAAGAAGCTTGCGAGATCAATTGTTAATACAGCCCCTGACTTAGATCAGATATGTCATAGGTTTCTAAAATTAGACACCAGAGATCGGGAACAATGACTTCCCGATCCCGATAACCGCGACAACGGCCAGCCACCAGATGACGTAGATTGCCAAAAATTACTGTATTAGGCAGGTCATCAACAAACTTCGCGGAACGTGCCTTCCGTAACGGGTAATAACCCGAACACCGCGAAGTTTTCTTCAATTTCATTTCGCATAAATATAATGCATACGCATGCATTGACGTCTCAATTAGCCAGCCATCTCGAGAAATCTGATCTTACCCGAACTCATTTGGGTTAAATATAGGATCTACGGGATCAAGCAACTTCGTCTATAAAAGGGGAACAAATCCACATTTTTGGATCCAACTCAAATCATCTGCTTCTTCTAACATCATCAATCTTCAATCTCACACTCCCAACTACACAATGCAGTACAGAAAGTCCACCTTCATTGCTTCCGCATCTCTTGTCGCCACCTCCATGGCCGCTTACATCCCATCTGAGCCATGGACCACTTTGACTCCAGATGCAGCTGCCCCATCCGGTGCCACAACTGACTACACCAAGACTTTCGGTATCGCCGTTGCTCCAATCACCACTGGTTCTTACGCTGCCTCCGCCACCTCCATCGCTAAGAGAGATGTCATCTCCCAGATTGGTGACGGTCAGATCCAGGCTTCTACCGCTACCCCATCACCTACCGCTCAGGTTGTCTCTCAGATCGGTGACGGTCAGATCCAGGCTACTACTTCTACTGCCGCTCCTAAGGCTACTGCTCAGGTTGTTTCTCAGATCGGTGACGGTCAGATCCAGGCTACTACTTCTACCGCCGCTCCTAAGGCTACCGCTCAGGTTGTTTCTCAGATCGGTGACGGTCAGATCCAGGCTACTACTTCTACCGCTAAGGCTAGTGCTCAGGTCGTTTCCCAGATCGGTGACGGTCAGATCCAGGCTACCACTTCTACTGCTGCCCCAGCTTCCACTGATGTGGTCTCTCAGATTGGTGATGGTCAGATCCAGGCTACTTCTACCGCTTCTAACTCTACCGTTGCCGCTGCTTCCCAGATCAATGATGGTCAGATCCAGGCTTCCTCCACTCTTGCTTCCTCTGCCGCTGAGGAGACTGGCTCTTCCGACACTCAGAATGTCTCTTGTTTGACTGACTCCTCTTTGGCCATGGTCTTGAAGGATGGTGTCCTCACTGATGTTGCTGGTAGAATCGGTTCTATTGTTGCTAACAGACAGTTCCAGTTCGATGGTCCACCACCACAGGCCGGTGCTATCTACGCTGGTGGTTGGTCCGTTACTAAGGAGGGTAACTTGGCTATTGGTGACAACGATGTCTTCTACCAGTGTCTTTCCGGTAGTTTCTACAACTTGTACGATGAGACCCTCGGTGAGCACTGTAAAGCCATCCACTTGGAGGTTGTTGACCTTGTCTCCTGTTGAATGTTTAGCTGCTTGATTGCCGGTTAATGATTCTCTCCCCCCTTTTATGACTTTTCTTTGGACGTTTTTGCATTGCTTTCGCCTTCTTTCTGGTGATAGCCATTTTCTTGTACATTAGTTGGTTTGCTTCGGTTTGGTATATAAAAAGTTTAAATTCATGAAACATTAGTTACATTAACACCTACTCGTAGAAGAATAATCAGTTTCTGCTACCATCTTCACCCTTCTCTATCTTGAAGCTCAAGTGAGCATTGACGTCTCTCTAGCTAGTAGGCAAGATGCCAATGTTGGTAAGACTTACATTGTATACCTACAAATCATTCTTCGTTTATCACATTCCCCTTTTGGTTGTAACGATAGCGTTTAATAATCATTCATCTTCATATTCCTCATGTTCCTGTTGGTCGATTCTTTCTCTCAGCGCTTTTCTCAACTTTAACGAGGCAAGAGCTTCAGATTTCTCTCTACCTTTGTCAACAGCTTCAAACTCTAAACCAGAGTCATCCTCATTCCCACTAGAGTAGTATCCGTATCCACCTTCACCCAAAATCGGCACGTCCGAAAGGTTACCGTCAGAGTTAACTCTCGACAAACCATTAGAGATTGTGGAAACGGAAGAAGCCGATCTTGATCTTGCGCTGAACAACCCGTTGTCATCTTCTGATTCTTCGACTTTGACTTGTTGTTGTTGCTGTTGTTGTTTTTGTTCCTCTTCGGCCTCTTTCCTCTGAACGTGTTCTTTGAACTCCTTTGAAGCCTTACCTCCATGCCTCAGATAGTCTCTGGCAATTTGATCAAATTCAGGGAACACTGATGGCCCGAGACTATTGACAACCTCAGTGATCTCGAGAGAAAGTTTCTCACGACGTTCTCTAAGCTCGGTGAGGCGTTTTCTATTGCCAAATACTGAGTTGAAGAGCGGCGGCAGCGACTTTACAATATCGACACCAGATTCACCAGTTATGAAAGCGGAGTAGGTTGTGAGGACAAGGACAAGGTAGATTGCAATGAAAAGAGGAATTGGGTGATACATGGACCCGTTGAGGATGTTGTACTTCTTGGTGAGATAAATCCCCGTTAGTGAGTATGTGACGTAAAGAGAAGGGGCAAAAATGGTGGCAGTGAGTATCTTCCATGTGGCAATGATATCGACAGCTTTTATTTTCACAACTGATTTAGCAAGAGCAGCTTTCTGTTTCTTTTTGGAGTAGTAGTGGGTCAAGATGAAGATCGGAGCGAAGAGAAGCGTTCCAGGGACCGCCATGGAGAAAAGGATGATAATTTTGATTAGACGGATGCTCAAGACACCGAAGCTCTGGAATCTGTTACGGAAGGCTAGTTCCACTTGATGATCTCTGAGACCGAGACGATACAAATCCCTGTTGTAGTCCAAAACTGCTTTCTTCAGGTGAATAATGCGTGGATCGTCTTTGTAACGGGTGTATCCAATAACGAGCTTTCTGTTAATTTCAACAACCAATGACAGTGGAACCTTCTTAGTATACAGTCTTCTGGTGGCCTGGATGACCTGCAGAGTTTCGAAATCTGGAGCAGTGACGATGACACTTCTCAATGCTGTGGTAACCTCATCAAGCAATTTGGCAACTGTCTCCCTTGGGTTCTCCTTATATCTTTCACCATCCTCAGCTGTGACCTTGATAGGAGCACCAAACTCCACGACGGCTCTTGATCTGAACTTGTTTCTATGGAAGTAATTCAATCCCGTTGGCACAATCTGTACAGTACATGAAGGATCAGCGGCAACGGCACCGAGTGCCATTATGGCGAAACCAGCCTTGATAGGAAGCAAGTCTGGTCTGTCATGGGAACCGCCCTCCGGAAAGATGGTTATGAGTCCGTTATTATGAAGAGCACTGAACACATGTTGGAACGCATCGTCGTTTGAGATTTTTCCAGCGTATTTGTAAGTGAGACCTGTTTGGAGAAGCTTCTTGCACTTCTCACTCTTAACTGGTTTACGAAGCACCAATTCCGTGTCACTGACGATCTCCTCAATGTCAATGTTCCCACCACCAGATGGCAACCCGATGAGTCCCTTTACCATGAACTCTGTGAACTTCGTACCACGGCCATGGAGGGTCTTGTAGTCATCATCCTTGCAATAGACCTCCCCTTGAGCGGGTTTGAGATTGTCCTGTGCTCTGGCCACTGGGATAGAATCAGCAACGCGAGCAAACCCACCGATAATCTTATCGTTGTAGGATGATTCTGCTATGATAGCACGGGTGTTTCTGTTCGTGAGAGACTTGATCTTAGAGAGGATAATGGCACCATCAACGAACTGGTTAGCGTGTGGTGCCACCACAACGATGGTTGCTCCTTTCTTTGGAACATTGAAGAAGTTTCTCTCACGGACTTCACGGAAGAATATATAGAGAATGATGCGACAGAAAAGAATGAGCAGCTCGAAGAAGACGGCCTTGATAATGCGCATGGGTGAGGACACCTTCTCATCGATGAGCTTCGGGACGTGAGCCGAGACCTTCTTTGCTTTCTCCACCAGCGGCATTGATTCCTTTGGCTCGCTCATTGTGGCCCTCTGATGTCAGACTATATGATCTGTGTGATCTCTTTGTATATCAGCGGCCGTGGGAGTAAGAAAAAGGAGTCTGTAGTGCAGAAGGGGCTTTTTTGCGGAGGGAAGCTTATGGAATCCATCGAAGATCTCCATAAGGAGCGATTCTGATTGTCGCGCTTGCTAAGCACTGCACCTGGGGCTTATCAGGTAATGGAGACATGGGCCTTTCGACAAAGGAGAATTAGTTAATGTCATGGGTTATATCTTGATATCAATGAGCAGCTGGTGTCTTCCTTGCATGTGTTACCATCATCAGAATTGAGATAGTTGAGAGGCAAAGTCCAATTTGTCGTGACGCACAGATCTGACAACAGCTGACGGCCCTGCCCATATATCTCTTCCTTGGTCTTCTACTTGGTCCCTCACACATATATTAGGTTTCAAATACATAGTTCACTTCGATAGTGGTCTGTACCTCATACAAATGAATCGCATCAAAGTAACCTCAGCCATTCGCAAACAACCACTTGGCGAACCGCCTCCCCATATCCTTGGACTTCTGCAACCGACAGAACCACTCAGGCAACATCACCGTGTAGTTGAAGTATGGAATCGTAAAAAGCTGCCCACATCCAGCATAGGCACCTAAGCTCACAATAGAAGTGATGTGGTACGGTTTTCTGTCACACTTCTTCAGCTTATCCAAGGGACAGTCTGGATCAGATAGCACTCTCTGAACATTATGCACCACAGCTGCATACCATCCACGCCGAGCTACCAGGCCCTTGTAGTTGAAATTTGCCACATCTCCAATGGCAAAGACATTACCCTTTGGAATGGCAGTGCACTGGAATGTGTCCTCCACCCTGATAAAGCCCTTCGCATCAGTAAAGTTATCAAAATTATGCGGTGGGATCGACGCCTCAACACCGATGGAATGATACACCAAATCAGCCTTGATCGTTGTCGTCCCGGCAACAATAGTATTTGGATCTTCATCTGATATGAGCGCACGGGTACCAAGGATCAACCTTACATCTGTCTCGTTTTGATAAAACTCAGTCACCCTCTTGCGTAACTTCTCAGCATAAAAACCATCTTCAGGAAGCATCAACTGTCTGCTATGAATCATTGTCACCTTCTTTGAACCTTTCTTCAACTCCTCTTTGTATCTGTCATGGAGTTCACCGGCAAGCTCGGCGTTGTTATAACCACCACCAATAAGCACTATATGTTTTGCCTCCTCGATCTTCTTGTGCTCATTAGCAAAGTAATTCTGGTAATCGTCACCGAATTGGTGAGTGTATCCAATCGGAGCAGCCCATTTAGCACCTGTAGCTATAATTAAGGCATCAAATTCCAGTGTTCCCATCTGCTTCAACTCAACACTGTCTTCCTTCATCAACATTACCTCATCATGTACAATCCTGATGCCTTCTTTCACTAACTCGGTCAAAGGATACAATGAGCGATCAGTATCATTCTCCACGGAAACACGAACAGAAGAGATAAGAAAATATGCAAACTTAGATTTGCTAATAAGTGTGATGTCGTAATCTTTCTTCGTAGCGAGGAGCTTATTGGCACACCAGATTCCAAAGAAGCCACCACCGATGACAACGATGCGTTTGGCCATTATCGATCTGTTTCCCGCCTGATCAAAGCACAGGTTGTAGCACTGATTTTATTATCTTTGAAAGGAAAAACTGGGATAAAGCCTCCGGAAACAGGGCGTGCATTACTATTTATGAAGACTGAGCCTTCTTATCGAGCTTAAATTAATTGGCACCCACAATCTTCATTTACATGGCACCCTCGGTTTTTTCGGGCTGTCGTTTCCGTTTAAATCCGAGCTCTGACATAAGAATAAGATGGGTACGGCCGAGAACACCGTCAAACGACACATGCGATAACACACTATTTGAAGGGATCCAGCAATTCGTAGTTCTCTCACACATTAGTTACTGAATCAGTGTTTTTTTGATGATTTGTAGAACAAATTTTGTCGTTGATGTAACGCTTTGACAACTTCACTATCCATGCCATCTTCGAGCTGTTGCCTGCCACTTACTACGAAAAAACACAGCGTCGAGCGGAACCGCACTCCAGGCATCGATATGAAATCCTAAGTAAACGAGCATATTCCCTTGATCTGTTCAATAACATCTATGTTCAGGCTCCTTTGTGAAGACAAGAAAAAATAATTTTTAATTCTGTATTCCATCCATAGTTGTATATCGAAATCCATTTTCTAAAATTCAAAACTTAAGTGTGAAGAAAAAAAAACACAAACTTGATCTTTTAAATCCTATCTTAGTTTGTTTCCTTGTTTTATCTGTCCTTCAAGTTTAAGAGCTATAAATTTATCAAACAGATAGAGTGAGTGTTCAAGTGTTGCTGAAATAGCGAGGTTTTAACTGCAAGGCAAGTTGCCGCGCATGCCAGGACATTGCCTCCTCCCCAACCTCACCTAAATGGTAATATAAGTAGTAAGCTTTCAAATTATAATTCTATCATGTTGAACGTATCTTGTACTATGCTCTGAACACCCCGCAGTTACACAAAACTTAACTCTCGTAAGATACTTGTAATAATGCTTCTACAGAGCCCGAAATTAGATTACTTTCATTATAACACATAGTTGACATTAGGTACATGTATGTTTGCTATCACATATTTCACTTTACCTCCTTTGGAGTATTCTTATTGGACTCAGTTCCATTCAATCTTCTCTCGACGGGACTGTTTCTATTTGAAGCACTGTCATGCGCACTAGCAGGCGTCATTCTCTCCTGTCTTGGAGATCTGTTCAGCATGCTATTCTCTGGTGAGTTCTTGTTGGAACCACCTCCCGTGCTGGTTGTGGTTGTCACTGGCAATCCACTCTGAGAACGAATCATCGCTGGTTTTGTTGGGGGTTGGTTGTTAGGCATGTTCTGGGAAGCAGGTGGATTCATGTTCATCTGCTGGGCCAGGAATGGAGACATCATGTGCATAGATGATTGTGGAGAGTGAGAGGCTGAGAATGGGGCTTCGCTAGCTATGGTTGGGGTGTTGTTGGTTGATGGAATAAAGTCCCTAATGAGTCCAGGGACCTGAAGCAGCAGCATATCGATCCTCATGGAAGCCTGACGAGCTGGATTGAACATTCTACCAAGCTGCTGAAGAACGGAGCGGTAGGTGTTGACATGCTCCTTGAACATGGTAGCCTCCTCCTGACTTTGAGATGTGACATAAAGGATTGAGGCAAATGTGCCAACAATGGAAAAATTGCTGGCAGAGGAAGAGTGCCAAAAGGCACCAAGTTGCTCTTTCTTCAAGTTCTTGACGAAGTCCAACACAGCAGTGAGTCTTGTAGTGGCAGCGGCCCGACAAACTTTGGTCAGCTCCGGTGGCACATCGTTGGTCAAGTTCAAGATGATCTTACGGTGAAGCGTGATCTCAGCTGCAAAGTATGACAAGTGAAGACAGCCAATCGGAGACACTTTATCTGGGATCGTAGAGGCCATCTGCAAGTTCTGAGGAAGTGAGTGATACCATTGTCTCAGCTTCAATTGCAACGGCTTGGCCAGCTTCAAAACCTGGTCAATTCTTGTGACAGTTTTTTGGGCAGCGTAGGTGTAGAAAGTGTCCATGATCTCACTCACAATCAAACTCAGTTGTATCTGCTCCTGGAATAAGTTCTTAGCAACCTCGAATTCACTCATGAGTTTTCTGTACTCATCCTCGTGCATGTTAGGTCTCTTTGTAGGGACCTCTGGGAAATCCTCGTTGGAGATGTTTCTCACTAGCCAGTTACGGCCAAGGGTCAAATGACTGACTCTGGATTCAGTCAGCGCGGTCCATTTCTCCTGAATCCAAACAGCCCAGGCCAATCTACGGCGCAATCCTCTCTCCCATTTTGGAAGTTTCCAGTCATGACAGTCCAATCCAAGACCCAATTCTTCAGCAAGGGATACAACCTGTTGACATAAGATCCAGTTGTTAGGATTATCAGAGCGACCTTGTAAGAGCAGCAGGCCGGCTTGTACAGCACTCAGCCTTGGTCTCTGAGTCACTTCGAAGAAGGACTTCAGACCGATATCGTTAAGGGCATCAACATCTGGCTTTGGATGGGCAGCGAGGTTTGGGTCCTCATCCCACCACTGGGCTGCGATGGAGTAAACCGAGGCAAGGAGAGGAGCGGAGAATTCACGATATGATCTGGCATACTTCTCAAGAAATACCTTTTTGTGCAAGATTGGGAAAGATGGGTGGATAATGCGGAAATATATTTGGATAAGGGCAGGACCATGTGGAGACACCATACTTTCAACTTGGTCAACGCTTCTTTCAGCACTGAGGGCAAGATCTTCAGTGAAGTCATCACGGAGAATAAATTGGACATCTGGGGACACTTTGCGAAGGGAGAGAGAACGGTTAAGCTGGACCTGATCGATCTTATCGAGGCGGATCCGATCAAGGAGCGAGCTGTCAAACATTGATGATGTGCCGACAAAGAAGGATGAGCGTGGGTATTGTAGTGTAGGTGCCGGTCTTCGAAACTGGCCCTGGACCTGACCTTGCTGTGGAAGCTGTTGAAGTGACTGTTGTTGTGTAGATTGATTTGCGAAGAGGTTAACACTCTGTTGCTGTTGTGGTTGTTGTTGCATCCATGCCTGTGGGGAGGATGCCACGCGAGGTCTCTTGGAAGGCTCATCGTTAATCACGCCCATGTTTCTCTTAAGCTTTGGATTATTGATAGAGTCAGAGAAGGTGCACTTGAGGCCCTTGGATTCGCACTGGATACAGTGAGTAAGGTTTGGTACCATGACACACTTGATTTGTCTGCGACGACAATGGTCACAACCAGTTGTAATGCTGTTTTGTCTTGAGGCCGGTTCTGATCCCGACTGGTGTTGTTGCAGCTGCTTGGTGCGCTGTTGAGATAGCCGTTGCTGCAATTGTGGATTTGTCTGCTGGTTGTTCATAGTAACTGGCGGTGAAGCACCTGTGGCACCTGGGGACCTGTAGTTGTTCTGCGTTCCGGGTGAGATGGCCTCCTTCATCGAGACCTTACTCTGACCGAGTATGTTTTCATAGTGATTAACAAGATAATCCTGCGGACCAGGTCGCAGTGGACCATCTTTCTTGGAGTTGTCAGCAGTCTGACCGGTGGTGGTACCAGTAGCTGGAGGAGTTGGGGCAAAGAGGGAACCGGTGTTGCCGGGGGTGTTGATGGTGGTAGGATAAACGCTGAAGTTGTTGTCGTCTGGCATGTTCAGGAAGTCAAAGTCGGTCTGAAGATCGCCTATATTCCAGATATTGAGACCATTGAATTGGTCTTCATTCTTGACACCGTCATTTGACGGGTCGTTGGTGTTGCCTCCGTCGGGCATTCTTTATCTCTAGCTAGTACTTGTTCTTGTCGTAGGAGTGGCTGTTGCGGGGGGTAAGACGAGTGGAACAGCGGGGAGGGGCGGCGCAGGGGCGGTTGCAAAGACGTGTACAGTGGATGTGGCGGCACGTCGGGACGGGTTGAACCTCGGTTGTAGAGCAAGAACAGCAGCGTGGCGGTGCGGGCGGTTGGTCGAAAGACTATACTGGCCTTCTGGTTTCCGGGCTCTTGATATCGCTTCTTCCGCTGGGGAGGTCGCGATCGGCTGAAAAAATTCGATAGCGCTGCCCCCCTCAAGCTGTTTGGGTATAGTATAGGTCTCGGTTCGAACCGCAGCTGCGCCGCCCGTGAATTCCCGGGCACTAGTGGATTCTGGAATGGCAGCTTTCATTGGGGGCGGCGGCGGCAGCGCTGGTTCTACGCAACGGTTATCATAAATCAGGTTCTTTGTTCGTTAGTTTACATAATCAATAGCCTCTAGAAGTAGTGTGACTTCAGTCGAATGGCGTCAGATAGGCCTCGGCGACGAATCTTGCACGGGCGTTGAGGAAGAGCTTCATCTCAGAGATCTCCTTGTCAACGTCCTCCATGAACTCGATGATGAAGTCCACGAGCTTGTGCTTGAGCATCTTCTCCGTGTGGAAGTTAGTGATGAGGAAAGAGATATCATAGCCTGGGATTGGCGCTCTTCTCAAGATAAAGAAGTGCTCCGCTCTTCCCGTTAAGAATCTGGTGAACTTGTGCACGAGGATCTCCTCAATGTCATCTGCCTGCTTGATCTTGATCGAGATTCTGACAGAGTTTATCGACGGCTCAATCAGTATCTGCTCACTTTCATTACGAGCGATGACCATTGGGTTTAAAAGTGCCTCGGCGGTCTTTCCAGCCTCGATCTCTGGCTTGTTGTGTCTCTCCACAACTTGAGAGGCAAAGTCTTCAAGACATAGAGCTGCGGTCAGCGACGTTCTGACGGCTTGCAAATAGGGACGAAGAGATTGTGACTATCCGTATCAGCACCTCGTGACACTCTCTGATACAGCTGTTTCTACCGCAATGGCCCAATGTCCGCCAGTATGCAATCCAAGAGGACACCTATGTGGGAAAGAGGACAGTCGAGCTAGCGACAAAACAGCGCCACCAGGGATCACAAAAGCACCAGCCATGTTAGCAATGTGTCATTGAATGCATCTTGAGAAGAAAAGAGACTCACCATCTTGACAATCCCGAGGATATGACGTTGGATTTTCCTATAATAACAAGTGTTGATAAGTCTGACCTCTCCTAGCTCAGAACCGCGCCCAAATCTCGAACTCAAGGTGGTGTCTGGGTTTGCCCTTCACCCTTCCAGTTCTAAGCTTCGCGAATTTTACCCGAGCTACAACCGTCTGCTATACATGTACGTCTCATTGTGAACGTTTATTTAACAGTAATTGTGATCAATTCAGCGCAGCTGAAGGCAGGAAAAATGAGCTGGCAAGAAGTGACTGCCTCAGATGGTACTATATACTACTACAACTCCGCCACGCAACAGAGCGTCCGCGAGAAGCCGGAGGAGTTGTTCACTGAACTGGATCGATACCTCTACAAGACAGATTGGAGACAACACACTACTGGGAATGGTAAAACGTACTATTATAACATCAACACGAGTGCCAGTGTATGGGAACTCCCAGCGGAGGTACAGCAACTGATTGATGCAGAGAAGAAGTCCGAAGCAAGAGCTCCATCAGAAGCAGCTGTGCAGGAGACAGTGCAGAAAGACGATGAGATTGAGAATAAGGACCAAGAAGTAAAAGAATACGAAGAAGAAGACGAAGAAGGAGAAGCAGAAGAAAATGATGATAGCGACGGTAAGCGTGAGAACGAGACCCCTGTTGACCTTGGTAACCCCAATGAAAGGTATCACAACGACTCCAAAATATTGCGAGTTGAAAAGCAAACACGACTGGCTCGTGAAGGTGACGATGCCTTCACTGAAATGCTACGCGAGGAAGGTGTTGACTCCACATGGTCGTTCAGCAAAGTTCTCGAGTTCTTCATTACAGACACGCGATACTGGCTGGTGGAGGATGCGCTTCAGAAGAAACAGCTCTTCGAGTCATACTTGAATAATAGAACCCATGAAGAGCTCAAGAAAGAGAATAACTCTGTTGAGAAGTTCAAGACTGCATTCATTACTCTCCTCCAATCACGCCCAGAAATCAAGTACTACACCCGTTGGAAGACCGCTCGAGATCTTCTTCAAGATGAGCCAATCTATGCACACTCCGTCATCAGTGAAAAGATCAAAAAGGAAACATTTCAAGAACACGTTGACAAACTGCGCAGTGCACACACAGAAAAGGAATCGTCCCTTCATACACTTGCTCTTTCAGAGCTTAGAGAATACTTCAAGACGATGAATCTCAACCTTACATCCACGTGGGAGAAGACGTTAGGTGCTATCAAGTCTGATAAACGTTTCGAACAGAACAAACATTTCACAGCCCTCACCCAGCTTGATCTGATCACGTTATATGAGGAGACGATTCGTGAATTGCAGCAAGAGTACCAAGAACGAATCCATGATCAGTCCCGTGTAAATTACAGAAATGACAGAATTGCTCGTGATGGGTTCCGTGAATTATTGGCCGAACTCAAGGAAGGAGGGCTGCTAAAGGCTGATACGACATGGGAGGAAGTGTATCCACTGATTGAAGAGGATGATAGATTCCTGGCCATGTTGGGGAGAAACGGATCTACACCGTTGGAATTGTTTAAAGATGTCATTGAAGAGGAAGAGTTGTTGATTAGAGCTAAGAAGGGTATTGTCGATCAAGTGCTCATCAAACATGGATATATTGTCGATGATGAGAAGGAAGAGGCCGTACAGAAATCTGAGATTATGGAGCTGTTGAAGGATGACGAACAAACTAAGGAGTTCGATGAGGACACAATTGATTTAATCTATGTCAAATTGGTGAAGGATGCTAAGAAGCAAAAGGAGAAGGACAGATTTGCCAAGGAGAGGAAGTTGAGAAGAGCCCAAGACTCGTTCAAGTCCATGCTCAGAGACTTGAGAGAGCCGGCGGTTACCGAAAACTCGAAGTGGGAGGAGTTCAAGGATTTGATCAAAGAAAAGGAAGAATATCTTGCCCTTCCGGATGATGATACAAGAAGGGTAACATTTGACAAATTCGTCTCGAGAATAGCCGAAGCTAAGAAGGAAGCCGAACAGAGAAAAGAAGAAGAGCTCAAGAGAATCATCGCCAATGCCTCAAACGCCAGACGTGAAATCAATCAAAAGAAGAGACCATTATCTCCAAAAGATGCTACAGACGAGCTTGACTACTAATCGAATGATCCCTAATAAAGCATTGCACTCATGAATTTAACATTATTAATTGTAGAACATCATTCCTCGTTGGACAACAGTGTGGAGATTCCCATGAGACCCAACAATCCATATTTGAAATATTGGTTTTCAGATATGAGAATGGTGATGTATCCCACCATTGGGAAGTATCCCCACACTGTACCAACGATATCTTTCTCCTTATTCAAATAACTCTGTCCATAAGCATACAATCCCAAGTCATCAACTGGATTGTTATCACCCTTTGTTAGCAAGAGCTGCTTCTTGTCATTATGATGCTCTCTGAGCACTCTGTGCACAATTGGGATGGGTTTCTGGTTAACTTCATACACCACTACATCACCAACATTTGAACGTTCGTTCCTGTTCCAAAGGAAAAGAACGTCACCTCTTTGGAAGGCTGGCTCCATTGATCCAGAGAGGACAACAACAATTGGAGAAGACGAGTTCGTCACGATACCAAGTCCCTTCCAGAACATGTAGGCCGTCGTTACGACATAGATAAGTGATAGCAGAGATTCTAACTGCTTTCTGAGCTGCATTGTGGATCGTGTGAGGGTTCGTGCTGCGTCTCTGGAAGGTGCAAGTTCAAGTGGTTGACTGACACGTAGTTGTCCTTTCGCCAAAACAGTCAGGCAGGGTGAGCGCGAAGGGTGCCGCGCACGTGACCAAGCATTTTTTTTTTGTTCACCGCTACTAACCATATAATGGCCGTGAATGAGGATAATACGAGTCAAGTTGATCATTCAGCTACTTTACAGAGGTAATTATTCATAATAAATGTACAGTTTAACCATTATTTCATTAGACACTTACGGAATCATACATCATTGATCCACCATGATAATGTCATGATCGTTATCCACACGAGCGCTCTGATTAGCCTCATCCTCTTCGTCATCAGTGTTCTCTGCATTGTTTTCACTGCCAAGATTAGATTCTGGGTATCTTGAGTCGTCAACATCACCATAGTCGTCAACATCACTGTCGGGAATATCGTCATCATCTGCAACCTTTTTAGTTGGTTCACCTGCCGTCTTCTTACGACCAAACTGTAATGGCCGTTGATCCTTTTCAATTGGCTTGCCGGCAGAGTATTTGACTTTGTTTGTCTTCACGAGGCCCTCTAGGTTGTGCGTTTTCGGAACTGTGTCAGATAGGAAGTAGAGCTGTTCGATGTTTGACACTGCAGCGGAAAAGTCCTTGTACTGTAACTTCTTACGCTTCTCCGATCTGGCAATGAGTGAGGCCTGTTCGGTGAAGTATTGAATGAAGAGCTCAGTGGCAATGGCAGTGGTGAAAACTGCAGCTTCGGATGCGGAAACATGATCTGGGTCTGTCTTGAAGATCTTTTTGATCCTTGAGAGTGGTAGCACGGATGTTCCTGTTGGCTCGTCTTCGTCTTCGTCTTCATGTTCTTCCTCCTCTTCTTGTGTCTGGTCATCAGGAGCATCACTTTCACCTGATGTATTTTTTTCCTTTGGCTTCAGCGGGGTGCTGCTGTTCTTAGCGGTCTCATCTATCGTGTCGTCCTTGAGCATGTCGGTGTCTTCTGGGTCGATGGTCTGGTCCACGCTCGGTTCTTCGGCGATTGTTGTGTCGTCCGTCTTTCCTGGTTTAGCCAGGAAAGTCTGCATCTGTGGGACGTTACCAGCCATTTCTTAGGGGATATGATTAACTTGAAAGGGGACAGGCTCACAATTATTGCACCTCAGAGGTACGCGTCCTGTCTCCGAACAGTCCAACGCGCTTTGGATCGTGCCCCTCAATTTGCCCGGTGACCGATGGCAGACAGTTTGAGCATAACCATCGCAACGGCGGTAAAGGCATAAACGCCGCCGCGACTTCCAATGAAAAGTCAACGTTTCGCACCGGGAAAAAAAGGCTGGGAGAGAACGCAACAACACCTAGCTGTCTTGATCATCCACAGCATTTCATATTCAATTGACACAATGTCTGCTTTGGTACGTGCTCTACTGACAAGATGTGGCCTATGATAATGTGTTGTGTCCAGATCTCAATCCGAAACGGCCAATAATGATACACGAAGGAACCAGACCAACGACAGCTTTATGACCACGCACAAGACGCGGGTGCAAATCGATCAAGGGCCCTATAGCGGCCTACTTCAAGTTCAATTGTCGTTCAGTCACCACCTTTTTCAACTCATTTACAATTTCTAATCATCAGATCTCGAAGTCTCGAGAGATAGGATGCACAGGAGTCACATTTGTGGGGATCATGAAAAAACACCCTCACCCTTTAAGAATAAAGTGGTCTACCTCAATCAGGAACAAATCACCAGTATAGGCTTTAGTTTCACCATTCCATCACATCTACAGACACCTATCACACTGGACGCATATCTCTGACCTAAGAAGACCTACTAACACCTTTATTTTAGCGTACTGCTGCTGCTTCCAAGTTGGACTGGGCCAAGGTCATTTCCAAGCTCGGTTTGACTGGCCAGACTGCGGCCTCCCTCTCAGCCTTCAAGAAGAGAAACGACGAGGCTCGTCGTGCCGTTTTTGAGCTCCAGAACCAGCCAACAGAGGTTGACTTCGCCCACTACAGATCTGTTCTCAAGAACCAGGCCATTGTTGACCAGATTGAGAAGGAGGTTTCCGCATACACTCCAGTCAAGTACGACGTTACCAAGCAGTTGAAGTCCATTGAGGCCTTCGAGGCTAAGGCTTTGGAGAACGCTTCTGCTACCGAGTCCGTTGTCGCTCAGGAGTTGGCTGACTTGCAGAAGACTTTGACTAACATTGACTCTGCTAGACCATTCGATGAGTTGACCGTCGACGATGTCGTTAAGGCTAGACCTGACATTGATGAGAAGGTTGAGACTTTGGTCAAGAAGGGTATCTGGTCTGCTCCAGGTTACAAGGAGAAGTTCGGTGACCTCACTGTCATGTAAGAGAATTGTTACGTTTAGATTACTACTTTTCGCTTTGCCAAACTTTTTCTTGGAATCTCCCTGGGGAGTCAAAATTCCAATTTATACAAACGCATAAAGATGTTATGATTACATATTGATTATGATTGAAGTGCTAGATGTAGTGTGTGCTAATCTTTTCATGGATTGTTCCTGCGAAGGCTGAAAAGGAACGTCGAATATCTCACTCGCACTGAATAGATCAAATTAAGAGTAACTCAACAAATACGCTGCGACTAAACGATTTCGACGAGGATCTACAGGTTCATACGCTAAACCAAAGTCATCATATGCCGTTTTTATATACAGAACCGGAAGCGTAGCTTCAGTATTTGATCATTACGTTCATGCTATGTGGAACTCACACCTTCTACTCAAATATTCAACCTCTCTCAAGGTACTTGTCCTTGAGGCTAGCAGCTTCGGTTTCTTTGGTACCATAGAAAATGTACTCTCTGAGCTTGGTGTAATAGAGCTGTGGATCAAGTGGACCCTTTGGATAGCCCTTGAACTCGTTCTTAATCTGTGGAGCATTTGGAGAGACAAATGGTTTCAAGTCAGAGTTGAAGTTTGTTGGAACGACAAAGGTTCTCACCTTGTCCCAGTTGAAGATATACTTGTTCTTCGTGGTGTGTCTACCAATACCAGAGGATCTTGTACCCTTGTAGAAGTTCTTGTTACCCTGTTTCGTTGTGAGGGCATGTCTTCTGGAACCTGACTTGGCGAGACCATAGAACAGTGTTCCGTCTCTCTCCTTTTTCCATGGTCTGACCAGCAGAGACACGGGCGACTGCTGGAAGAATAATGTGTTGGATGGTCTCATCTAGGGCAGTAGTGGTGAGCTGGTGACGGAAGAAGGGCAAGTTCGTTTTTGAAGTCTCTGCAATCCCTCTCAACTCTTGATTCCCTTCACCGTCCGCGACGAAGCTCAAAATTTGTGGGCACCTGTATTAGGCAATTGACACAGGCGAAAGTGGCAGACGGTTTTCTTCCATGAGCTTGTCACGTGCAAAGTCTCGTGACTAGATTTTAGCTGGAATGCAGCTGGGGCAACGAAAACCACCGCGTTATCAGAAATTTGGGGGGCGCGGCCTAATATTTTGGCGATTTCTCTAGCTTTTAACCTTTGCACAGCTGCTATCTACACCCCTCAAAGCGTCTCCAGAAGAGACTTACACTACTGATCTGGTGCTGCAATCACGATTGGTCCTCGCAGTCAATTCCCATACGCGCCTGACACGTCCTCAGTGACTGTCTCTCTCCTCTCACTCCCCACGTCCTCACCTCAACGATCCACAGGATTGACGATGGAAGGCCCGCGCACGGACGACACGGGCGGCTCCAGTCGTCTGAACAGCCAGCAGCTGTCATCGCCGCCTTCCTCTAGAAGCTCGAAGCGTGCCAACAGTGCTGCATCTGTCTTTGAGCGCTCTAAGTTCCGTTCCAAAGTGGAGACCTTCTCCATGTACACAACCGCCGCGGTTGCAGCAGATAAGCTGCACGACGCACAGGGACAGGCACATCCTCTCGAGAATAAAGGCTCTACAAACCTCACGGGCTCGGCGTCTCACTCTCAGGTGGGCCCTCGTCACTACTCTGCATCATCCGTCATCAACGGCCACACTTTTGTTGGCAAGTCCCTGTTCTCTCCCCTAAGCCCACAGATGGAACATCTATGGGCGAGTAACACTCTCAGCGAAGAATTTCCTATCAAACTCATCGATCAAAAACTCTTCAAGACCATTGTAAACTGGCATTACTCCAATCCTGTTCCCGAGTGCGACTCCGTGTTTCCATGGCTTCATGGAATTCATCACTCCAACCAGAATCAGAAGGCTTTCTTTGCATGTTTGATGGACTTTACAACCGTTGAGAGAAACAACTTCAGTGCTTTCGAAAATCAGACCAAGATTCCTTCGGGATCAAGGGGCCTCATGACGGTTAGATCAGCCCCAATACGTGATGCTAATGGTTTGTCCGAATTCAGCCAGGATTCTGGTTTATTGAAGGGATCTGTTGAACCAGAAGAGATCCTTTGCCCGCTTGATGTTTCCAACGAGGAACTTTTAATCTTCTTGACAAATCTGTTGAAGGAGTTGAAAATCGAAGACGTACAACCAGAGAAGACCGAAATGATCTTGGGAACCCTCTTCTCTGACTGTGGAGAGACTGGCCTTCTTCCGATTTTCAAAGACATTGACCCACAGAAGGGTATCTCGTTGAGAAACTTTCACATCCAGGTCACCAAGATGGCTCAGATCTCTGACTTCGTGGTGTACTGCTTCAATGATGATCACGTTAATCAATCACCAGAAGGGTGTTGTGCTTGCGCATCGGTGTCCAGATTGTTGTACTTTGCTCAACTCAAGCATTCCATTGATCATTCCGAGCTTGTGGACCAGCTGTTCCAGACCGTCATCTTGGAAAACAACGGTATTGAGTTCTTCAGAGAAGCAGGCAACGAAAGCTTATTGATTATGGATAAGGTTCCCGTACAGGATACCACTCGTGATCTAGACAAATGTTGCTCGAAATTTGACATTGAGAACTATAAAAACTGGGACTCCAACTATCTCTTGAGGGAGAAACTTGAGATCTCAAAAATGTCTTCCGCCACTCCAATATCAGAGACGGTTTGGCTTGGGAACACAACCGACTACGAGACACACATCATCCAACACGAATTCAACATCGCCGCACCTGCCAGAAGAAGAAACTCAAGCACTCCCCTCTACATCGACCCAGCCAATTCTACGGTTGTTTTGACAAGACGGGATTTGGAGGCAGGTGGAGAGGATCTGTTGGTGAATAAGAGCACTGAGGACTGGTCAGTCTGCATTAACTGTAGTGACGGTGCCTCATTCCCAGACAATGAGCAATTGAGTGATTTGATCACCACTAAAGATGACATATCCGGTGTCCAGGTTCGCTTCCCACCATCAGGATCCGTTGGCATTGGTGACTGCACAGATGCGGATATGATCTCACTTGTGAACACGTGTAAGCTCATCTACACCAAGGGATCTAGTGATCATCCATCGTTGATCTTCTGTGCGGATGGGTACACAGAGTCATCTCTCCTTGGAGTCTGCTATTTAATTTATTCAACGGGAAAGACATTCACTGAAGTCTGCTTGGACTTGCATAACAAGCACGGTCGCCCATTTTTCCTCTTTCCTACCGACGTCAGGTTGATCACCATCATCGAGTCCATTCTTCATCATTATTCCCCATTGAACCTGAACAACTTTGATTCACATCATCCCGAGCAACTGGACTACAAGGTGATCAATGGTAACATTTTCCAGATTAAGGACAAGACGTGGCTAGCGAAGCTGGACGCATCTCTTCCCTCAAGAGTCTTACCACACTTGTACTTGGGGAGCCTGAACCATGCCAACTCTTTTGAAATGCTTCAGGCCCTCAATATCAAGCATGTTGTCTCTGTTGGCGAATCGTTATCATGGATGACGGATCAGGATGAAGCGACAGTTCGAGTTCTCAACACTAACATTACCATTATGAACAACTTCAAGGACATTCCTGTGGAAAGCTTGATGTATGTTGATAACATTCAAGATGATGGAATTGACATGCTCGCTCACACACTTGACGATATCTTGAACTTCATCAATGACGTTTACGAGAAGGGCGAGAAGGTGCTCGTCCACTGTCGAGTTGGGGTTTCACGATCCGCAACGGTGTGCATAGCTGAAGTGATGAAGAGACTCAAAGTGAACTTGATCCGTGCTTATATTTACGTGCGTGTGAGAAGGTTGAATATCATCATCCAGCCAAACTTGAGGTTCATGTACGAACTTGTCAAGTATGAGGAGATCCAACGCACAAAGAAGCTAAGGCTGCAGGCGGACAGTGAGAATTCTGCAGTGGAATTGAAGGCTGTGAACTTATCCAAGAGGCTGAGTGAATCTGTCAGTTCGGTTAACTCACTACTGTCCTGTGACATCTCTGAGATCTCAACAAACTTACAGATGCTCGATGCTGCTAGCTCTCCGGTACAACACTCTATTGACTCCGCTGTGGTTGATGATGATGATGATGACGATGATAATGATGACGACGAAGGACAGCATGAATTTACAGGTGAAGGCTGGTTGAGAGATGTCGATTGGCATGTTCTGTGCAGAGAGATTGATATATTAAACAAGGCTTACATCAGATCATGACAAGCATGACTGAAGTGGGCTAGTACATTCTTTTACGACTTCGATGAGGTTTTCATGTTTTAATGTTTTTTTTTTTTTTTTTCTTTTAAATATTTTTGAGGTTTGCAGATATTGGTTTGGATAAGGGAGATGGTTTAAGCTCTGGATTGAGATGAGACGCACCAAAGGTACTGGATACCTTTTGGCGAAATGTTATGATTGAAATACATATGTATTTTTTTTTCTTTTCTGATTGATGATTCGATTACCATCTCACTACACTAAGGCTGCTCACACTCGAATTTCCAAGCTATAGGAGCAGTCTGGGGGAATTAGAATGCGCCAGCTCTGGACTAGTACACCACGTCACTCGAGTGAAAATTATGAACGGTGGAACGACATATATGAATAAAAGATCTCAACCAGCTGACACGAGTCAGGCCCTCATCCTCTTACAATGATTGTCTGTTGGAGGGGTATCGTTAATCGCACAGCGCTGACATAATACGTTCAGCCGTTCCGATCGAAACGAAAATACCGGAGTTGCTATTGGGCATTGAGCAACTGCAACTCCGTGAGCAACTCCGTGAGCAACTACGGCAAGCTTATAAGAGAGAAAACCTTTATGTTCATCAGAAGATTGAATCAATTGGCTGCTCACTTCACCACCAGACCGTTCGCCACAATGACTTTCACCAAGCAATCCACCCTCAAGCTCAACCACACTTGTCTTCGTGTAAAGGATCCAAAGAGATCCGTCGAATTCTACACCAAGCACTTTGGTCTTGAACTCATTTCCCACAAACAATTCCCAGATTCCAAGTTCGACCTTTACTTCCTTGCCTACCCAGCCAATGCCCCAGCTGCCCGTGGTCCATTTGACAGAGAAGGTGTTCTTGAGCTGACTCACAACTACGGTACAGAGAACGATCCTGACTACAAGATCAACAATGGTAACGAGGAGCCACACAGAGGTTTCGGTCACACATGTATCTCCGTTGACAACATTGAGGCTGCCTGTGAGAAGCTACTCGCTGATGGTGTCCAGTTCAAGAAGAAGTTGTCCGACGGTAGACAGAAGGACATTGCATTTGCTCTCGACCCAGATGGATACTGGGTTGAGTTGATTGAGAACGGTATCAACAAGGCCGAGGGTAAAACCAGCAGAGATTCTTACAAGTTCAACCACACTATGATTAGAGTCAAGGATCCTGAGAAGTCTCTCAAATTCTATCGTGAGGTTCTTGGTATGAAGCTTCTTTCCACAAGAGAGAACCCTGATGCCGAATTTAACCTTTACTTCCTCGGCTACGAGCACGACCAGGCCTTTGTCGAAAACACACTGTCTCGTGACGACCAGGCAAAGCGTGAGGGTGTCTTGGAGCTCACCTGGAACTATGGTACCGAGAAGCAGGCTGACTTCAAGTACCACAATGGTAACGAACAGCCACAGGGTTACGGTCACATTGGTATCTCCCTTGAGGACGCACAAGAGTTCTGCGACGACATTGATGCAAAGTTTGGTGACTCTGTCACTTGGGGCCTCAGATACAACCAAGGTAAGTTGAAGAACATTGCCTTCATTAAGGACCCAGATAACTACGCTATTGAGATTTTGCCACCACTTCCAAAATTGTAAGCTGGTGATTCAATCAACTTGTCGTTTTACTTTTCGCTTAGAAGCAGCTGTAGTATTAATTTTGTAGTCTCCCCAACACGCATGAAAATGTATGTTATCAGTTTACAGTTGTCTGCATCTTAGCATGCAATTAGATTTTATTGTTTTGTGGATCAGCAGCAAAGGCCACCACCACATGCAATATCAGTCACCATTAGTAGTGGTTAAGTCTCCATAGTCTAGCCTTACCAGCTTCGTTACCTACACAAATCATCTCAGAGTTTGGACTGAAGGCAACAGCGGTGACTTTACCCAATGGGGTGCCAGATGTTGGCCAGTTCTGGAACACCTTGCCACTAGGCAAGTGAACAAGTCTGAGAGCATCCTTTTTAGCTCTGCTTGCCATACACAGGATCTGTCCATCGGCATTGAACTCCAAAGAGGAGATACTCGTCGTGAGTTGGGCCAGTGTGGCGATTGGTTTCTTGGTGGACGTTGTTCTGTCATATACTGTCACAATACCGCTCGAACTTCCAATAGCGCACCATCTGTTGTTCTTTCCACCAAGTTTGACCTTAGTAATACCGACACCAGTCTCATCTCTCCACTTCTTGACAACCTTCTCAGTCTTCATGCTGAATTCCCAAACATCGCCAGCGGAGTTGACGGCGATCAGTAGATCCTCGTCATGGCCCCAATCAAAGTCAACTAACGTTCCTTCAATCTTAAAGCCACGAACCCATTGTGTTGTGGAGGCAGAGATAACATTGATCCAACCAGAATTACCAGTCAAACCAATGTAGCTTCCCTTTGGAGATACCTTGAAGTTCTCAAAGGATCTCTGTGTTTGTTCATGGCCATACATTCTGCTGATCTTTTCCACAGATCCCGTTTGTAAGTCCCAAGAGTACATATAACGTCTTCTACCACCGGCAAAGATCTTGTTATTGTCTGCATTTGGATTAAACTGGGCAGTCTGGACTGGTGTGTTCCTGAGGTGGATGGTCGTGACAACATTGTTCGTCTTGCCGTCAATGTGGTAAACTCTCACGGTCTTATCATAACCACCAGTGAGAAGAAGTGGATGTGTTGGATGGAAGGAAAGGGTCTGAATGGCAGCCTTGGAGCTGTGCTTTTCATTGGCATCTTTGACTCTGGTGATATCAAGTTTTGTTGGCGGTAGCAGTTTGGAAACCTTGGTGTTTCTGAATGAAGTAGCTGATTTCAGGATCTTGGCAAGTGCCCTGATGTCACCAGACTCTGTAGTTCCTTCGTCCTCTGATTCTATGTCATTGTCCTCGTCTGAGCTATTATCCTCGGAGTCTGAGGTCTCAGCATCTGCCCATTGTGGTCTTGGGTAGATCTTCTCGAATTGCGATCTGAGTCGACTGATGTACTGTCTTCCGCTGATTGTGTCATCCTGCTCTGTCTTTCTGAGCTTTTTAAGTCTATCTGTTTGTAGGAGAGATATGCTCATGTGCTCATCTTCACTGTCGTTCCATGCGTCGCTCTCTTCGCTCTCATCTTCACTTTCGTCTTCACTCTCCTCTTCATCAAGATCCATTGGTTCTGCTTCGTCTTCACCGTCATCAACAAAGAAGAGCTGATCATCGTTCACTTTTTCAAGACCATCCCCCTCGTCAGATTCACTGGAGTAATCTGAGCCGGACTCGTACTCCTCTGACTCGTCGTAGAGAGCATCAATATTCTTGAGATTTGACTCAAAGGATGAGAGATCTCCAAACACAAGCTTCTCAAGGTCGAGCTCCTCCTGATCCTTTGGTGGTGGGACAATGTCCTCCTTAATAACGAGCTCAGCACTCATAATAGAATGGCCTAAATTGGTTGTTTGTCTAACTCGAAGGGCTAGTGTTTCTCCAGAGTTCATGTCACAAAGCTCAAAAAAATTTCCCGCGATGAGCCGGAAGTCGCGAATTGGGCTTCGAGAACCGAGGCCAAATTTTGCTGAGGAGACAGTCGAACGACTTATAAACACTAATTTGCAAGTGACAAATAACGCATAAATCCCTATAGATCACGCACTATCCAAGATGAGATCGTCATTACTTAGACTCAGTATCCTGTATGTCCTATTCCTCCCCTTTTGAGCCCTTTGAAAATGCCCCACTAACACATGTCTTGCAGCAAACAATCCCCATACCATGACCCAAGAACGTTCAAGATGACACCGGCCATGATCAGAGCCCGTCGTCCATATTTCTGGAAGAACGCTGTTGCCTTTGTCATCCTCAGCTCCATCACAACAAGTGTCTACTTCTACACGTATTCTTTCCTCGGAAAGGATACCTTTGACGACATTCCAATCCCACCAGTCTCCGAGGAGGAGTTGGCTAAGCTTAAGGCTGAGTACGAGGCTCAGAAGAAGCTCAAGGAAGGTAACTAAGATATAGTCAATACGCTGCTGTTTGGTTTTTAATGGGTTTAACGTTATGGAAATTGTAAATAGTTGACGTGCTGTACATACACGCCAATCCACGTCAAGAGTCGCTAAATATTGGGTCGAGGGTGGGGATCACTAGCTGGCTATTAATACCATCAGAAAATCAAAGCTCCTTACAAGTTACTAATAGTCATGAAGTCTCTATTAAACCTGTCGTGTCCATGCCTGATACGAGGGATGGACACATGCAATACATAAACGTCATAAAAAGTGATAAGACCAACTCGTCAAGCGCGTGGTCTCAATTTGAAATAATTCTCGCTCTCCATATCCTTAGCCCTGATTATCAAACTTGGTCTCACTTGTGACCTCGACAAAGGGGTATCATCCTCGTCTAAGAGACTATCATAGTCCCTATCATTCGCCAAAGCATCCCTTGAGCTAATTTGCTCAGCCATGTCATCTCTCAAGATCTCCTCATCAGACTCATTATCAAGTCCGGTGCTCATACCAATGTATTTTTCCTCATCCAAGAACATTTCACGCTTTGGGTATGGATTGAGAGGTATCTGTGAGGATGTCAAATCTCCATGGTTTGAGTAGATGGTGTCGAGTGGGCCACTGTACGGTTGGCCCTGATATGGTGTGTGACCCGTGACATTGGAGTTGAAAGATGCAACTGATCCCGTCATTTCCCGCTCTGGAATGTTGTAAAATGGATTCGATGTCGGGAGTTGTTGTGGTTGTTTGCGAGCCATCGGAGGCTGTGTGGCATAAATTGACTGTGCTGTATTTGGTTCATGGTAACGAGTGAGCAGTGAGGAAGTGGATCCATCCTTATACCGGAGTTTCTTCGGTTTTTCTGGCTCTGTGTGTGCAGTGATGGTGATGTTAGATCTGGAGTTTGGCAGGGCATGGATATCATGGAATGGGTTCTTGTCAGCATGGAGTGCAGTGTCAGACCTCGATGAGTCTGTTGTGCTAGTGGAGTTGAGCGACGACATCGACCCAGCGGTGGTGGCCCTTGGTATAGTTGAAAAGCTAGTAGATGTATTATCACGAGACAGCAAGTTCGGTAAGGATGAAATCTCTGGGAACGACGGCGTTTCTTCCAAGTAAAGCTTTTCCTCTGCTCTCTTTCTATGCTCCTTCATCAATCTCTTCTTGGCGAAACTTCTCGCAAGCTTTCTAACAGTCTCATCAACTCTGATACAGACATACTGTCTCATACTCTTTGTACCATCCTGTCTTATTCTGTGGTAGACGGGGAACATGAAGATCAAAGCAAAGAACAACTGAATCATGAAAATGATCCAAATGCCGATGGAAGCAATCATGGAGTACAGGATGATCACCTCACTGCTGTTCTTAGAGTACATGGTCCCGAGTGTTTTCCAGAACCCAGTGGACCCGTCCTTCATATTAAGCACAGAACAGAGTGTCAGGGCGTTGATGACTTGTCTTGGTGAGTCTGCAAGGATCAGTTTCTTAGAACCAGAGAGTGTGAAGTAGGTGTAATAGGCAATTTTGTCAAACCTCGATGGTGGATTGATCTCATTCAACACACAGTGGTACTTATACCTCAGCGATCTTAGTACCTTAGCAAAGTTGTTGGTATATATGAGGGAGATATTGCGAGTCCTGAAGATTCTGATGCCGTGAATGGAATCAAAGATGAGGAGAACCATAGAGCAGATTATGCATGCTGAAAAAAGCCATTTGGAGATCTTGTAAGAGATGAAAGGCTGGATATCGGAAGACCACTGGTTGTAAGCTAGCAGCTTCACACAGGTATAGACATCAACAGCATAGAGTGCGATGTGAAGGAAGAGTAAACCAAGAATGGCTGCGTAGTTTCTGATAGTACTGAACTTGTAGTTGCGGAAGTACTCTATCTCGATGTAGTCAAACAGGTTCTTGTCAACATCTCTTTCCCAATGAGATTTGAAGATTCCCATGTTGTACCACTTGAGAAGCTAGAGGACGGGTGTGGGGTGTGTATGAGGTGTGGTGGATGAAGGTGGTACGGCGCTCAATCTCAGAGGACGATGGTGTAAATAAAGACGCGTTTGGGTCTTTACAAGGGATGAACTTGGCCTGGGGTAAAGTGGTGTAAAGGAGAGGATTTGGCTAAAGAAAGCGGTGATGTTTCGAAGAAGAAGAGAAGGGAGAGGATGGACACTTTGATTATAGGAACTTGTACCAAGGAGAAATGGAGGCACGAAACAAACCTGCGACATTCTCTCCTGTACTAAATATACCCTCTACATGCGCGATGAAACAATTACGAGCTACGACGAGAAGACCAGTGGCTTGTTCAGCGAGCCACCCACGAACGACTCTTTCTTAGAAGGCTCTAGTTATGAGCACAACACTCCCCTCTACAAAGTGCTTCCCCAGCTTCAAATAATTAACAACAAGCCGACAAGGACGCTCTATAGACACTTTATCCCGCATATTGAGGCTATGTCAGTTTTGAGGAGTCGAGGATCAACAACCCAGATCTTGTCTGGTACGGCCACCGAAGGAGGTTTCCGTGTGGTGTCCGGATGAAAGATGGTTTTTTTTTTTTTTGGGGACCCCATTGGTGCTTATCTCATGAAGTAGTCTACGCTGACATAAGGCTCCAGAGATACGATATTTCACGTGATCTGGTGTTGGACCAATGACTTCCTAGAGTTATCGGCGGGCTTTACTCTCTGCTCGTCCACCTTTTCACCCAGATGAAACATCCATGTCATCGACAATGCTCACCAAGACACTGATAAGGTCCTTCAGTACTTGTAACAGGCTGCGAAACGCCTTCAAGCCCATCGTCTCAGAAAATGGTATCTCTGGAGCTGTGGGGAATACCCCATTGATCAAGTTGGTGAAACTTAGTGAAGAGCTCGGTAGAAACATTTACGGTAAGGCCGAGTTTCAAAACCCAGGTGGTTCCATCAAGGACCGTGCTGCTCTCTACTTGATCAAGGATGCCGAAGATAGGGGTCTGCTCAAGGCAGGTGGTACCGTTGTGGAATCCACAGCTGGTAACACCGGTATCGGCTTGGCTCACATCTGCCGCAGCAGAGGATACAACTTGATCATTTACATCCCAAACACCCAGGCTCAAAGCAAGATGGATACACTAGCGAACCTTGGCGCTGAGGTGTTCCCAGTTCCACCAAAGCCATATGATGATCCAGAGAACTTCAACCATAAGGCCAGAAGACACGCTGAGAGTCTTGACAACGCTGTGTGGGCCAATCAGTTTGATAACTTGGCTAACAGACAAGCACACATTGAGACTACTGGCCCTGAGATCTGGAAGCAGCTGGATGGTAAAGTTGATGCTTTCACTTGCTCGACTGGTACTGGTGGTACCTTCTCCGGTGTCACAAGATACTTGAAGGACGTCTCTGGTGGTAGAGTCAAGGCCTTCCCAGCTGATCCGCCGGGCTCTTGTGTCTACTCATATGTGACTTCCGGTGGTAAGAGTCTCGATAGACAAGGTGGATCATTCACCGAGGGTATCGGTCAGGGAAGAATCACTGATAATTTGGCTCAAGACATTGATACCGTGGATGGTGCCGTCTTTGTTCCTGATGAAGAGACCATTGCTATGATTTACAGACTTTTGGATGAGGAAGGGTTGTACCTTGGTGGTACTGGTGCGCTTAATGTTGTTGCTGCAGCAAAAGTTGCCAAGGACTTGCCAGAGGGCTCTAACATTGTCACTGTGCTCGCTGACTCTGGCCACAAGTACAGTGATCGTATTTTCTCCAAAAAGTGGCTCGAATCAAAGAACTTGTACAGCTCGGTTCCAGAGCATTTGAAAAAATACATTGTCTACGAATGAGCAGTCTGTTTAGAAAAACCATGTCCATAGAATCTTTGAATTCTCCAGTGCGTAGTTTCTCACCGGTCCTGATATTTATGTTCGAGGGTCAACAAGCTTACAGGGTCAAAGCTTGGGTCGTGATAGTTAATCTATATACAGCCCATCAGACTCATAAAAACTTTTTCACCTGCGTGTCTTTGGCGGCATCAACGTAATCACCAGCTTTTTCGACGATCAAGTGCTGATCCGGGTTAAGCCTGTAGTTTAAGAGTTCCTTCTCCTTCTTCATCTGTTCATCAATGGTACCTCTATCCACCAAGATGACATCGCCTTCAACCTTCGTCTTTGTAGACTTCTCACTCTCCTTTTCATCATCCGCAATTCCCATATCTTTCTTTGTTTGGTTTAGATCCAAGCCAAGCATCTTTGCCAACTCCACCTCCGTCAAATCCTCTTCCTGCCAAGCTAACTCCTTCTGCTTCTTCACCTTCCCGGAGATAGAGTCCTTACCCATGACAGTATAGGATCCACTCCGTTCAAATAGCTTATTCACAAGCCTCATCTCCCTTTCAACATCAACCTGTTCACCATTTTGTACCCTCTTGATCAACTCGTCAATCTTCTCCATCTTCAGAGTATATCGTCTATCCAAGTCCTCAACCCGACGCTGGGCATTCATCACATTGATCACTTGTGATCCCAATAGCACGACTAAGAACGCTGGATAGTATATGCTTTTATCAAAAGAGTCAGAGATGCGCTTCTTCTTTGGTACCGGTGGAGGTGGTGGGATCGATGACTCTGCTGTGGTTGAGTTCATGCGGCGCATCCGTAGTGGAGTGCGAGTAAGACGCCGTGTCAGTGTAT
This sequence comes from Petasospora fabianii, assembly GCA_022641835.1. NCBI lineage: Eukaryota > Fungi > Ascomycota > Saccharomycetes > Phaffomycetales > Wickerhamomycetaceae > Petasospora > Petasospora fabianii. The sequence goes on along the minus strand of CP048716.1, from coordinate 258,058 downwards.
GCTGGATAAATCTGGAGAACATCTTGTCTCGATGGGTGAATCTTTGCGAGTTTTGAAGCGTGGAATTCCTAGAAATCAAGAAGAAGATGGTAAGTCTTGTTCATGTTGTCGATGAGTGGTGGCAGATAGTTTGAGCCGGCCACACCCGCGAACATGTTCTGGATGGTGCCGCCACCAGCTCAAGACGCGTACGTCTCTGGGACGAAAAGTTTATGTGTAACGCGTCACTGCGTCTCCCTATACTACTGCGAATCACTCGGTTAGCCCTTCGAACTATCATCAATTGATCATGGCTACTACATTTTTTGCCAAGAGGGACACACAGCCCGAAGAGAAGCACGAAATCCTTGAGCGTAAGCTGCCATGGGTTGAGAAGTATCGTCCCAAGAACCTCGATGAAGTCACTGCCCAGGACCACGCGGTGACAGTGCTGAAAAAGACCCTCCAATCTGCCAATCTCCCACATATGCTGTTCTATGGTCCACCAGGAACAGGTAAGACATCCACGATCCTCGCTCTTACTCGTGAACTTTATGGCCCACAGCTCTCCAAGACGCGTGTACTAGAGCTCAACGCCTCTGACGAGAGAGGTATCTCCATTGTCCGTGAGAAAGTCAAGAAGTTTGCGCGTCTCACTGTGTCAAAGCCATCCAAGGAGGATCTTGAGAACTATCCGTGTCCTCCATACAAGATCATCATCCTTGATGAGGCGGACTCAATGACTGCTGATGCACAATCGGCGTTGCGTCGAACCATGGAGACCTACTCTGGAGTGACTCGTTTCTGTTTGATCTGTAATTATATCACACGTATCATTGATCCGCTAGCATCACGTTGCTCAAAGTTCAGATTCCGTCCATTGGATGACACTGATGCATTGAAAAGACTCGAGTTCATTCAGAAGGAGGAGGATGTCCGCGTTGAGGATGGTGTTCTGGAAGAAGTGTTGAAGATTGCTAGTGGTGATCTAAGAAAAGCCATCACGTATTTGCAGAGTGCTGCGAGATTGAATGCTACATTAAATGTTACTGATGAGGATGGTGATACCGATATTGAGAAGACTACAGAGCTGATTACTGTCAAGTCCATTAGGGAGATCGCCGGCTCTGTACCTAAAGAGGTCCTGGACTCGCTGCTGAAAAATGCTGAAAGCAAACAGTTTAAGAATATCTTTACCGCTGTGGCGAATGCGGTTCTCGAAGGATGGAGTGCGACTGAGGTGGTGAATCAGCTACACGATGAGGTTGTGTTGAGTGACAACTACACAACGGCGCAAAAGAACGAGTTTGCTCAGATTTTGTTCGAGACGGACGCAAGATTAACAAACGGTGCCGACGAGCATATTCAGCTGTTGAACATGCTGACAAAGATCTCACACGTACTGTGACTGACTAAGCTATTTAAAAAGAATTGACGATTACAATAAAAACGGTAAGTTGTAGTGAAAGCCCATCGCAATGAGAACCCGTGGCTAGATTCGCGAAACAAGACTCGGATGCCCCGAAGGCCAAAACATCCGAGATGACTTGAACATGAACAACTTAAGAAAAGCTTCTCCAAAGTCAAGCCAAAAACGTTACCAGAGAGTCATTATGAAAGGTCTTGAAGCACTGGAGTCCGCAACAGTGTGGCAGCTAAAGAGGCTATGTTTTAACACCGGAATCCGTAGGTCTTCTCTCTCCCCTCCAAACCATCTTCCTCCATCACGTCCCATCAGCACAATCGAATCACCACTAACATAAACCCGTTACAGCATCTTCTGGCAACAAAGTCGACATCATTGCCTCGATTCGAGACAAATTCACAGAAAAATCGGTCCTTGAATATGCAACACCGAACAATGGCACTAATTTTCGTGTCCTTTCCATTGACATGGGAATACGGAACTTTGCCTTCACCAAGGCAGAACTCGACAAAAGACTACCGTTCAACACGCCCCTTCTTGTCAAAGAGTGGACCAAATTTGATGTGAATGACTGGGCAGGCAACCCACAAACCAACAACTTTGAACCGTTAGAATACGCCAAACTGAGCACGAGGTTGGTAGAAGAAGTATTACTGCCCAAGGATGAACCACTTCCTGATGCCATTTTAATCGAGAGACAGAGGGCTAGGTCTGCTGGGTCTAGCTCTGTCTTGGAATATGTTCTCAGAGTGAACATGTTTGAGGCCATGTTGCATGCCTTGATCTATAATCGAACAGTGGCGGAGAAAGGAAGGGTTGGTATTGTAAGTACGATACCGTCACGTATGGCCAACTATTGGAAACCGGAAGGAGAAGAGAAATTCACTATGTCCGATACCAAGAAACATAGAATGAACTTGGTAGAGCAGTGGCTCAATGATACGATGTATGCTAAGAAGGGTGTTAGACAGATGGTGAGGCTTGATGAGCAAAGGTTCAAACTTTCGAAAGAGGTTGCTGCTACAAGTAAAGCGCAGTTCACGTGGACAAAGCAGGTCATGGAACAGGAGAGCCGATATGTGAAACAAGCAGGTGATGGAGGTAAGCCCAAGATTGATGATTTAGTCGATTCGTTGTTGCATGCTGTCTCTTGGATGGAGTGGGAGCAGAACAGGATGTTGTTGAAATTGGAGATGTTGAGTGGTCTTGACACAGCGTTGGCCACGAGTGACAAGATGTTTGATTCGCACATGAAGAGTATCGAGTTCTTAAAGAGGGGACAGAAAGGTCAGAAAAGGAAGAAGACTCATGATACCATTGATGAGTCCATGGAGAAGGCATCGCAGACGGTTGGGCGGGTCCTGCTGCGGGCATAAGCAATTAGCATTACTTATATGTATTTATATATCGCAGTTGACGATTATTATATGTCCATACTTTGTGGAGGTAAAACTTGGTGAACTTAAAAGTCCCAACAAGAAGAGAGAAAGGTGATTGTACGCTAAGACCCCGTTACCCGGCCGCATCACAAGCTGGATCGCGGGCGCTGGAACTGTGGGCGTTGGCGACCAAAAAATTGCAGGATCATCACTTGCTAGACGCCCATGTAATCTGAGCCACAGACAAACAGACAAACACACTCAGATTTGAAAAGCCAGACGTCCAGGGAGAACCATTCTACTGTCGCTCTGAGAAGAATCGCCCCGAATAACACATCTGTCGCCCATCAGCCCAAAACAACTTCTCGAAGCGCCCCCAAACTAGCCATGTCGGGCTTTCAGGATCCCTCAATCATCTCTATGGTGCCCTCAGAGCAAGAGTCTTCTAAGTTCTTTGGTGCTGCTCCGTCGTCCACTGAACCAATTGCGGAAGACAATGCCATCTTAAAATTTCTGAGAGAAGGAGAGAAGAAGAAAGAGCAAGAGGAGAAACAGGAACAAAAGAATGACGCTGCAGCTGACATCAGCAAAACACTCGCAGAGGCAGAGTCCAAGAAACAATCAGAAGAATCTGATGGTGGCAAATACATCACTCCAGATCGTATCAAGAACCGCAAAATTGAAATTGAGGATTGGAATTTCACATTTAAGAACGAGAACGTTATCAGATACACACCATCCCAACTCCTGAGCATCAGAGAATCCGGTGACATTCCAACAGCAGACCAGCTCCCGCTTCCAAACAAAGATTACTACAGATTCAAAAACAGACTCCCACAGCAGCACAGACGTGATTGGAACTCAAATACCTCGTCATACAACAGCAACAACAGTAATGGTAGAAACTATGATAACACAGGTGCCATGGGTAATTTCAATTTGGGCAAGAGTGGCCGTGGCCATAACAACAACAACAGCAGCAATAACAGACATCGTGGTGAGAGAAGAAACAACAGATCCAAAAAGCACGATGATCTCGAGTGGTTGAATGAATTTGATAAGGATGCCCCAGCCGCTGGTTCCGCTGAGGATTTCGAAAAATATAAAGCCAGAGTTATGAATGAGGAGAAGAAGAAGAGAGGCGAGGTTGTTGAGCAGCCTAAGGATAAGATTGAGAGTTTCTTTGGTGTCTCAGCTCAGTCTACTGGTGCTTCCAGCGTGGGTGTTGATGCCAAAAATTCGAGATTCTTCTCGATGTTTGCCAAGGATGAGTCCCCACAGATTCCAGCTAGGGAAGTCCATTCAGAATCCACCACTGCATCCTCCGATAACGTCTCTAAGTTCTTTGGTGGTGGTGGTGCTGCTGCTGCTGCTGCTGCTGCTGCTGCTGTACCAGGTGCACGCTCACAGACACCATTGAGCCAAGGATCAGAGATGCAGAGATCTCAGTTCTTCTCTCAGAGTGGCGGTGGTGCACCATCAGGACAAGCTCCACCAGGTTTGGACAGACCAGCTCAGGGTGGTAGTAAGGACTCCTTTTTCATGTCCTTGATGGGAAACAAGGCTGGTGATGCCACACAGAAGTCACCATCAGTGACACACTCCCCTCAACAGCAACAGTCAACTCCACAGACGCCACAGGCTGTCCCACAAACTTCGGCTCAAGGTATCTCACAAGTCCCATCCCAGCCCCAGCTCCAGCAACTGCAACATTCACAACCACAACAGCAGCAGCTTCCACAGGATGGTAATATGCCTGATTCAAAGCTCCCACCAGGCTTGCAAGCTGGACCATTGCCAAACTTTGACGCGGGAGCACCACCACCAGGTCTCCAACAGGGCCAATTCCCACCAAAGTTCAACGGTCAAAGACCACAACAGGGCCAGGTCCCATTCCCACAAGGAATCAGCCCACAACAGTTACCACCAGGCCTCTCACCGGGACAAATCCCACCATGGATTAACCCACAACAACTACCACCAAACATGAGACAGTTCCCACCACAAGGTCGCTTCATGCCACCACAGGGCATGCCTCCTCAAGGTATGCCACCACAGGGATTCCCACCGGGTATGAGACCACCACAGGGTATTCCACCACAGATGATGTTCCAGCAGGGACAAGGTATGCCTCCTATGTTCATGCCTCCACAGGGTGAAGGTGATGGTAGAGGTGGTGCACCACCGGGCTTCTTTGGTCCGCCTCCAGGGTTCCCAGTGCAGAATCAGCCACAACAAGGTGAGCAGAAGAAGTGAGGATCCACAAGGTGGTTAGCTATAGCTATCATGATGAAGAAATTTATTTTGTCGGCTCTATTTGACGTAGTACAAGTTAATAGAGGTGTACGTCATAAGTGTCTGCGCTTCCCCACATATAGTGTGTCCCCGTACCAGTAACTCTCCGCGAATCCGTTGTAGACCCTTACCACTTTTTGGCACCCTCAACTCTTATCAAAAAGGAGACTTTTTCATCTCTCTAAAGTCTTAGGCGCCGCTTCTTGAGACTATCGAACCTCGAGATTCAGTCTCACACTGTTACTCTCATCTTAAGGCTCTGGGTTCGTTGATTTATCGCTACTTTGAACATCACTCGGAATAGCTCTACGGCCTCGCCAACGATGCGCTTCCTTACGGAACTTCCAAACGAGCTTCAGCTCCATGTTATATCGTTCCTCGATCAAAGGACCCTTTTATCGCTTTCAATCGTATCAAGGCACTTTTCAGCCCTTGCTAATGTCTGGCTGTATCGCAGGATATATCTCAACGACTCCAAGATCGAGCTGAGCCCTGTATACCAGTTGGCTCCCTCCTGGACATGGTTCCAACTCAAAACGACAAACCGTACCGGTGAAAAATCCGAGAAGGCAAATCAGAAGTTGTCCCTACTTGTTCGTACTTTAGAGGGGAATCCACGACTGGCTGAACATGTTTGTGAAGTTCGACTCAACTGGGATCTTGACATTGACCTTCAAAGACAATTCATAAAGATTCTCACGGAACATTCATCAAGTCTACGAATCGTCGATAATGTCACTGATCCTAAGATTAACACCGCAATCGAAGGGTCCAAGTATTCTGCAAATCTTGTATCCCTTGATCTTCCGCCACCAAACGCTCTACCGACACTAGAAATACCCCAAAACTACATCCCTGACCTCAAACGATTCCTGACTTCACGTCTCTCTAGCACCATCAAGAATCTCACCCTGTTCATGGATCCAATAATGCTGCTCAACAATGTCGTCAAAATACAAGACAAACTCGAGATCGAGTCCATTAAACTTCACTGTCGTGCTGATATATACCCACCTTCTCTTTATCAGCGCCAGAATCGAGAACAAGCAGAGTTGAAAGACATTATTGACACACGTTACCTCAAAACTCTTACTATCATCTCGTGGTATGACCATGTTTGCCCTGAACGTGTCTACAAGTTTGACCAATGGGCAAGCTTCAAGAACCTTGAAGATATAACACTGATTGCTGTGACTTACAATGACAAGAAGATTGCTAATCTACTAAGAAGCTGTCACAAACTTCGAAGACTGAAGCTGGACTTCACTTTGACGCTGCGATATATGCCAAGAGATGGTGAGGTTTTCCAAGCTATTCACTCTCAGAGGAAAAACTTGGAATTTCTTGATATAAAAGTTCAGCCAACTTTCAAAGTTGTGGACCTTGACCTCCGTGCTTTCAAGATTGTTATTCGAAGTCCATGTGACTGTCACTTATGCCAAAACGTTGTTGTTAACAACATCTTTAAGAAGAAGATTTTGCCGAGTGAAGATGATTACACCATCCGTGACAGATCATTCGAAACATATGAAAGAGTTAATTACTACGAACTACTCGCACAGAGTAATCTCTTCCCATACTCGAAGGCAGTGGATAAATTCCCATCAGTCAAGACAGGTCCTGAAGATATTGATGCCTTCCTTGAACGATTTAATGACAGTAATGAAGGCCGCACAGGTTTCATCCCACTTGACTCAACTGACTTCCTCCACCTATACCAATGTCTAATCCACACTATGAGGTCAGATTTAGAGCCAATCTTAAATGAGTTCCCAAGGTTGCGATTCTTGGTGTTTAATGAAATGTCCTTTGTTGTAAAGACCAAAGGTTGCAGCAAGTGGGCTGCTCCATTGTTCTACAGTGAAGGGTTCGAACCGAACTTTTATGTTTCTGATGCCGATCGCTCTCTCACTAACACGAAGGTCTATGGTAGGGAGCTTTATCTCAACTAGCTCGATCCGCTACTTAATATGACATTAACGCACTACACATCACTAATCGTAGCTCAAATTAAAGTCATTCACTATAGAATCTAGCGGGAGAATTACAAATTGATTTGGATGAATGGAACCTCGACATCTTCACCCTGTAAATCATCAACACAAACCTCCAAAACCAAGGTGGTGACATGACTCTCAAGCTCCTGCTTCTTTACTGTCTTGATCAACTCGGACATTTTCAGTGGCAGTCTCTCATTGGTCTTCTTTGGTGGGAAGAAAGAGGCATACAACAAAACAACGTCATATGACAACATGGTGATCTCCAGTCCCTCCTTCTCCTTGAAGTGATCAATCAATTCCTTCAACGTGATGTCGCCATCGATGCGGAATCTGTCCCAGATGACGTCAAACTCTTTGTCGTTGTACTTGCCCTTGGTAGAGGCAATTGGCTCGGAGAAACCAAAGAATGGCAGGGCCAAGTTAACGAATCCGTTCTTGTAGTCCTCAATCACATCTCTCTTATCAACAACCTTGTACAACTCCAACTGAACCAAACCAGTCACCAGAGCAGTAGTCGTAGCAATGGCTGGAATAATTCTACCAGCGATAAACTTCGTCTTCTGGCGGTCGGCTGGCTCGATCTGGTAGTTCAAAGCACGAGCGTTGGAGGCAGCAGTTATGAACTCAATGTGGTGGTTGGTGTCATCATCCTTCTCAAACTCGACTGGGTTGAGTCTGAAGCCAGCGAGAGTGGATGGCTGTGGCAAAGAAGAGGCAAGGGTCTGCAATTCATCAGACTCAATCTTTTGCTGAGCGTTTGGATCTGGATCTTCATCATTCACCTGGATCTTAACATCAGAGCGTGGCTCGAATGGCTCGATTGTGACCTCCGACAGCACCTTGTTGTAGAATGCCTTGTCTGGCTCACCCTGGTCACCCTTAAGGCCAAAGTTGAAGGCCCTCAAGTTGGCAGCACCAACCACAAAGTGGAAGTGCACCTCGTTATTGATGTCAAACACCAATGGAGTTGGAGCACGCTTGGCACCTGACCAGAATGGAGCTCCGGTAGAAGTGGTGGCATCAGCAGGGAAGTTGAAAAGCAACTGCTTGATGTCATAGCTGAACTTCTTCTCAAACTCAAGTCTAGCCCACTTGACACAGTCTTCAAATGTGTACGGTCTGTCATTCAATGAGTCAGAAATGGACTCAAGAATTCCCTTGACATCACCAGCCTGCTTCAAAGTGGCCTCAATGTAGTTTGGCTGGGACAAATAGAGGTTGACGTTCTCAGCAGCATCTGTGAAGTATCCCTGGAACAAGGACTTAGCCCACGCAATGGTGTGGTCGATCTTGTTTGGGAAGGAACGCAATGTACAGAGAGGAATGGCCTTCTCTGGGGGATCCTGGGATGAGGAATAAGACTCAGTCAATCTTGGGATAACAACCTGTGTGTTACCCTTTGTACCCAAAGTACCGGACTCAAGCAAAGCCTTGTTAAAGAAGACACAACGACGGTCAACGTATGTACGAGCATCAACATTGTCCAAAGCGTTTGTGACAAAGTCCAAACTTTCCCAAAAGGCGTTGTCGTAGATGTGCTCGGTATCCGGACCAACCTTCTGGTTCTTAGCCTCGATATGACCCTTAAGGTCAGGGTTCATGGCAATAGCGGCGGCAGTGGAAACCTCAGACTTGTCCTTACCAACATCCTTTGGTCTGAACAAGAATTGTCTATTCAAATTTGACTTTTCAATGGTGTCATTATCTGTGACAGTGATCTTACCATTTGGACCAGAACCGAGACCCATCAAAGCCCAGTTCTTAAGCATCTCACAACCAATGGCACCAGAACCAACAAGGAAGGTCTTAGAGTTGGCCACGGCCTGCTGGAAGTCCAGACCGAAAACGGCAATCTGGGAGTCGTAACGGGAGTTGATTGGCTTAGTGTTATCAGCGTTTCTTGGGAAGCCCTTTGGCAAGGACTCAAGTGAGTCAAAGTACATGAACTGCTTGATTGGACTAAACTTACCGGAACAAGCCTTCAAAACTTCCTGGGCTACAAGACCACCAAAGACGGCAGTCATACCTGGAAGGTCACCAGTAGACTGGTAGGCAAGCTCTGTCAACAACTTCTCATCAAGATCGTCCGCAAACTTTGTCTGTTCAGCAAAGTTCTTGGCCAAGTGAAGGAACTCGTTGAGATCCTCCTGATTGAATGGTCTTGGAAAGTGACCTCTCTTCTCGTTGAACTGATGAAGAACCTGGAAACCCAAATGCAACTGGGCTGGACGGTCAAACTTAGCAAAGTCGGCGATAAGGAACTCTGGGTTAATCAGTTGCTCGGAGAGCGGCTGGAAAGACATCTTTTGTGGGACCTTGACCTGTGTGTAGACACCGCCCTTCTTGTATGTACCGTACTTTGTGACATCACCAATTCTGAAAGCAAATGGACCGAGAGCCTCGACCTTGAAAAGCTGTTCATTGTTGATATCCAAGCCGTCCACTTCTGAGAACTTGACATAGTCACCATCCTGCAGACCATGACGACTGTCATCGAGGACAGAGACTGTACCATCAGCTTCAATGTCGGACACAATTCCTGAATGTGGCTCTTCACCGTTCACGTCAATGATTGTGAAGTCAGGACCAAAGTCCACAAAGACGCTACCAAAGAGACCTCTGGTATCAGTTGCGATGAATTTGATGTCGTTAGCGTGTGTGAAGTTGTTGATCTTGACTTGCTCTTCGATGCTAATATCAGTAGCGACAATGACCTGATACTTGGCCAACTGCTCCTCTGGGATCTTATCAACGACAGAGATAGGGACATAGGCGTTCAACTCTGCCAATCTTGGAGCCGAGACGGCAGCTCGAGGCTTGCCAACATCCTCCTCAGTGAGGAAGAACTGTGTTGAGAGGTCCTTCAACTCGACTGGGGCAGGGTCATACAAGGAGAGGGATTTGACACCTGCGAGGGCAACGTTCTTGGCAATCTCAATACCGAGACCCTTCAGACCAATAATGAGCACATTGGATGTCTGCATCTTGAGCATGGCCTCCTTACCAAGCACGTAGAGCTGACGAGAGTAGAGAGACTCGTCAATCTCCTGGCCCGCTGGGGCTGGGGAAGGGGTGTCGATCTGCATTTTATCGGACATGGCTGTGAAGGTAAGTGAAGAAGAAGGTTCCCTAAGCGGATAAAGTCGATGATCCTATGGCACTTTCTTCTGCGACCCAATGGCAGTTTCTGGTGGTGTCCGTATGGTTGACAATAGTGTCAAGGAGACATGGTGGCGTCAAGATTTAACCTTCCTCCCGCTCGCAACCGGACGCGCGCGCGCCCGCAATTTCAAAGCAAATACGCGAAAATTTCCGCATTCTGTTCTTTGTTCTCTTGTGGGTAATGAATGATTAGCTAACGCTCTTTCCCACTCTTACGTCTTCATTACTCATTAAAAGGTTTCCTTTGGGGTTTTTTTGTGCACAATGGTTAGCTTCGCTGAACAAGAGCTGTGGGGTGGTGCCATCACAACAAACATTCCGGACGGCCTCGTTGATGCCTCCCAGTTCAGACAAGTACCCGACACACAGGAGGTGTTCTTAGTTCCTACGGAAAACACGACTGATTACGAGCAGATGCACAAGAATGACACAATCATCTTCGATCTTCTAGAACGGGTCGATGGTGCCGATGTTGATGCCGTGAAGGAGCACTTTGCCGATATTGCACACCTCAATGATGCCGATGAATGGAAGCTCATCTCGATCGATGAGGCAAAGACCACAATCACACCGCCCACAAAGTCATATATCGGCGTTGGTATTGAACCTTCGAAGAAGTGGGGTAGAGATGAATCCAAAGGAAAGGGCTTCCAACCTGCTCTTGTTGTTGTGCTTGGTGTCGTGAGGCTCGCCAAGGTTGATACTGATCTCCTCGTCACCTACAACGTTCCACTAGGTGAGGCTGAGGAGCTCGAGGGGCTTTACAAGATTCATGAGTCTGAGCAGAAGCTATCTAGTGCCACTGATAGTGATAATATTGCACTGAAGAGAATCGAGCTTGCTGTCAATGTGGTGAAGCAGATCATCGAGAATCTCAATGTCGCTGACTGGGGTCTCTTCGGTTGATCCAAGGCTATAGACTTCGATAGATTACACTCATTACCTATATATTTCTGATTGCATGCTCAAATTTTCCTCCTCGATACTTTAGATGAACACAAGAGTCTGATATGGCACTTGATAATGTCTAGGATCTGTCACGTGTACAATGCTGCACGTACCGACTATATTTTTGGCGGTTGGCCGTCGCGGATTCGAAAAATCAACAGTGAAATTGATCTAAGGTTTATCTCTTTTGACATTCGACTACTCAGAAACCTACGCCCCTCTCAAGGTCTGTGTCTCTCCTGCAGTTGATCACTACACTGCTCATATACACTATTGTGGTTCTGCTTCTTTCCGTTCAAAGCTCAAGCGCGGCAGGAAATAAGGGCAGTCTCATCAATCGCAGACGCGCTTTGATCCAACCCACATCATACAAAATTATCACGCTAACCGGTTCTTCATACATTCCACACTCTGTCTAAAGCTACTAGGTACACATCAGAATGGCTGGAAGATCCAACGGCTTGAAGCGAATCCTCGTGATTGCAGCTTCCATCATCACATTACTCGTTGTTCTGTACAAGCTCTCACCAAACAAGGCCCCTGATCTCCAAGAGGTTCTCAAACAAATTCCAAATGAGAATCTTCTCAGTATGAACACAAGAAAAGATGAAGAAATTGCTGATAAACTTGAATCTATCGCCGAAAGGCTGCTCAAACAGCAGGATGAGCGTATTGCTCAACTTGAAGAGGATCGTAAGCACCTTGAGAAGAAGATTCAAGAACTTCGTCGTCCACCTGCCGACTCTACACTGAGAGAAAAATTGGCCTTTTTGTTCCCATACGACCAGAGTAGAAAGTTCCCAGCCTATATCTGGCAGAGTTGGAAATATGGTCTGAACGATGAGAGATTTGGTGAGAAATTCAAGGAAGGTGAGACACAGTGGGCCCTAAAGAACCCTGGTTTCGTCCATGAGTTGTTCAACGATGATACATCGCATGCCATCGTGCATTACCTCTATGTTTCCATCCCCGAGATTGTTGAGGCTTATGAGTCCTTGCCTTCTATCATTCTTAAGATGGACTTCTTCAGATACTTGATTCTCCTTGCCCGTGGTGGTATCTACGCCGATGTTGATACACTTCCACTTCAGCCAGTGCCTAATTGGATTCCAGAGAATGTCTCTCCAAATGAGGTAGGTATGATCATTGGTATTGAATCTGATCCAGATACGCCAGACTGGAGAAAGACTTACGCTAGAAGACTTCAGTTCTGTCAGTGGACAATCCAGGCCAAACCAGGCCATCCAATTCTTCGTGAGATTGTTTCTAAAATCACTGAGAAGACGTTGGAAAAGAAGAAAACAGGAGACCTTGAGGTCAAGAACAATTTGGACATTTTGGAGTGGACTGGTGCTGGTATTTGGACCGATGTTGTCTTCACCTACTTCAACGATTACGTTCAAAGTGGTATCTTCTCCAAGATCACATGGAAAGACTTCACAAAACTTGAGGTTCCAAAACTCGTCAGTGATATCCTTGTTCTTCCAATCACAAGTTTCTCTCCAGGTATTGGTACCATGGGTGCCAAGGACGAGGATCACCCTCTGGCCTATGTCAAGCACTACTTCGAGAACATTTGGAAGAAGAACTAAAAGCATCGTCATTGACTTCATCACTATGATCACTAAGGCATGTATAATAATAAATCATTTCGTTAATTCCAATTAATTAGGACCCTTTGTAGTCGCATCTGTAACCTCATGGAACACCTGTGTATACTTCTTCTCTTGGATATCGCAGAGTTCTGTCCATTGTTCTGGGTAATCCCATTTTTTGTACTCCTCGGGCAAGACATCAAACTGCATCAGAAGACCAGCTTCCATATGCCATCCAATATGACAGTGGAATGGCCAAACACCAGGATTATCAGCAACAAATCTCACCAATGCCCACTTGTAACCTGGCACCATAATCGTGTCTCTCTTCATGAAGTAACCACCCTCCTCCAAGTCATCAGTAGCATTGAATTTTTCAGCAATCTGTGAATACTTTTCAAACCTGAAGTTACCGGACCCAACCATCATCACCCAAAACTTGTAACCATGCAGATGGAACGGGTGAGACCCATCATCCAAGTTATTTATGAGCACATCGATTACTGCGCCTGGTTTGTTAACCGACACAAGGAAGTTGTCATCATATGGGACATGACTCTGAATCATTGGAGTTGCATTACCATCATGCTTCTCGGTTTCACTTGTGTTCTTAGCAATGTGATACAGCGACGATGAAGGCAGCCAAGGCCTGTACGTAGTATCATTGAACTGGCCACGATCCAGCTTCCAATCACCAATATGGAACCAAGCGTCCAGTCTGACATTCTCATCATAATCCTTTGGGGGTGGGTCGTGGAACAGTGGGTGCAATAGCGTTTCATCAAGTTCACGACAGAACACATCTCTGACATATTGGTATTCTTCGCTCTTGGTATCAAGCTTGGCACTGTAGTCACCTTCAACTTCATCCCACTCGGAGACATAAAGCACAACAGCCTTTGCATCGTATCTTAACCATTCGTTCAAGTGGTCAAAGCAATACTCATTTAGTTTGGCGTGCATCCAGAACATGTTTCTCTTTACGTCAAACACGTTGGTGTTGACAATCACAGAGTATCTCTGGGCAGAAGCAATGTTAAGAACATCAACAGTAACCGGATGCACCGTGGTACCATCAGCCTCGATGATTGTTAAATTATGGTTATCAATCGTAAAGTCCAAGTCAGCAAAGAACCCAACGTTGATTACTCTTAGCCTGTACTTCCTTTCTGGTCTGAACTTGAACACGTGTCTCAATGACTCTTCTTGCAAGAACGTGGCATTGAGGTAGTAGTCATCTGGCATATCAAACACGTTTGCACCTTGAATCAAACCGTTGTCGGGTACTGGTTCCGCGTTCTCATTGTCAGGGGCAAGATATTCCTCCATGTACTCACTTCCTCTGGCGTGATAATGATCACCAACAAGGACCACCATCTCTTCATCATACATGTCCTTGAGTGCCTCAATCTCCTTTTTAGAGTGAATCACAACAGGTCCAACAAGTCCGTCCGCAGCCTGTGTGGTGTAGTGTGAATGGTACCAATACGTTCCCCACTGCTCCTCGTCAACCTTGAACTCCATGGTATACTCGTGCTGTGGTGGAATCTCACATTGATTGATGTACGTCGCACCATCATAGTAGTTCTGATTCTTGAAGAACAACCCATGGAAGTGTATAGAAGTTGGCTCTGCTCCCTCGTTCTTGATATGAACCTTTATCGTATCTCCGGCATTACATTGTACAAGGGGGCCAGGGAACTGTCCGTTGATCACAGTCATGTTTTTAACGACACCATCCGGTGCAGCGAGGATATCGGTGATAGTCCAGTGATATTCTCTGACTTGTGGTGACGCGTCATAGTTCCACTTTTGGTTCTTGATGCTATATTCCTTGTTGGTATCCAGCCTCCAGTTTGCCGCTGACGTGACGACCCTGTCCTTGCTGAAGATGGAGACAGGAGGACCAGCGGTGGATCTGATCCCCCAAAGAATTGTCATCGAGAGGAAAGCGATGGTGACAAGGAAGGCTATAAGCCCATATGCCTGGGACTTGTTGTGCCCCCTCAGCTTCTCCTTCCTCAACTCACGTCTTTGTCTGGAGGAGACAGAGGAAATGACAGACTCCTCGTCGTCTGAGAGTGACAGTCTCATGTATTGAGGCTCCGTCATCCTGGATTGTCGTTGTAGATGTGTCCTGGCTGTGGCAATGGAAACGACCCCATCAGGTCGTGTGAGCTCTGCATTTTGCGAACCAGTGGGAATCCCCTTTCATTATAGGTCTGTCTGCTATTGCGTCAGTGGTACTATTGTAAACTCGGGACTGCTGTCTCATGCATCTTATTCATCGGTCTGTCCCACGAGGCTGCGCACAACGGATAAAGGGCACGTGTGTCGCGTGAGCGGATCCGGCTCTGGCGACGCGTCTAGGAGAACTTACAGTGGGACAAGCACGAGCCTACACATTTCTGCTGTAGATCAAGACTTTTGAAATAATCACAATCGATTGGAACTGCGCTGATTAAGCCAAGAAGTGAATTAATGTACTATGTAGATGTCAGCGACTGAACACCCGTACACCAGTAACAAGTTAAACCCGGACATCACTAGACTTATCCGCCACTATTCATTAATCTTAATTCTCGATATGTAAGGTTTCTTGGTATGCTGAGGTACTCTTCATATATCAAGAGCTGCAAGGTATCTAATGTTACTTGTTAGAATGTCATAGATGATGTTCTCAGAAATAGATACCTCAAAAGTGTGCGCTACATTATTCAGTTTAAATCACATATATCTTTTAGGTGATCTCAAAACCTTTTTTTGAAATCTTTAGTAATGGTTTTAAAAAACCTCAATCAGACTTCAGTTTACTAAAGCTTTACAGAGACAAACAGCCAAACACCATTTCATGATTATTGTGTGAATAATAATCCAGACCCGACATCTATATTGACCGTATAACAAATGCTAGCTAGCATTTCTATTGGTCGAATATGATCACTCAATGCTCCCATTTGGCCATTACTTGACCTGTAGGTAGAAGTAGTTCACACCGCCTTTACAAGCGCGTCAACTGTCTTCGGTAAGTGGGGTAGTCTGTTGAAGCGATTCTTGAAGAACTTGCGGCCGTAGATCTTACCCCACATGGCGAAGTAGGACACGCATAACTTGCACGTGATGGGCTCTTCAACTCGAAGACTTCTAACTAGGTAGCAATCTACATCATAACCTAGGATCAGAAAGAAAGTGCAAGAAAGCACTTCCCCACCACAAACCATGCCCAAGAGCTGGCGCCTTTCCGGACGACTTTTCCGAACTCATTTCTCTTTCATGAGACATTCTCCCGCTTTGTCGTGACTCCCCAAAACCTCTGACAAACTCGTGGGCTCCAATTGGCTCCTTCGTAAACACACAAAGTCACTGTAACCGCAGGTCTCAGTCATTGGCGGTTGTTTTAGGCCGTTACGCCGGCTTGGTGCCAGGGCCCGTCTTCCTGCATATCGAGGTTGAGCTGATGAGAAACGTGGGCTCGGTTGTCTTGCCCCGAGAGGAAGAAGAGCCCTACTGGGAAGCTGGTAGCTCTTGTATCGCAACTAAGAGAAGATTAACAGAGAGTTGGACATCGAGTCGCTGCCAGATAATAAACATTGATCTCTCCCATTGTCTTCGTCGGCCAAGTGTTTGGCCCCTTGGCAAAGTCTTGGTGGTGATGAGCTTGGCTTATCGTGTGCGCGGGGACAAAAATCCGACGCGTCAATCTCCACACACTACCTTGAGCAAGGTCTGCCTACAACATGTCCCACGTTGCGCCCTAAAGAGGACACACACTGTCCAGAAACGGAAAACAACGTTTTTGTGACTCCGCACATATGCCAGTTCTGGTAACAGAATTTTCCGCTCTGGGACCTTGTTTGGCCGTTGTCTGTCCTTGTCCGGTGACGAGTTCCTTCCTCCTTCCGCTATGGTTCCTTACAACTCCATTACACAACTAAAACATCCGTGCACGTTGCACCCACGGGGCCCCTTTACTGGAGATTCACCGCAGATTGCAAATTCTCTATTGTATGCCCACATGTCCGCTGTAGAATCAACAGAGTGAGCAGATCGCTATAAGTACATCGGAAAGCCCACGCTGAAGTTGATCGACACTAAAGCTTCGAGATCTTCACACTCATCAATCGGAACCGACTGACATCACTCGCTTGGCAAACATGTTGAAGAACATTTTGTCTCTCCTCGCCATCGGTGCCTTGGCCTCTGCCAAACATACTGAGCGTCTCTTCTCTACCATCCAGCCATCTAATGATGAGATCGATGCTTCCAGACTTACCGCCCAGACAAACCATTACACCTCCAACGTTGAAGGTTCAGCTTTCAACCGTTTTGTTGTAATCTGGCTTGAGAACACCGACTTTGACAAGGCTGCTGAGTCCGATGGTTTGCACTGGCTCGCTCAGTACGGTGTCACCCTTACCAACTACTGGGCTGTTACCCACCCATCTGAGCCAAATTACGCCGCTTCAGTTGGTGGTGACTACTTCGGTATGGGAGACGACAACTTCAACCGTTTCCCAAAGAACGTGTCCACTGTTGTCGATCTTTTGGAGTCCAAGGGTATCACCTGGGGTGAATATCAGGAGGATATGCCATATGCCGGTTTTGAAGGTTTCGAGTACGTCAACCAGCAAAACGGTGCTAACGACTACGTCAGAAAGCACAATCCATTGGTTCTCTACGACTCGGTTGCCACTGATTCAGACAAGCTTGCCAACATCAAGAACTTGACCACTTTCTACGAAGACCTCGAGAACGAAACTTTGCCACAGTGGATGTTCATCACCCCAAACATGACATCTGATGGTCATGACTCCACGATTGATGTGTCTGCCACTTGGACCAGAAACTTCTTGGAGCCATTGCTTTGTAACGAGTACTTCATGAAGGACACACTCGTTCTTGTCACCTTCGATGAAACCGAGACTTACAGTGTTAAGAACAAGGTCTTTGCCCTCTTGCTCGGTGGTGCTGTTCCTGAGGAGAAGTGGGGTACCGTTGATTCCACTTTCTACCAGCACTACTCCGAGATCTCCACCGTTGAGGCCAACTGGGACTTGCCACATTTGGGTCGTCATGACGTTGATGCTAACGTCTTCCAGATTGTTGCTGACAAGACCGGTGTTACCAACGTTGATGTTGACACTACTAACCGTGTTAACAACCACTCTTACGTTGGCTGGATCACCGATGAGACTTATGACTTCCCAGCCCCAAATGTTAACGCTGTTAACATGAATGGTAAACCAATTCTGGACTCCATCAAGTCTGTTTGGGAGTCTGCCTACTCTTCCCAACTGAACGCAACTTACTTTACTGCAACCACTACCACTTCTGCTTGGAATGTCCCAGATGCCACTGTCGGCGACCCAGACTTCCTGATCCAGACTCCATCTCCATTGTCCTGCGCGGTCTCCTCCGTCTTATCGTCTGAGGATGAGAGCTCTTCCGAGGGTGACTCTTCTTCCTCCGCCTTCGAGTCTTCTTCCTTCGAGTTCCCAACTTCCTCTGAGGAGCCATCTTCCACACTTGCTTCTGAGTCTTCTGAAATCACTTCTGAGCCAGTCTCTGGCACATCTATCTCTGAGCCGGCTTCCCAGACATCCGCCATTGAGTCATCGGAGTCATCCACTGAGTCTTCTGCTTCATCCTCCATTATCCCATCCAACTCCACCTCTGCCTCTGCCTCTGCCTCTGCCTCCGAGTCCACTGCCATTCCTTCAACCACCGCTGCTCCACAGTTTAGTGGTTCCTTCAACGATGGTCATCCAAAGTGGCAGCTCACTTTCCCAGGCGCCCTTGGGCCATGGTCCTCCATCTCCCTTTCTTTCGCTAAGGGTAACTCCTCTGGTGAATTTGACTTCTCCTCCGCTATTGTCTCGGTCGCTGGTGTCGTTTCCTCCGATGCTTCGGTATCCGTCAATGATGATTCCGTCACTATTGAGGTTGACTTCTCGATTGAGTCTTCTGAAGAGCTAAACTTTGAGATTTCTGCTGAGATTGTCTCTGGTTCCGCCTGGACCTCAAATGCCCATATCTCCTTGCTTTCTGGTGACTCGAAGAAGTTTGTCAAGAGAGCGGAGACTACTTGGAACTTATCAGACACCATCACCGCTGACGCCTCCTCTTCTGCTTCTTCTGCTTCTACTTCCGTTTCTACTTCTGCTTCCGATGCTGAAGCTTCTAATGTTTCCATTACCACCTCCTTTGACTCAACCTCTGTTGTAACAGAAGCTGAACAGTCCACCACCGTTGTTACCATCACTTCATGTTCCAATGATGTCTGTTCCGAGGCTGAGATTACCACTGGTCTCACTGTCATCACAACCACAGAATCTGGTATCGTTACTGAGTACACAACCTACTGCCCACTTACTGACTCTACCACTATCGGTGATGAGCAGTCTACTACCGTTGTTACCATTACCTCTTGTTCTGACAATGCTTGTTCTGAAGTTCCAGTAACCACTGGTGTCACCGTTATCACTGAGACTTTGGCTGGTACTGTCACAGAGTACACTACCAACTGCCCATTGTCCGGATCTACGGAAGCTCTGACCTCCAAGCAGGTTGCCACTAAGACTGGTGCCGCTGAAGCCGCTACAGAGACCCGTATTATTACTGGTGTGACCGATTCTACTACCCAGACAGGTGCCACTGAGGCTGCTGCTAGTCAGACTACTGTCACCAAGGCTACCACTTCTACCTTCCCTTCTACTACCTCTTCCGAAGAGGGTTTCTCTTCTCCTGCTGTTACCACATTTGAGGCTAAGGCTGCTGGATTGGTTACTGGTACTGCCTTCTTTGGCTTATTGTTCTCCTTCTTGATGTTGTGATCGAAACAGCTACTTAAATATAGACTACTTAGATACTCTATTTATTTAAAAAAATGTCTTATATTGTCTGTTTTAGAAGGGTAGGAGTTCAATAAGGATCAGGTGTATCGTTAATCAGTATAATACTCTAGCTATTATCATATGCTGCTCGAACCGCTTCGAACTGGTCGGAGCACAATAATACTCACAACACAAAAATGCGGAGAGCTCTACTTATGGATACCAGCTAAAGTTATGATCTGAGTACCCATCTACTTCAAGAAGGGCTTTTTCTTTGCCTAATTATGCATATTTTCCTGTGGTTCTCAAGAATACTTGTTGATCATTCACGCACCAACTCAACATTGTAGCACACGATATTTTTAAATCCGCTATTCTCAACTATCTATAACTGCAAATCGAGCTTTACCTTTACAAATTCCACAATTATCTAAGTATTCAACAAGATGGATGTATTTCATAAAACACGTACCACCAAAGTTGAAGATTCGCACGGCAGAACTATTCAAGTTGTCCAGAATAGCCAGAGGAAGAGAAAGCGTGATGTCTTCTCAAGATGGTTCGCCCACAAGCATCAAGTCATTAGCACTCCGTTGGACTTGCTAGAAGATCACAATGAGCCAAGTCAGGGGAAAGAAAGTGACACCAGTAAGGAGGACTTCCAGAGCACGTCGATAACTTGTGTTGCCAGTTTAGAGGAAGATACCACTGCTAAAAGTGACGTCAGCACGGTAGTTCGCAGTTTAAATGCTGCTGTTCCTGATGAGAGCACGACGCCTTCTCCTTCTTTGAGAGCCCAACCGTTTCGTGCTCTGTTCAGGAGGGAGAAGCATTCCAGTTACATCAACGACTTCCAGAACATTGACACCAAACCACAACTGGCCATCGGGAAGAGCAGAACTATGAGATCACGCCTTGTCAGCCTTCGGGACAAAAACAGAGTCCAAAAATCGCCCAAACCAAGAATTGATGATCCTTATAAAGACGAGACGACTGTTGTTAGTGTTTCTGAGACCTTGACACAACGTTATATGACTAGCTATGAGACACTGCTCACAGATATGGATATTGTCCCATTCGACTTGACAGTGAAACTGCCAAAGTCTGTGAGGCAGAGTGTATCAGCCGCTCTCCAGTCTTGGAGCCCTGTGAAAAGAATAGGAGCAGGTGATGCTCGTCCTTCTGTTAAAGATTCGAACAAAACATGTGACGGCTCCGTTATTGATGCCAGAGAGTCTGGAAACCTAGAAGATGAATGGAATCCATACTTCACAGCTAAAAATAAGGCATTCAGCGGTGATGTAACAATAAACAGTCACAAGCTTGGAAGGTTGGGAACCATCAAAGGTAAGTTATCGCTCATGTTCAAGCGCATCCAGAAGAGCACAGTACCTGACAAGGTTGACGGCACAGCGTCTTTTTTCTCATGCGGTGATAGTGTTATAGTTCTGGGTCCATCCATCACCTTCGAGAACAGATGCTGGAGTGACCAGCATTCCACACACGAGGCTTTTTCGCCGGTCAGCCATATGCCGTTTAGCCCAAGCAGCTCATCAATAAGCAGTTCAGACCTCCTTCCAAAAGGAGACCTATTCTTAACCAGCACATCGGATACAGCCATTAGTGATAATTGTATCATCAAAAATACCAAGTTCCTAGAGATGTCAAGTCCCTTTGAAGACAGCGACTTAGCATATACGGGATCAACGAAGTTCACCAATAACCCCAAGAGTCAATTGTCCCTAAGGAAGCTGGAGGGGATGATTAATGTTCAGACCTCTGTTGCTCCCAATCTCTTCAGCCCTTTCTCAGAGAGATTATGCATGAGCGGTGGCACCTATCATGATGAGAGTTTAAAGTCAGCAAGTGACAACTGGACACCGGTATACCCACCACGAGACACCCCACGCAGACCATCACTTGCAACTTTTGGAAGCGAGGCAATGAGACCCAACGTGCCATCAAGGACAATTACTGGTGAAAGCATATCCTCGAAAGTGTCCTTTGAGTACGACGCCTTCCTGCAGATGGTGAGAGAGAACAAGGACCAGCTGAGGAGGGCCCCAAATCAGGCATCGCCATTTGTGGTATGAGCCGCAAAATACAAAGTCTATACCATGCAGATTAGTATCATCGATGAGTCATCGTCTAATTCTCTCTGTGTGACTTTTAAACGTTCCCGATGTCAATATAGGAGAAATTGTGGATCCACAGTTTGAGCTATGCGGGACAAAGTAGTGCGCATACCAATTTCGCGAACTTTTGAGCAGGCTGAAAAATCTCCAACTCTTCGATCGCCGAGCCAAAACAAAAAAAAATCAACAAAAAAGCATTACAACATCGCTCAGAGACCCTCTTTTCAACTAACCCTTGCCATCTCTTCCATACCCGCGTTACTAGTACCCACGCCCAACTCTCACATAGAAGTCTGTGTTTGCTGTCCAATTTGAACCAACCGCGTACGACTCCTATCACATATACACGTCATTCCCTGCATACTTTGCCGCCGAGAAACCCCACGCTCGGATATTTCATCACACAGGATCAGCTTAGCACCGTCTTACACATGGAAGAGCAGATCAAGCAAGCTGTTGAGATCGCTATTGGCGGAACAGCAGATGCGAACTTGCGAGAGCAGGCGATCCGCTTCTTGAACGACCTAAAGAGCTCTGCAGATGGATGGCAGGCATTCTCTCTGATCCTTAAGGACATCAACACACCAGACCAAACTAGATTCATTGCATTACAGGCATTGTGTGACTCCGTACCACAGCTTGGACAAGAGCAGAACGGATACATAAGGACAACACTCCTTCAGCACCTCAATGCCATCATCACCGCCAACAAGTACGAACAGGTTTTCTTCAAGAACAAACTCGCTGAAACATTCGCTGCCCTTTTCTGCTCAACTTACCTCGTGTCATGGAACTCTTTTTTCAAGGACTTTCAAGAGCTCATCAAGGATGAAAATGAGATTGCTGTGGATATGTTTTTGAGAGTACTTCTCGCGATCCATTCGGAGATCGGAGATCAACTCATCATCAGGGAGAGATCAGTTGTGGAGAGAAACAACAGTTTAAAAGATGGCATTAGAGTCTCAGATATGAGCACACTGACATTAATCTGGAAGAAGATCCTTGCCGATTTCAAGGACAAGTCTGGATCACTCGTCCAGGAGATCTTGAGAGAATGTTTGCAAGTCATCGGAGGCTGGGTGTCATGGATTGAGATCAGCTTGATCGTGCCATCAGACTACATCAACCTCATTTTGCAGTTTTTGACAAGGAGCGAACAGCGTGTTGTCTGCTGCGATACACTCACTGAGATCATCAGCAAGAAGATGAAACCAGAGAACAAATTAGAACTCTTATCGTTATTGAACTTGACCAGTGTTGTCGGTTCTCTGAGCCTTGATGAGAGCGATTTGGAGTTTGTCGAGCATATTGCTAAACTTTACAACGCTATTGGTCTTGAGCTCACATACATTTTGGATTCTAGTGAGGCATCCTCTACTGCTAAGAGCACTGCCAATGACCAGATTGTTGCTGTTTTCCCATACATCTTGAACTTCTTGTCTAACGATTACGATGATGTCTCTCAGCAGGTGTTCTCTTTCATCTCCTCCTTCCTTGCTGCATTGAAGAAAGTGACCAAGCAGAATGGTGGCCAGTTTACATCCACCCACCTGGAAATGTTGCGCACACTACTGCAGAAGATCATAGTCAAGATGAAATACGACGCAGACGATGATGGCGACGATGAAGACACTATTGGTGAATTCAACGAGTTCAGATCTAGATTGAAGATCTTCCAAGACAGCATCTCTGCAATTAACCCTGAGATCTACCTTGAGCAGTTGTTCGCAGTTATCAACCAGTCCATCTTTGAGAGCAGCGGAGACGACTGGAGACAGATTGAGTTGGGTCTCTTTGAGCTCACCAACTTTTCGGATAGCTTGAAGCAAAACATGTTGAACATCCCAAAGAACCAGCTCCTCGAATCAAAGCCATACTTGATGTTCCAGGAGATGCTCATCAAGACCATCAACTCCAACGTCATCCAGATCAACCACCCACTCATTCAGCTTTTGCTGTTTGAATTGATTCTACGTCATTCTACACTCGTGAACAATTCAGCCAACAAGAATGACCTTACCAACCACATATTAGGACTATTCACCAACTTGGGTCTTGCCAACTCTAATCAAAAGGTACAGATGAGATGCTGGTACTTGTTCTTCAGATTCTGCAAGTTGACCAAACCACAGCTTGATGATGCCTTCATTGACCGTCTCATTAGGGATATGTCACAGAACTTGCTGGTCATTGAGGCGGAATTGCCTAAGAAGGATGAAGATTCTGAGCTTGTTGAGAGCTCCTCCAAGTTTGACAACCAGCTTTACTTGTTTGAGACCGTGGGTCTTTTGATTTCACTCGTTGATGCAAGTAAGACGCCACTCAAACTCAAGCTTATGGACCTTTTGTTTGGCCCAATTTTTGGAAACCTCCAAAGAATTGTTTCATCACCAAACCCAGACCCAAAGACAATCTTGGAGGCACACCACCTGTTGATGGCTATTGGTACGATTGCTCGTGGGTTCGAGTATGACACAACACCGAACAGAAAGTACACACCAGAAATCGTGGAGAAATTCAATAACACTGCTGAGGTCGTCCTTGTTACTTTGGAGACATTGAGCTCCCAGGAGAATATCAGAGATGCGGCCAGATTCTCCTTTGCGAGATTCATTCCTATTCTCAAGGCGGACATTGGTTCTCATTTATCTCGTCTTATTTCAATCATCCTTGCCTCTAGCAACTTGAGATTCAGTGAGATGACAGATTTCCTTGGGTTCATCGGTCAGATTGTGCACAACTTCAACAAGGATGATATGGTTTACCAGTTGCTCAACGATTTGTTTACTCCATTGACCACTAAGGTGTATCAGATGCTCGATGATAAGGGCGAGAATGGTGTGTACGAGTTGATGCCAGATGTTGTAAGAGAGAAATCCGCATTAAAGAAGGCTTATATCACACTTCTTGTTAGTTTGAGCACAAACAACGTCACAAGTTTGTTGATCACACAGACTAACAAGGGAAACCTTCCAACGATCTTGCAGAGTCTCTTTGCCAATGCTAACAACTTAGACGATCTTCAAGTGGCCAAGCTCTCGCTCTCTACGCTTGTGACACTCACAAATGTTTTTGGTAATGATGCTGTCAACGATCCTAACGATAAATATGCAGCAGGCTTGACAATCGAGGGTATATCTACTTTCCTTTTGGAGAACTTGGTGAGACTGTGCTTTGAGATTCCATTCCAGAACCAGAAGTTTGACATCGCGGATGCTCAGTACAGATTTGTCGCTGATGAGCTTGCTAATATCTTGAAAACTTTGTTCCTTATCAAGGGTGACGCTCTTGTGGTGTACTTGAGAGACGTCTACTTCCCTCAGATCCAGTTGCCAGGCAATGCCGGCAATGAGTTGATTCAGAACATGGTCACTCTAGACGTGAAGGCATTCAAGAAGCAGT
Source organism: Petasospora fabianii (assembly GCA_022641835.1). Lineage (NCBI taxonomy): Eukaryota > Fungi > Ascomycota > Saccharomycetes > Phaffomycetales > Wickerhamomycetaceae > Petasospora > Petasospora fabianii. Next base: position 232,904 of record CP048716.1, on the reverse strand, counting down.
TTGTCACTTTTGTGATGCAGTTCAAGAGCTGATCATGTGGTGGAGATGTGCCTCAAAGACAAGAAGAGAGGATATAAAAAAAACTTTTAGTGGATCTGAAGAATAATGTGTCCACTTGTTGCATGTGTTATGACTACTCAGAAGAGAAGCGGCATTCCATTGATCCTACGTCAGGGTCTCAATGGTTTCCATCAGTCTCTATTCTATATATAAAGAGAGACGTGAAAATTCAATATCTGCATTAACGAAGAACGAGTGGTGTAGCTGACTGTAGGCTGGCATGCAACTGTTTATTTGTTCAACCTTCAGGCCGGGCTATACGTAGATTTTCTTGTGAGATTATAGTACTGCGACGGCTAACAGCTATTTGCACAAAGTTCACACCCGGTCGATTCCCATCACGGGGCATCGGAAATCGTGGTACTTGACGAGTGCTTCCTAATTGGATCTCCTTCTCACGATAACCCCTTTCCAAAGTGGTGGTTTATCTTATCTAAGCGAGTATAGGCTCGTCAAAGTGCATTAGAGCTCGGAGTGCCTCCAGGATTTATCCATCGGTGATCCTTCCTCTTTTGGAAGGAGTGTGCGACACAGTCTTAAGAGAGTCAGCCCCACATGTAGCTATCTGCTGACTCGTTCCCCTGGAATGCCTATAAAGCCGACGCTACTCGGCCATATCTGCAGGCCTAACCATGTTGTGGATATTGCAGACGACACCATTGATTGGGATTAGCTGCGTTAGTCATGGGAAACAAGGACTATCTACCAAAGGACAACTACACGATTTCCTTCTGGCTTTCTGAGCAGACAGAATTCTCCAGATTCAGATCAACAGAGAACATCCCTAAGGAAGTTGATACCTTGATCATCGGCTCTGGATACGCTGGTACTTCTACTGCTTATCATCTTCTTGAGCAAGATCCAAATGCCGATGTTGCTATCTTTGAGGCCAGAAACCTGTGCTCAGGAGCCACAGGCCGTAATGGTGGCCATGTGAAGCCATACATTCATCGTTATTATGACCTTTATACCGAGCTTATTGGAGAAGAGGGTGCTGCTGAGATTGCGAACTCTGAGTATGAGCATTTGTGGCTGCTGAAGGACCTCGTTGATGAGCACAAAATTGATTGTGACTTCTTCTTGACCAGGGCCTGTGACGTCTATCCGTACAAGGATGATCCAAGATTGGTTCGTGATATGAAGTGTTACGATAGATTCATGAAGTCACCTTATATCAGGGAGGACTTGAAGAAACAGGTTCAGGTGTATTACGGTGATGCTGCTAGAACAATCTCTAAGAATCCAAACACAGAGGTCGCCGTAACATATCCTGCCGCCTCCTGTTGGCCATGGAAATTGATGATGGCCTTGTTGAAAAAGTGTGTCGATAAGGGCTTGAACTTACAGGCCAATACAATGGTTACTGAGGCTACACAAAGATCTGACGGTAAGTGGGTTGTCAAGACAGCTGATCGTGGTGAGACAATCTGTAACAAGTTGGTGTTTGCCACGAACGGTTATACTAAGGCTCTTCTCTCCGAGTTCTCCAATACCATTGTCCCACAAAAGGGTGTTATCTGTCGTATTGTTGCCAAGGACAAGTCCACTGTGCCACATCTCACTAACACTTACGGTCTCTTCACTTCTCTTTTGAAGAGTGACTACTTGATCAACAGACCTGATGGCTCAATTGTGGTTGGTGGCCAAGATGATACCATGCTAGACCTTTCCAAGTCAGGTGAAGCAGCCTTATCTGAGCACTTTGACTGTGTTGACGACAGCTTCGTCCAGGAGAAAGCCGTTGAAGTTTGGAATGACAACTACATGCAGGAGAGATTCACTACTTGGAAGAACACACCAACTGAAGTCTCACACGTTTGGTCCGGGGTCTTGGGTTTCACCAATGACTACTTGCCCTATGTGGGCGAGCTTGACTGTATTGGGAAGAAAGGTGCCTACATTTGTGCTGGTTTCCACGGTCATGGTATGCCTCGTGTCCTCCTTAGTGGTAAGGCCATTGCTACTTGCATCGCCACGGGTAAGGGCATCAAAGAGATCCCATACACATGTCCAACTGGATATTTTGTTTCGAAGAAAAGAATCGAAGGTAAAAACATCCACAAGGAGGAGCTGTTGGAGTACGTCAAGAACAAGCCAACTCTTCTCAAGGCTAGAATGTGATACTACAATGTATCTCCGCCTTTAGCCGTTTTGTCTCGTTATATCAAACCAAATAGAAGTATATCTGTGTTGATAGCCGCATTAAAAGTAGGGTCGGGGATTAGATCAAGTCAACCTCTTATCAGAGATTTGCACATTGACACCCTCTTATCCCCCGCGCGACCCTTACAGTAGGTTATCGGAAAACATCTTGGCTAACGCCGCATACGGGATTATGCTCGATTAGGGAAATCAGCGGGCAGATCAAGGCCCTTGATTCTTTGTCGCACCAGTCTTCCGTTTTGGGACTCAACGGATCAGCACTTATGCTTTAAAGCCATTGGATCCCAGGAAAGATGATCTCGGATGGAGGAACAGTAAGACACTTCAAGCATTTCGGACAGCTCCATCATTATGTCTGTGCAGGGCTCGAAGATTGAGTCCAAAGTGTCCACCGAGGACGCTGATATTGCCTCTACAGAAGTACTCGAGACCGTCATCTCACTCAATGGACGTGAGTTTAAGTTGGATCAGAAGAATGTCGATGAGGCGATGAATCTCGCCATGGAGGCTCAGAATATAAACCTCACGCCAGAACAGGATCGCAAGTTGAGATGGAAGATTGACACTTACTTGATTCCATTCTTTGTTCTCATGTACGCCGTCCAGTATATGGACAAAATCACAAACTCCTTTGCTTCGGTTATGGGTATCAAGACCGATCTCCACATGGCCGGCTGGCAGTACTCTTGGCTCGGATCAGCATTCTACTTGGGTTATTTGGCCTTCGAATTGCCAGCCTCTTACATCCTACAGAGATTCCCAGTGGCTAAGGCAACGTCTTGTTTCATCCTCCTGTGGGGTGTCGTTGTCTGTCTCATGCCCGCTACTAACTTGGCCGGTTTTATGTTCCTCAGAGTAGTGCTTGGTATGCTTGAATCTTCCATCACCCCAACAATGGTGATCTTGACAACTCAGTGGTACAAGAAGGAGGAACATTTCTTGAGAACAGCCATCTGGCTCGGGGCTTGTCATATCGGTGCCATTATCGGCTACGCCTTTGCCTACGGTCTCTACATCCATGGTGGTAAATGGGATATCCCATCATGGAAGGTTGTCTACATCGTCATTGGTCTTTGTAATTTGCTTCTTGCTGCAGCATTCTACTTCCATATTCCAGATACCCCAGCCGGTGCTTGGTTCCTGACTGCCGAGGAGAAGCTCATGGCCGTCGAGAGAATTAGAAATAATCAGCAAGGATACGGTAACAAGAAGTTCAAAAAAGAGCAGCTTATTGAATGCCTTACTGACTGGAGAATCTGGCTAATGTTTGCCTTTGGTATCGTTGATGAGATCCCAAACGGTGGTATCACAAACTTCACCAGTATTCTGCTCAACACCGACTTCAAATACTCCACAAAGGAGTCCCTACTCCTCAATATCCCACTCTCTTGCGTTGGTTTCTCCACAACCGTTATCATTGGTTGCCTGTACTCCTTCAACGTCATCAAGTCACGTATCTGGTGTTCCATTCTTGCCCTCTCCATCTCACTTGCTGGTTCATGCATGCTTGCCTTTGCTTCTACTAAAAGAGTCGGACTCGGCGGTTTGTTCATCATGCAAGTTTCTGATATTGGATTCATCTGCCTTGTCTCCATTTTCCAGTCCAACGTTGCTGGACATACCAAGAAAGTTGTGGGTAATGCCATCTTCCTCATTGCCTACTGTACTGGTAACGTTATTGGTCCACAGACTTTCAAGCAGAGCGAGGAACCAAATTACCCAACTGCCAAGGGTACTATTGTGGGCTGCTACTCCGCATGTATTGTAATCTTGCTTATTCTCTTCTGGAGTTATTCGTCTGAGAATAGGGCCAGAGATCAGAAGAGAGAAGAACTGGGTGAGAAGTACGTTAAGATCGAGAACATTGAGTTTGCCGATTTGACTGATAGACAAAACCCAGACTTTAGATATTCCTTGTGATGTGTCGTCTGAAAGGACGATTTAAGTTTAATGAATAGGTTCTACGATATGACTGCCTGTAGAGGTCCTCACTAATTTTTAAATGGTGAGCACGAAGGACGTCCATCAAGGACCGTAATCAAGGACCGAGAACCCATCGGCAGGCTAAAACACTTGTTTGAGAGGAGATACCAGAAAAATGCGAAATCAATAAGAACTAAATATAAATAAGCCCGTTACCGTGATAAAATTAGAAAAGAGAGAAAATAATAAAAGAAAAGAACAACAGTGGGTATTACCATCCTCGATCAATCATCATCTTCCTTTGGATCACCGATACCATCTTCATAAATAGCAAACACTGTTTCTGACTCTGGGAGGCATGGAGAATCATAGATCTTACAGATTCTTTGCTCACCCCTTCCCTTTTTGAAACTGAGTCTTGTTGTGGAGGAGTGGGCAATGATATTACCACCGATTGGTTTCTTCGGGTCTGGGTTGAAACCACCCATACCACCATCAACTTGAGCGACAACCTGGTTTGTGATTACAACGGCAATACCAAACTCATCAGCTAATCTTTGAAGAGTTCTCATGTACTTAGCAACATGCATCTGTCTGGCTGAAAGTTCACCTCTACCGGCGAAATCAGTTCTGTAGAGAGCCATGATGGAATCAACAATCAAGAGAGAGAATCTGGATTCGGACATCATAGCAGCAGCCTGGTTTAACAAACTGAGCTGATGATCAGCATTATAAGCTCTGGCATAGGCAACATTGTCCAATGCATCATCCTCATTCAATCCGTATCTTCTAGCAATGGATACCAATCTCACTGGTCTGAAAGTACCCTCTGTGTCAATATACAAACATTTTCCTTCACCACCGCCCATATCAATAGGCAGCTGGCACGTAACAGCCAAGGTGTGGCAAAGCTGAGATTTACCTGTTCTGAACTCACCAAAGATCTCCGTGATAGAGCCTGTTTCGATACCACCACCAAGTAAGGTGTCAAGCTGTTTGGATCCCGTTGTGATACAAATAAGTTCTGAACGTCTATGGTGGAACTCAGAAGCAGTGGTGAAACCCATTGGGACAAGCTTAGCCGCTTCGGCTAGAAGCTTGTCTGCCTTGGCTTCGGAGATACCTTTCACTGTGAGAAGTGCTCTCTTTGGTCTATGAGTGTTGATTAGTACGGTGTCAAGTGCGGTGGCGACAAAGTGTAAACAAAGAGTACATACGTGTAAGCGATGGCTTCAACAGTGTGATAACCGGCCTCAGCGAGCTTTCTCACGTCACCAGAGGTGATACCGTTTCCCTGTGAGCGTGTGTTAGTAGTCTATTTCGATGGTCTTGCGTTAGCCGCTGCTGTCCGCGCAAGCGTACTCACCTCAAGCTTAGCGATCGAGATTGGACCGTATCCTTCATCGTCGTCCTCCTCCATCTGGCCCTGGTGTTGGCTGATATTTTCGGCAGCCTCTGGATGCACATCGTCTACCTCGTACTGTGTCATCGCGTAGTTCCTTTGATGTCTTTAAGTTACCAGAATCGGGTACGTGTGATAAGTAGCACAGCGCCACTGGTGCTTTTTTGTTTTTGTTTTGATTTCGAGAGAGCCATCGCGCCCGCGGAATTATTTACGCGTGACTTTCGCGTTTCGCGTTTCGCGTTTTGCGTTTTGCGTTTTGCGTTTTAGGTAGCGAGGGCACGAGTTCGATTCTTCACGGCGACGATCGATTCATGGCTTTAGTAGCGCCAAGGCCAAGACCTTTGCGGATGACGATGTATTTTGACACACTTTGTCAGTTCTAGATGTACATACCACTAGAGCAGGCCGGTTGAATTGGATATCGAGGTAAGAGGGTGATACCCGAGTGCCTCAGGAAAGCCCTTGGAAATACTCATAAAGCTCGTAAGTGTGGTAGTAATTGTTCCAGAAACAGAAAAAAAAATGCACTAAAAGAGCATGAATGCAGGGTTCCGTTGCCCTACATACGTAGGCTCTCTCGCTTGTGGAGGAGGCTGCAATCTTAAGCCTCCTGATATCAATGTGACAGCGGCGCACTATGTTGCCCTCAGCCACTCTGATACGTTGCTTTTCATCTTCCACACACGTGGATATGTCAACTCCTGGGGTATTCGGCTGCCCAGACATTCTCAAGTGGCTGTACAATCCTTCGCAGAGACAAGACGCGATTTGTTTACCTTTTGGCTTTTCGAGGTCGGTCACGCTCCCGATATAGCAGCCTCTAGAGATCTGAGTGAACGACCTCAAGGACCGGGAACCGCTTTTGAAGCTATCAAGAACATAATTAGTATGGTACCTCATAGCTGGCATTGATCTTTAGTGAAGGTCCGAAGCTGTATTCCCTGCTTTATCGCGTGGATAGAGAACAGCGTCGAGGAATGTAACAACATAGGGGATGCTCAACGACATGGGTATTTATAAGTCTTACACCTGGATAAGCCACAGCTGCCAAGGCAACAGTGATGCTCATAAAATATGCGAGAATATGATGCCAACAATAAACGCGTAATGATGTACCAAATCTTTTTCGAGGATTGGAAATGGAATTTGTCAACTCATGCAGCAGAGCAGGGCAACGTATAAAAATTTGGATTCTCGCGCGCGCCTAGAGACTTCTAGGAACTCTCGATGTGAAACCAGTTTTGTTGCGAAGGACCGCCGTTGCTCCTCCTTTAATAGCTCATCAGGGCAATTCAGTGGTCCCACTGACCGTATCTGACTACCAGCAAACTCATTCTGATCAACTGCCGCGCACTCCGTCCCAGTAGGTCCGCTTGAAACACGTCTTTTGCATCTCATTCCCGGTGAGCTCAACTTGCAAGGGTTACAAGTTGGCGCCTAAATTCAGCACTTCACTAGCGCTCACGCTCTTCTAGAAAGCAAAACCCGCCAAAGCATACATCCTCAAGCAAACTTCACTCACAGGTCAATTCATCTTGTCTCTCAACACATAATTCTCAAATCATTCTCAAAACGTGCTAGCCGCCGAAGATCCACATTTACTCTGCATCCTAAGTACCCAGATCACAAACATGTCGCAGGTCACTCATCCGTACCGCCAAAAACTGGCAAACTCAGCTGAAGATCCTCAACGGACTCATTATTCACACAATCCAAGTAGATCTCTTCAATTGGGCCCATACTCTGAAAGAAGTACTCACGGCGATCTGTCCACGACATCCACCACACCTAATGCATACCACAGCGCTCACACAGGAACCTCTAGTGCCAACAAGAATTCTCCAAACCAATATTCATATGGCGGGAGCCAAACAGATGTGTATGTCACACCATCAGAAGGAACTGGGCTTCCCCCTCCATCGGGCCCTACATCTCTCAAGAAGAGACAGCACCAGCAACAATTCCAAGCTACATACAACAACTTGCAGCCGCCATCATCATTTTCATCCGCCCCAGGATCCAACATTGGATCATCAGAATCATTACCTTACCCACACGCAATTAGCGGTGTCTCTTCACGTGGCTCATCGGCTGCTTCTTCCAGGTTGCAGCCGCCAGACACCCCAGTTGGAGCGCGCTCATTCAGTTCACCGTCACAGATGCAAGACGAGCCCAACAAGCCACATCAGGCCTCGAGATCAGAACCCCCAGTATCGGGTGGTACAGATCAAAATGCTCCAAGCACTGGAAGGTCTCATCACAGACAATCGAAGTCCGTCGATTTGTCCCACATGTATCTCTTAGACCGTAACGAGTCTGCACACTTCACATTGACTAATGAGAATCTCTCCGATGTATCACACAACTTGATCAAGCAATACTTGGGCGAGAACTCTTCCTCCTCCCTCCTTCCGAGAATGAAGACAATTGAGATGTACAGAAAGAATGTGAAAAAGTCTAATGATCCGAAAGTGCTGTTCCAATACGCCCAGTACATGCTCCAGACTGCATTGACCATGGATCAAAGCAAATCGACAGAGGGATCACCGGATCCAAATGCTGGCCCAACCTTGGAAAAGAACATGAAGAAACAGTTTTTGAAAGAAGCTGTGCACTACTTGAAGAAGTTGTCGGACAAGGGTTATACCGACGCCCAGTACCTTCTTGCTGATGCATACAGTTCTGGGGCTTTGGGAAAGGTGGAAAACAAAGAAGCATTCGCTTTGTTCCAAGGTGCTGCCAAGCATGGTCATGTCGAGTCTGCTTATAGAACAGCATACTGCTACGAAGAAGGTCTTGGTGTTGGAAGGGACTCGAGAAGAGCGATTGAGTTCTTGAAATACGCTGCATCGAAGAATCATCCCGCTGCGATGTACAAGCTGGGTGTGTACTCCTTCCACTCCAGAATGGGATTGCCTGATAACGTCAATGTCAAGAAAAGTGGTATCCAATGGTTGTCCAGAGCCGCCACCTCGGCTAACGAGTTGACAAACGCCGCCCCCTATGAGTTGGCGAAGATCTACGAGAATGGTTTCTTGGATATTGTGATTCCAGACCACAAGTATGCCATGGAGCTCTATGTACAGTCTGCATCTCTTGGACATGTCAAATCTGCTGCTATTTTGGGTAAGGCATATGAAATTGGTGATGAGGTTGTTCCACAGGATGCAGATCTGTCAATCCATTACTACACACAGGCAGCCGTTGCGGGCGATCCTGAGTCGATGTTGTCTCTTTGTGCTTGGTATCTCATGGGAAACCCACCAAACTTGGAAAAGGACAACTTTGAGGCCTTCCAATGGGCCATCAGAGCTGCCAAATTGGGCCTACCAAAAGCACAATCCACTGTTGGCCACTTCTATGAAAAGGGTATAGGCTGTGATGTCAATCTTGAATCGGCAAAGTACTGGTACACACTTGCTACGGAGAATGGTGATCAGCGTGCCAAGTCCAAGATGCTCAAGTTGAGCAATCCAAATCAAAATTACTCATCATCTGTCGCTTCCAATCCGGAGCTTAGCACACGTCCATCCTCGTCTAGTGCTCTGGCGTCCGCCAATTCTACACCTCTTGATACGAAAAAGGAGGGAAAGAACAAGAAGGAGAAAAAAAAGAAGAAGGGAAAGGAAAAAGGTGGCAAAGAGAAAGATTGTATCATTATGTGATAGGCGCTACACAAGAACAAGCATCAGATAAGGCATTGTCTATCATATCAGTTCATTCATCCAAATATGTTGTGTGTGATTTAATAATTTAGGAGATCATTGACGAGCCTCAGCCACATTGTAGACCACGCCGTACCGCTAACCAATGAGCTCCTTCATTCTTCGTTTATCCCTTTTCACAATGATGTCCAGCATCCTGCGATTCGAGGTGAATGTTTCAATGATGGCTTTTCTCACTTTTGGTGTGTAGCGGTACATGTCAAAGAATTTCATCACAATGAAGAACACGTCTGGATCTTCGAAGTACTCCTTATGCTGCTTTTCCAAGTTCACAAGATCTTTCAAGCTTTTTTCAAAGATAGGGTTGCACAGAGTACCGATAACCTTGATGAGTCTCTTGAGTGTTTCATCAGAGGTGTCGATATCATCCAGTATGGAGTACTCCATGACTTCCTTGTCAAATACGTCACGATTCCCACTTTCCCATCCTATGAAGCTTGTGACATCCCTTGGCAGCGTCATACCAATAGACTGGTTGAACACATTCATCTTAGTGCTCCATCCAAGCTCGTCCAAGATTTCGATACCTTGGTTCGTCTTTGATATCAATCCCAGAACGTAGAATGCCGATCCTCTCAAGTTGATCAATGGACTCGATGTAGCAATGTGTACCAAATCCTCGATACAACCATTAACATCTAATGTCTCAATACCCAATTCACTCGTACTGATCATACCAATGGCCCACATACAGGCACTCAATTTCAGGTAATCCATCTGTTCAGCCTCCTCTGGCCTCTCGAGACTTGTTGCGTGGTACCGAATGATGTTGACAAGTTCAGTGAGAATACCAGAGTGGACGATAACATTAAAGCCTTCTTCAGTCTTTACAAGTTCGCCAAAGAAATGGGAAGGAAGGGTACTTCTCTTGAGCGGTCTGTCAGAGTTTCTCAGGTCAGGATCAAAACCCATGAGCAAAAGTTCAATATCAAGAGCGTATGTGATGTATCTCTCACCTGAGATCCAGTTAGCAAACTCTTCATCGATGAATCCTTGAGATTGAAGATACCCAAAACCTGCCGAAGTGGAGAGGAACTTCATGAGGAGGCACTCGCCTTGTTCGCCACACCGGCGAAGAAGATGGATACTCGGAGAGAGCTCCACAATCTGATCGAGGTTGGAGTTAGAAGCATTACAGTACTCAGTAAGAATCTTGATAGTCTCCCGCGAGATGATATCGTCCTGCTCATATAGTTGTTCAATGAGCGCCTCACAGATGAATGTGTTACAATCTGGCTCGTGTAACAAGGAAGAAAGCAGCTTTGTCGCTTCAAGTTTGATGTTTCTGTTGGCAGAATGGAGAAACTTTGAGAGGAGTATGCGGAGTTGACCCGACTTCTTGTAGTCCATTGACTTCATAAAAAGGATGAGAAGGTCTTCTCTCTTGAATGGATTATCAGCGATGTGATGGATGATACTGAAGACCTTCCACTGTTGAAGGAGTTCAAGACCGTGCTCCTTAGTGGAAAGGATACCCAACATATCGAAGTATCCATTTGTGAGTGTACCCTCAAGTCTATCCTTGCTGAAAATTTGATCCTTAGCGTAGAGACCCGAGTATGGGTCAAGCTGAGCGAGACACTCGGCAATCTGTGGGACAATTTTACTTTCTTTAAGGATGCGGAGTCCTTCTGTGGACGACAACAGGCATGACATGATGTCACATCCGAGCTTGATGAATCTTTGCGAGTGTTTTGTCTTCTTAGTCCCTGAGAACTTATGCTTAAATGGCCTGTAGAATGACAACAATCTCTTCATAAATTTTGTGGTTCTGTTCACCTCCTCGAGACGCCGTCCACTGCTGAAAGGGCCGGCAAAGAGCTGAGAGATGATTTCACAGTCCCATTTGGAGAAGCTTTTCGTGGAGAGCACTTTGGTATCGTTCAGCATCTGTTTCAAGGTCGGCTCATCGACATTGTATACCGCCTTGGTAGTAGTCTTCTTCGAGTAATCCAAGAAGTTATCATTGATCTTCAACTGGTCCAGTCCAAACATTGTACGACCTTTATTAGACTTCCTCGTTAGCTTCTCAATAGCAAATTCAGAGTGTGTATCAGTCATGGAGGGCTTTGGATTGACCAAATAAACGAGCTTATCCTGTAATGATACCAACAGTTCATCTGGCACCAAGTTGTACGCCAGATTACAGATCTCAGTGAGGAGAAACCCGGCTTTGGTCCTGTTAGCCTCATCAGAAGCACGATTCATGATACCCATCAGCTCAGCTGGAAGGCCGGCTTCCAGGAGAGTGGTGACTAAAAGTGCGAGGAAATGTGTGTGGAGAATGAACTCGTTCTCCAGCTTGATGGGGACGAGCACCATCTTGTTGGCATGCCCTGCTGGTGGCTTCTTACTTAAAGGGTTGATCATCAGGACATCGAGAAAGATGTCTAGAAGCTTGGAGACAACACCTTGGACTGGAAACGAAAGACAATGAATGAGGTCTTTCAATGGTTCTTTGTCGCCGAGACAGAGACCATGGAAGCCGGCGAGACTTTTCATGAATCGTGTGATGATATATGCGTTCGTTTGTAGTTTTTCGTTGTTCAGATGACCTTTCACTGGAAACTCAGTGAAAGGTGAGATGATACGAAGAATATCAGACTTGGAGATGTACTTTCTTCCTTGTGGCTCATTCAAAAGAGTCAGCATGACCGTCGCACACAGTGATGAAAGCTCATAAGGGCCATCGATGATGTACTGCACCAGTGTGTAAGGTGGGACCAGATCTGGCCGATGAAGACAAAGTTCAGCGGTTGTCTCAATGCAGACTTTCCTCAGCCGGTCTTCTTGTAGTTCAGTTGGGTGATCTCGAAGCTCCGCTATGGCTAGTACGGCATTAGCGATTCCACGCGTAATCTCCGATGGGCCACCCGGGGTGTCCAGGAACTTTCGTACCAGCTTCAATGCCTGTTCTCTTTCAATGTTGTGTGCTGCATCTTTTGATAGAGAGATCACGATTAGCGTGTCGAGCTTCAACGAGATGAGAGCCTGGATGGATGATGCGTCGTAGATGACGTAGCGACAGATCCGATACCCTATTGCCACCACCTCTTTCTTCGGATGTGTGAGCAATGTCTGGAGTCTGTGGCCAAATGCACTAAACACCAGATCCTCTTTGATGTAAGGGTATTGCTGGAGCAGCACCACGAGGTCATTTCCCTTGGTTACGAGATACTCCGCGTCCTGGTTACGTTCACCAAGACTCGTGAGGAGGGCCGTTACGGTGAACGTGGGTGACTCCGCCACGCCATTATGGCCGAGATCGTCAAGGCTATCGACAGACACATCCGTGAAGCTCATTCCAGATCCAGTAAAACGCTCAAACGAGGCCTGTGCTCCCCTTACGCTGGGGGATGTTCTTGTTAGCACTCCATTCTTTAGCATTGGGCACGTTAATGTGGTCTGTCACTCCGCGTCGGGTCAGGAGGGCTGTCATTCGCGTACGGGTCAGTAACGCGGCCCCACTCGCAGCGGAGGCACCAAATCTGGCACGAGTGATCATCGGGTTCACCAGCCATGGCAAGATCTTTGCCCAAGAACGTTCCAGTGCCCTATTCAGACTTCTCTTATATACCTTGTGAAGCTAAGGAGAGTTCCATATATGCCCACTAGAAGCTTACCCGCGCGGCTCGCGCGCAGTCTTTTGCAGAGCCGACGTCCATTGTTACCCCAGACAAGGAGGAATGCCTCCAGTTTCTTTGATCACAACACCAGATCACCTCAAGCTTCCGTATTGCCATCAAGTCTTCTAAATTCCCCCCACAAGAGCCGACAAAATCTCATTGCTGATCCAAGCAGATATTACAAAAGCTTATTGAAAGATCCAAAACCCAATAAGGAGGACGTAGCTAAGATTCTTGAGAAAGGTCCTATCGAGGACAGAATGCACACACGATGTACTGTGGGATCTTTCGTTGAGGTTGAAGCCCATGATGGACCTCTATGTGGTCTTGTCTGTCATCCCCAGTCACAGCTCTTTCATGATGCCACCATTTCCATCATCACTCCCGAAGCCCATACAGTCGAAGTCAACATCACCGACGTCACTTTCCACATCTCCCATGTCATCGCTGAAGAACGTCTTGAAGAGGTGATGAACTCACCTGCCTGCGCTGCAAAATTTCTCCACGACTTCACATCTGTCTCGGAAAGTGTACGCAAATCTATACGTCATCTCATCCCAGCTGTTCGGGCATGGTACACGAAACCAAGCACATCCGTCGACATTGACTTGCTACGCATTTCAGAAATGATTCAAGAACAGAGCAAACGATTCAAAACATTCCCGGATGAGTGCCTTCTTTGGGCTATTCACATGCACCTCAGGAATCACCCCCTTGAATGGAGAGTCAGAAGAAACTTCACTACATCTCTCAAGTCGATGATCTCAGACTCGGTCCCAGTTACCACCTATACAGCCAACTCCATCACTCTTGCTCAAAATCTGGAGCATGTTTTCAATAAAGAGCCCGAGGAACTTTATAGCTTCAGGTTTCAACTTGACCTACTACGGACCGGGAAGAAAGATTGTCTATTGGCAAAATATAGAGACTCTGGTCAGAAGGACAACGATCAAAATATCGGCGAGATATCTATGATTGTGGACTTCTTGAAGTACTTCTGTCAGTATCCAGATCAACGACTTGTACCCACCATAAAGCAAATCCTCCCGGACCATGAAACACTAACTACAGCTGCCGTTTCCGAGATTCTGTCTTCTCTCAAGAGCACGAGCCCAATGTTTGTATCTGAATTACAACTCCCACACACCGCCCCTCTCAAGCTTATAGATCACTTCAAACACATCCGATTCACCAACAGCCTGCCTGCTTATGTTCTACCGAGTGAATTTCTTCAACGCATTGGTCTTTCAGAAAATGGCGATATTGCCATCTCTCTCGACAAGACAACCTCCCCAGACCTCTACTACTTCAACATTCACTTCCCAGACGTGGCATCATTCCTCCCACAGCATATCCCATCCATTATAAACCCACTTTTGTCTCGAATCAGTGATATTGATCTTAGTGACGACATACGCACACTTTTCCCACAAGAAAACATCGAACACCTCAGCTTTTCTCCCTCCCATGAGAACAGATGCATGACCATATCAATTGCATACCCACATAAACTAGATAGCCCCTGGACGAAAACAGAATCTACTATTCGCCTCGAACGCCTCGTGAATCTCAAGTTTGTCCCACTGTCTGATTTAAATGAACTCTGGAGATCAAAGTTTCCTGTCTTGACGGACCTTTTCAACTTCTTCATGCCCTCTGATGCCTACGAGATCCTCAATGCCAGTGACAGGGCCACATTGATGAGTATGTTAAGCATGATTGACTATTGGTTCTTGAAGAGAGGTAATGAATACTCTCGTGAGTATCAGTTTGGGAGAAACATGTTTGCAGATGCTGATAGAGAGGACAAGCTTGGGTTTCTGAAGTACATTACACAGGAAGTGAAACTGATTGCTGCTGAGCATGCTGTGAAGTTCCAACAGCAAAGACAACTTCCGATGTTGATCAAGTCTCAAAGTATTCTCAGTGGAATGGATGATTCGCTCCATGTCACTTCGAACAGCATGGTTATCCCTGACTACCAGGCTTCAAAATATGAAGAGTTGACCTTCTTCAAGAACTCTGTTGGTGTAACGCCCATTGTCAACTATGTTGGTGCTAGCTATTTTTTGGCCCCGGAGAAGACCTCCACAACCCCGAGAAGGTATGCATGTCTTGGACTGCCACTTGGACTAGTAAACATCACTGATGGTTTGCATGATTTTGAGAGTATTCTGAACCAGTGGCAAGTGATTGCTTATCTGCAGAGCCAGTTTGTTTCCTCGCAGAATGACTACAAGATGGGATTGAAGACGTTGTTCATGAAGGGTTTCAAGATGAAGACTGGTGAGGAGCTCTTGGAGTACTACCTATTTCATGTGAAACCAATGCAAGATGGAAATCGCTGGGTTCAGACCTTGAGTCATCGTCATGCTGTCCTGGAGCTATTAAAGGCAAAGCAGGAGAGCCATCCAAAGATGAACTGGAATATTTTCAAGTGCGTAATTCTTCGAGAATGCACCAGTGATGATCTAGCGATGGCCTACTGCATCGATCTTGATACGATTGTTCTAGTCGATCTTAATCCATCCCAGTTGTCGTCTGTCAAGGTTGGCGATCAGATCATTTGCTCCAAGATCGCAGAGATTACACATACAGATATCATCCTAGAGGCATAGAACAGCCGCAAAGTTTATTAATTCTTATTTATTATCTTAATATTTATATACTGCATGCAAATGGATGAGATTATGATCGATCATATAGTCCAGTGTGTGACAACATCCTCACATCAGTACAGCTTCAAGTCACCAGTGATCTGATCCAAAACCATCTTTGGAGCTGGTCCGAGCCCGAGTACTGTAGCGGAGCCAGCTTCAATTTGGGTTCTTCCAGCATCATGCACAATATATGAGTTGACATTCATGGAAATCGCCATGGCGAACAGTAGATCCATGTCCTCTTTACTTGGAACTTGTAATGTGATCTTTGCTTGCCCTGTTCTTTCCCATCTCTGGAGCATCTGTGGGTTATGCGAAGCAGCACCCTCCTGCAACATGAGCCTGTAACAACCAAGGGCAGCGTGTGCACACTGAGCAGCGGCCTTACCCTTTGTCATCTTGAGGTCTGTTCTGACGATGAGGGCCATGCGAGTCTCACCTGGAACATCGTTAAGCGAGGTAGAGTCCACCTCATAGTCCTCCTCTTCACTCTCTTCTGGGTCTGAGGAGGACGTATAGTCAAGATCATCACTCACGTCTGATGGACCAACGCTCTGTGCTTCAGAGGATGGCGAGTGGGATGGCGATGTGATGTTGCGCTTTTGGTCCTTGCGCTTTGATGTGTGTGGCTTGGAAGGGGCCGAGCCGAAGTACTGCCCGAGGAGTAGCCCCGTTACAAGGGAGACAGCACAGGCAGAGATTATCTGAACGTTGGACGCCATGGTGCTGGGATTATGGGGCGCCGGTGTAGGTGTCGAAGAGGGAAAACTTGGTGTCTGGTGGAAGTTGATAAAGACAACAGTGGGGTTCAGCCATGAATTTTTCCGACCTAGCGATGACATAAGGTCGGGTCGGGAAGTTGGATGAACACACACCAGCACCTAGAGGATCATCTCACATCATAAACCCATGGTTTTTGCAATACATACTCAAAAACATATTAAAAAAATTTCAACGGGATATATATGACCGTCAAATACAAAATGGACTCAATATAATGAATCAAAGGGCTCATAACCCTGAATCTCTCAGGCATTGAAAAAAAATAATGGATCCTATGAGATTCGAACTCATGCATCTTACGATACTCGATCTTGAGTCGAGCGCCTTAAACCGCTCGGCCAAAGATCCATTTTATATGTTGAAGAAAGGCACTCAAAGTCAGGTGATCAGCACTGACTGGTGGCCTCGGGAGTACCATAAAATAATGTATCAGTTCGAGTCTTAGGGAGGTATAAGCACGTGACTATCCGGTCGGAAAACTTAACAGTCAAAAAGAAACAGCACCAATCACGCATGGTCCCATTACCTGCACTGTTAAAAGTCATATTCTTGTCAAATCTAAAGCCCTTTTCTTCGGTAAGCACATAACTGGAAATGCATCCACAGCTTGATTCACCAAGATTCATTTCCTGCCAGGAGGTTATTGAAGCTCTTGAGCAGTGTCATCGGAGATCATACCTTGAGAGATGTTTCGGCATCTGCAACAATGAAAAGGAAGCTCTCACAAAGTGTCTTCACGAAGCTAGAATGGAATCACAGAAGCATCAGATCTTGAAGAGAAAGGAGGAGAGAAAGAAAGTTCAAGATAACTGGAAGAAGCTTAAGGAGGATGAGTATGGTGATGAACAGTTCTTGAAGAAGCTCTTGGAGAGGGAAAAGGCAAAGAAGGGTAACTGATAGTCTTCATGATATTGTAATGGGTTTGGGAAATACGGTTATTTAATGAGACATGTACATAGATTGTTTTACTTCACGTAGTTAGACCCTTCGATATCCAGTGCATAAGCTTGAAGATAGGTGGTATCAAGGGCCGCAAAAGTCAGTACATTAACCGACAGAACATGATAGATTTACTACAACTGCTTTCCAAAAAACCATAACAACATTTAATGCCAAATTATACACAAGTCTCTCAGGGATCAATCCTGGCGAGACTTTAGGTATCTCTTGACAACTTTATCTTTTGTGATGATGTAAACAGCAGCACCCCAACCAGAGAGAGCGTCACGATCAGCAGCGTTTAAAAGCGCCTGGGAGATAGTTTCAAACAAATCTTCTGGTTCCAAATCAGGCTCATAAAGCGACTCACACATACCATAGAGCTGATCGGAAGCAGTACCGCTAACGATGAAGTCCTTGGCAAAATCGATACATCCAATGAGGTCGAAACCACAGATAAAAGGTTTCTTCGTTATCGAGTTGATGCCTGCAACAACTGGACCGATAAAGTATGGTCCGAATCTCTTTTCGTATAATGTGGATGACACGAGATTGGCGAATGATTCTGGTTCGATTGGTCTCTCTTCTCTAAGCTTGTAGAGGTTAGTCTTGTATCTGAACACTTCAGAGCTGTGCGTAAGGTTAGTTAGTGACCAGTGGTAAGTAAGGTGTTAGTTTGAAAACTTACAGTGTAATGGCATCTGTGGCCAATCCTGTCAGACCAAGGAAGACGTTTCCATATTGATACACTTTCTCAAATTTGTTCGACACACCGAGGGATTGTTGACCCAATCTAAGATCGCATGCAATTGCAACACAGTCCTTACCAACCATGGCGACAACGGAACCACCTGCGATGTACTGTTAGTAGCTGATGACGATTGGGTTACATTGACAATTATAAATTAAGAGTTATCAGGGTATGTGGGGGGGAAAGAGTTGATATATCTCCCCAGTGGCGATCAACTCCATGTCGGAGTGCACCAATTGGTACACTTTGAAAGATGAAATTGATCCCCTAACTTAAGGAATAAGGTCTCACTTACCGTTGATGGAGCTGGGATCGGACATTGTCGTATTTATGTATATGAATATCCCTGATTATACCAAAGCACTGTCTGGTGGCGATTGTTGTATTCGCCATCCAATTTCCACGACACGCCCTCTAGCCGTTCGCGAAATCATCACCGTCTCCACTAGTCAAATCACGCCTACGCCACCGACTCCAGTTCACCACTCCACATTGCCATTGTCCACCAACCACAATGGACAAATCCTCCGTATTGCATCAGTTCATCGAGCTCACCCAGACGCCCTCTGCAGTGGCCGAGGCCATTCTCGAGCGCCAGAGTTGGAACCTCGACAGGGCCCTTGACGACTTCTACAATGGACCAACACAGTCTCAGCAGCCAGCGGCTCCGCAGGCCACTACATCCACATCTTCCCAACCAAAAAAGAAGTCTGATTCGAAGTTCAAGTCATTTTCGCAACTTGTTAGTGAAGAGGCGAACGACGAGGATGACGAAAAGAACTACTACGCTGGTGGTGGTCGTGGATCCGCTCTGAACGTGGAGAACCCAGACGAGCCAAAGAACCTTGTACAGGATCTCCTTCGTAAGGCTGAAAAGAATCAGGGCCACCCTGATCGTATGGAAGAGGAGGACGAAGAGGAGACCCAAAAGGCAAAGTTCACCGGTACGGGATACCAGCTTGGTGACTCTACCACACCTTCAAGAACCATTGGTGATTCAACTCCTCTAAGTAACAGACCAGAGAAGGCACACAGACAGATTACCTTCTGGAAGGACGGATTCCAAGTTGGCGAAGGAAAGCTTTACAGATATGATGATCCGATGAATGCCAAATATTTGAATGAGTTGAATCAGGGTCGTGCCCCTCTGGAGTTATTGGATGTCAAGATGGGACAGGATGTTGATGTTGCAGTTATGAAGAAGCTAGATGAAGAGTATGTCCCACCAAAGAGAAAACTCGGTGGATTCCATGGAGCTGGCCAGAGATTGGGCTCTCCTGTTAGCCCAGACTACGTTCCGCCTGTCCCACAGTCCATTGTGGAAGAACAGAAACAACCAGAGACGGAAACCTCAAAGACAAGCGAAGAACCTGAGCCAGAAGGTGATACGCAAGTTCAAATCAGATTGGCAGATGGCCGTCGTCTTGTTCGTCGTATAATGTCTACTGCAAACGTTCAGGAATTGTATGATTATGTTGCATCAGAGACAAGTGATTCCAGATCATGGTCGTTGTTCCACGCCTTCCCAGTTAAACCGATCAATGACATGTCACAAAGCATCAAGGAAGCAGGGTTAGCCAATGCTGTTGCTGTTCAAAGATGGGCTTGATGTCTTGAAAATCTTTATAACTGTAATCAGCACTCATTTTTGATGTTTCTATTGTAGGACTCAGTTGTGGCCGTTGCATCAGCCCCTGCTCACGATGGAAAAGCCATCACAATAAGAATTAATAAGAAGACTAATGCATTGAATGTCATTGATGTGTACGTATAATAACCAAAATATTAGTGCAACACCAACTAAACCTTTGAGGCTTTGAACGATAAAGCCAATGCTAACGAGTCCATATATGTCCCATACTTCTGTTTCTGTTTGAGCAAATAGACATACTTTTCACTCCAATTACTCATAACCAAGTCAAACTGTTTCTCATACATCTTATTCTCACCCCATACCCTCTGTAAGACAGGTTTTAACTTGTTATGTGTCTCGATGGCGAGTGAAATGGATTCAACGTATCTCTTCATCTGCGTAAACTGATCTTGAAGTTCGAAGGCAGATGGAATGAATGAGGACTCGATTGAAAGGAGACACTTCCATGGATGAAGCCTGACTTTCTCCAAACCTTTGTTTTTGATCAGAACGTCGTTGCTCCAACCGAATTCTTGATTCGTAACCATCTCCTCTTCGGATGAGGGGATGGATGTGATTCGGGCAGCCCAAAAGTTACAAGTCTCGACAAAGTCACTGGCAATTTTCTCAGATGCCGCGTAGTAAACGATCTTCTTGTCTTGCGTGTAGTCGTTGGTCAACAAATTTGGGATAGTTAGCACCCATGTGACTCCACTGGTGGAGGACTTGGAGTTGGTGATCATATTTTCATCAACCAGACGGGCAGTGGCAGAGTAGAGGTTGTAAGTCACAACAGTATTAACGTACTTGTCCTGCCTAGTCTTGATGAAGTTCTTTCGATCAGCAGTGGAGTCGAATGAGTACTGTTTCAGCAAGCCTTTGGCAATTATGACGATGCTCTGTTTGAGATCCTTGGTGCTGTAGATATCGAGATCTGGTGAAATTGTGCTCGATCCAGTAAGCCAACCAAACCAGCTGTTTTTCTTCTTATGGCGTCCAGTGGCTTTTTCACTTTTCATAAGACCTTCAATGGTCCATGGTGGGCCGAGTTTTTCAAGCTTATCGTCAAACTGATCCTTCTTGTAATTCACGTCATAGTTGACCTCAACGGGCTCGGTGAATGAGCTCATTCTGCGGATCGAGTTTACCCTCGAAAGATTTGGAGTACCGATAGACGAGAGTCTTTTGTTATTCTTATTACTCACGAGTGACACATTGGACACATCTCTCTTTGGGGGTGTAGCGACTCTCTTACCCTTATTCTGTCGCACTTTCATGTTGATCAAGGGTAGGATTTCAAGCTGTTCAGAGTTCAGGGAATCAAAGAAGACACGAAGTTCCTCACCAAGTGTAATATCATCAGTGGTCTTGATCTCCTTCTCCTCCTTGATAGCCTGCAGAGTGTTGTCAACAAATTCTTCTTTCGTGAACTTACTTTCCTGGTTTCCTTGATTGTGGAGATCTGAGTTGAGGATGAATAGTGAAAAACAGACAATGTGGATAGCCTTGTAGTCACCAATATTGTTTCTTGGATGAGCCTGGGACCAACTCTTTGCAAACACCTCCAAGATCTGATCGATCTGCTGAGCTTCGCCAACCAGATACAGACTTGAGCAAAGCAATCTTAGGGCCTTGATCAGGCTCGCGGGCCATTGGAACAATCTCATAAACTGTTCACAAATAGACAGATTTTCTGGTTTCTGAGTGCCAATGAACGAGGCATATTCTTCCACTGGGATCTCTGTGTACTTCAGTTCCTTGATTTGCTTAGCGACGCGTAATGAGTGAGCTGACGCGTCAGTTTGATCTTCCTCGGGTTCCTCTGAGATGGTGTCAGCCGTCACGTCAAAGTTGAGTTTCCGGGGAGTTGTTGATTTTGTAGAACTTGTCGATGCATTTTGATATATCTCGTGGATGTTTTGTAGATTGGGCGATGGTCTTATTGTGGGTGAGACTTCGGTGATTACGGAATCCATTTCTGAATCGAAGCGTTCTAGCTCGCCTTGTAGAAATAGTTTGAGGTCCTCAGTGGAATCGGTGGGAGTTAACGTATCGGAACTTGAGACGGAGTATTTTTTCTCACCTTGTGTTTTGTGAAGCCGCTGTAGATGGTGGTTGTGTTAGTTATGTCCAGATAGGATGCGAGATTTGAGTGGTGAGGGTCGGTGGCACGAGAGAACAAGATCTTGAGCGAGCCGATGAAGGCGAGGATTGTAAGATTTGGTGTATGGAGGGGATGAACTTGGATAAGTTGATCGTATCTGTCACAAGACAAAGAGCGATTTGTGTATGTTGTTGTTGGCTGCGCAGTGGCAATATGGTCGTTGGACCTGTCTGCGGTGTGTACTAAAATTTGACTGGGCTCGGGTTAAGATTGTACACACACGGCTTTGAGCTCTAATTGTTCTAGGTGGTACCCTTTGAAAAAATCCTTCTGGAGATTGGAGAAAAACTTACCATTTCGTACTCTGCGGATGTGAGAGACTCGTAGTTCATGATAGAGAGAAGATATCAAGGGTGGATCGGTCAGTGCTTTCAAAAGACGGGACAGCACTGTATCTGTCTGTACTATGAGGCTCAGGAGCAGGCGTCGGCGAAGAGATGCAGTGTCAAGCGAGCTTTAGTATCACTTTTTATGATAAAATGCCTGGGAGCACTGAGACGGTAGTTTCTTGTCGGAGAGATCTCGAACTTCGGTGCAACGATTTCGTTCTCGGTTTGACAGATGATACCCTAAGATCAGCGTCGCATCCATGGGGACGTCATTGAGGCGAAATGTAGTGAAGATCCTCTTCGCCAAAGAGCCCAATCCGGAAATGCCATGCATTGCTCGACGCATCAACCTGGCAAAGCTGTTGCGTCCCCGGTGGACGTTGTTTTATTGGTACAGTTGTGATTGAGCCACTAGCTCTTTAAATTCTTATCTATAATGATCATGGTAGTTACTATGGACATATCAGTGCTGAATCTGAGTTTGTTCGTGTCTGATGGTTTAATTCCCTTGTATATAATGACAGCGTCGCGTTACTGCCAAAAGAGGCAAAATTGAGATCTCTCCGATCACGTGAAGTAACGAAATATCGTCGGGCACTAGTGCAACCAAGCTGCGAT
This sequence comes from Petasospora fabianii, assembly GCA_022641835.1. NCBI lineage: Eukaryota > Fungi > Ascomycota > Saccharomycetes > Phaffomycetales > Wickerhamomycetaceae > Petasospora > Petasospora fabianii. Next base: position 210,125 of record CP048716.1, on the reverse strand, counting down.
AGCTAAGAGAGTTTTAAAGATTGAATCTTTTCCATCTCTTCCCAGAGATGTCTTGTCTTGTTATCACATAAGTTTGACCATCAGATAACGCAATTGAGTCACGATGTTCACCCGTAACCTCTTGAGAACTACACAGTCCCTTACAAGGGTCAACACTCGTGTTGCCACCCCAGTGTTTGCTAGAGGTATTAGAACTTTCAAGCAGGAGGACCAACCAAGACTCAGAATCGGTTCGGTTGCTCCAAACTTCACCGCTGAGACTACTGAGGGTAAGATTGACTTCCATGACTGGATTGGTGACTCCTGGACCGTCCTCTTCTCCCACCCAGCTGATTTCACTCCTGTTTGTACCACTGAGCTCGGTGCCTTTGCTGCTTTGAAGAAGGAGTTTGCTGAGAGAAACGTCAAGCTCATCGGTCTCTCTGCTGAAGGTGTCGACTCCCACAAGGCCTGGATCAAGGATATCGAGGATGTTACTCCAGATCTCAAGGACTTCACTTTCCCAATTATTGCCGATGTCGACAGAGAGGTTTCCTTCCTCTACGACATGGTTGATGAGGAAGGTTTCAAGAACTTGAACGGTGGTATTGTTCAGACCATCAGATCTGTTTACATCATCGACCCAGCCAAGAAGATCAGAATCACTTTCACCTACCCACCATCCACCGGTCGTAACTCTGCTGAAGTTTTGAGAGTCATTGATGCCCTTCAGTTGGCAGACGGCAAGGGTGTTGTTACCCCAATTGACTGGACCCCAGGTAAGGATGTCATTATCCCCCCAACTGTCAAGAACGAGGACGCCAAGAAGAAGTTCGGTGACTTCAAGGAGGTTAAGCCATACTTGCGTTACACTAAGGTCTAAAGCAAATCTGCACCCTCACCCACTCTCGTTTGATCTTGATGATTGCGGGCAGAGCCTGCCACGAACGGGTTAAAACATATTCTATCACGAAACAATAAACAACAAATTTGAATGAACCAATAAAGACTAGAGTAGAAAGCACTAAGCATTAAGCACTAAGCACTACCCCACAGAGGCACAGAACAATGACCCAGGTGCTGGTCGGCCTGTCGCGTTCCGAGGCTGCCTACGCGCGCGCCCGCTAACAAAATATTGTGGAGATGTGAAGGAAAAAAACGTTTCCCCATTTTGCGATGTTCGGCTTTCGTTCCATACAAACGTGCAACCTCAACTGGCCTCACAACTGCCATACGCGTCCATAATCTCTGATTCATCGGTTGTGCTCAGATCACGCTATACAACAGCTCGACTGAACTTCGACGCTGCCGACTGCTCACTGTGCGCACTGCAATCACCCGCTAGAACTGTCACCTAACTGTTAAGGTCTTGCTTACCCTGCATTTTGAACTAGCTGTGATTGGCGCGTTGCCTGTTTCTCCATAGAGGAAACTTCATATTTGGCACACACCATCTCCCCTCAGATCACTCTCTATTGCCACGGGCACACATAGAGAAGCTTTTCTTGCCCTGCCTTTAAGGTCCCCAACCTGGTTTGCTACTTGAGTCCGCCTTGACCCGCGCGCACACTAGACATGAGCGACAACTTCACAGACACTAACTCGTACGCGAGCTCATTGAACCTTAATGGAGATTCAAAAACTGCAAATCATCCTTCTCCCTCGATTCCAACTCGCAAATCGTCAAACCCACATCTCATCCCACTGGCTCCTAACGTTAAGCCATATCCACAGCAGATACAGCCAGCACCTGCTGCTCACGCGATGCACAGATCAAATTCGACCCCTCCACCGCTTCTCCCGGCTAATAAGAAGAGACCATCAGATCCAAATCCAGAAGAGTTTAAGCAACCGCTCACCAAGAGGAAGACTGCTTCGGGCGATGAACATAACAAACTCAACGCGCTCGCCACCATTGCGACACACTCCCCTGAACAAGTTACCCCCGGACCCGGTGGGAAGGGATCATCCTCACAGTCACAACAACCAGCAGGTCATCGCCCAGTGACATCATGCACTCACTGTCGTCAGCACAAAATCAAGTGTAATGCATCCGAGAAGTACCCAGGTGCCTGCACAAGGTGTGAGAAGATGGGACTATCCTGTGAAATTGACCCTCAATTTAGACCAAGAAAAGGTAGTCAGATCCAGAGTCTGAGAAATGATGTTGATGAGCTCAAATTGAAGATTGAGTACCTACAGAGGAATGAATCTTTGATCGCACAGGCTCTGGCTAACCAGCAGGCATCGAATCAATTCATGAAAAATGACCACACTCCACAGGTTAGATCGCCGTTGAACGCAGTATCATCATCAGAGCCAACAACATCTCCAAGGACATCGGCCAAAACAATACTGAAAAGAGAACCTCACCTCCTAATGGATAGAAGACAGTCAACACCTTCCTCACGTCAAAGTTCATCACCAAACTCCATACCACAACTCCTTAACGACTCGGCACCAACCAACAGTGATCAACGTGATCTTCCACCATTCCTCGAGATGTCCGTGCGTGCCAATTCACCAGTCCCTGGCCATGACACAGCAGATAACTCTCCCCAATCGCATCGTTCTGGTCTCTCTTCCTCAAACTCGCATATTTATGAATTCATTCTTGGTGACGTTCAACTCTCACTCGCTAAGGCTAATGAACTTCATGACCGTTTCATCAAGGACTATCTCCCATTCTTCCCAATAATGTCGTCCTCCAGTGCCTCTGAGCTTTATTCACAATCACAACTTCTCTTCTGGACAGTCATCCTCACAGCTTGTCTCTCGGATCCAGAGCCATCTCTTTACAACCAACTCTCCTCCCTCATCAAGCAACTTGCCATTGAAACGTGCTGGATTCGCACACCAAGATCCACACATATCTCACAGGCGCTTCTCATCCTATGCATGTGGCCACTTCCGAACCAAAAAGTTCTTGATGATTGCTCTTACAGATTTGTCGGATTGGCCAAGAGTCTAGGCTATCAACTCGGTTTGCATAGAGGTAAATTCATGAGTGAATTCTCTAGAACACAGGTATCTCTTCCAGATGCTGAAAAATGGAGAACCAGATCATGGCTTGGTGTTTTCTTTGCTGAACAGTTTTGGGCATCTCAACTAGGTTTACCTCCATCTTCCCAGACAGATTACCTGATTGAGAATGCAAGAGTGGATAAGAACCTACCAAAAAACTTTAGATCATTGATATCTCTTGCTATTTTCCAAGCTAAGCTTGTCAATGTCATGGGCTCCAGTGTTGTCAGTCCTGATGGTTTGATGGAGGCTAGAAATAGGGCAGGCTCATTGGCCATACTTGAGAGAGAATTGGAAAGATTGGTATTTAAGCTCGAGATTGATCAGGACCAAACAGAGATCTATTACTTGTATGTCAAGTTGACAGTTTGTTGTTTTGCTTTCTTACCAGAGACACCAACTGAGGACCAGACAAAGTATGTCACTGTTGCTTATCTCGCTGCTACCAGAGTAATTACGTTGGTTTCTAAGCTCTTGGAGCGGAAAAACTTGATTGAGCTGCCAATTTACATCAGACAAGCCGTCACATATGCTGCATTAATTTTGTTCAAACTACACCTAACGCCACTTTTGCTTGACAAATATATTGACTCTGCCAGACAGTCCATTGTTACCGTCCATAGACTCTTCAGAAATCAGTTGTCTGCTTGGAAGAATGTGGAGAATGATATTTCTAGAACAGCACAAGTTCTTGAAAAGCTCAATTACGTTCTCTTTACACATCCGGATCTCTTCACTGAAAATGACGGGATTATCACCACCATGAGATCACATTTGACTGGCTCGCTATTTTATGACCTTGTGTACTGTGTGCACGAAGCCAAACGGAGAACATTAGAAGAGCAGAAGGATGGCAAAAAACCACAACCACCTCGTCCATCCGGTGACAGGAAGCGTCCTGTTCCTCTGCCATTCTACAACCAGATCAACAAAGATGACTTCCAAACCATAACCACCACTACTCCGGGAGGAACAACCATCACCACCTTAGTTCCAACAGAGAATGCCATGTCTACAGCAACTGCAGACGCCACTGCTGCTGGTCTTGCCAAACCTACAGAGATCAAAGGTATCCCAGTGGACATGCTGGAATCCACTGGTGCCACAGCTGCCAGCAACATCAAACACACAGCTCCTCCAGCATCGACATCACCGAACCTACGTCGTGTCGCATCAAAGAACTCAATGGCACAAGCCGATGTTTTCACACCACGTCCAGCAAACTTTGAAACACCATCATCTCAGGCGCCATACACATTCAATGGAATCGTATCTCCGGGGAATATCCCATTCGACATGAATTCACCAGGTGCCACTGGTGCCTCCACTGGTTCTCAGGGCAACAGAGCAGATTTTGACTCGTTCTTCCAACAACAGGGTGCTGGTAACTGGATGGAGGGTAATGATGATTTCTTGGGATGGTTTGATATGAACATGGCTCCAGAGTTTTGATTTAGTTATCTACGTCTCCAAATTGCATATCTCGTATCAATCGATGTTTTAGTACTACAGATGTAAGGCGCAACACAACTTGGGCGACTTGTTCCAGCAAGATGTAGACCGATCAGGTCGCTAAATGAATCGATTGTCAATTATTACATGCAGTACAATGCAAATACATTAGTATTGTCTATTACCATCTTCAGTGAACCCCCATTACTGACAACTCAAGCGTCCAAACACGTCGTATGTGAACATGAATGGTTAATGTCTCCTCCATGCCGTTAGGACCCAGGATACCAGGAACTTTCAGCTCCACAACATCGTTAGACCACCAACATTTACGTGCTGGTTTTCTCCAGAACAACAACAACTTAGAGGAAGTGCCTGCACTCTTTCTTGTTCTTGATCTATTCCTTGATACTGAGCGAGAAGCTGATCTTGCTGCATTGTTAGCAAGTTCGGCAATTCTGGATCTTCTAGATTGTTTTGGTGTCAGACTCTGTTCGGAAGTAACTGGGTTCAGTGCTGGTGATTCTGGTGATTCTGGCTCTGGCGGATTTGGATGTTTCAAGTCAACGAGTGCTAAGGATGTCAATACAGTTTTACCTGGCTCTTGAGATCTGTGGCCCCAAAGGGTCTCGATGTCGAAACCGGAGGAGCACAACATATCCAACAAATGCTCCTCAGCGGGACCAAGTTTTTTACCAGGAGCATATCCAAGCCCCTCAAAAACTTTCATGCGGCTAACCAAGTAGCTGCCCGCAGCCTGCTTGATTGCCCTAATGCCCTGTGGACTGATTCCCTTGTGTGGTGGAACAATGTAGTAGTCAATGTCCTCTCGGAGGACAATAATGGATGGCTTTTCACTCAAAACCTCAACGTTAGGTGTTTGGTATGCATCGTAAACTTGCGTCTGAGTACCAACTGGCAACTTCTTGGCGGCATTGTTGAAGCTTTCAATGATGTACTCGAAACATGTTGGGTCAAAATTGACGTAGACAATGTCCTCCTCGGTCAAAGTTGTAATGGTGTTGCCATGGATGTCGACAAAGACACCATTCGGGAAAAGACAAAGCAGTATACTCTCCGGTAAGTTCATCAGTTCATCTCTTGTGATTTGAAACATGGTGCCTCTGATGTTGAGGTTGATGATGGAGTTCATGTCAGCGTCACTGGCTAACTGCGGCTCGGAGTAGCCCAGCGGGTTCTCCTCAACCTGTGTGAGAATGTTTGCGTGAGACATGATTGATTGGAAGATGTATCAAACTACCTGTTTTGATAGATACTGGTGAAATGGGGAATGGTGGTCGACAAGACAGGAAGAGACGGCTAGAAAATTCAAGCTAGAGCGGGAACGCTCCAAAAGACGAAGGTAGGCGAGTTGTCACACAGTGGAGATGGAAATTCAGGATCCTTCCCTTTCCCGTGAATTTCGGGTACGTCGTGTGTGATGGTGGTCGTGAGCTGCCGTCGGCGGTTGTCGGGAGGCCTGCCGTAGTCGTAGTCCTTCTCAAGCGCTGACTCTTTTTAGTTTGTGGTGGCTGTCTCCAATCGTAGGCGCTTGGAAGATTTTTCGCGCCTAGACCATCCAGGAAGTGAACGCTGTGCACGTGATTGTCACGTGTTGCTTAGTCACTAAGTGTTCGCGAATGTGCCAGCCAATCACTGTACGAAGTCACCTGGGCAACTATCGTTGAGGCTGGCGCGTGGTGCACGCCACCGAAAGAGGCACAGAGGAGGTGATGAGTGGAGCGTCAGCGGGACTTCGTTTGAGTGGTCTCATGTGTAAAATAGTTCTATCATGCTTAGCTGCCAAGATATAGTCGTCTTCTTGGCTTAATACCAGGCTTCTTCTTCCCCCCTCCTGGGCTTGTTGTAGCATCTCGCTCGTTCTAGAACCCCGCGCCCGCCCGCGCACCCGCAGCGAAACAAGCTTGCACACAACACACGAAAGCAAGCCCAACTTTTAACAGCCAATGTTTCATCAAGACATCGCCAGATAATAGAGCTAAGAAGACCTTTCAAAGCACAGGCTCAGAGCTCTGAACCTACGACTCAGAGATTACAACATCGACAGTGCGCAGCGTCAGAGCGCCATTCCAATCCGCTCACTGCACCCCATCCCTTCCACGTGTGGCTGCACTCAGTTTATCAACAGCACAGCAGCTCTCTTCAGGTCCTCCAGAGACCCATCTGCCTGTAACACCCGGATAGCTTATTCACAGATCGTAGCTATCGGATACTCTGCAATCCACTGGACCAACTGGCGTCACGTACCCTTTTCTTTAAGGGAGATTTCTGTCGCCACTGTGCCTTCCTGTCTCTAACAGGAGCAAACAACCAGCTTTACACACGTTTACAATGTCACTCATCCAACCGACCGCCAGAAAGAGACCAAGATCATCCTTCAGTGACTGGAACTCACTGCTGCAGAACAACTTCTGTTCTCCAGAGAGCGAGATCGCCCCAGAAACATCTGCCACCTCCGTGGCTGCAACCCAAAGAGATGCCAGCGTCATTGTCATCGACGCCGAAGAGAACCACTACGGTCTCAACACCACCAATACAGAGCCTCAGTACACTGATGATGATTCTGACTCAATAATTTTTGTCAAGGAGCACCAGCTGAAGCCATATCCGAACGATGATGACCGTACGCTTGATGAGAACTCATTAGACAACTTGAGCTTTGTTGATAAATCAACGAGACCCTCTTTCAACACCCACATACTCGACCACGGTAACATTAATGAGAACTTCAACTTGAACAAGGAAATGGCTGACTTGACAAACAACAACGTAAACTCTTCAAATGGTACAAATATGCAGTTGGGCATGTGTGTCGGTTTGAAGAAGAGAAGAACAAACTCCTTGCCACAGTTACCCCTTTCCAAGATTTCCTACAGAAGGGTCTCTGAGTTGTCAAAGATCGGTGAGATCAGACCAAATCTCGTCTTGCCGACGAAGTATCACAGCAGCTCGATATCTTCGGGCTCTTCTACACAGAGTGATGCCTCATCTTCATACAGCTATCTTAGTGCATCCACATCACCATCATCTTCAGTCCAATCAGAGAATGGCAGAGGGGTTGTCACTGATGAGAATGGCTACTATATTGCCGAACCTGGCGAGTACTTTGCTAATGGTCGCTTCAAGATCCTCGACATCTTGGGTCAAGGTACTTTTGGTAAGGTGATTAAGGCGTTGGACTTGACAAGAAATGAGACAGTTGCCATCAAAATTATCAGAGCCATTCCAAAGTACAGAGAGGCCTCAAAGATTGAACTAAGAGTTCTTGCTACTTTGAAGAATGCTGATCCGGAGAATCTCAATAACTGCATCCACCTCAGAGAAGTGTTGGACTATGAGAATCACATCTGCATCATTACTGATCTTTTGGATATCTCGCTGTATGAATTCCTCCAGAGTAACAAATTCAGGCCATTCCCAGGATCCCAGATCCAGGCCATTACACGACAACTCATCAGATCGGTAGCGTTCTTGCATGACTTGAAGCTTATCCATACAGATCTCAAGCCAGAGAACATCTTGTTGACTTCGTCGGACTTCCTTAAATTCAAGAAATCAAAGGTGTTGAAGAATCCACTCATCAACATTATTGATTTCGGAAGTGCAATCTTCAACGACGAATATCACAGTGAACTTGTGTCTACTAGACACTACAGAGCACCTGAGATTGTCCTTGGTACAGGCTGGTCCTTCCCTTGTGATATGTGGTCTCTTGGCTGTATTCTCGTGGAGCTCGTAACAGGTGAAGCGCTTTTCAACACGCATGAAAACTTGGAACATCTAGCCATCATGGAGAAGGTTTTTGATGAGAAGCTACCTAACTCTATGATCAAGAGGGTTGAGAGTCAGTCAGTGAAGGAGTTCTTTGTCAAGCGTGGCCATAACTATGAATTGGCTTACCCTCGTGGCGACACCTCTGAGAAGTCAATCGAGGCTGTGAAGAAGGTAAAGAGGCTTGACGACTGGGTATGTTCCAAGCTCAAGCTGAAGATCAAGATCAACATGCACGCTTCGTTACAAAAGAACTGGGACAGCAATAAGAAGGTAAAGGACTTGCACTACGAGACTTTCCAGTTCTGGTACTATTTCATCGACTTGGTTAGAAAACTGCTCAAGTATGACCCATCAAAGAGAATCACTGCTATTGATGCTTTGAGCCACCCTTGGTGGGACTTTGGTGTTGTCGATGAAGCTACAAGCTCGTTGATGTGATGAAAATTACGGCTTCGAAGATTATTACGATGTGATGATGGGATTACGCGGGTTCAACGTGTAACTCTTTTGAGGATTTGGGTTACTTTTGCTACGGTTTATATTTCTTTCTTCTGGTTTTATTATTTTGACTGTCGGTTTCTATCTTTTGGTTTATCTTTGCGTGGATGGTCACTGTACCCTCGGCACTTTACTTCTCATGTCACAGCATATGGTCGATTCTGGCTAGGCCAGGGTCTCCCCTCTGCCCTGCAGACTGACCTCAGTGGTATTATTTTTTTTTTATATATATTTTCATTATTCTGATATTTTTTTGAGTCTGAGCTAGAAGTACTCTTCTTTGATGTTAAATGGTTTGAGATAGACGTAGAAGATAACAGTCACTAGCGGCTCATGCCCGAGTTCCTAATATGGCAGACTGCCGTGTCAATAACGCTCCCCAGCTAAAATACCGATCGCCTCATCTCTGCAACTTCAACACCTCCTGTCCCAAATACGACCTGTATTTTTAAACAACAACGATGTCTGGTGCTCCAGGTAGGTCTTCTTTTATTCAACTTTTCTCGAGACACGCTACTGACAGCCATGTATAGGAAACTCATTCGCAAACTTCAACCCAACGCCACCAGAGCGTGGCTCCTTTCCACTTGATCACGATCATGAATGCTCAAGCATCATGGCAGAGTATCTAAACTGTCTCAAGCTCGTCGAAGGAAACAACGCCCTGAATTGTCGTCTCCTGGCCAAGAAGTATCTCGGGTGCAGAATGGATAATCAGCTTATGGATAGAGATGAGTGGAAGAATCTTGGTCTTCCTGATGATCAGAAGGAGAAGGCTTTAAAGACGGAAACAATTTCATCTACGACAACTACAACAACGACGACGGCAGGCGCAGATGGGAAAGTATAAATCAATAAGTGGATGGTAATGGCTTGTACATATTAACTGGAAAATCTGATGAGATAGGTAATAAACGATGATGATGTCATGTTATTAACGCATTACCCTCACATTGTAACAGCACAGCCATGTCATCATCGCTGGTACAAAACAATGGTATCAACGGACCCGCTACACCACATGCTACCATAGGAAATGTATCTGCAGGTAAGTACTATTTGGATCTTACAGATTTATCAGTGGGACAGCCTTAAAGGACCGACCTCTAACCCGACATGCAGTCTAGTCATTCGCTGTAGTTCAAAAGAAACCAATATAACATTTACCTTCCATATAAACCTGACCCTCCAAGCCATACCATTAGTTAAACAAACCAACCAAAACCAAACAAATAGAAAAAAAAAAAAGAGATAACAAAAAAATAAATAAAAACGAAGTGGAACTTAGCCAGCTAAGAAAAGTGTGGGGACATAAAAGAAGAAGGATAAGATAACAAGGGGCATAAGGGGCATGAAACATTATTATTGACAGAAAACAAGTCACTGTCTGCCCATGTGTCAAATTCAGGTCACGATCCAGAAGATCATTGTTCCTGATCTGAAGCTACCATTCAGAAGAAGCTCATCGACGACGGTGATCGTGATGTTCGTGTGATGTCTCTTGCTCACAAGCCTTACCTCCAAAGAACCGGGGCTTGCAGTGCTCAACCTGTACGGGTTTCTTTGAAAGTGAATTCAAAGTGTCCCTTGTCGAATAAAAGGATGACTTCCAAAATCTGGCCACATTGTAGTTGTGGGCAGTCTCCAATGCCAACATTGCATCCTTCAGAGCACCATCAAGAACTTTATGCGTCTTTGCAGCCGCCTTCTTCAGCTTCTCAGGGGAATCAAACATGAGATGCGAGGCATCAGCAGTGGCTGGATGAATAAAGTTCTCCACAAACGAGTCAATGGCAGACTGTGCGTTCTCCTTAGCCCTTAAAGTCGCCTGACATGTGAATCCAAAGACACGCTCAGCGCCTTCTTGGGCTATCTGAAGCCTCTGATAGGTTGACAAATCATGCAACCAGGCCCGTAACTTAGCATGCACTTTCAACGGGCCAGTTATGGCGTGCTCTTCCAGCTCTTTCAACATTTGAGACAACTTCTCTTGACTAAACGCAGGACTTCCTAGACTGACACCTTTAACCAAGCCTAAATGTGGAGCAAGAGGATGACTATCAGCATACTTCCTGTAGAGCTGGTGTATACCGTTTTCCTTGATGGAGGCAGCGGATCTGGAGGCCGCACCAACCATGTCCAGAATATTGGCCTGCGTTGAACGGAAGATGCCAGACACATGAGAGCCGATCCTCTTCTCGATACCTTTCAATGTCTCAGTGCAAGCCGCCAGTTTAGTCGAGTAGGCATTATTCTTGAAGGGACCTCCCGAGAACCAAAAGCGATGTTTAGTCCCTGAGAACCATTGAGCAGCGGCGCCAGCAGCATCGGACCCCTTAATATCATTGAGTTTTTCGGAGGCAACTCGAGACGTTTCAGAGCCAAGCGCAAGACCCTTGTCCCACAGGGATTCACCGGTAAGCTTAGCATCTGTCAACAAGTTGGCATATAGCTGCTTCACAAGTTGCCAAGAAGGTGTCAGAGTCGGAGCAATTGTCTTATAGACAGTCTCGATAGAGGTTGTTGTGTCCGGGATGAAAAATGTCTCGGTCTTAGTAGCGATCTGAGTAACTGTCAAAGCATTATCATGTACATGGGTGGTAACAGGCTCAATTGTAAGCTGGGGATCCTTTCTTGGAGCAAAAAAGAGCTTTGATGATGGCAATCCCAAGTCAAACAATTGAATGGATCTATCCAAGACGAGCAGACCCAAAACTGCATAGACAAAATAGGACTTGACGTTATCAACCCATGGTGGAGGAGCCAATCTTCTATTAGAAGAAGTCTGTGGAGCCTTGTCTTTAGCAGTTGACTTTGGCTCAGAATGGTGGGTGCTGTCCTCAAGGGGGTCTGGGAAACTATAGGAGCCACCCTCCTGTTTGTCAGGGGTAGCGGCTCTCAGCGTAGCATGAGAGTCCTCTTGTGAATCTGTCTCCACCACTGGCTTCAGTGTGGAGTTGGACTGACCAACACCTTTTCTAGATGACAGAAACTTAAAGGCTGGGTACTCAGAATCCGTGTCAGAGACGACATCCATCTCGTTATCAACTGCAGCGTCATCAAGGGACGAGGAGCAGTTGGATCTCACGTCGTAGTCAGTGGAGTTGTTGTCGTCAGTGAAGATTACCGACCAGTTGTTCTGGATCTCATAGTTGAACTGGGAGTCAGATAGCGGGTCTGAGGACTCTGGTGGCGTAGTGATACCGCTGGAGCTAGTTTCTGGCCAGTGGTCGCCTCCCTGGTGGCGTGCCTTGCGGGGGGACATGGCTGCGTGCGCGTCTATTCGAAAGTCTTTTGAAGCGTTTTAGGGGTCTTTCGGAAGCTCTGAGTTTGAATTAGACGAATATCAGATACTCTGAAGACAGTAGTAGACTTGTAAGCGTTTCACGAGTGTGGGAACCTGGTTGTGGGGAGCAATGTAGGTGTGACGTTTGTGCCAAAGTGTGCGCGATAAGCGGGCTGTACCCGATAGGCGCCCAATTAAGGCACATCCGGGGCCACGGACGGAATATGGAATGTGTCAGAATTAAAGAGCCCACGGTGGCATGTGCTGGGTTGATTGGCTTCTCATGGTTGTGCATGGGGGATGGCTTGCTCTGCTACATAGTGTTACACGGCTAGAATGCTTATTAACCACACTGTCTACTTTCCATTAAGTACTACTACATCGTAACTTGCAATCCCCTATAATCGTAAATGTCTTTCTTTCAAAACATGGGACATCATCACACTGCAGGAGCCATAGCGAATGATGGAAGTCCAAATGTCTGTTTACTTTTCTTCTTAGCTCCCTTCTGCTGAATTTGCTGGGCAACCTTAATCCTAGGCTCAATCGCCAACGATCTTGAGTACTGCTCCTCAATGCTCTGCAAGTTCTTGAACTGGAAGCGGACAAAGTCCTGTACATCGTTGTTCTTCTTGATATTGTACTTCAAGTTCTTGTAACGAGACAGCTCCCTCAACACATCCAACGTCTTTGTTCTTTTGGCAAAGTTCACCAGCTTTGTGTCACCGTGAAGCACATCAGAGTTACCGTTTTGAATGAATGTCAAGTCGGACAAGAAGACACCGAGGAATGGGACACATGGTCTGTCAGCGATAAAGCGCAAATGCTCTCTATACTCTGCAAAATTTCTCGTACTGTTCATCAACGAATTCATAGAGTTCATCGAGGTCATCGTAGGCTCTGGAACGTACTTCCAAGTCTTCTTCAATCTATGAATTGGAGAAGCGTAGAGAGCAGACAAGATGGCCGTCATGGAAGAAAAGTTGTTCAAGAGACGGCACTTCTCTGCAACCGTGACAAAGTACTTGATCACCAACACACGTTTCTTGGGATCACTAGGAAGTAAGATCTGTGATGATACCCAATTCGTCAAGTCATTAGAATTTGCAATGAAGCGTTGCAAGTGTGGATATCCACCCAATGGACCATACTTAGTACCCCATGCCTTTGCAAGACACTCAGACTGTGTGATATTGTTGTAAAGCCTGGACTCCTTCACTGTCAATTGATTAGCAAGCTGCTGTGGATCAATGTCCAACAGACGCATTTTGCGAGTCTTGGAAGAAATGGGCAAATTCTCATCCTCATCATGGACCTCCTTACTCAGCTCGTCATCCTCGATAACGTCCATAGTAACCTTCCTAGTGAACTCTCTTTTCAACTGCTCGCTGCCTGGGAAACTCTGAACAAGCAGCTCATCAATGAAGTCACCTAAAAGACGGTAAAGGCCCGGTTCATTATATGCCGGATTCCAGTGCTTCTGGAGCAAAGACTTCATGATGTTAACTGTACGAAGTTTGACTGGGTAAGCTTTCTTAGCGACCCAATCGGAATACTCCTCGTAACTCAAGTTCTCTGGTGGCTCAATCTTGAATCTCTTGATGAGAGCATTAACAAGGGCAGTGGTATTGAAAATTGATCTGAAGGTTGTCAAGAATGTAACGTTAAAGTGAGCGTCCAGCAGGTCATGATGTGTCAATCTCTGAACCAACGCCTCCCGGGTTCCACCCTTAACGGCATCATTTGCTGTGAAGATGAGCTCATACTCTTCAGCACTCAAATACCAAGGGGTATCGACATCCTCAGACTGGCCATATCTGTTGTACCTTCCATGCGAGGATGCAGGCAGGGCGTATTCATCATTTGTAGTCATGGTGGAGTCTTCTCTAGATTGTGGGACTGCGTTTGGTGTAATCAAGTCAAAGTAGCCATCTGCATTCATGACACGGGTGGCATAGTTTAAGTAGGCTTCACGTTCAGATATCAGCTGAGCCACCAGGGCAAGACACACATCAAGACAATCATAAGCCTGCATAATAGTGGCCTCCAAATTACGGTCAACGTCAACAGAGATCCCATCATCACCTTCAATATCCAGCTTCTGGAGCTCAATTTCAAGCTGTTTAGCAGATTTCTCTGGCTCCACGGTGATTGGTTTGCCACCATCCATGGCATCTTCCCGGATAGATCTGAACACTGTTGGGTCCGCCAATGTAAGCGATTGCGCATCCATGATGATAGATACAAAAACGTCACGAAGGTTCTGCTTTGCTTCGAAAAATTCAGTGAGGATTGGATAGACCAACTTACTAGGATCAAACAGATCTTCCAAATCCTCGTTAGCGTCATCACCGAGGATGTTGGCCTTCAGGAAGATACTGAAGTCCAACCCTTCAAGTACATCAATAAATTTGGCAGAAAGAGCAAGCGACTTATGCACTTCACTCAAAACATCAACATTTCTTTGTTGTGAGTTTTCCTTACCTCTGAGAGCAGTCAAGACATTATTCAAAGTTTGAGTCAATTTATCCCTCTTAAGTTCAAGACGGCCCAAAGTCTCTTTAGTCAGTAGCGTGCTCTCAACACGTCTATGGTGTAATGACTTAACAACTTCCTTGCCACTAAATGGATCCTGTGGTTCCGGGACGAATGGGTTTCTCCAATTTGCACCGGAGAAGAACCCAGTGAGGAAACGAGGGTACACCTGTGGGAGAAGAGCCTGTTCGTTTCCCTGGTTGGATGAGATCTGGACGAATACCTTGACACAAGTGATAGCATTACGCTTCAGGGACTCAATCTCACTAGTGACACGTTGGAGGTAATTCGTTTGCGAGTTGAGTTCTTCAATTGCGTGCGCCGGCTCATCCGAGTCAAGCTTGAGTGTCTCTTGTGTAGAGGTACTAAGGGTTCTGTCGCCGGTAGAATCATTAAAAGAGGAGTCGTCGGTGAGATAAAGGTTACCATTGAGACCGACCTGAGCAATACCACCGGAAATTTTCTTGAGTCTGCGCTGTACTCTGTTATGGTATCCAGTCTTTTGCAAGTCGTGCTGAGCAAGACGAGCAGCCAGGTTCACAAGAACACCTAAGCGAGAGGCAATGTTGAAGTATGTATAGAACAATGGTCCATTCTTCTTTGTCAGGGCATCAAGAGTTAGTGTGAGGAAGTAACAGAATGCATCACGAAGGGCCGGCCAAGTGGTGATATCTGTCGGGTCGTAATAGAAAAGATCTGGCACACAATAAAGGGAGGAGTTCCAAGGATGGACAGTTGAGGTGCCACCAGAGTTGACCGAGGACCGTGACACGGACTGGCGTGGGACGTAGTGTGATGTGCTGGAATCTGTGTTGGTGAACGTTGTGAAGGCAGTGGCAGTAGATGGTCTGGCAGCGGTATTCAATGGTGACACACTGTCGTTCTCCATCATGATATTTGCCAGGGTCTGTGATCTTGGAACAGAGATCGTTGAACTTTCGTCGACATCTGGGGCCTGGAAAAAGGGTAATTCACGGCAGTGGATGTTCAATTCGGCGTTATAGTAGATGATGGTGCCATCGGTCCAGGCCTGCGGGACCCACACTGGCACCTTGCTCGAGCCCGAGGCACTGAACATGGCCTCAGCCTCTTGGGCCGTGGCCCATTGGATATTCTGCTGAGGTGGAGCCTTGCTCACTGACCCGTAGCTCTGGGAACTGTCGTGGCTGTTAAATGAGACACCCGAGTCCTTACGTCTCGGATCCTCTCCGAGGTTCTGTCTAAGCAGCGAGCTCATGCTCTTGGGATGTTTGTGCTCCTCGAGTGCAATCTGCTGGCGGGACTTGGTGTGGTTGGAGGGGAACCAGCCCCTGTACTGTCCTGTTGTGCCGTCGTCGTTGGCTCTGATAATACAACCGTCCCACCACCCGTTGTCTTTCTTCTGGAGTACGTACACCGTTTCGCCCGGGTGGAGCTCGAGCATGTTCGGCCTGGCCGACTTGTACTCGGCCATGGCAATCACCTCGTCAATGGCACGCGGTGATCTGTCCTCCATTGCTAGTGTTCCTTGGGCTTTGGCGGTATCGTTGCGGGGCCCCTGCTAGCTAGGTACTGGTCTGTCCAGCGGCTTTTTTTTTTGCCCAAGCCTCTGCCTACATTCGCTGCGCGACTACGCCTGGTTGCAAATAAAATCACCTCGAGAAAGAGGAACATCTCCATGCGTCTTCCCTCGGATCGATCACTACAACAAGCTCTAACGTGTGCCACTGATCGTACATTTGTCGACCTCAGAGTTTACCCTCAGCCTGATTCTGCAGCATCTTGACCTTATGATGGACGTCCGCCACAGTGTTGGCCAGCTCCATGAACAAGTTGTACTCTTCGTGGAGGGTGCTCACAACGAGGTTCATACCGCTAACGTCACTAATTGAGTCCTTCTCCACGCCTTCAACTGCAGCATCAATCTCAGCAAGCACCTGTGTGTACTCCTCAAGCTTCTTCTTGTAGTGCTCCACCTTCTTCATGAAGTACTGATCGATATCAGCGGATGAGATCTTACTTCCAACGGAGAGGAGCCTCTGAAGAATGATAAAGAAGTTTTCAGAATCCTGCAGAGCCTCATCCGTTGAGGCTTTGATGTCCTGCAAGATCTTCAGGTCGTTATCTAGCGCCTGGTTCGTGTGCGAATACTTATTCTGCAAATATTCAATGTCTCTTGGAATACTCTCAATCACTTCAGAATGCTCTGCATTTTCAGCCTTTAACTGCTCCGAGATCTGAACTTGATTTTGTATGTATGTGTCTAGCTGCTGGATCTCATTACGCACACCTTCTGGCAAATCAGCAATTGTAGTAAGTGGTGTAATTTGAAGTTGTGGTTGTTGCTGCAGCTGCTGTTGTTGTTGTAACTGCTGTTGTTGCATGAGTGGCTGCTGTTGACCACCAAACAAAGATGACCCTGTTGTACCGGTATTGTTTGAACCACCAAACAATCCACCAGTAGAAGGTTGCGTGGAAGATGTATTAGAGCCAAAGAGTCCACCTGAGGCAGGCTTGGAACCGAATAATCCTCCGGTGGCTGGAGCAGAGGATCCTGCGTTACTAGAGCCAAAGAGGCCACCCGTGGTACCTGAATTGTTGTTGTTGTTGTTGGTGGTGGTGGTGTTGGATCCAAAGAGACCGCCAGAAGATGAAGCAGAAGCATTGTTGTTTTGAGATGCACCAAATAGGCCACCAGTATTACCTGTAGTGCTGTTCTGGGTATTTCCAAAGAGACCACCAGTGGTTCCCGTATTGGTAGATCCACCAAATCCGGTGTTCTGCGTTGTGTTTGTGTTGTTGTTATTTCCAAAGAGGCCACCCGATGTAGGGGCAGTTGCATTACTCTGTGTGTTACCGAAGAGACCTCCAGTGCTTGGGGCAGTGGTGGATGAACCAAATCCTGTTGTAGCTGGCTTGGCACCGAAGAGACCACCACTTGTATTGTTGTTGGTGTTGGTAGAGCCGAAAGCATTGGTTGAAGTGTTATTCTGGCCACTGTTGCCAAAGAGGCCGCCACTTCCACCAGTTGAGGTGTTGGTAGAGCCAAAGGCATTGGTCTGTTGCTGCTGCTGTTGATTGTTGTTGGCAGATCCAAAGAGACCTCCGGATTGTGTGTTATTGGAGGCACCAAACCCTGAGGATTGCTGATTATTGTTGTTATTCGAACCAAAGATCCCACCAGAGTTTGTGCTATTATTGTTGGAGGAACCAAAGAGGCCACCCGTAGCTGGTTTGGCACCGAAGAGACCACCACCGGTGTTCGATGCAGTGTTGGTGTTCGAGGCACCAAAACCTGTGTTTCCGGAACTGCCAAAGAGGCCACCAGTTGACGCCGATCTTCCAAAGCCACCGCCTGAGCTAGAGCCAAACATTGCAATTTGATTGATAAAAGACAGGCCGTCTATGTGGCGAGAAATATCGATGATCTCAAGCCTGAGCTGTACATTGTTTACGTTTTCCTTTACAATTTTCGAAAGTGCTGAAATTTTCTCCGCGCACGCGTACGACGAGGCATGATTTCACACAGATTATACTGTCTAGACAATAAAGGGTCAATTAAATTTCTTCTCCAAAGTCTCCTCTCATTCACGCTTGTATTCACTTCATGGTCCACGTGCCAGAATGGGAATCCCTCGCCTCTACTCGATTCTTCTACAGCAATGGCCATCGCTGGTCCAACCCCCAAGCTCATCGGACACGTGCGATGTGCTCTTCATCGACATGAGTTCGTACTTCCACAGTTGTCTCGCTGCTTCAACCACTGAGTCTGAAGCTATTAGCCAAATCATCTATTTCACACGGCGAATAGTGAAGCTCTCTCGGCCAAGAAAGCTCACGTACCTGGCATTTGATGGCATACCGCCGCTTGCCAAGCTCAAACACCAATTCGAACGACGGAATCAGTTAGCTCGGGGATCTGATAGGTCCCATGTCCTGACACCAGGAACTGTATTCCTACAAAAGCTCTATGAGGAAGTCAAGAAATGGTCTGAAGAGCTCGTGACAGATACTCACGAGGTCATTGTTTCGGGCCCATCAGAACCAGGCGAAGGCGAGCAGAAAATCTTTATGCATCTCAGAGCAATAATCCCCACACACAAGAATGTTGTTGTTTACGGTCTTGATGCTGACTTGATCGTCATGTCTATGGTAATTAAGGACTGTTTTATCCGAATCATGAGAGAGGCATCTCAAACTCGCTATTCATCTATCCAAAACAGGTGTTTTGAGATCATGAGCATACCACGACTTAAAGAATCGTTATTGTTGAACTATGACAACTTTCCCCCTGAACTAAAGGACAAAGTCACGAGGGATATTGCCTTTACGTTCACCATCTATGGAAATGACTTCATGCCAACACCTCATGGATACGAGTTAGGAACAAAATTGTTTCTTGATTTCATGGAGATGTTGAGAGGCCTACATCACGTTAACATTTTCCTAACAACCGATGACTTTGAGCTTGACCACATAGGTTGGAAAATTTTCTGTACTAAGGTTGCTGATAGAGAACAGCTTGGATATAGGCCTTATTACGTGGGCAGTGCTGTCTCAAAGACCGACGTCAAAGCAGCGGCCATCAACTATCTCCAGGGTCTTCAATGGCTAACTAGATACTTACACACGGGTAAAGTAACAGACTGGTACTATGAGCACAATTTTACTCCAACATTTTCAAATATTCAGGAAGTTAGTGATGTGTTGCCTGTTGTCGACTTCACAACAACACCTCTTGTCTTCAAGCCAACCCATCAAATCGCCCTTGTGCTACCAAACCGCGCATCACATCTCCTTCCTGACTGCTACAGAAACTCGAAGTCGCTGAAGGACATCTTAGAGGGCCGTTCAGAGCCGGCATCATTTTTTAGAAAAGACAACATAAGTCGTGTTGTGGCGTTGTGTGTCGACGAGCTGGACTGGCAGCTCAGTACGTCAGACAAACGCATCAATGGTTCTTGCTGATCGGCGCGCCGAACTCATCGAGACACTACAGCATCTGACAAACCATGATTTTGGTCACTATTCTACGGATATGTAGTTTTCTCCTCACAATAGGATTGTTTGTTAGTGTAGTATTGAAACTTTCTCCCTTGCAATGTCATGGCCCCATCGTGCCGGTATACCTCCAATTAGTCAATTTTCTGAAAAGCAAGACACGGGATAATCAATTTCGCCATTTGAATCTGACTCGTTATTTGGTGAATATAATCAGTTCACTCGCTAGACCTCAACGCTTCCTATTTCTCTTGAATTGCCATTTAGTAAGAAGATTCTTCAATTTATCATCCCGGTCACCGTCGGGTTTTTCTGCGCCCGCTTGCCGATAATTGGAACGCCTGCTTGGCCAAGTGGTAAGGCATCGCACTCGTAATGCGGGGATCATGGGTTCAAATCCCATAGGAGGCATTTCCTAGATTAATTTTTGCAATCGTAAAAGCAGAGGATTGTTATTGTTTTTTTGCCAGAGCGCTGTTGAGGTAGCAATCTGCTGATTTATTAAGCTGTTCTGTAAGAGCTGTTATGGGGAGAGTTATGATGGGTACTGCGGTGATACCCCGTCACGTCAGCGTTGCTGCGTTTATCTACTTCGCCTGCGATGTTGCAACGCAATAAGAAGCGATCTTGATGAGCTGCTACATAACTATTCGGCTCAGCTTCAAATATTTTATGATGTCTCGTGCATTGCAGCTAATAGCTGGTTGCTGAGTAAGCGGTTTGAGAGCGCCAATTGGTTTGTCTGTCAGAACCTGCGTTCAATTAGCTTTCTTAGCATCCTCCTTGGCCTTGTTGCTGTAAATTTTAGCAGTGAATGGTCTGGTTTATGGTTAGTTCAACCTTTCAAGGTCATCAGGGGACTAGAATGAGATACTTACTCTTCGAACCAAAGGGCGACAGTGTACAACAAGTGCACGAACAAAGTAGCGAACAACCCAGCTGGCTTACCAAAGTACAGGGCAGTACCCAAGAAGCACAATGTGGAGCCAACGTACATAGGATTGTCCAAGACGTTGAATGGGAAACCAGTGACTCTTTCGCTCATTAAGATGCCAAAGTAGTCACCCAAGTAAGTGCCGGTAACACCTAGTGCCCACATGGAGCTAAGAACGAACACATTTCCAAGAACAAAGAAAGCGATACCAGCATACTCAAACACTGGTCCGGTAAGGAGTTCCGACTTGATCTGTTCACCCAGAGCCTTCTCGTAAAGATAATCACGGAAGATACCAAGCGAGAAGATAGTGAAGGCCAGAGCATAACATCCCCTCTTGGCTCCACCAGCGATCTTGGTGAGGAAGTGTGTGTTATACTCTGGTGATGTGTCAGTTATTAATTGTGGGGTATTGGGAGTTGAAAATAAAAGGAAACAAACTTACCGAGTCTGGCAACGGTATTCCAAAAGATGGGATTAAAGCAAATGGATGCAAGGGCAACTAATTGATGGGTGTTAGCTATGATCACATGCACACCTGGGTTAAAGTGTGGGGAGACTTACTTTGGAAACTTGGTTTGCTAATGTCAACCTCAGCACAGAACTGGTTGAAAACGTCTGATGCGTACTGGATCTTCTTGTCCATTGTTTGTTTACCCTTCCTGAAGCTTAATCAATCAGATATGGGGGTATATCCGGGAAATGTGACGAATTAAATAAGTCCCCTGACGTGGAAAGCAACGCCTATTGTTAAATCAGCATGTGAACATACAGAATCTTGGTTGTGAGCCCTGGCTTTCGCGGCGCATGATTGAAAAAAAAATAAAACTCCGATACCGGGAGTCGAACCCGGGTCTGCTCGGTGAAAGCGAACCGTGCTAGCCGTTACACTATATCGGATTTTATCTTGTTGGTTGGATGACTCCCACTCCCCAGTTATCGCCGCCCAAGCTCATGTGACAATGCCTAAAATGGACAGTTTTGGCAACTATGAAGCCTCATCATTCATAATAAATAAATAGTTATACTAAGTGGGTAATTTGTTAGTACAGTTAATATTTTTGTGAGAGCTATATAGCTCTCTCTGAAGTTCTTGCAGGTCTTTCTCTAAACCTTAGCATTACTGATCTAGCATCTGCAGCGCCCCGGAAATTCTCGCGGCCAGAAATCATGCCCGCTTCCCTTGCCATCTTGAAGATGACATCCCAAGTCCTATAAAATAGCCCACTATACTATCTCATCTCCTCCAACATCCTATATCCGATAAACAGCTTATCACATAATGGGAAACGCGACCTCCTCTCCGAAAGTCACGTCACAAGACAAGGCTATCCTTCAGGTTAAACTGCAGAAAGATAAGCTGGTGAAGTATCAACGGAAGATGTCGCTGCTTGTGAAATCTGAACAGGATCAGATCAAAATATACCTCCGTCAAGGCGATAAGAATAGTGCAAAGACATTACTTAAGAGGACGAAATATCAGGAGAAACTCCTTGAAGATGTGTCGAGCGAGATGTTCAACTTAGAGAACATGATACACAACATTGAGTTCAAGCTCATTGAGAAGGACTTTCTAAGGGGGTTGCAAAAGGGCAATACGATTTTGAAGAAATTGAACAATGAAATGAGAGTGGAAGATGTTGAGAGGCTGGTTGATGAAGTACATGAGAATATTGCTTATCAAGAGGAGATTGAAGAAGCATTGAGCACGGCGGTAGTTGGAAGGGACTACGAGGATGAAATTGATGAGGAGCTTAGAGCCATGGAGGAACAGGAAGCCGCAAAGATAGGCAAGACTGAGGACCTGAAGACTAAGCTTCCTACAACAGAGGGTCTACCTGAGCTTCCGGAACCAGCGGCCAAGGTGGAAGAACCCGTCAAGAAGGTGAAAGAGAAGACTGGTAAGACTGCATTGCTAGCATGAAATGTTCACAACTACATGAGATAATTCGGGTATGTACAAAATGCCATTTCTAGATTCTTTGGTATATACAATGACGGCGCATGTTTTCAATGTTGGTGATCCTCGGTTGGGGCATGCACTTGTAAGACAAATTATTCGCTCAACCAGTCCAAGAAATCTGGGGTGAAGTAACTGATGATCAATCTTGCACCAGCCCTGACGAAACCGTGGTGGGACTCGTAAGCAATGGTCTTGAGGTCACAAATGTTCTTCTCGGCAGCAGCGTAAAGCATGGCGTACTCACCACTGACATGGTAGGCACAGATTGGGTAATCTTTACAGATCTCAGCGGCATCAGCCATAACGTCCAAGTAGAAAGTCGATGGCTTAACAATGATACCATCGGTACCTTCAGCCAAATCTCTTCTCAACGCTCTTCTAGCCAAGCCTCTACCACCCGAAGGCAACTGGTATCTTCTTCTGTCACCCTGACCTGGGGCAGAGCAAGCGGCATCTCTGAACGGACCATATAAGTTGCCGCTGAATTTTGCGGAGTACGACATGACGAAACATTTGTGAGCCACTTGGTGTTGAATCAAGCCGAGCTTGATTTCACGAACACGGCCATCAATCATGTCAGATGGTGCAACGCAATCAACACCTGCTTTGGCGTAGTTGACAGCGACAGCTGCGATTCTTCTCACAGACTCCTCTCTGTTGATGGAGCCATCGTCGTAAAGAACACCACAGTGACCATGCGATGTGTACTCACACAAACAAACGTCAGCCATGATGAAAAGGTCCGGGAACTTGGCCTTAAGTGTCTTTGTAGCGAGGATTACTGGTCCTTCTGGATCATCTGCGGAGGTACCAACTGGGTCCTTAGAACCGTCTTTCATTGGGACACCAAAGAGGATGACGGCTCTGAGGCCCTTGTTGATGAGTGACTCGACAAATGGGACGAGCTTGTTGATACCCCATCTCTTCTGCTTTGGGAGAGACTCGATCAAGGTCTCTTCCTCTGGATCGTCCGAGACGAAGAGAGGATAGATAAACATGTTCTTGGTGAGTTGTCTCTCGTGCTGCCACTCACGGGAGAGCGGGTGGGCGTAACCACCGGCGAGGACCGACGAAATATCGGTGCCAGTGCTGTCGAGGAACTCTGCCTGGTGAACCATATTTGGGTGTTAAGATTGAATGTTGGTGGATAGGGTGTTGCGGGCAGTCTTTCACACTGGAGGAATACAGGGGAATCTAAGATTCTAAGTCACTGGAACTGATAAAGTCCGGCCGCGGCAGGCGCAGATCCAAACACCCCAACACCAATTCGAAATTCTTTACTGGTGTTTGGGTTTTCTGACAGAAGGTGGAGAGACCGATGCGATGAGTAGCGATTAAGATGTACTTTTGAATAAGCAGCTTTTGCACTATATATGACCATACGCAACCAGAATTGCACAATGTCCTGCGAAAACGAGCACTTCCATGGCCATTCCCACTCTCACTCCCACGGAGACGGCGAGGACCACTCTCACACTGCCCCTATTCCAACTTCCGAGGCGCAAAACCTACGAGAATACATTGACTTCTTCAAGCTCACTGCGCTCAACATCGAGCAGCCAAACTCTCAACTTCAAGATGTTTTCAAACCCACTGCCTCAAAATTTACACTGGATAAGCATATTGACTCTGATAGTGATGCTCAGTTTGTACTAAACATTCCATTTACAGGGAATGTGAAACTCTACTCCCTCGTTCTTCGCACCTCAGGCGAGGCCGGAGCCTGTCCCAAGACCATCAAACTTTTCAAGAACAAGAATAACATTGACTTTGATAATGCATCCGATGTCAAACCAACACATAAGATTGAGCATCCAAACGTCGGAACACTTGATTCATCCGGCGTTGATAACACAGAAGACACATTTGTGGAGCATCATCTCCCCCGCGCATTGTTCCAAGGGACGACGCATTTGACCCTGTTTGTCGAGGACAATTGGTCCGATGACGAGGATGATACCACAAGGGTTTACTACATCGAGGTGAGGGGAGCTTTTACAAGTGCATTGAGTAAAGAGCCCGTTATTGCGCTATATGAGGCCGCTGCTAATCCAGCAGATCATAAGAATATGGTTGGACAAGAAGTTGGGAACCACGCCAACATCAACTGACGGTCAACGTATGTACTGATAAGAATGAAGTTTTGTTTGCTACAAGCGCTTTAACATCTAAGATCTAGACCGTGTAAAATATAGCTGAGGCCAGGTACCACGAAGGTCTCAATCAAACATTAATCGCCGTGAAAAGAGGCGACGCTGTTGGACAGTGGAATCGCAGGGCTGCAGAAGGTTCGATGTGACTCCAGAAGTTGCGCTTGAAAGCCACAATTGAC
This sequence comes from Petasospora fabianii, assembly GCA_022641835.1. Classification (NCBI taxonomy): domain Eukaryota; kingdom Fungi; phylum Ascomycota; class Saccharomycetes; order Phaffomycetales; family Wickerhamomycetaceae; genus Petasospora; species Petasospora fabianii. The sequence continues at coordinate 185,347 of CP048716.1, read as the reverse complement.
TCAAGTGGCCGATAAGATATGATCCCTGGATGGTCTAGACGTATTGTGGTGTCTTAGTGAGAGGAATTAAAGAATTTTTGGAAGGGGTTGGTCGTTATTTGCATTTTCTCAAGATTTTAAGATTTTAAGATTTTAAGGATTAGTTTTGTAGAAATGAACTTCATAATTCTACTATGGTCAGCCTACAATTTGAAAAACCATTTTGATTTACTTCACCGCACTTCTTTTTTTTTAGCTTCGTTTTTGGCAAAATTTATCTGTCTACATGCCAACTACAAACATGTCTCACCACCTCTCAAACTTCTACCAGCTTGTTTAGTCATATGACGGTTGCAACTGCCTTGCTGTGCTGTAAGGTCGCGCATAACCATCGTCCGATTCCCCGCTTCGCTTTCTCCACAGAAGACAGTGGAGTGTGGAGCTTTGTAACCCGTTCGACAGCACGTGAGCCCACCTCATGTCCAGGGAGTCAGAGCGAAAGCTTACAGCGTTGCCTCAAAAGGCCGTGGCCAATGACACACCATGCGGAGTCAGCGAAGCGTGATGGCGGAGAGGGGAGGGCGCCGCTGACATATCTTCCCCAGATTTTGCGCGGCGGATGAGGAAGTACCTGTCAAGAGAGGAGCTCGTCGGATGACACCATTCCTTATGGAGCGTCTCTCAGTACGATCATAGTGCTCACAGCTTGCATGTTATCAAGTTCCAACATCACAAATCATAAAAGTCTAGATCTGGGCCGTATCAATCCGACTTTCTGCTGTTGACTCCCTACTCTGACTCCCCTGATAAGCTCTTTGGTGCTTCTGCGCCTCCTAGATCTTCCCCTCCTCGTTTGCTCTTCGAATCCAGAACTTGTCGCGCACGCTACACAGTCACATTGTGTCACCACCGGTCGCCACACAGACCTTTCGTAATGCTTATCATGCAGAAGAATCACAGTGTGTGGTGTCCACCATCGACGTCTAACATCGGGTATAAAGGTCGACCATGATCCCCTCTTTCACCATCCCTCCTTACCTCTCTTAAACCAAGCAAGTTTCGAGTTCAATTTACATACACTCAAACAAGCACAAACTACTACCACCGAGCAAAAACTATCATACAACAATGTCCGGAATCTTTGACAAGTATCTCAAGATGATGAATACCACCAACTCATCGACTTACTCCCGCTCCATGCCAAACACGGGGAAGTATGTCCAAACCATTGACGGTACTGAGGTTTATGTGCCATACTCGAAGAGCAGAAGATCATCTTCTACCAGCAGTGCCAGCTCTGGTGAAGGTTTGGGTATGCTCTCCAGATCTGGAAGCACTTCTGACCCTGCTGTCATTGAGGAGGTAGAGGTTAAGAAGATCATGAAGACGACACCTAACAATAGGGTGAACTTCTAACCTTTTCATGCTGATAACAATTTCTTGGAGTTTGGTTTTACTTATTGACTTTTGGGGTATCTCTGATACATCTTTTATTTATGGGAACTTTGTTTATTGAATAACACGAATGGTTTACGATTCGGAATGTAGCTGACATTTATCGTTATGTCGACAAGCTTGCGACTGCCGTTGTGATTAGAGTTAGAGAAGTGACCTGGCATCCCGGAAGTAGGGCTGAAAAATTACGAAGAAAATTACATAAAATTATATTGATTATTTATCATCGCACGTTCTCATCAATGCAGATTACCTAAAATAAGAAAACATGTCTATCCATAAAAGTGTAAGAGATTTTGAAGTTTGTTGAGTCAAAAGAGCTATTCGTTGTACCATTCAGTACGTGGCAATGATATCGATCGCGATGAACAAATTAAACCTGCATAAAAGACGCAAGCCCATTCAAAGTCCCAAAAGAAATAGTATAAAAGCTGGTGAAATCATTTCTAGGCTCTCAGCATGCTAATTTGATAAGTCGTACCCTTCTCTAGACTGTCAGTAAAATAATGGAACTTCACTTGACATTGTCTGGCTTCGCTAGCTCAGTCGGTAGAGCGTCAGTCTCATAATCTGAAGGTCGACAGTTCGAACCTGCCGCGAAGCATTCAATTTTTTGCCACCCATGTGGTAAAAGTCGTGGCCCTAACAGGGTCTCCGAGCACTCGGGGGGCTGGATAGCAAGTTCGCGCATCGCCACCTTCGGCTTATCAAGACCCAGCCCCTTGCCCTCCCCACACACCCTGCCACAAAGGAGCTTTTGTCCTTACCATACAACCTCGACAGCACATCTGAGCTCGCAAAGAAACTCAGAGGACACTGCAATTGAGGATAACTACACTCCCTCTACTGATTTTACCGCTCGTTCTACCCTCGCATTAAAATTCATACTGTAAGCCACAGTCATGAAGCTCACAGCCCTCACTCAGGTTGCCGCCGTCCTTGTTGCTCTCTCTGAGACAGTTGAGGCCAAGGTCCACTCTGCTAAGATCCACAAGCACTCTTTGGATGACCAGCTCAAGGGTGTTACCTACGATGAATACCTCAGACAGTTCCACAACAGGTACACTGCTCTCTTCTCCAAGGCTTACCCTGGTGCTCAGGTTCCTCTTACTCAGGAGGGCCACGACACCCCATTGACTAACTACTTGAATGCTCAGTACTACACTGAGATTGGCTTGGGTACCCCAGCTCAGACGTTTAAGGTTATCTTGGACACTGGCTCCTCCAACTTGTGGGTTCCATCCTCCGACTGCTCTTCCTTGGCTTGCTATTTGCACACCAAATTTGACCATGACTCTTCCTCCACTTACAAGGCCAACGGTTCTGAGTTCGCTATCAGATACGGCTCTGGGTCTCTTGAGGGCTACATCTCTCAGGATACTCTCCAGCTTGGTGACTTGATCATTCCAAAGCAGGATTTCGCCGAGGCCACTTCTGAGCCAGGCTTGGCCTTCGCCTTTGGTAAGTTTGACGGTATTCTTGGTTTGGCTTACGACACTATCTCTGTCAACCATGTGGTTCCACCAGTATACCAGGCTATTGACCAGGGCTTGCTTGACAAGCAGCAGTTTGCTTTCTACTTGGGTAACGCTGACATCTCTGAAGATGGTGGTGTTGCCACCTTTGGCGGTTACGAGAAGGACAAGTACACCGGTGAGGTTACCTGGTTGCCGGTCCGCCGTAAAGCCTACTGGGAAGTTTCCTTCGAGGGTATCGGTTTGGGCAAAGAGTGGGCTGTTCTTGAGAACACCGGTGCCGCCATTGACACTGGTACTTCTTTGATTGCCTTGCCATCTGGTTTGGCCGAAATTCTCAACGCTGAAATTGGTGCCAAGAAGGGTTGGTCTGGTCAGTACTCTGTTGAGTGTGACACCAGAGACAGCTTGCCAGACTTGACTTTCAACTTGTCTGGTTACAACTTTACCATTAGCCCATACGACTACATCTTGGAGGTCTCTGGGTCTTGCATCTCTGCCTTCACTCCTATGGACTTCCCAGCTCCGATCGGTCCAATGGCCATCTTGGGTGATGCCTTCTTGCGCAGATTTTACTCCATCTATGACTTGAAGAATGACGCTGTTGGTTTGGCCACTGCTGTCTAAGCATTGGGTACATGATGTCACCCTTTTGCCCATGACCACAGTCTTCTGCACCTCGCGGGGATTGACCCTTCACTTCTCTGCCATCTTTCCTTGCTTCATTAAAAACCTGAAAACATCAAAGCCAGATGTCATCTTAATCTTTTTGTTTGTCTGTTGCACGGTTGACGATAACATTACCTCTTGTTATTGATTGATAGGCATATCTAGCCATTCGTCGCTTTTGAAGTTCGATGAAAGATTAACTGTGTACTGCTATACTTTATATATCGTCCGATACCATACTGATCATTATTCGACATCTGTAGAATGGCTCCATTGAGCCAAGTGAGAGCGAACAATCTCGGTCAGTATATGTACGATCGTTCACCTGGTGCTCACAACAACGCGCGCGCGCGTAATCATCAGTACATGATAAATGATTTCTCTTGTTTACATTTCGCACCGATTGGGACATATCACAAAATAAGAGCGGTATGCCAACTAGACATTGAGACTAGTATTCCCAGACTGGAGACACTTCACAGCGCAGTTCAAATTCGAGCCATCATATTCCGATATTCGCAATGTATTCCCGAAGCCAAACTCCCCGGAGAACACCAGCAACGCCATCAATGAGGCCAGTATCGAGTTTATCTTCCCGAGCTCAAACCCCATCCAGCGCAAGCAGAGGCTACGGCTCTCGCTATGGTGAAAGGCCAACGTTCACACCAGTTAGGGAAAGACCGTCAAGCAGTCTGTCGTATTCATCAGCCTCACGGCCAACAACACCCTCGTTGGTCGCCACATCATCACAGCCATACACAGGCACGATATCTGTCGCTATCAGGGCCAAGCCATCCGAGACATTCCTTAAGGATCCTTGGTATTTGACTGATGAAGCTATCCAGCACAATGAAGTGGGCGAGTTCAGGTTTGACCATGTATTTCAGCCAACAAGTACAAATCAGGAGGTTTATGAGAAGTGTGTCAAGGGATTAATTGAGTCGCTAATGGACGGTTACAATGCCACAGTCTTTGCCTATGGTATGACAGGCTCCGGTAAAACCTACTCGATGACTGGTACCGATGATGAACCTGGTGTGATTCCACTCTCGATCAGTGAAATTTTCAACAGAATTGACACGTCGGACAAGAGCATTTACAAGTATGACTTGAAGGTCTCCTACTTGGAGATCTACAATGAGAGAATCTACGATTTGTTGAATGTTGATCAATTAAGAAGCTCATCAGTATCCGGCTCTGCCGATCTCAAGATCAGGGACGTGCCAAATTATGGTGTCAAGGTGATTGGCCTGATGGAAGAAACTGTCAAGAACGAGTCCGATGTTCTCAACTTAATCAACAAGGGTAACATGAACCGAAGAGTTGGAGAGACCGATTTCAACGCAAGATCTTCCCGTTCGCATGCTATTGTTCTTGTACGAATTGCCACAACAAACACTGTCACAGGAATCGAAACTTTCAGTACGCTTTCACTGTGTGACTTGGCTGGATCTGAGAGAGCTACTGGCCAACAAGAAAGAAGAAAAGAGGGTTCGTTTATCAACAAGTCTCTCTTGGCACTTGGAAGCGTTATTGTAAAGCTTTCATCATCTTCCACGAGTACTGGGCATATCAACTACAGGGACTCCAAACTTACACGAATTTTGCAACCAGCGCTATCTGGTGAGTCAGTTGTGGCCGTCCTTTGCACCATTCACACAAGCAGCTCGGCTTTGGCTGAGACTGTCAATACAGTCAGATTTGCAGCACGTGCCAAGAACATTAGTCTTAATGTTCGTAAGCATGAGATTGATATAACAACTGAGAAGGACAGGATCATTGAGAAGTTGAAAAAGCAGGTTCAGAGCCAGCAACTTGAGATTGAGAATCTGAAGAAGAGAAAGTCGACGGTGGCACTGGATACCAGTGAGAATACCTCCGTCGTATCAGAAGATGTGAAGGAACAGATGCAAGAGTTGTCTGCTGAGAATCGTATATTGAGCGAGAGGCTTGAGCACATGAACCGGATGATGGATGAGAAGAACGCTCAAAAGATGGTCCTGAAGAATGACATCGTGAACCAGATCTTATCCAAGAGTGCTGATTCCGATGATGGATCCAGGCTTATTCTTCAAGTGGAAGAGTTGTTCAAGAAGACGTACTCTGAGATTGATGAGTACAAGTCATATATTTCTCATTTGGAGCACCAGCTCAAGAACGAAATTGCTGGCCATGGAAAACAGTCGCAACCAGCTCAGCATGACGTGAGCTTTTCTCCTAGCAAAACCGTCAACAATGAGAACGAGGTTGATCTTATTTTGAAGGACCAAGAGGATGAGATCCTACAGCTGAAGTCCGACCTGAAGAACAAAGAGAGAATCATCAAGGCCCTTCAGAGTACGAAACGTGTTCGTGACAGTTTAATCCATACCATCCACTCTAGTGAGATTAGAAGGGAGACAGGAAAGCGTGACCCAACCTTGAAGGAGATAAATCTGGATATGACCATGAACACACAACTAGCACCGCCGAAGTTTTAAATACTTCTCGGGCACTTCATAACTTGACGACTTTCATTGGATGAATATGTCGACTATCGACGATCACTACAGATAAAATATATGTGAATGATTAATTAATGTCTGTTCACTGAATGCCTAGTATTTGCGAAGCTTGGATGACGATTCTTCGGGCGGACCGTCGTCATCTGAGCCAGGCGTATCAGTGGAGTCTTCATCGGAGAGATGTAGGAAATTATGTTTTGTGTTTTCCCCACGAGGAGATAAATCCAGCTGATCAACCATATCATGAGTATCATCGTACACATCAGTAAATGTCTGATCAGAGCCCGAAGAAGTGTTTGAATCGGTGGCTGCCCCAGTTGTAGCATCGACCTTTTTAACAGCGTCCTGCCCTTTCAAGTAATCAGTCCGCAGGTCATCCTCAGTGCCTTGCCATAAGCTCATTTCCAAGAAATATCCCTGGGGGGGATAGGCAGTCTCGCTGACATAGACAGTTTCCCTAGTGAGGGGGTCAATGGAGTACCAAAGTTGTGCTGTTGGGTCAAACCATGCCCTAGGGGCTTCACCTCCGGGTGCTTCTATTTGGTCAGATTGATCATCGTAAAAATTCTCACTGTAATCACCAGCTGTATACCTCTGATTATTCTTGTCATCATCTGATCTCTCGGGGTATCTTCCTGTCATTGATTTGGGCTCATTTTGGTATCTCGATTGGTCTGGGTCGTCTATTTCTGACCTCATTTTCTCCGACATGTAGTAGTATGGCATCTTTTCAAGCTCTTGATCAAAGTCATAATCTTGCACCTGATATGCCTCCCCCCAAAAAGCCATAATTCCTTTACATCGGTCTTGGTCGTATACAAACATGACCCTACACTTTGCTTCGTCACCCAAGAGATCTCTTGTTACCTCTGAAAGCTGATCCCATGAAGAGTTTTTTGGAAGAAAGAGTCCAACGTTGGTGGTGATGGCGAAAAACGATTCCAAAAGCTCCCGAAGACCCATGGGCTGAAGTTCGGTCTCTAAGTCATAAACTGGGTGCTTTTTGTAGCTGGGACCTCCCCAGGGTGGAGAAGAGAAGATAAAGTCAATCTCCTCTTTCAGACTATGATAGTATCGTGACCCGACCAAATCTGTCCAACTTCCCAGTTTCAAGTTAGTCTTTTCCTCAACTCCATAAACCTGACAGTTATGTTCAGCACAGTATAAGTTTATCTCGTTGTACTCAACACCAAATGCACGGTCAAAGAAACGAGCAAACTGGATCAAATTACCTCCTCCACCGCAGAAGACATCGAGGACTGACCTTATTGACGGATCACAAGCTTTGATGAACTTGGCTGTGAATATGGCCATTGCTTCCGGCGTCACGGAGTACCACAGCTCTTCATTCATGTAAATGCCCTCATCAAATCGACTGAAGAGAAGATGTCGTTTCGCCCAATACCTCGATATGCTCTTGAATATTTGCTTCGGAATCTTTCCATACTCGTACTGGAACTCTTCACAGTGGTCATCAAGCCATTTTCTGTTCGGCAGCGAAGCAGGATGTCCTACTTGTAGCAAGGCCATAATGCCTTGCTCGTCAGTCTGGTAGAGTAGGCAGCTTGTACAACATATCTCATTGCCTAATGCTCTACGATGAGAGAGTTCATGTCAATTTTTCCGTGTCACTATGACATCAGGACATCGCGTTGTCATGGGGATCTGGGGTCGCGTCAAACGTAAACAAAGAAGAGATACGCGGCTTACCGTCATTACACCACACACACAGATCTCCTTCGTCATAACCCAACGCAGACTTTAGAGACTGCTGCACAGTATCAGTCCTTGCCATGTCTAGCAATGATAAGAGACCTATCAAATCACTGGGACAGCGCGCTTCCTTAGTGCCTCAGTCATCCATTCCAAAGTTGAAGTGTACACCTAACGGGAAGGCCGCTAGAGCTTCCCTCGCCACATCTTCCCCAAGCAAGTCAACATATGCCCAAAAGACACAGTCATCTAACTCACGTATCACGAATGCACTATCGGAGGAGAGTAACATCTCTGTATATGTTCGGTGCCGCTCAAGAAACGACCGTGAAATCAAGGAGAATAGCGGTGTAGTGGTTTCCACGATGGGTCACAACGGAAAGGAGGTTGTCCTTCAGACGGGGCCAATGGCTGTTAGTAATAAGACATACACATTTGATAAGGTCTTTGGTGCTGAGAGTGATCAAGAGATGGTGTACGACGGTATTGCTAAGGGGGTGTTAGAGGAGATGTTGCAAGGATACAACTGTACCGTCTTTGCATACGGCCAGACTGGTACTGGTAAGACATATACCATGAGTGGTGACATTCAAATGTCTGGTAATAGGCTTTCTGAGAACGCAGGAATTATTCCTAGAACACTTGTCGATCTTTTCCGCAGCTTGGAGAAGAAATCGGAGTTTTCCGTCAAGGTCTCATTCATCGAATTGTACAATGAAGAGTTGAAAGATTTGCTGCTAACCAATGAGTCGGAAGAGCGCAAGGTGAGAATATTCGAAGATCCTAACAAAAAGTCTATCGTTGTTCAGGGTATGGAGGAAATCTTCATCAAAAGTGCTGCCGAGGGTATGAAGGTCTTATCACAAGGATCCTACAATCGTCAAGTTGCCGCCACCAAATGCAATGATATATCATCGAGATCTCACAGTGTCTTCACAATCACTGTTCACATAAAGGAAATTGATCCAATCTCTGGCGAAGAGTACTTAAAAATCGGGAAGTTGAATCTCGTCGATTTGGCTGGTTCTGAAAACATTAACAGATCAGGTGCTGAGAACAAAAGAGCTCGCGAAGCCGGTATGATCAATCAAAGTCTTTTGACTTTGGGAAGAGTGATCAATGCACTCGTTGACCAATCACCACATATACCGTACAGAGAATCCAAGTTGACGAGATTGTTACAGGACTCCCTTGGTGGTCAAACAAAGACATGCATCATTGCTACAGTATCACCAGCAAAGGTTTCTCTTGATGAGACAGTGAGTACATTGGAGTATGCCAATAGAGCGAAAAGCATTAAAAACAAGCCACAGGTTAATCAAAGCATGTCGAAAAAGATGCTCATCAGGGAATACGTCGAAGAGATTGAGAGGCTAAGAAATGACTTGAACGCCACTAGGAACCGTAACGGAATCTATGTCACTGAAGAGAACATGGAGAAAATCACAGCTGAGAGCGAGAGTCGTCGAATCCTTGTCGAGGAGCAGAAACTTCGTATTAATGTTCTTGAGGAGCAGCTGAGGAAACTGAAAGTTGATTTCGAGGGCCAGCTGGAGAGGCTAAGTGGGTTGGAAGATAACATCAACAACCTTCAGGAGGAGAGAAATGTCCTCAGTCGTGAACTCGAGCAAATTAAGGATAACTTGTACAGAACGTCTTGTGAACTAAAATTGGAGAAGTATGTGTCGGAGGATCGTGAAGAGGTGTCAAACAAGCTGTCAACGCTCTACAGACAGCTCGCGGAAACTCTCAATGATGTTGTTTGCTCCAGAGACGAACTTCACGTCGTGATTGAGAAGAGACAACAGATTAACAATGATAATAAAGTCATTTTGGATGATTCTAAATCCTCTGTGCTCTGCCAGACTCGAACGATAGCCGGTGATGTATCGAGGCTGGCTCGTGACAACTTCGTTTTTGGTGAGGATTTAACACACAACTTCGAAGCTATGGTGAGGTCACAACAGCAGAAAATCACTAAGAGATGTACAGACATCAACACAGTTTCTGAAGATATTGGAATAAAAATCCAGACTGCTGTTACTGACATTTTTGAGCGCTCAAAAGGCATGAACAATTCCATTGATGGAATCGAGGCCGTCAAAGCAGAAGTTACAGAAGCAATTGTACACAACTTGGACGCCTTGAGGGCCAGTACGAGTACTGCAACCAATCACATCCTTAAATCTGTATCCTGTACTGAGACTGAGCTGAAAGATGCACTCACGAGTCACCAAAAGGATATTGCTGAGACTTTCACAGCAGTGCAAAATCAGATCGGTGCTCAAACAGATGAAATTGTCACATTATCGAAGCAGCTTTTGGAGTACCAAAAGAAATGCATGTCTCAACTTTCTGAGGAAGCAGCCAAGATTAAGGAGTTTGAAATCATGGAGGCCACACGATCAAACTCGGAAAAACAAAAACTTTTGGAAGTCATATCATCGGCAATCTCTGAGCATGAGACGGAACGACTTGCACGCCTCTCCAGCCTCCTACAAGGGACTTCCTCTTCTGCTTCATCTATTGCAAACAAGCAGATAAATTCTGGTAAAAAGTTTGACGCATTTGTAAGAGACAGTTGGGTGAACTCGCAACAGAGTTTTAAGCACGATCTTTCCCAGAAGACAACTAGCATGGTAAGAAATATTGACCAACTCAAAGACAATGCTATTGTTGAGAAACTTGGTGGTATATCCAATGCTATGACTGACTTCGGTGCATCTCATAACGATGCAATTGCTAAATCCACAGCCTCTTTTCGAAGCAAGATGGTTACACTCAGCGATTTCACAGCGAGCCTAAAGAGTCTCAACGAAGAGAATCACAATTTCACAACATCTCAGCTTGGTGAGGCTACTTTGAGGATCAAACAGTCACTAGCGTCAATTTCTGATGCCTTGGAGAGCCTTGGAAGGGGTATTGTTGAGACCAAACCACAGCTTGTTGACACGCATGTCCAGAAGCAAAGACAGTTTATCAAATCATTTGCGGATGCTACAAGTGTCAACATCAACAACCTTGAGGACTTTGTGTCCAATGTCTCCTATAATGAGGACAAATCCACTCCTCCAGAAAGACAGCAGATTCTTATTGAAACAGACTTGCCTCATGCTCTCTCTCGTGAAGAAATCATGAGAATTCACAATCTTGACATCAATCTACGTGAGGGGGTCACTGAAGACATTATGACTCCTCCTGCCCAAGACAAGGGCGTCAAAAGACCATTGGCTGAGATCACCAGTAATATCAATGTTCCAGCTCAAGGATCGGAGAAGAAGGCCAAGTCACGGCCTACTACCACGGGGTCGCTTGGCAACGCTCACTGATTGATAAGTATCGTAAATACATGAATGAATTTGTGCTTAACCGGCCTTAAAGCGATAGCTCAAGCAGTATATAACCAGAAAGCGATGCAGTTGCACTTCCTAGCGGTGGGATAGTAAGAACCTGTCTTTCGCTGCTAAGTTTTTATTTCTGGCTTATATTGGTCAATGAGACGCTATGTAACCCCCATAGTATTCAGCTGTCAGGCAGTATTCCTGAGAACGACCGTAAATATCAGTCCAGATAGTAGGGGGGCGGTTCGCGAATCTGGCTCTGGAGAACACGCGGGTGGGCGACGTCCACTTGAGCCAGCCGGCCCGAGCACCGTTCTTCGCAAGATCACGGCCACAAGACCAGATTGTTCCTCTACCAGGGATACATTGCTTTGAATTCACTACTGTTAATTGCTGGCACACTGCTTTTCCTTTTCACTGATTCAATTCGTCTTTCCGATATTGCTTCAAACATTTTTCCATTCACACAGACAAGCAACGACGTGGTTGGTCTAATAGTCAAGGAAACCCTTGCAAACGAAATATTGTGCCAAAGCTATTGCCGTCACGAACCTATTATTAACTACATTTGAGGTCAACAAGGCAATATGGGTATCCCAAAGTTTTTTAGGTTCATCTCCGAGAGATGGCCTATGATCTCTCAGCTGATCGATGGTAATCAAATTCCTGAATTTGACACGCTCTACCTAGATATGAACTCCATTCTGCATACATGCACACGTCCTAAAGACGAGGATGTCACCAAGAGACTCTCAGAGGAAGAGGTGTTTAGTGCTATCTTTGCCTACATAGACCATCTCTTCGACACGATCAAGCCAAAAAAGGTCTTCTATATGGCCATCGACGGTGTGGCTCCAAGAGCCAAGATGAATCAACAAAGAGCCAGAAGATTCAGAACTGCTCTCGATGCGGAGAAAAACATGAAGAAAGCCATCGAGCTAGGACAGGAGCTTCCAGAACAGGAACCATTTGATTCAAACTCTATCACGCCAGGTACCGAGTTCATGCATAAGCTCACCAGATACTTGAAGTATTTCATCCACAAGAAGGTCTCCACTGACTCGAAATGGCAGGACTGTGAGATCATTCTCTCGGGACATGAGGTCCCAGGTGAGGGTGAGCACAAGATCATGGAGTTTATCAGAAATAAGAAGGCACTTCCAGATTACGATCCAAACACGCGTCACTGTGTCTATGGTCTGGATGCCGATTTGATCATGCTCGGTCTCGTCAGTCATGACCCTCACTTTGCTTTGCTTAGAGAGGAGGTGACGTTTGGCCGAAGATCCACACAACCAAAGTCCGTCGAAGAGCAAAAGTTTTACCTCCTGCACATCAGTCTTGTAAGAGAGTACTTGGAGTTGGAATTCCAGGACCTTAAGGAGCAAATGTCTTTCGAGTATGACTTTGAGAGAGTTCTCGACGATTTTATATTAATCATGTACGTTATCGGTAACGATTTCTTGCCAAACTTGCCAGATTTGCATTTGAACAAGGGTGCATTCCCTCTTTTGCTGGAGACTTTCAAGGAAGCCTTAAGGGGTGTCGATGGCTACATCAATGAGTACGGTACTATTAACCTCAAAAGATTAGGTTTTTGGTTTGATATTCTGTCCAAGTTTGAGTTGGAGAACTTTGAGCAGGGTGATATTGATCTTGAGTGGTTCAACAAGCAGCTTGAAAATATTTCCCTCTCGGGAGAGAAAAAGAGAGAGAGACTCGGTAAACTAGCGTTGCTCAAGCACCAGAGAAAACTTGTTGGTTTCATTAAGCCATGGCTGATCAAGGTTTACTCTCAGAGGCTCCCAACAGATATCGACGTTGACCACATTCCATCTCTGGAGCTTCCAGCGGACTCTGCTGAGCAGAATCTCGACTTCCTAAAGGATTTTGCATACGATGCAGATCTTGTTCTGACCCATTCCAAGGGTACTGGTGCATACTCTGTAAGAATTGACATTGATGGTATTGATCTCACGGAGAGTGAAGAGGACTGGGCCGACAGAGTGTCCAATATTCGCCGGGTCGTCAAGAAGTACGAGGCAGCCATCATTCTCGATGCGGAAGGTGAGGGTGCTGTCGAGGAGAAGAAGCAGATCTACAACGAGAAGTTTGAGAACTGGAAGGACAACTACTACAAGGACAAGTTGGGCTTCAGTATCAAAGATGAAGAGGCGCTCAAGGAGATGACCGAGAACTACATCGAGGGTCTTCAATGGGTCTTGTACTACTACTACAATGGTGTCAAGTCCTGGCCATGGTACTACAGATATCATTATGCTCCAAGGATTTCCGATATTAAGAAGGGATTGGGCATCATGATCAACTTGGAAATGGGTCAGCCATTCAAGCCATTTGAGCAGCTGATGGCCGTTTTGCCAGCCAGATCTGCTAAGCTTGTTCCAGCTCCATACAGAGCACTCATGACCGATGAGCACTCACCAATCAGAGACTTCTATCCAGATGATGTTGAGACCGATCTGAACGGTAAGACTGCTGACTGGGAGGCTGTTGTGAAGCTTTCGTTTGTTGACCAGCAGAGATTGCAGGATGCTCTCAGGCCATTGGACAAACAGCTCACGCCAGAGGAGAAGTACAGAAACTCGTTCGGTCGTGACTTGCTCTTCACTTTTAACCCGCAGATCAACGAGGTGTACAAGTCGCCTTTGCCAGGTGTGTTTGGTGATATTGAGACAAACCGTTGTTTTGAGACTGTCTACGACTTGAAAATTGTTGACAGTGACCAATTGGTGAAGGGTCTTTGCAAGGGTGTTAAGCTTGGTGCCGACTCTCGTGCTGGTTTCCCAACCTTGAAGACAATTCCATTCAAAAATGAGCTCAAGCCTGCAGGCGTTGTCATTTTCAATTTCCCATCCAAGTCCACCTCTGTTGTCTTGAAACCAGAAGACTCATACGAGGGTTTGGAGGTCGAGCAGTTTGCTAAAAGATATGTGAACAAGATTGTATGGACGAGATATCCGTACTTGAGGGAATCCAAGGTCGTTCGTGTCACCGATGGTCACTTCGAGTACTACCCAGTGAAGAGCGGTGCTGGTTACAAGGTTGTTTCAAGACCAGTTGACCCAGAGGATGCCAAGACCTATAAACAGAACGTTGGTGGTGTCATTAGAAACTATGTTTTGAAGAAAGGTATTGAGCTCAAGGGTGTTCGTGCTCTGGTCACTGTGAAAGCTGTTTCTGGTTTGAAGCGTACCTCTAACGGTGCTTACGTGAAGGATTACACTGATGATGAGGAGATTTACCCATTGTCTCTTGTCATCGATGATGTCAAGAATAAGGACGAGAGATATTTCGAGAAGCCACCTCTCCCAATCAACGAAGAGTTCCCAATGGGCTCTAAGATCATCTTCCTTGGGGACTACGCATATGGTGGTGAGGCTGAGGTGAATGGCTACGCTACGACTACTCGTTTAAACTTGTCTGTCACCAAGATGTCCGTCAAGGCTGAACCACAGTTCGGTCAGGTCTCTGCCAGTAAGGAGGCTCATGAGAACAGATATTACCCATCCTTTGAAGTTGCCAGAAACCTGAAAATACATCCACTGTTCTTATCCAAAATCACATCTTCTTATATGATTGACAATGGTAAGAATCAGCGTATCAATATCGGTTTGGACCTAAAGTTTGACTCCAGAAGGGAGAAGGTCGTTGGATATACCAGAAAGAGTGATAGGACCTGGGAGTTTAGTGCCTTGGCTATCAATCTGATTCAGGAGTACAGAAAGAAATTCCACAGCTTCTTTAGCTATCTCTCCAACAAGAACGTCGGACCAGGTCAGATGATTACCCTTGCTGAGATCTTGCCGGCTTTGGATGCTAAGCAATCTCAGGAGAAGTTGAGTGAGCTGACGTCTTGGCTAAAGGAGGTGAAGTCCAAGCTCAACAGAACCACACTGGAGTCGGACTTTTTGACTTCCAAGAGTATTAAGGATATTGAGGACCAAATTGAAGTCTTTGTCGCCCAAGCCGACAAGCATGATGTGAAGAAGCTTGTTGGTGTTCCTAGAGAGGCAGTGTTGGATCCAAGTGTCTCGTTCAACAAGTTGAAGGCACAAGCGTTCAAGCTGGGTGACAGAATTGTGTACGTTCATGACTCTGGTAAGGTTCCATTATTCTCCAAGGGTACAGTTATTGGTTACCACAGTGTTGGTGCACATGTTACTCTGCAAGTTCTCTTTGACAAGCCATTGTTGGGTGGTAACAGACTTGGTGGCCAGCTGAGAACTAACCGTGCCCTTGATGTGGACTCTTCTCTTGTATTGAACATTACGAACCAACAGTTCATCTTCCACTCCAAGGCTTCGGCGCAGAAGAAGAAGCCGAAGGCTGCCCCAAGGGCTCCAGCTCCAGCTCCAGCTACCCATGGTTCAACTGCATCTAAGAAGTCTGCTGTGAATACTTCTGCCCCTGCTACGGCAGCCAAGAAAACACCAGCGGCACCAAAGCCGAACGGTACTCCGAAGAAGCCGGAATTGCTCAAGAAGCCGAAGGACGAGAAACCAAACGAGTTACTGTCCCTTCTCAAGGGAGGGAAGAAGTCTGAGAAGACCGACCAACCTGAGGACAGCACTGTGACTCCACCATCTAAAAATCATGAGAATGCACATGATGCCAGCAAGGCTTTCAAGCTTATGTCCATCCAGAACTTCATTGTGAGCGACATGCACGGTTCCTCAGCCCCACAACCAATGATGTTCCCACCTCCTCCTGGTATGATGCCACCACAGGGCTTCCCAGGTGGCTTCCCACCACAGGGTTTCCCACCACAGGGTTTCCCACCACAGGGTTTCCCACCGCAGGGTTTCCCACCGCAGGGCTTCCCACCGCAGGGTATCCCACCGCAGGGTATCCCAACCCAGGGCAACCCTGCTTCTGCTCCATCCCAGGCTCCAGCTCAGAATAGTTCTGGTGGCGTGGAGACCAATGGTAACCACCAGAAGAAGAGCAACACGAGTGGCAGAGGTCGAGGAAGAGGAGGTGCTAGAGGAGGCTTTAGAGGCAGAGGTAAGCAGAACAAGCCTGCTGCTAACTCAGAGCAAAAGAAGTCGGAGTGAGTCCTTCTTTTCTTGAGTCCTGCTCATCTCCAAGTGTGTTATATTTTCAAATTTACTAGTCCTTCAAGTCTTGTAGTGTGAGTGCCCACAATGTTCTTAGCTATAGCTATGACTCGCGCCCGCTCATCTCTCGTGTTGTCATGGCGACGCGTCAGCAGCTGTGCACGTGACCATCTCGTTACCGGATGCGGAAATTGTAAACATCAACTGAGTCTCGCGCTCACAACTCCAGATCGCGTTTCGCGCTGCTCATTCTCAACCGCCCACGAAAAAAGTGGTTGTTTACGTTCCTTTGAAGGCAAAACACAAGTTTCGAAGAGAGGTTTGAAGGGTATCACAGCACACAGCGCTAATCATTTACTACAATGAGAGAAGTTATCAGTGTCAACGGTAAGTTTCATTTTCCAAATCGCAGGGAACTACGCCGTGTGTGGGAATCATCAGGACGGGGAATGTACGCGTCGCATTGTTTTCCTTTAGCGCTGAGGAAGAGATGAAGCACCAAGAGGTCTGCTTAAGATGCGAAATGAAAGTGTTTTACGTGTCTGATAACCGTTTCACTTCTGATTGATTTCATAGCACGATGGAGCACCCTACAAAGGTGCTTTTGGGATTCGTTCATGGTACTAACAACCCCGTTAGTTGGTCAGGCTGGTTGCCAGATCGGTAACGCTTGCTGGGAGTTGTACTCCCTTGAACACGGTATTCAGCCGGACGGTTATTTGGCTGACGGCATGGACAGACCAAAGGGTGGTGAGGAAGGTTTCTCCACCTTCTTCTCCGAGACTGGTTCGGGTAAGTACGTTCCAAGAGCCTTGTACGTCGATTTGGAGCCAAATGTCGTTGACGAAGTCAGAACTGGCCAGTACAGAGAGTTGTTCCACCCAGAGCAGTTGATCACCGGTAAGGAGGATGCTGCAAACAACTACGCCAGAGGTCACTACACAGTTGGTAGAGATTTGTTGGATGATGTCTTGGACAGAATCAGAAGAATGTCCGATCAGTGTGATGGCTTGCAGGGGTTCCTCTTCACCCACTCCCTTGGTGGTGGTACAGGTTCCGGTTTCGGCTCTCTGCTCTTGGAGCAGTTGTCCTTGGAGTACGGCAAGAAGGCCAAGCTTGAGTTCGCCGTGTACCCAGCCCCACAGGTCTCTACCTCCGTCGTTGAGCCATACAACACTGTTTTGACCACACACACAACTTTGGAACATGCCGACTGTACCTTTATGGTCGACAACGAGGCCATTTACGATATTTGCAGAAGAAACTTGGATATTTCCAGACCAAGCTTCTCCCACTTGAACCAGTTGATTGCTCAGGTCGTCTCGTCTGTTACTGCCTCTTTGAGATTTGACGGTTCCTTGAACGTTGATTTGAACGAATTCCAAACTAACTTGGTTCCATACCCAAGAATCCACTTCCCATTGGTTGGTTATGCTCCAGTTGTTTCCTCTGCAAGAGCCACTCACGAGTCCAACTCTGTCGCTGAGATCACAAACGCTTGTTTCGAGCCAGGCAACCAAATGGTCAAGTGTGACCCAAGATTGGGTAAGTACATGGCTACTTGTTTGCTTTACAGAGGTGACGCTGTTACCAGAGACGTCCAGAACGCTGTTGCTCAAGTCAAGGCTAAGAAGACCGTTCAGTTGGTTGACTGGATCCCAACTGGTTTCAAGATTGGTATTTGTTACCAGCCACCAACTGCTCCACCAAAATCGAACTTGGCTCAGGTTTCCCGTGCTGTCTGTATGTTGTCCAATACCACCGCGATTGCTGAGGCTTGGAGAAGAATTGACAGAAAGTTCGATTTGATGTACCAGAAGCGTGCCTTTGTTCACTGGTACGTTGGTGAGGGTATGGAAGAGGGTGAGTTCACTGAGGCTAGAGAGGATTTGGCTGCTTTGGAGAGAGACTACGAGGAAGTTGGTATTGACTCTCTTGACCCAGAGGAGGCTGAGGAGTACTAAGCGAATGGTTTTGCTCTGCTCTTGCCCACACATCACCCTATCCTTTCATGCCATCTTTACAACTCGGTTAATCACGGTTTCCTTCAAGTTCTTTGGCTATTTGCTTTGATCTTTCCTCTTACTCTTTCCATACCCCTTTGCTACTCCTCTCTATCTCTAAGTTTGAGGTTGTGATCTCTTCACTAGCCTTTACATTTTCTCTTTTTTGTCTCTCTTTTTGATCTATACTTGTCTAGCTTAATGGCTACAGGTTTACGGTGCTGAATAAATAATTAACGCTGATGTGGTCATTGTAGATGCTGATATTATAAGTCGAAGAACGATTTCGCATCTCTGATGTTTATGAGTTTTTTCCTCTTTAGGGCAGGCTTCTTAACAGCTTTACGATTCAGCGATCCCGACAATGTTGGTGGCGTCTCTGACTTGGCATCCTTTCTTCTAGTCAGTACCATAGTCTGCGTATAACTCATAACCTCACCAAGCTTCCACATGTGATCAAACTGCCCCTCGGTTGTATCGTACTCTCTATCGGCAAACACGTGATTCATCACGTTAAAGTCCAACCATATCACATCCCTTTCCATTTCCACTCCACTGTCGGGAAGATTATACTTCCGTATGAACGCCTGGGCCTTCATACCCCATGAAAGTTTCTCCATCTCCCTTCCTTCGGCATCAATCAACTTCCAATCATCCCAATCGACATCTTTCCACTCCCTTTGCATGTTGAAGACAGTCTTAGTCTGGACCTCCAAACATGTCAGCGTGCACCAGCTCGCCACGTTTTGGAGTTTTCTAAAAGACCCTTGTTCAATCAGAGGCATGCTTAGCATCTTCAGTTTGGTCCATTTACCCGACTTGAGGGCGCTGCACCACCTTGATACGACTTGATCGGGAAGCTGAGAGACGCGTGACACGCGTAATGCTGTGAGGTGAGTAATGTTAGTTAGATATGACAGATCGTCAGTGGTCATTGGCTTCGATAGCTCGAGGATTGTGAGATGTGAGAAGGGAGATGAGTTAAGTGAATGGACAAACTGAGAGATTCGAACGTTGGCGAACAGACGCTCCACCCTGTGATTGTTGGAATTGGGAAGTGTATTCTTCAGGATAACGCTTTTTTTAGGCAGCGGCAATGATGCAACTGTAGGATGGCATTGAAACGTTAGTTCCTTGGAGAATACTGAGGCAAATAACTGGAAGATAATGAAAGAATCTTGATGGTAGAGGCAGATGTAATGCCAAACACGGCGCATCACAGACCATGTGACTGATTGGAGATGAATAGAGTTGAGGTTATGAGCTCGTTCGGCAACTTTCATAGCACATATATCCTTGAGCGACCTCATATTCTTTGTTTGCTCCCCCTTGGGCAGCGGGTACGTTTTGGTAAGCCAGTTATATGAAGCTTCTGTACTCTTGTCAACGTATGCCAATCCCGCGGACCCAATTTGTTTGTAAAGAACCTCTGGTGGAGCTGAGTATGTGTCCTTCTGTTGGTCCTTCTTACGGTCCTTAAACCGACCAGAGCTAGTTCCGTCTCTCCCAGAGATTCTTGATGTGCCTGATCCACTCAGCTTTGATGGACGCCCTTTTCCGGCCAATGGCCTGCTGTAGTCTCTCCAACCTTGTGCACGCTCCCTCGGCTTATCCAGCCTAGCCTGGGTTTCCCAGGGTTCTGGATCCGTCCAGCAAAGATCTTTGCTCTGTGGCTGTTGCCTGTATGGGTTCGCCATCCGATACATTTCTTGATCAGCTTCCTAGATTCCGAAGATCCACTTCTCTAGGTTGTAGAGTACTTGAGGGCCAATGTCACCCACCAAAAACCGTGCACGCGGAGCCACGCGTAACACTGACGCGCGTGCGTAGCGTAAAACTTGGCACTTGAGCCCTGGCGGTTATCTCATACTACACCCGGACACCTCACTAACCCCTGGACGCGACTAAAGAATGCAGTTGATGATGATGATGGTCAGATTATGATTCGATCTGTAGCTCAACCCCCACACAGGCACTAACGACCATGAGCTCTGATGTCCTCGGGCTTGCGAAGCGTAACTTCGTGTTCTCGAACTGGGCAGGCATCCACAGCTGCCGCCCTTCATTGTTCTTTCAGCCGTCGTCCATCGAAGAAGTAAAGACACTCGTGAAATGTGCCGCCGATGAGAAAAAAACCCTCTTGACTGTCGGTTCTGGTCATTCTCCCTCTGATCTCGTCATGACCGATGAATGGCTTGTCAACTTGGACAACATGAAGGAAGTTGTCGAAGTGAAGAAGGACAAGAGCGGCCTTTTCGCCGATGTAACCGTCCAGGCCGGTCTGCGTATCTACGAACTGAATGAGTATCTTGAGACACAGGGGCTTGCTATCCAGAACTTGGGCTCCATCTCTGAGCAGTCTGTTGCCGGTATTATCTCTACAGGAACCCATGGCGCTTCTCCATATCATGGCTTGGTTTCTCAGCAAATCGTAAACTTGACTATCATTAACGGAAAGGGTGAGGAAGTATTCTGTGACTCCACTACAAACCAGAATGTCTTTAGAGCCGCATTGCTTTCTCTTGGTAAGATTGGTATTATTGTACAGGCCACTATCAGGGCAATTCCAGCTTACAAGATCAAATCCTCTGAAGAGGTTATCACATTTGAGACATTATTGGAGAAGTGGGAGTCCATCTGGGTGTCTTCCGAATATATCAGAATCTGGTGGTACCCATATGCCAGAAAGTGTGTTTTGTGGAAGGGTGAGAAGACAAATGATGAGTTATCAGCTCCACACCCATCTTGGTGGGGTACTAAGTCTGGTAGATTGTTCTACGAGGCACTTCTTTGGTTCGCTGTGCACATCTACCCACCATTCACCCCAGTCGTAGAGAAGTTTGTCTTCAACCGTCAGTTTGGTAAAGTTGAAGCATCTCCGTCCGTGGCCGTTCAAAAATCTGTTGAGGGATTGAACATGGACTGTCTCTTCTCGCAGTTTGTTAACGAATGGGCCGCTCCACTTGACAACGGTCCAGAAATCCTTCGTTCGCTTGATCACTCCATCGAACTGGCTGCCCAAAACCACGACTTCTACGTCCATGTCCCAATTGAGGTTCGCTGCTCGAACACCACCTTCACTGGTGAGGAAGATAACACACCAGATCTTACAGGCAGAACCGCAACCTCTGCTGGTCCAATCAAGGGCAACAACCTTCGTCCATTCATGGATAACACTCCACATCGCAACTATGTTCCACTCTCTGACGTCACTAACTCTCAGCTGACTCTATACATCAACGCTACTATGTACCGTCCATTCTACACCAATTCTCCAATTGGTAAGTGGTACAAGATCTTTGAAGAGACCATGGGTGCTGCCGGTGGTAAGCCACACTGGGCCAAAAACTTCTTGGGATCTGTTGAATGGGCAGCCGGTGAGTCCAAGAATGAGAAGGATTACGCTGATGGTGAGATGAGAGGTTTTGCTGCTAAGAACAAGGAGTGGTTTGGTGAGGATCTTACAAGCTTTAAGAAAGTTAGAAGGGAACAGGATCCACATGGTGTCTTCTTGTCTGCTAAGCAATGGAGCATCAAGAATGGTATTATCGATAAAGAGGAGTTCTGAAATGTTGTTGGTATTCTTTAGAGTTGTGTTTTGTCACATTAATACTTGTATTATCTGTTATCATGCTCCTATTTCACTTGTTTGGGACGGCAGCTTCACCTCTTTTTCTCCAGTAGTCACTGACAGCGTGATACTGAGCACGCCATCTTCTAATAGCATTCATTGCGGTCTTTGGAATGGAGACTGTCATATTGTGACCCCTAGCCTGCAAAGCCTCGGTGATGTCAGACCCAATATGAACTTCATGTTCAATGGTATCAGGCAATAACTGATGATGCATTCTTGGATATGACAAAGTCTCCAAAATCGGCATGTTGTAGCTGTACACCCTCACGATGGCCTGGAAAACAGCAGTTGTTATACGGCTTCCACCAGCAGCGCCAATAATCAAGTCAGGTCGTTTGAGTTCGTTCACCACAATGGTGGGAACTGAAGACGAAAGTGGTCTTTTTCTTGGATTGATGAAGTTGTAAACCGATGGTTCAACACCAAATGCATTGGGAACACCAGGCGTAGAGAAGTCATCCATCTCATTATTCAAGATGATACCTGTAGTGGAGTCACGAACAAGACAACCAAAGAGCAAATTAATTGTGGATGTCATGGCCACGGCGTTGTGGTTTCTGTCAACAATGGAGAATGACGTTGTTCCATGTGGATTTGTCACTTCATATGCTGGCTTATATTCTGACCAGTGATTTAATGTCTTGTTGTCGTCAATATGTTTTCTGGCGTATTCTGCCCAATCGTCACTTGTGACAAACTCAATCATGTTGTTGGTCTGATCACCGAGACGGGATCTTGATGATGCGATCCACTTCATCGACTCAACAAGTCGATGAGTAGCAACGGGTTCCATATCTCCACCTTCGTGTACGCCATACGAGTTCATAATCTTCAATCCGGTGATCATCGCTGGTCCAGAACATGAACCAGCACATGTGAAGACGTCATTGCCCAAGAACTCAGTATGCAGAGCCCGTGTGATACTTACATTATACATCTCAAAGTCCTCATTGGTGAATATCCCACCATTTCTTTGAATGGTTCTGATCACGTGGCTGGCAATTGGTCCATGAGGGTCATAGAAGATGGCATCACTTCCATTCTTGGCTATCAATTCTAGCGTGTCAGCGAGGGCAGTCTGTCGGATTCGATCGCCCTGACGGATAACCTCGGTAGTTGAGTTGTCTCTGAAAAGAAAGTTCCATGTTTGGTAATCTTTCTCAAATATGTGCTTGTCGGCGGCAACAGCCGCACACAACACGATGGAGGTATTCCAGCCACCCCTCATCAGGTCGACCACTGGCATGATAACATCGCTCCAGCTCAAGACTCCAGATCCTTGAGATTCAAACAGCGTGTACAAGCCTTTCAATTCACCTGGAATAGCGGCAGCAAGGCCACTGACCTTGGAAAGGTACTCTCTTCCCTTGTACATGTACTTATGACTTCTGATTGGCGCCATCTCTCTGGCGTCAATAGAGATAGCATCTTCCTTAAACTTTTTCGAAACGATGAAGCCACCACCTCCAATTCCTGAGTTGAACATATTTGTGCCTCCAACACATAGGGCCACAGTGACAGCGGCATCTGCAGCATTTCCTCCCTTCTCCAGGATACTGGCACCGAGCTTGGAGCAGTGTGGCACATCGCACGCGACAGCACCAAGTGGCGAGCTGTGGAGATGGCGTGGATCTGGATCCAGATCTGGTTCTCGGAGAAGGGGAGATATATCTATGCCTCTGTCTTTCGATATCGTGTAGAAGCCATCGAGCTGGGTTTCGGTGAAGTTGAGAGAAGACGGTTTCAGTGCCACTAGGGAGCTGTAGATAACGAGAGAGATGAATATGATGGCGCCAAGCCGTGTGGCGCCATTGTGGAGATGCCAGTTTTGGTTGGCCATATTTTACTAGAACAATTGAAAAGATGGTCTCACTGACCGCTTGGTACCTGGCGATGTGTGTGCGTCTCGCTGGCGCTGGTCGTGTGTGGGGCTGTGTTGACATTTGGCTCGGCACAATGACCTTTTTTTGCTTATCAATCGCTGGTGATCGGCATCATAAGAAAAACCATGATCGCGGGGACACAGCGCTGTTTAGTCGGGGAAGAAGATTAGGCTCATAAGTGAAGGGCTTTAGCTTCTTCAACAGATCAGCCATGCTAATGTGCTCGGGCTCTACTTTCCCAACTTTCAACAGTGGTAACGGGCCTCGGCTATTGAACTCCGGTGGTCAGATAACGTTTTTTCCTGGACCACCTCATCGCCACAAAGCCCAGGAGGGCAACGGAATCCAACACTTTATGACTCCAAATTGACACAGGTCAATGTACTACATCTCCGAAGATGACTGAAACCTTTTACTACAAGGTGGATAGATCAATTTCTTTTCCCTACCACTCCCCTTACCCCATACGACACGATGATATTTCCACCACTCACCCGTGCCATCTTGCTTACTATGCTGTTCAAGGCAACCACTGCCCTTACTGCCCACATTCCACGCGGTAGTGTTCCAGCACCATCTTTGAGACTAGAGTCTACCATGAGACAACAACGCTACATTGAGAAGACTGACAAGAACACATTGCATACGCGCTCTGACACAAGAGACTTCTTGAACACTACCGAGGCTGAGATTGAACACGAGCTCGACCTGTTACTTGGGTATGCTAATGATAGCAGAGTCCAGATGCGTGCAGCAACGGCCACAGGCTTTGATCCACACGCACAAGCGCAACAGCCATTCCCTTCTTGGTTATCGGAATTTACTCAAATGACTGCATGGCCAGGGTTGGATCCCCCATATATCCTGTTGGACTTCATCAACCTTGCCGAGGTTCCAAACATTCCTCCATATCAGCAGGGGATTTGTCCAGGCACTGCTGATTCGTGCTCCTTTGATTGCTTCAAGTGTGTTGAGCCAGATGATTGTTACACTTGCCCAAAACTTTCCCAAACCTTCGATGATGGGCCATCACCGGCTACTTCGAAACTTCTTGCGCATTTGAACCACAAGGCTACATTCTTCACATTAGGAATCAATGCTGTGAGATATCCGGAAACATATAAGGAGCTTCAGAGTAAGGGGCACTTGATCGGATCACATACTTGGTCTCACAAATTTTTGCCGAGCTTATCTAACGAAGAGATTATTGCACAGATTGAGTGGTCGATCTGGGCCATGAATGCAACCGGACACCATTTGCCAAAATGGTTTAGACCGCCCTATGGTGGATATGACAACAGAGTTCGTCACATCTTGAGAAAGTTTGGCATGCAGGCGGCGTTGTGGGATTACGATACATTCGATTGGCAGATCCTCAACAATCTGAAAACGGAGGATCTGGTTCTTGCCGATGTTACAAAATGGAAGAATGCTTCACATAATCCTTCTGGTTTGATTTTGGAGCATGACGGTGCTCTCCCTACTGTGAATGCTGCTATCAAGGCCAATGAAATAATCGGTGAAGATCAGTTGACAGTTGCCCAGTGTATGGGAGGGATCGATTATATCAGGGTCTTCGACCAATGATATCATGGCCGCCTAGTTTCCCCTATGAAATAATACATACGCCAAACAGATAATTTCTCACTTCCGACATGAAGCATGTAGCTGTATGGAATGTTATACAACATGCTGTGATGGCTGGCCCCGGTTCTCTCTTAAGGATCCCATATTAACATATATATCTCCAATGAAGAGGTATTCTGGACTGAACACATTCTGCGGTGTAATTTCGCTACGTAGAGCCATGTGCACCTTTCAATTTATCGATGATGTGCTAGCCAGACAGTGTGGTTTATTCTCCCAGGACATCCAGCTCCAGCTTACTCCTGATTAACGAAGTTATATATATATCCTGCAAGATTTTGATACTGTAACTTTGAAGTTGTTTGGGGTATGGTATGTGTTCTATAGTGGTATGGCACTTGTTCTTGTCAGCCGGCCTCGCCTCGATTGCCTACAGTTGATGGGGAAATACGCGGAGTGCATCACTGGCTATGGCGCTGTCTGACCAAGATCAGTGGATGCTTGCTTTGTTTTTGCCCATCTGAGCGCTTTTTTCGGTTAATTGCCGAGCCGGAAGTTACGGTTTGCGTGGCTGGCCTTGCTTGTTTACTTATCGAACCGAAATTGGTAAACATGTTCGGTGAATCGGCCTCTGTAAAAGCTTCGCTGGCAGTTGCCCCTGTTTGTTTACCTTTTCCCAGATTAGGAAATCGTGACAACGGCTCGTCTCGCGATGACCCCTTCGATTCCTGTGTGCTGGCGCGACTTTCGCGAAATAGCGCCAAGCCCCTGCGGCTTTACACGAGATTGGCATGGTTTTTGCGAGAGCTGTCGAAACGTGCAGAGCTGTTACCGGATCCGGCCAGTGGCGAAAGAGGTGAAGATGAAACGTGCGAATCATAGCGTATGGCGTACGTGAGGATACACGAAAGGAGGGGTATAGCGTTCTAGACAATAGAAAAAGGAATTCTTTCTCATCGCAAGAGAGAAGTTTTACAAGGATGCGTCATTTAGACCCATGGGGAAGTGCCGAGCGTGTATCGCTTTAACTCAACTGTCACAGAGGACAACGCTGATATCAGCAAGTTTAGCCTGAGTTATCTGAACCATGAGGCATGGATACACCGCACTAAAGTGACTGGGAGGGGTCTGGTTTCATCGATGAGCTTCAGGTTGTGCGTACAGTTCGATTTCGTCGCTTTGCGAGATCTGGCTTAGACACGCACTTAATTTGTGGCCATAACGATTCCGTCCCATATCTGAGAGTACATCATAGGTGTTAATCCCTCAAGGTGTTCAAGAAAATTTTGAGCGTCCGAAAGGAGCGTAGTCTGAATTGTGTCTCGCCGACATCTCCATAAAAGTTGAGCAGCTTTGGCGCGGCTGTTGTGATTATGCATCTCATTAGACCACCCTCTTCGGTAACTTGGCAACACCATGGGAACCTAGTAGGTGGTAAGAGGTGGTAGTGTTCCTTGAAAAACACCTGGGTGTCAACTATGAATTGAGCCAGTAGAATTTTCGAGCGAACCGGGGATCAGAACCCTTTCTAATCTTGAATGGATTGAAAGCCAAAACGGTGCACCCTCACTGACCGCTTCTTCAGCTGGACCTATAAGGCTCCGACCACATGGTGTAATGATGGCAAATCTAGGTAACTTTTGAGCTTCAACCATCTATAACGGCTTCCTAAGAACCAGTTTTCGAACTTCTATATGCTATTACTTTGTAAGAAGACGCTCTTGAAGAAGTGGTGCATCAAAGAGATTAGACAGTACAGCATCAAACAACAGATCAAATCCTCAGAACACCCAAGTCAGGGAGATTATATCGGGACTTACCCTATCAAAACCATCCAGAGCCTATGAAGGGCTAGTAGTTGATTATCAACACCCACCACCCCGCCTTAGTTCATGCGTAAATGGTACACGCCATGCTGCGGTCTACTCGCTCTACAGCGTGCAGTTATCGGTGTACTACTAGAACAAACACCCCATAATCAACTGTCTTGGCTCTGGTTTAACTTCAAGTCACGGATGAACGCTTTTAAATCCGTGCCATGGTAGAAGTACTGTGATTATTTCGGATATGAATGTCGTGTCGCTCTCGCCGTTAGGTCCAAGGCAAAGGTCTAGCCCTTTCGTTGTCTGGGTACGCTTATGCTCAATATCAATACTTCAACTATCCTCATTGACCTGATCCTATCAGTGTCAGCCAACGCAAGAATGTAGAAGGTTAGATACAGAGAGAGTTGGATTATGGGAAATGGTCTGATGCAAGAAGTCCATGCAATGCTCTGATGTAATAAGTCGAAGGAACTATATCCATTGAAGCATATTTATGAGGGGAAGGCAAAACTCGAGCTCCAAATCTAGATCCTCTAGAGCCGGAGCAAGAACCAGAACCAAAAGCAATAGTTGAGCCCCACGGCTGTATCCTTGTTCCTCAAAACGCAGACTCACGGAGCGCAACCGCCACTTCCAGCATCTTGATCTTACCCAAAAGGTGTTAATTGACAACATGGCACCGCTTCCGGCCACCGGTGCCGCCCAACCCCGCGCCAAAGATTCGCCAAAGCACACCACTGCCACCTCGAATCATTTACGCCATTCTGCATACTGGCGCACCCGTCTGCATTCAGACGTTTACTCCTGCACGGTCCAGCACGCGTCCAACTTCTGATCTGCCACACGCGCCTGTCGCTGAGACGCCTGAGCCTCAGAATTTATAAAACACAGGATGCCCGCCCATCAGCGCCGTGCCCCCTCCTACTCCTTCCAGCCCTCCACCGCCTAGGTACACACTCTTTCACTCAATTAGCAACCGACAACCGGCAGAAGCCTAGTCTTTCCTTCCTTACATTCATTCGTGTGCGCAAAAGTCTGTATTCTCCCGCTTCAGCTCTCTCAGCTCCATTCCTTTCAGCTACCCGAACGCGTCCTTTCCTTCACGAGAGAAGCCCACAAACACTTTCCTTTAACAAAATGAGATACAACTACGCCCTTCCAGCTCTTGCCCTTGCCGGCTCTGTCATGGCTGCTCCAGCCGTTGTCACTGAGACCCAGATTGTATACGTCAGTGCTGACCCTACCACCGCCCAGGCTTCTGCATCCCACGCCCCACAGGTTGGCGCTGTCAACGAGGTTGTTGTTTCCAAGCTCGTCGAGGTCAAGGCCGACACCACAGAGACCCACGTTACTACATTCACCAGAACTAAGCAGCTCGATTCCGCCACTACCTCCACTGCTGTGGCCCAGACTGAGGCCGAGGCCGAGGCCGAGCCAACTACAACCTCTTCTGTTCAGATTCAGGTTGCCGCTGCTTCTCCAACTACCTCTTCTAAGCCAACCACCACATTGACTCCAACCACCACTTCTTCTTCTGCTGCCGCTCCAGCTACCACCTCCACTCAGGAGTCTACTTCCACTTCCTCTACCTCTACCTCCTCTTCTGCCACAACCTCCTCCTCCACAGACTCCTCTTTCGCCTCAGCCATCTTGAACGCTCACAACGAGAAGCGTGCTCTTCACGGTGTCAGTTCCCTTACTTGGTCTTCTACCCTCGAAGCTTATGCTCAGGCTTACGCTGACAAGTACGACTGTTCCGGTTCTTTGACTCACTCTGGTGGCAAGTATGGTGAGAACTTGGGTCTTGGTTACACCACCACCGGTGTCGTTGACGCTTGGTACGATGAGATCTCCTACTATGACTGGTCCAACCCATCTGCCTCCCACTTCACCCAGGTCGTCTGGAAGTCCACCACTGAGGTCGGTTGTGCCTACAAGACCTGTGGCTCCTACTGGGGTCAGTACACCATTTGTTCCTACAACCCAGCTGGTAACGTTGCTGGTGAGTACTCAGAGAACGTGTTACCTCTTGCTTAAGTTGGCGATAACATCCACTACATTGTTACGTCTGTCCTTTATTCAGGATTTACACTACCAAAAAAAAACTTCTTATGACTCTCACTCCACACCTTAACGATCATGAATGATGGGTTAAGAGACAATGTCTCTTCTCGCCATCATTATCACTCTCTTTGTTCTGTTATGTCGCTCGTTCCAATCTATTCTGTGTTTTCTTTTTTCTTCTTCATTCCGTGTCATGCTCAACCATTCCTTCGTTTCGAAGGCTCTGGTGAAGGATTTTCACACAGGCTCGGTGTTGTTGTGTCTTTTACAACACATTTTTGCTCCTTCTTTCTACATATAACCTGATATCTCCATACGATTGTTGTGCTTCTTCCTCTCTGTAGATCGCGGACATTGCCAAAGGAGTGCCCCTTGTGTTGTCCGTTCCTAAGACCCTTGACGCGTCGGCACGAGACATGCAAGCTCTGTTTACATGTCAACACACAACTACCCCGAATAATGCGCAACCCAGTGATACTAGTGAGGTGTTTTTGAAACATAGAGAGGTATAAACTTCTCTGATTATTAATATCAGCGATTCAATATCCGCTTGGGACCCGATATATCAACGCTGGGCGATGGCGGGCCCTGTTCGACCTTGCACTCAGTTTCGCGGACTTGTGAAGGCCCCCTTCGCGGTCTCCGAGGCAACGGTACTTCCGCGTAAACAACCTTCAGCTTTGACAACAAAAATGTCGGAATCGTCTGCAGATGAAATCCCGGTTAGCTTTTCTGACATGTATGGAACAGTTGTAGGGATGCATTGGCCTGATCTTTGCGTCCTCGGAATAATTGGGTGAGCTTTGCAGACTGCGTCGGGAAACAATCCCTCAGCATTGTTTCAAAGCAGTTTGAGAGATGTGAAGCACCTAGCCAAGCTGGCATGTCCTCATACTATAAAAAACAATAATGCCCGCTTAGGCATATGAAGACATAGATACGTTTGTGGGCTCATCTGGCTTCCCGATAGCGTTTCTCTTTTGAATGAGACCCCCAAGATTGGCCATTGCGCCCTCAATAATGGCCATCGCCCAAGCTGCCTTCATTGTCGTTACTAAAACCAAGTACCACACCGCAGTTGCCACACAGACCCACACTTCGACACAGTTCCTAACTCAATGGAGTACCTCTCTGCAGTCGTATGATGGACCAACGACTACAACGACTTCCACAATCCTCACCACCGTTACTCTCGACCAGGATGACTCCTCACCCACAACCTCATCCTTCCAAGAGCTCGCCCTATCTCATCACAACGCCGTCAGAGCCCTTCATGTTGACACTGAAACCCTTCTATGGTCTGAAACAGTAGCCTTATCAGCTCAGTCGTACGCTGATCGATACGATTGCTCGGGATCGCTGACTCATTCTCACGGTCAATATGGTGAGAACCTCGCCCTGGGCTATAACACAACAGCTGCTGTACAGGCATGGTACAACGAAGTGAGCCTCTATGACTGGAGCAATCCCGTTTTCAGTGAACGCACAGGACATTTTACCCAGATTGTATGGCTTAATACCACTGAGGTGGGATGTGGATACAAGGATTGTGGAAGTTACTACGGGCAGTACACTGTATGCCAGTATAATGCGCCTGGAAATTATGCTGGTCTGTTCGAGAAGAATGTTATGCCTCTGATCAGTTAATCTGCGATCAGTTAATCTGCTGGCACTATAGAAGATGGTAATTCAATTCACTGTTCATGTCAATACCGCGTGGTTAGTATAGTAGTGTTACATCATTCAATTCGTTTCATGATCTATATGCGATCAGCCTCATTCTCAAACTAAAGCATGAAGCATTCTGTTTTCATCAGCCTTACTCAGTCCCAAAAGCATCGACACGACGGGAAGAAGTTGCTGCCGTTGTTCCTTATGTTCAAGGAAACCAAGGAGGACGTTTTTAATGTATGCCAACTTCTCTGGGTCAACATCGCCATTAGAGCCATCAACAGAGTGGCCATTTGTTCTACCTTCCATGTGCAAGTTGGATACGATGGAGTTGGACCTCGAGAATATAGGTGAGGCAGTAGGTGACACTTGGCTTGATCTTCTGGTTGCAGCATTTTGTTTTTGCTCCTTCAGTTGGTTAGAGACCATCTTGTAACTCTTTGTGAGACGATCAATTTTAGCACTGAGCTCCTCATTCGTCTTTTTCAGAACACCATTCAGGTTCTCATACTCTCTCACCTTCTTTTCACTGGCGCTCAATGACTCCCTCATTTTCACAATGACACTACTGAGCTCATCAGAACTTGTTGTGGTATTCTGTGACTCTTTCTCCAGCTTAGACTTAGCATCACGGAGATCCCTCAGCTCTTTGGTCATTAATGATTTCTTTGCCTCCCACTCCTTCAAAAGCTTCTCCATCTCAGTGTTTTTGAGTCTCGTCTCATCAATCTCACGTTGCTTTCTTGTCAAGTTCATTGAGTTGTCAGTTGTTAATCTTTCAATCTCCTCCAGTGCAGACTTGAGCTTGTTGGATAATTCAGACACCTTGACATCCTGATCAGCATCCTTCTCCATCAGCAAGCGACGGATCGTAGAGGCCTCTCTCGTTCTTTCCTGGAGCATGGTTCTTGCCTCACTCAACTCCTCCTCGAGCTCTTCCGCACGATTCTGAGCTTCTTTGAAAGATACACTTAACTCCTCACACTGGCTTCTGATACTCTCAACCTGATCATTCGAGGACGATTTCAGCTCCTGCAAGCCGTCATACTTATCTTGTAGCACAACACACTTATCTTGTGCCTGCTTAGCCTCTTCCACAGCATCCTGTAACTTCTTCTTCGTCTCGGCAATCTGTTGGGTCAATTGCGTCTTCTCTCTGGACAGCTTATTCAAAGAGTCCCCAGTGGACGTCATTTTCACGTTAAGCTCCCTGTTAGCGGTTTTCAGCTTGTTCACCTCCTCCAACAACTGTTGC
Source organism: Petasospora fabianii (assembly GCA_022641835.1). Lineage (NCBI taxonomy): Eukaryota > Fungi > Ascomycota > Saccharomycetes > Phaffomycetales > Wickerhamomycetaceae > Petasospora > Petasospora fabianii. Next base: position 153,210 of record CP048716.1, on the reverse strand, counting down.
TTCAAGGTGTCGTACTCCTTCACCTGTTTCTCAAAGTACACGATGGTCTTCTCCCTGTGGTTGAGATTTGATTTAACCTTCTCCATCTCCTTCTTCAATGACTCTTCATTCTTCTTACTCTTGGCCAGCTCTTGTGAATCAGCCTCAAGCTTGGTCTTTTCCTGGACGAGCTTTGTGCTCTCACCTTGGAGTGCCTCAAGCTCCTTCTCCAGCGTTCCCTTGCTGCGCGTGAGGGCGTCGATCTCCATCATATTCGACTTGACTTCGGACTTGGATGCGGCGAGGGCCTTCTCAAGCTCGGTAACCTTAGTGGATTTGAAGGCAAGGTCGGATTCGAGCTGTTTGATACGTTTTGTGGATTCGGTTTTCTCCCTCTCGTATTCGGTCATGGCCTGCGAGTGTTGGTTGCGAAGGACTTCAAGCTCCACTTTTTGCGATTCGATCGTCTCAGCAGAATTAGTGGTATCCTTAGGGGACTTCGTGAGCTCCTCAAGCTTTGTTTGGAGAGAAGTATGTTCAGATTTGAGGTCTGTATGTGTAGTCGAGAGTGCTTCATGCTTGGCGGTAAGCTCCTTGAGCTCATCTCTTGTTGTGACGAGATCATCACCAACGGTCTTGAGCATGTCACGGAGAGACTCAATCTCTTCGGATTTAGCCTTGTAGTCTGTCTTTGTGGTTTGGTGCTCTTTCTGAAGCGTGTCATGAGCGATTGTGAGGTCGTCAAACTTGGCTTGGAGAGATGTATGCTCGGCTTGAAGTTTATCAAGGGGTGGGGTGTCGGTGGTAGTGGATATGGATGTTGCTGTAGATGGGTCTTCAGTGATTTGTTCGGTGTCCTTAACTGGAGCTTCATCAGGTGTGGCTTTCCCACTCTTTTTCTTGTTCTTTTTCTTCTTGTTTTTGGAAGTTGTAGAAGCAGATGGGGTCGAAGGCTCTGAAGAAACAGCCTTCTCATTCGTGCTCGTGGCAGTGGAAGGTGGGAACAGTGAGGCATCAGACTTCAACTGTGTTATCTGAGCAACCAATAACTCGATATCAGCGTCCTTTTCGACAACAGCGGCTTTGATCTTAGTCATATGGTCATTGGTGTCTTTCAAATCGGATCTGAGCTCCTGAACTAGCTTCTCGGCATCAGTGGCCCTCTCATTGCTGGTCTTGTTCTCCGATGAGAGCTCTGATACCTTTCTCTCAAGAGCGGAGTTGTTGGATTGGGCTTCAGCCAATTTCGACTTGAGATCACTATGCTCCGTCTTTATAGATGTAAGCTCCGATTCGAGAGTGGTGTTCTTTTCTTTTAGCTCCCCAATTTCGTTCTTCAACTCATCAGATGAGCCAGAAGTTTCTTTCAAATTGCTGAGTTCTTTCTCATGAGTCTCAATGATAGATTTGTGCTCGGACTCAGTTTTATCAAGCTTGGTCTTCCACTCCTTGAGCTCGGCAATTGCCTTCTCCTTCTCCTCCATAGAGATCTGAGCACTGTCCTTCTGGTTCTGGAGCTTCATCTCGAGTTCTTCATTGGTGTTGTTGATCGTCTTCACCTGTTTTACCAACTCTGCCTTTGCCGTCTTCTCCTTCTCCAGTGCTTCTTCAAGCTCCTTGATCTTGGACTGATAAGCAGTAGGGTCACCGGACTTCTCGGAAACCTCGTCAGGAGTGGAAGCTGGCGTGTCGCTTGCCTGGATCTTTAACTTCTCGACCTCTGCTTTCAAGTCAGTGAGCTCCTTTTGCCCAGCAGTCTTCTCCTTTCTTATCCGGCTGAGCTCCTCGTTAATCATGGTATTCTTCATCTCAAGCGATTGGAGGTAGTCCTTCAACTCGCCCGGCTCAGCGATACCGGAACAAGGTGTGTGCTCCTGGAGCATCTTCTCAAAGACCACAACTTTTTCACCGCGTGCCTTCTCGGCCTTATAAGCCTCTAGAAGCTGTGGATATTTGGCCTCGTACTTTGCGAACTTGCGCAGTTTGGCCCTGATGTCCTCGGGAAGATCGTTGTTGATGCTACCGGCGGCGGTAGATGTTCCACCCGCAGAGTCGCCCGATTGCGGCTCGGGCGTTGCCTCAAGATCCTCCAGCGTTCGCTGGAAGTCTTCGGCAATGTTCTTGAACCGATTGAACATGAGATAGTTGCGCGAGTGCGTGTGGGGTGCCTTCCTCCGAGACAACTGCTCCTATCCAAACAGTGCCTGTGATCAAAGTTGTGTTGGCCGTGTGGCCACTAAACACCTACATCATCAATTCGCGGAGACTAGCTTCGGTAAGGGGGAGGGCCGAGTTCTACACACTAGTCTCTACATCTAGATCACAACAGAATCAGATCATTGTTATTTGTGCTTCTCACCAAACTGTTTGACGAGCTCTACAAGGGCCTCAGTGGCCGGCTCTGTAACGGCGTTATATAACGAGGCTCTCATACCACCGACGGAACGGTGGCCCTTAAGACCTTCCAGCTTTCTCTCCTTGGCAGCAGCGAGGAACTCAGCCTCGGCACCTTCTCCCTCAATGGTGAACACAACGTTCATATTTGATCTGGCATCGCCCTTGACTGGTGTGTTGTACACAGTTGGGTAGGCGTCAAGAGCAGCGTACAGCTTGGAAGCCTTGCTTTCATTCGTCTTCTGCTGCACATCGAGACCACCCTGCTTGACCAAATTCTGCAACACGAGCTTGAGAATGTGCACGGTGAAGATTGGAATAGTGTTGTAAGCCGAGTTATTCTTGACAACAGTTGGGTAATGGAAGGCAATTGGAACAAGTGGAACACCGAGAGCCTTAAGCTCGTCATCAGAGGCCTGCTCCAACAAAGTCTTCTTGATGATGTAGATCGTCAATCCAGCAAGACCAACATTCTTTTGGGCACCAGCCATAATGAGGCCAAACTTGCTCACATCGATCTTACGGGACAAGATGTTCGAGGACATGTCAGCGACAACCTCGACACCCTCGTACTCTGGGACAAATGGGAACTCGACACCATTAATTGTCTCGTTGTCACAGTAGTAGACGTAAGCAGCATCCTCGGCCGGCTTCTCCCACTCTTCAAATGGCTGGATCTTACCAAACTTACCATATGTCTTAGAGGAGTCACTCAACACCTGTGTCTCGACACCTAGTCTCTGGGCCTCCTGAACGGACTTCTTGGACCAGGCACCGGTAACGACATAGGCACCCTTACCCTTCTTACCAGTCTTCTTGGCATATGAGGCAAGCAAGTTGGTAGGGATAGAGGAGAAACCAGTGGTACCACCACCCTGCATGAAGAACACCTCGTGTGTGTCTGGGATGTCTAGCAGCTCCTTGAACAGGTTCTTGGTGTCATCAATCACCTGGATGGCTGGTCCAGAACGATGCGAGATCTCACCAATACCAAGACCAGAGTTCTGGTAGTTCACAAGGTCAACAGCAGCCTGTTGGAGGACAGAGGTTGGAAGCACGGCTGGACCGGCACCGAAGTACTTTGGTTCTTCTCTTTGAAGGGACATTGTGTGGGTATATGCTAAAGATGGTGGATCAGTTAGAGAGGGACCAGGGAAGAGTCACGATGACTTATGAGCCACTTTGCAGTTCGCGAAATTTGATCGCGATGAGCCATCGAAGGGTCATCTACCATGAACAATTATTAACGTTCTACAGTCACGAACTTACGAGCGATGATTCACCAATTAAAGTATACAAGTAACAGAGAAAGATCATGGTCTCAATCTCTTTGGGTCTCTTGGGAAGAGAGAGGCTCTTCTGATGTTCTTCAAGTCAAGGAAGAACATGACAACTCTCTCCAAACCAATACCACCACCAGCATGTGGAGGACAGCCATAAGTGAAGCCATCAACGTAGTCCTTAAGACCTGGGTCCGATGGGTCCAGCTCGTGCTGCTTCATACGCTCAGACAACAACTCTGGGTCGTGGATACGCTGGGCACCGGAGAGAATCTCCTCACCACGCATGAAGAAGTCATAAGAGTTGGAGTAACGTGGGTCCTCAGCGTCTGGCATAGTGTAGAATGGTCTGATGGCCAATGGGAACTTGTCCAAGATGTAGAAGTCAGTGTCATACTTCTCTCTGACAAGACGACCGAGAAGCTTCTCATCCTCAGTAGACAAGTCCTCAAACTCATCAATATCAGTCTTACCACCCTTAGTACGCAAAAGCTCAATACCCTCCTTAAAGTGCAAACGAACCATCTTACCGTCCTTTGGCAACTTAAACTCCTCGACTGGGAACTGCTTTCTGACAACAGCAATCTCCTTAGAGTATCTCACCTTCAACTCGGTGAAAATAAAGACAAACAACTCCTCCAACACATCCAACACTTCGTGGTAGTGCTCCTCAAAGGCCATCTCCAAATCCAAACCAACAAACTCAGTCATATGTCTATGAGTGTTGGAGTTCTCGGCTCTGAAAACTGGGGCAACCTCATACACACGCTCAAAGTCGGCAGCAATCAGCTGCTGTTTGTACAACTGTGGAGACTGGGCCAAGTAAGCTTTGTTCTTGAAGTAAGTAACCTCGAAGACGTTAGATCCACCTTCAGATGCGGCACCGAGGAGCTTTGGAGTGTGGATCTCAGTGAATCTCTTCTTTTGCAAGAACTCCTTGAACAAGGAAGCAACACCAGCCTGGATCTTGAAGATCGCCTGGTTGGTTGGAGTTCTCAAGTCAATGACACGGGCCTCCAAACGGGTGTCCAAGTTGACAACTGGCAAACCAGCAGCCTCGGCATCTGCATCGGATCTAGCAGCATCCTCAATCAAAATTGGCAAAACCTCTGGAGTCTCAGTGATGGTGTAGATCTTGGTGACCTGGATCTCAGCGTCCTGGATAGTAGCAGACTGAATTGGCTCAGAAACCTTCTTGACAATACCGTGAACGAGGACGATGGACTCCAAGTTGATACTACCAGCCCACTTCACCATCTGCTTCGAGACGTCATCACCGCTGGCTCTAACCAAGGCCTGGATGAGGTTGGACTGCTGTCTCAAAGTGAGGAAGGACAAAGAGGCACTCTGTACACGTGAGTTGTGCAAACGGGCACGGAAAACAACGGTCTCACCGTCATTGGCGGCGGAAAGGTCCTCGATCTGAACACGCTTAACACCGGTTCTGGCAGAGTCAACGGACTGGATCAATGGAAGCTTACCGTAGTTGTCCTTAGCTGGGTCATTAGCAGCCTTAGCAGCACGCTCGGCCTGTTCTTTAGCAAGTTGGGCGGCACGTTCAGCCTTCTTACGCTCCTTCTCCTTCTCCTTCTCAAGCTTCTTGAGAGCCTTCTTGGAGAGTGGTTGACCGTCTGGGCCAAGAACAACCTCACCGGCTGGTGCATCACCAGCTGGAGCGACAGTCTCTGGCTGGGCATCAATGTTGAGCTTTTCAAGCTTCTCGGTGGCCTCGGAGGACATTGTGTGTAGTTATGTGGGATTACTTGAAAAGATGGATCAAAGAGGGTAATGACGTCGACTCATGGCAAAAATGGTGGTCCTGCTCCTGACACGCAGGATATTGGCAGATGAGATGAAGTGGTGTGTGGGTGTCCTGCGCATCAAAAGCACTCCATCAAAGCACTTATACGCCTTTTTAAGCTGTTCAGTTAAATTGTTGAACGGTAAAACAATGTCATTATCAGATTACTTGTCAAAGAACTACCTGAGTTCTGATAAGTCCAAGAGAAAGAAGAAAGGCTCCTCCGGCAAGACCAAGAAACTGATCATCGACGATGGTACAGCCAACACCATCAAACGAGCAGAGAAGTCAACAACTGCAGCAGCACAAATCACTACTCCGAAGGACTCTCTACCTTCATCTAGAGCTGCTTCAAAAGGATGGACTGTTGTCGGTACAGAAGAAGTGCTTATAGATTCGCCCATGTCGGAAGATCAACGACCAACAATGGCCTCAGGCGCCAAGGCGGGTCTTCAGACTGGTGCTGATGTCGCTGCGCAAATCAGGGCCAAGGAGCAAAAAGAGCTCAAGATTCTTGAGCAAATGGCTAAAGATAATGCTGGAGCTGAGAGTGAGACGGTTTATAGAGATGCAAGTGGTCGCAAAGTTGATATGAAGACACGAGTGGAGGAGCGCAAAAGGGAACGCGAGGAGCAAGAGAGGGAGAAGGAGAGGAAGAAGAGAGATCTGAATATGGGCTTAGTGCAAAAGCTTGAATTGGAACAACGGAAAAAGAGGTTGGACGAGGCAAAGGATGGTGCTCTGGCTGGATATGCTGATGATGCTGAGAGGAATGAGGAGTTGAAGAGAAAAGCGATGGAGGATGATCCTATGGCTTCATTCATTCCCTTAAAGGAGAATAAATATGTTTCTGTTACTGGTAGAAAGCTCTACAAAGGCTCATATCCAGAGAATAGATTCGGTATTGCCCCAGGACATAGATGGGACGGGGTTAATAGATCGAATGGGTTTGAACAGATGTACTTCAAGAAGCAAGTTGAGAACGAGAGACTGAAGACTTTATCTTACACTATGCAAGAAGACTACTAAATTTATTCGAACTTTTTAATGACTAACGTTTGATGTCTATGTGAAACATGTAGCATATAAGATCAAGTAGCCATTGGACAATCATGGTCGTACTCATTCTTATGCTGATGCTTTTGCTAATGCTAATGCTGATGATCATGATTATAATGTAAGTGGCCATGATCATGGTGATGTCCATCGCATCTATGCTCCAACGGGGGTAACGTCTCAGGGCCACCAAGCCCTTCCAACAATTGTTGTTGTTTCTGTTCCTCATGTTGTTGTCTTCGATATTCCGCATTGGAATCATACATCTCGAGCATGAGGGTACACATGATATCCAACAGCCTAGTATGTGGCTTATGAACATATTGCAACACAAACTTCTTGGAGTAGATGTTAATTCCGATTGAGATTGCACTGTCACAATCTTGTGGTTCAAAGATCGGTAATACGCTTTTGTGTTTGAACTTGGATGGGACCATGTCTTTCTTGTGGTCTTGGAAGCAAGAAAAGTAGAGGAAGTACACTCGATTTTTGTAAGTGCTTCTGGTATAGACCCACTTATAACCGGTTGTCTGAGTGATCGGGGAGACCAATTTTTTCTTCACTTCTCGTCTTATAGATCTGAAGGCTTTCACAAGGTCACCCTTCGAGATAGTGAAATAATCTGGATGGCCACGATCAAGGATGTGTGGTGGGAACGGGTACGACTCTGTCGTTGGTGTATCGGGTCTGCGATCTTCGTCCTTATATGAGATAGTTACTGGCTTACCCTTGTCGTTGACGAGGCGTGACTCGTATAAGAGACATGGACGTTCACACACAATGGGGTTCATGTAAATCATGGTATTAGAACAGCAGTCTCTAACCTCGCGATAGAGACCCGTGGCGTCCTTGTTCGCAATCTCAAAGTCGGAGCCCTTGAGATGACCAAGTTTGTATGTGAGGAAGTCTGCAACACCGTTATGGCTGAACTGGTGACACTTGTCCTCAAGGTACTGGATCCCATCAACAAACTTCTCGAATCGTTCCTGCTCAGACATTCCCGACTGAATGTCTGCCGCCTCGGGCCCGGTGTTTTCGAGGTGGATCTCTGGCTGAACCATCTCCTGGAAGCTCATGCTGAAATGAGTATGTGTTTCCCCGGTGGAGGGTGCGTGAGGACTATAGATGTGGTGATATCGGGTTGGTGCCGTTGTACTGTTAATGCTGGTAATGACGTTGACGTTGGCGACATCTTTTTCGGCAGGCGGGGATCAGCCGCTCGCGCTAAACCGCGCGAGACCTTCTAAGATACAATACTCTTCCTACATCTCCCCAGTGACAAACAAACAAATAAACAAAAGCGATAAAAAGTGGATTCTATGAAGCAGATATAGATGGGTAACATCAATGAGATCGAGGTACAATTTGTTATGCTCGTCTCACACCCTTGACTTTCCCCTGCCCCTGATGTCCAGCATCAACGGCTAATGCTCTCTGTACGTCGTCCTTACTCTTCTTTCTCAGCCCAGCGTGTTCCTCCTGGGGACTCAGGCATCTCAAGTCACCATCAATACTTCTCATACTTCTCGGTGTCTGATCGAGACTACGTCTGGGAGTCCCGCTTGAAAGATCCAGCGTCTCGATTTCCGGCGGTACAACATTGGATGCCCTGCGAGATCTCGACATGGCTGACAAACCGGTGCCGGTACTCAGGCTCGATCTTGCCGATGACGCAGCCGATGATGGGTTTGTGAGCATATTGATTGTTTGAAGAAGAGCACGGTTGTCGTCTTTCAACTGCTGGATCTCACGCATAAGCTTGAGCACGATGGCATCTTGCTCGCGCTCCATGAGATCGAACACTTCGGCGGTGGAAGGACGGCGGTTAGAAGATTCTGAGTGGCGTCTGAGCTGGGCACTATGTGAGGTGGAATTTGTATCTAGTGATTGGTGGGAAGATCGAGGAGACACGCGTGTGTTCGATGTGGGGACCGTGGAGTTGAGCACAGCAGGGCGAGGCGTAGTGCCGATTGAGCCCATTGTGGTGAAGGAAGACCCCGTAGACGACGGACTCAAACTATTATCAGAGACAAAGCCATTCACTGTCGTTGTGGAGATTGTCGGTGCACTGTGGTGATAGGCATATGGCATGCCGAGGGTCGAGGACATGTCCGATGTATCAATGGCAGCAAGAGAAGAGCGTCTGTGGTTGTGGTTGCCTGCCGTAGCAAGCGGTTGGCGGAGGCGCTGGGACTGTGAGAGCTGCGGTACTTGCCCAGGGCCCCTGATTGGGGATCTGGAGACACTCATACGGTGCTTAGCAGCTGATGAACTCGCCGAGATCGGTTGGGCAATACTATGTGAACGGCCCTCTCTGGTGGTGGGCTGTGCGCCAGGCACTGGAAGTGGCACGTCCAAGAGGAGCGATCCAGACTTTGGGGAGATCATATCAACTGGAGTTTGAGGAGATCCCTTCTTGACGCTGCTCATGGCAGTGGTTCGTGGTGACTGTTAGATTTATAATTGACAAGGAGGAGACTGCGCCTCTGTAGACGCTTCTGAGTTGAGTGGCGTGCGGCGTGCGGCGTGGGGCGTGGGGCAACTGTCAACTATCAATTCGTGGGCTATGTTGAGAAACCTAGGGGTTGGGGAGAGCTGTGCTGGGTCTTTCTATGTCTGGCCTCCTTTCCTTGTTTTTGATTCACTGATATCCAGAACTGCTAAAGTAAAAAAAGCTATTGAATTTTCTAAACAAGTGGGAAAACAAAAGAGATGATCAAAATGCGGAGAAGACGTCAGCGCAAGGTTGACACACCCAGACATCACGCGAATATTGCAGTCACTACACGTGATGTTTTCTGATAAGCTCCTGACTCTGCCTCTTATCTGTGGCTGAGTTGGTGGTGGAGGCTCCAGCCGCCATGGGCTTTGCACAGGGTGAGTAATCAAAGATAGTGCGTGCACAGACACCATTACTTCTAGACACCTGTGAAATGGATGTCTACGTGGCCACAAGGGACATAGGAGCGCATCTCAGAGCAATTAACAAGCGCCCATGGGCGGACCCAAATCCACACACAACAGGCAGCACATGACCGGGCACAACATGAACATGCCACAAGGGCAGGGGTCTGGGTCAACGGGGTTTTCCGATTAAATCTGTCGCCTGATTTCACAAGGTCATTTCCGGTCCTCTGGCTACACTCTTCACCTATGCTCTTTATGACCGGGGAATGCCACAATCCCATGGTAACCTATATTAATTTATTGCATCACTGCGCCCACAAAATAAATAATCTCACATGTCTCATCCTCGTCGAGTGTACAGTGCAATACCATAGCCTCATCACTACTGATGATCAAAATCATCGTTTTGCACACCTCACAGATCCTCGATCCCATTTTCCAGTCCTTCATCTTCACAGTCACCTCGTGCTCCACATCATCTAGCTGACTTCCATCCTCATCTCGTCCCGTGACTTCCAGCAATTCATTCCAACTGACACTCAAATTAACATTACTATCATCCTCAATGTGCAGCGATAGCTTCCCGAGACTGGACCCCCTCACCTTGATGAGTCCAGCACTCTTATATCTCTCTACTCTCTTGAACAGCCCATGAATGTCCTCAGGCAACCTCATCATGACATCAACCTTGACCAATTCTGGTTCCCTGATTCTATCGTCACTCTCCTTCCTCAATAATCGCACTGGAATCTCGAAATGATGATCAACACGACTCGTCACATCAACAGTATCACTGAAGTACACACCAATGTTTGCAGCTCTTCTCCCAGCATTAGTCTCCTTCTTCTGTAGTCTGATGGCAATCTGATCGGCATTACTCCGCTCAAACTGTTTAAGCACCTGATATAACTGTTCAACGTTCATCTCGAGGGAAATCGTGTTGTCTCGTAGTGATTCCACTTCGTAGACGTCAAAAATGTCACTAGAGAGTTTACACCAGACTTGAGGTTGTGAGAGCTCTGCAGACACCACATGAAGGGTAGTTGGTGTAAAGCGGAGAACACAGTATTTACGGAGAGACACTATCGGACTGAGAATGCCTATTTGTCGTGTGTTAGTCGGCTAATGCTAAGATGAGAGCGTGGACAGCGCCAAAAATAGGGTAAAGGGGTAGACTCACTCTTCAATCTGTCGACAGAGCTTGCAATGATCTTGAGCTTCATTAAATAGACAAATCAGGAACGGTCAGTAATGACGTTCAAGAGAGATGGTGATGATCAACCCGCTTTTTCACGTGAACGCGTGCATTTCGCGTTTTGGTCGTGTCTGGGGTGCAACAAGCGTTTAGTAGCTTAAGCAAAATCTACGCCTATAGAAGATATGCAAATGGTATGAGTCGTTAGTCGTAAATTTAGTAGCAGCAGCTCTCCTGATTAGTATGATATTATTAAAAGATGGCCAAGCATGGCCATAAGTTAGTTGTCATCATCGAAGAATGTCTTGAACGATGCCTTCTTAGACCGTGAATTGGTCGTCGATGACGATGCCGGTATCGACGTTGATGAGCTTGCGGTACCACTCACTCCGTCCTCTTCAGCATCTTCCGGATTGCTGGATTTATTTTCATGAGTCTGTTCTTCCTCCTCATCCGACAAATCATCAAGCTCCATGGCCCCTCTTATCTCCTCAACTTGCTTCTCCACATCTTCCAAAAATGCCGTATCCTCAAACCTAACATTCTTCCCTAGATCCAAATCCAATACCCTCTTCAGCTTCTCCTTCTTCTCTAAGAGCTTCTTCCTCTGTTCTTCAGGTAAACCTTCAATGTGCTCCTCCAACTTCTTCAAATCCCTGATAGCCTTAACTCGTCTCCCATCCAACGTCTTATACAGGTCCTTCGATGCAGCTCTCCCACCATTTTTCTTACCCTTCTTAACTCCTGCGCCTTGTTTTAACATATGTCCAAACCCACCTTTTCCACCACACAGGCAGATTCGTAACTTCAGGTTCATGAATCGTGGTGCCTCACCTTCAGAGCTTATTGTCAGTGCGTCAAGAAGTTCTGCGACAGTGGAGAAGTTCGATATATCAACACCACCAGAGCTAGATATAGAGGCTCTTTTAACAACGGCCGTGGGAAGTTCGGAACGAATTTGTTGTTTGAGAGACGGTATGCTGGTGGTGAGAGGCACTAGGAGGTGGAGGTTTGAAACCCCCGGTATTGTGTCCACAAAGACCGTACATGTTTCCGTGGTCATGCTGTGAGTGTAAAAGGATTCCTTGCAATCGGTGAACGATGTATGCTTGTGATTCATATACGTACCAAGTGATGAGAATATATTAGATCATTTAGAGGGGTTTTGCCTTCATGTGTGCAGGTATAAAACGCATTCGCGAAATGACCGCCGGAAGATACTCTTTTTGTTAAATACACGTGCGCCTACCGGGAGGTCCGGGAGCGATCGAACGTTCAAAATTTTCCAGCGATTACCCTTAACACGATACGCCAAACCCCGCTCAATCCTTTTCTTTCACTACCCATAGAAAACATCGACAATGCTCGGAAGAACTTTGGTCCAGTCCCTCGGGCAGCTGCGCCTCCGTGCCTCCCCACTGGTGTCCCGTGCCCCACAGTTCGTTCGTTATGCCTCTGCCTTCGAGCGTTCCAAGCCACATCTTAACATTGGTACCATTGGTCATGTTGATCACGGTAAGACAACCTTGACTGCTGCCATTACCAAGTGTCTCGCTGAGAAGGGTGGTGCTTCCTTCTTGGACTACTCTTCTATTGACAAGGCTCCAGAAGAGAGAGCTAGAGGTATCACCATCTCCACTGCTCACGTTGAGTACGAGACTGAGAACAGACACTACTCCCACGTTGACTGTCCAGGTCACGCTGATTACATTAAGAATATGATTACCGGTGCTGCCCAGATGGACGGTGCTATTATTGTTGTTGCTGCTACTGATGGTCAGATGCCACAGACCAGAGAGCACCTGTTGCTCGCTAGACAGGTTGGTGTCCAGCACATTGTTGTCTTTGTTAACAAGGTTGACACTATCGATGACCCAGAGATGCTTGAGCTCGTTGAGATGGAGATGAGAGAGCTTCTCTCCTCCTACGGTTTCGATGGTGACAATGTTCCAGTTGTCATGGGTTCTGCTTTGTGTGCTCTTGAGGGCCGTGAGCCAGAGATTGGTGTCCAGGCCATTGACAAGTTGCTTGAGGCTGTTGACACTTACATTCCAACTCCACAGAGAGACTTAGAGAAGCCATTCTTGATGGGTGTTGAGGATGTGTTCTCTATCTCTGGTAGAGGTACCGTTGTCACCGGTCGTGTTGAGCGTGGTAACTTGAAGAAGGGTGACGAAGTTGAACTCGTTGGTTTCAACAAGACCCCAATCAAGACCACCGTTACCGGTATTGAGATGTTCAAGAAGGAGTTGGACACTGCCATGGCTGGTGACAACTGTGGTATTTTGCTCCGTGGTATTAAGAGAGATGACATCAAGAGAGGTATGGTTGTTTCCAAGCCAGCTGCTATCTCTGCCCACACCAAGTTCCTTGCTTCCATGTACATCTTGACCAAGGAGGAGGGTGGTCGTCACTCTGGTTTCGCTGAGAATTACAGACCACAGATGTTCATCAGAACCGGTGACGTTACCGTCATCTTGACCTGGCCAGAGGGTGCTGACCACTCTCAGCAGGTTCTCCCAGGTGACAACATCGAGATGGAGTGTACTCTTGTTCACCCAACTGCCCTTGAGGTTGGTCAGAGATTCAACATCAGAGAAGGTGGTAGAACCGTTGGTACTGGTTTGATCACCCGTGTCATTGAGTAAGCATGCTGCCTGCCCAATGCGCACTTGTACATAGGCTTTGTTTATCTGTGATTAAAAAACCCTACGACTACTTCATAAACGTCTTGATGATTTCATTCTCACTGTAGAGCAAGTGTTGTGATATATCATAATCCCGCACTTAAGTAACGTCTCCTTGGACCATTCTCAAGCCTTCTCGGCCCAGTCGGGCGCGGTTTCACCCTCGAGCCCGACAACGCGCGCTGAATAATCAGGGCGCGCACATCTCACATATCAACAATCTCATCGGGCCCTCTTCTCCTTCTCCTTGTTGCCTTCTCTGCCCATCTGTCGTCTTAGCCACAATGAAAATGTCCGAAGTCGAAGACAAGCGTGAGCTCCTCAAGGACCCGGTCCACGGAATCTACATTCCCGTTACCCTCGTCATCGTGGGTACTCTCATCATGGGTTACCAATGGTTACCTTACGTCCTGGCTCTTCTCATCCCATTCTTGACCTTCCGTCTGTACGACGCCTACCGCCACAAGTCTACACTGCACACTGAGAAATGGAACGAACTCGAGCTGCTGGATAAGACCATCGTATCCAGAAACTGCGCTATATACCGATTTGGCCTGTACAGAGAAACTGAGACCTTGAGCCGTCCGGTTGGTCATCACGTTGCCTGCCAGGTTAACGACAAAATTCGTTACTACACCCCTATCTCTTCCAAGTTCGACAAGGGCTTCTTTGATATCATTGTGAAAAGTTATGTTGATGGTGACGTTTCCAAGGAGTTTGCTTCCATGTACAAGGGCCAGAAGGTCAAATTCAGAGGTCCAGTTGGCAGATTTAACTACGCCACCAACATGGCCAAAGAAATTGGTATCGTTGCTGGCGGTTCTGGTATCACTCCGATCCTGCAGGTCCTCGAAGAGATTGCCACCACCCCAGAAGATGTCACTAAAGTGTCGTTGATATACGCCAATGAGACCGAGAACGACATCTTACTCAAGGAGGAACTCGATGAGTTGGCTGCCGCTTACCCTAACTTTGACGTGCATTACACACTCACAAGTCCTCCCGAGGGTTGGGCTGGTGACACTGGATACGTCACGAAGGAGATGGTTGAGGCATACTTGCCAAAGGCTAGTGACGATTCCAGAATCCTGGTTTGTGGCCCTCAAGGTTTGAACAAGTTGATGATTGACATCACTGAGGAGTTGGGTTTCCAAAAGGCAAAGATGCCATCTAAGGGAGATGACCAGGTCTTTATCTTCTAAGAAACTAATAATAGTCAAATTTTCTCTTTTGCACTCTCCATTAAATTGGCAGTTACACCTAGTGTGTAGAGACGTATGAACTTACTGCTAGCAACACATGAGTTGTGGAGGTACACAATATGGAGCATCATAAACTAATCTATATAACTTTAATGCTCACGTCATGAGAAGCTCCACATCAGCCATCATACAAAGATGGTCAGAAGGGTATTCACCTTCGTGAGGTTGACCATGCTCAGTCATCTCACTACCAGGCGGCATTCTCAAGAACCCTCTAAGTCTCACTTCGCTCACTTTTTCGAATTCCTCAATGCTGTTAACCCTTGATGAGGATTTCAGGTCCCATGGGGCAATCAACGTGATGTAGTCCAACAGTCCTCTCCATGCATGGGCCCAATTAGAGATGTGTGGTTCGTTGGCATCATTATCCAAGCCTGCATTCTCCGGGTGGACATCCTTGTATCCAACAGAGTAGAGTGAGATAGCTCTTACATCAAGATTGTTGTGCAGATCCTCCATCTGTGTCACCAACTTTGACTGTTCCTCCGTTGGGGTGAATGACTCTGGTACTGGATGCTTTGGTTGATTCTCACCAAATTTTTCAATGTTTCCACCTTCCTCATCCTCATCCTCAATACCCTCTCTCAATTTGGAAAAGGTGAATGATGTTGAGCACTCAATAACGGTTCTGGCCCTCCCCTCATACTTGATCGGCTTGGAGGTGATGGACAAGTATGGTGAATCAAATGGTTGTGCATTGAAATCGCCACCAAAGAAATGAAACCACTCTCCTCCTTGAAGAGTATCCACTCTCTGTCTGAACTCTTTACACTTTTTCAGGATCAAATATGTCTGCCTTGTTCTTTCAAACGTACCGAATGGATGCCAGAACAAATGCGTTGTACCGATGAGTACGCCATTCTTCTTCGTTCCTGGATACTCGGCCGTAATATCATCCTTGAACTTTAAGGCAAGCATCAAACCGACATTCTTTGTCACAGTTCTTGGAGCAAGTTCACCGCTGTCCTCCCTATCGTAATCAATCAACATACGGTCGGTCATCTCGAATAGACTCCCCTTGAAACAGATGGCGACACCGTGGTTCTTGTCACCCCAGCGATGGTACTGTGTTTCATATCCGAGCTTCTTCATTTCACTCTTCCAGAATGAGTTATACTGGACATAATCCACTTCCTGGAGAAGAAGGATGTCACCATCGTAGTACTTAAACTCGTTGAGAAGCACCTTCGATCTGCGTGGCCACTTTACGGCGTTCCCACTTGTCGGGAATAGTTTTCTTCTGATCAATGCCTGAGCCAGTACGTTATATGTCATAATCTTGACTCTGACACCCTTTGACTCAACAGAATATGGGACATAGAGCATGGGACGCTTGATGAATCTGCCCTCGCCTGATTGCGAGGCAGCTACTGCATCCGGGTCCAGTCCCTGGTCGATGAGCTCCTGGCGTTTGGCAGCCTTCTTTGCTTCTCGCAGGGCACGCTGCTCAGCGATGTACTCAGGTGTGATACTGGCTGGTGGCTTTGAGCCAGATTTCTTCTTGGACTTCTTGGGCTCGGCAGGCGTGGACATGGGGTAGTGGATGGTGGTTAAGGATGGCGGTGGTTTTTCATGTTGGAAGTTGGGGTTATCACCGAGGAATTTTGGTCGGGGGGAAAACGGTGATCTTGAACTCTTCGCATAGGGGCCGGTTTGTCATTCGCACAGGGGTCATATCCTTGGATTTCTATGGCTACGACTGGCTATCGAGACCAATGAAGCTGAATAATGAGATCTGAAATACAGTGTTTCCCATGAGATTATGTGACCACATTCATCAAAGGCTACTCGTGCTAGATAGAGAGGCATCAACGCACAGATGTCGACACCACAACGCCACAGTCAAGTGAATACATCGTTCTTCTTTGTGAATGCCACACTAAATGCAAGACTTGTGCTTCATACCAGGACTTATCTCTCACTAAGCCTCAGATTAACAATAGTCAAATGCTTCTATAAGACAAGAAAGCCCACAATGCCTCTCGGTGCCCCCAACCGAAACCCGAACACCATCCTCCCGCCGAACTTTTTTTTTTCCACGCGTTCGAAGACTCACCGCATCGAATAACTTCTAGAGCCATTCAAGGGCCCCCAATTACACACACATAATCCACTCAGAATGTCACAATCGAATCAAGTGGATACATTTATCGAGTACGTTGATTATCCTGCGCTTTCTCGGCCTCAGAAATGACTCAAATTGGATTACTAACAGCCTCACATCAGAAAGCTCAAGCGTCGCCAAATATCAGGCTCCTACGTTGTCGCTCTTGAGACATGTCAACTTCTGATGAGGGTGATCTCTGCAGCCCGTTGGAGTCATCCCGATCAACTCATCAACGAAATACGACAGCTTGGATCTCGTTTGGAGAAGGCACAGCCCCGTGAGTTTTCATGTGGAAACGTTTTGAGACGTGTGCTGGCCATCATTCGTGATGAAGTTGAGACAGATAACGATTCCAATGCCCCAATGATCTCCTCAATGTTCAGTTTGCTCTCGACAGAAGAGGAAGATGCCAAGAAGAAGAAAAAAGTCAGTGAAGAACAAAAAGAGAATCCAAGAATACAACACTCAAAGAGCCACGATCTTAGGTCGATCATCATTCAAGGTATCAAGGACTTGATTGATGAGATCTCAAGTATTGATGAAGGTATCGAAAACCTTGCCCTTGATATGATTCATGATAACGAAGTCCTTCTCACACCAACCCCTGACTCCAAAACGGTCCTAAAATTCTTGCTCAAGGCTTGCGCCAAGCGTAAGTTCACTGTGCTCGTCACAGAATGCTATCCAAATCAAACACAAACCGCACACAAATTCGCCGCTGCCCTCGTTAAGGCCAACATCGACACGGTCATCATCCCTGATTCACACGTCTTTGCCGTCATGTCACGAGTTGGTAAGGTGATTGTTGGCGCCAAGTCCGTTTTTGCCAATGGTGGTACCGTCTCAAGTGCCGGTGTCGCTGCGGTGTGTGAATGTGCCAAGGAGCACAAGACGCCAGTATTCTCCGTTGCTGGTCTCTACAAGCTCTCACCAACGTATCCTTTTGATGTTGAGAATCTCATTGAGGTTGGTAATTCCGGTAAGGTGATCAAGTTCAGCGAGAGTAACTTGGTACAACATGCCGATATCTCGAACCCATTGTTCGACTACGTCCCGCCGGATCACATTGACATCTACATAACAAACATGTATGTTCCTCTTTCCGTTTCCCCTGATGACTGAAATACTAACAATTTGCAGTGGTGGTTTCGCTCCAAGTTTCATCTATCGTATCGTGCTGGACAACTACAAGAACGAAGATGTCTCTCTTGAGTGATTGCACCGATGGCTAAATTAATGCCTTCTAACGCTTTCAACCCCTGACACGTATTTTTCTTTCTAGCCTATTGTGAATACCCACACATCTCATACATTCTTGGCTGAGATACCCTGCCCTACCCTACCCCGTGCCTCGCTCGGCCCACTCCTTCCATGAGCGGGTCTTGAGCTGGATGCTGATCAATCATATGAGGACTTGTCTTCACGATCAGTAAGGGGTAAGATTGAAAGAATCCTATTTGAGTACGGTCGTGCCAAGGCTTAATATGCTCAGGGTGCGATTGTAATTTAAGGATTGTACATACTCGTAGTCATAGTGTTTAGTGTGTTTAGCGTCCAATCTACTGATCATCATCCAGACTTATCTAGTCCTTCACTATCGACCCTACTCGATTTTATCTTCCGCCCTATGCGTTCCTATAGTTAGCGCCCTCACTTAAGCACACACTGCCTTCACGTCTGAAGGAGCCCTTCATCGTTTAAAGGATACTCAGGTCCATTCACATGATCTTCAGCACTTTGGTGTTGGTGCTATCCATCTCACCAATCTTCTCACTTTGTCTCTCTCCTACTGTCACGCCAGCACTTGTGTTCCCCATCTATGTGGCCCAAATTCTATACTTTGACAACAGCTCATAAACATCATGGCTGTCAATCAGCAATGTTTGAAATGTTTCTCCAGGGCATGATCCACTGTGGGGTCTACAGGGGTTTTACAGCTTTGATCGAACAGACTAAAACTGTTAGAGCCCTACCTGGAGAGCGGGAGAGCTTATGTCAAAGGCTCTCTGGGAGGACCATATGCCCATCTTGTCGATTCTGAGTTTCAGTAGTACCTGGGTAAAACCCCAGTGGTCATCACGTATGCCTCGTTCATGGTTGGGGACGATAAGTACAACGAGTTTAGTGACAAACAGTTAACAAATAGTGAGAAACTCATGAAAACAGTTTCACAATATCTCAAGGAGGAGTGGTTGGACCAGGGACATTTGCCAAAGTCTTTTAAAAAGACGATCCTATCCCAAGATTGCCTCCTGCCGCAGAACGCACTCATTCAAGCTCTCAATTAGAGATCACCTCCTGCTGTCCGTGATATGTTGACTATTTTGGTCTTTCCATAGCAGCTTCCACCCAGCACATGGTGTAGCATGCTTTAAACTTCTCTTTCCCCCTTCTCATGGCTCCCAACACTTTTGAGATCTTTTGGCTATACTAGTGCACCGTGCTCAGAATGTGTCTGCAGTCTTGCGAGTTTCCTTCGTAATGTTGCTTCCTTCTTCCAAAGAATTCCCGAATTCCTATCAATGATACTAAGTAGTCAGTGGTACATCAAAATAGGCCGATTAATGGGTGCCATATGTATTTCCGACCCAACATATATTCATTCAGGTAATCACTTTCTATCTATGGTAGAGTGCAAGTGATGCTCCTTCATGAAGCAGCCACTAACAAACGCCAACACAACCGTAACAACACTAAAGAACAACGCCGCATGCGAAGCATAGTCATAGCTATCAATGATGACACTCTTGAAAACAACAGGTGCTTCCCTGACATACTCAGCACTCTCAGCAGCTTTACTGATAATCTTGGCAATCTGCTTTCTTGTGAACTCCTCAGCACCATCAACGTCGTACAAGTTCTGCAACTTTTCAAACAACTGCCTCTGGAAGATGAAACTTGCAACAGAAACACCGATGGTCGATCCTGTGGAACGGAAGGCATACTGGATGGATGTTGTGGCCGCCTGGTGTTCTAATGGCACAGCTGCAATGAGTGCAAGAAGCGTCACTGTCAAACTAGCTGCGTATCCTGCACCTGGAATAAGAAGCTCAACGAACTGAAGCCAGGTTGGGGTATTGCGTGAGCATAAGTACAACCCGTAAACACCGAAAATGGTCACAAAGTTTGTCACGGTGATAAACTTGAGATATCTTCCTGTATGTCTCATGTAGATACCCGAGAGGAACGAGCCAGATGAAACACCAAGGAAATTACCAGCAGTTCTGAGACCAATTTGGGTCGGTGTAAGTCCAACAACAGAAGACCAAAAGACTGGTACGTAGAATAGGTAGGTAAAAACAGCCATAGACATAAACCAGTTGACAAGGGAGGAAGCCAAAACGGTTCTGTAGGCGAGGAGACGGACTGGAATCACAGGGATGGTAGCAATATACAACTCGATATAGGCAAATGCCGCCATAGTGGCAATTGTAAGAGCAACGAGGCCCCAGAAGACACCACCACCGATGGCAATCTCATGACCAGCAAATGAGACGATCACCATGAATGTCAAGAGAGATGTGACGAGGAAGAACGCGCCAATGAAATCAATCTGCTTCACCTTCTCAGTCTTAGAGCCTGGCATACCGTGGCCAACGGAACCCTTTGGCAAATTCAACCTTCTCCATATCAGTGTCATACTAATCAATGAGAGTGGAATCTGAGCATAGAATGCCCATTGCCATCCACAGTAATTCTGAAAGAAGGCGCCCCATAGACCTCCCAATGCTGCACCAGAGCCATATACCAAGTTACCGATACCTTGGTAAACTCCTCTTTTACGCAATGGAATCAAGTCACTTGTTGTGATAACACCCAGCGACGTAAGACCACCTCCTCCAATACCAGTAACGAAACGGCCGATCGAGAGGCCGATGAGGGTGCGTGAGTATCCACAGATGAGACATCCAAGGGCGAAAGTAACGTTAGAGAAGATGAGGAGTGGCTTTCGACCAAAGATGTCTGAAAGCTTACCATAGAGTGGCTGGAATGCGGAACAGGACAAGAGATATGACGATGCAATCCACGACATTTGTGATACGGCATGTATCTCGGATGCGATTGTCGAGAGAAGTGTCGTGACAACTGTGGTATCAAGTGCGGAGAGAAAGGAACCAACGTAAAGCGATGAGATGATCACAGCGAGCTCCGTGCCACTGATCTCCTGTCTGGATGTCTCCTGTGCCTCTGTGTCCTCGTTGGGGCTGCTGGCTAGTTCATTGTTGGTTATGGAGCCATACTTTGGGTGATGGGAGTCGATGATACGGTCAGCACTATTCTCGATGATGTCTTGGACCACGAAACCTTGGGAAGCTGTAGAGGGGTCATCAAAGGCAGCCATGTCAGCCTGAAGTAAAGGAGATTGAGACATTGCGATAGGTGCCTTCTAATAATGGGCTGCAGTGTTGATATAGGAGTCGCTGGACAGCTGCGATCCTGTTATTTGTAAATGTTTTGGGCGGGATTTGCCGACTCAATTGTTATCGCACGCGATGCGCTTCTCTTCTCATCCGGCGCAAACCGCTTCGGGGACCAACTCCGCAGCTACAAGCGAAGTGGTTACACCCGAACATCCCTCACTATCATCTCTCCGATCTATCTCTTCAATCTACTGGCTAGCAAGAGTGCTTGACAGCGACTGGTTGGCCCTGATAAAAATATACAAACCAACATGTAATGAGGTAATGATATAGCACATAAGGCATGTTAATGTTGTCAACTTCCCTACGTTATCCTTATGTTCATAAAGTGGAAGAAAAGTGACTAGATACAATCCGATCTCTGATGTAGCATAACTGACATTCAAGCTTTTTCTTCATGCTGTGGTAACGAAAATATAGTTGGCTTGTCTAATTGCGAATTTAATTCAAGTGTTTTGGCGTACCTCATGCTGTTTACCGGGTGTACTAGCCCAACCTCATATCGGATTATCTCAAAAGCTGATGAGGCCACGGTAATATAACCTAGCACCCAAATTTCAATTACTAAATGCGATACTGAGTAAACTTAATAAGGCTTTTGCACTAATACTTTAAACACATTTTTTCCCAGGTTATAAGTAGTAAATTGAAACCTTTTTTAATCTGTAATACTTCCCTTAGTTGTTTTCTTTAAAAAAAAAAAAAACAGGTCCAAATCAGTTGATTTGAAGAATCAAAAGAAATTTACGGATACTTTATCTTTAATTTTTTTTTAGCATAGACACGAATAAATCAGCTCATGAAAACGCTCCCAATTAGAGTGGTATCATGAATGCAGATCTTTAGTGTTCAGATGGAGATATCATTGAAGATGTCTGGGTTGTTGTTCGGGCGCAACCTGCTGGTGGCCAGATTTCATCTGCATGATATGGTTCAATTTAAGAGTTGCGACATAGATGCACAGGCAGTGGCCGATTGTATGTTTAGCCTCTAATAAAGATCTACTGCTTATGTGTATGCATGTAGTACCCCGACACGGGCTGAAGGAGGTTGTCACACAATAACTATGTACCAGAAACACAGTTTCTAATATTCAGCTACGCCGAAATAGACAATTTTAGAATTGTTACAAAACCTGAAACTGTAGTGGATGAGTGGGCTGTATCAAGTTCGGTTCCGTGCAGGTGAAAGGCAAATTGCTGAGGTGGGTAGATGGATCCAAGATTAGCTGTTAAAGCTCTACTACTCCTGAGTATGATACCACCATATTATCTCAGGCAGAAGTAAAGTGTAGTTATAGCCAGTACCTTGAGGTCCTCTTTTGCATGTGGGAGAGATGGCCCGTGACAGGTGCAAGGCGTGGAAAACAGATCCAATAAAGAAGTTGTGCAGTCGAACATTCCGAGTTGAAGATCTTATCCAAGTTAGTCAACCCCTATTCCCCAAATGGTACTCAGAAAAAACTAAAAGGTCCAGAACCTCTCCAATGTTCACTAGGTTTATATGTGCATTCTGTAGAGTCATGCGGACTTTGGTTAGTTTCGAGACCAGGCAAGTCGCCAAACCTCCACACTGGCATGCATTATCTCTGCTTTTCCCAAGAGATAACATAGATTTCCGAAGTGCACAGGTAGAAGCCCAAGTAAAGGTTGTTTCAAAGTCAATTGAAACAACTGGTGGGTCCCATAGTATAAGGATTGATGAGATATGGACTGCTTGTAGAGAGGACTGTCAGATCCCTGTCATTACTGGCGCTTGACAACCGGCTATAAGCATCTCGGGCGACTGAATATCGTGGGTATGTTGTGGACCGAATTCAACAAAAAGAAATATGTGCTGCTACACTAGAAAAGGGTGTCTGACCCATGAAAATGGAAACTCTTCATTACGAGGTGGTGGAGAATAGCACTGGGTAAAGTGGGCTGGTGTGCAGATTGTAAAAAGTTGACAAGCGCATGTCTAACATGTGAATGAGATGGTGAGACAGCATCTAACAGGGATGAATCTTGAGAAGCTTTTTGGTGGCTTTGAACTGAGACCTGGGCTGGTAATATTTCATACTTACGAGTCATCGACAGCTGGCCCCCAACCGACGCCCGTCTCGATGTCGGAATTCTGGGGGATGGCAGCAGCTAAAACTGTAAACAAAAGCCGCTCTATGCTCTGCATTAAACTCAATAACTAATGCTAAAATAGAACCTCACTGGCTTGGCCTAAACTTTTGAGTGTTGGGGGCCATCTCAACAAGGGTGGTGATTTGTGAGCAACGAGGAAAAGAGGAAAACTGTTGCCGATACTCGATGCACGTCTCAGCAGACCATGGCGAGTCATCTTTGTAGACTTGCGTTTCTGGATCTAGATGGAGAAACCAAATCGGGCCGATAATCACTCCTAAAGTTCTTTTTAAAGGTTAAAAGGTAGAATAACGCATGGAACTCTCACGCTTCTTCGCCCAGGCTCGCATGGATATACATGAACTGTGCATAACGCACAGATTGCGAGATCTGTCTGACACTTTCAAAGTCACGTACACCAGCCACGAGTATCATGACTTCTAAAACTTAACCGAGAATTTCTTGGCCATCCAATATGGGGTGTAGGAGCCGAGCATCTCTGCGCTCCTACCGAAAGAGAACCTATAGCATTGAGGCCATAAGGGCCACTGTTCACCATTGCGGTGAAATTTCAAGCCCAGGTCGAAGTAACACCCCTAACCAGTGTGCATATGATGGCGCTGAAGCTTGCAACCTGTGGCCTACTCACAACAAAAATGCGGCTCGTGCTGATTGTTGTTAACCCTGCTACATAGTGACATACATAAAATTTGATGAGAGCGCCCACAATGAGATTGTAGGGAAAGAAATGTCTACCTTGGACCGGGTGGCCATACCGGTGAAATGCTTCGAATACTAACATCTGCTGATTTTCGGGATCGTCTAAGAAAGATCAAATTCGTCGTGACGGATCGAAGACACCTCAACGGTTGTTCTCATTGAGAAGTTTCCAAGCAGAAGCGTCTTCCTAAAAGCACTCAACTTTTTGAGCTCCCCAGAGCTAGATTCGTTGGAGAGCGCCCATTTACTTCTGTTTATATTCACCTTTTCCACTCTTCACGACAATTTCAAAAGAGGGCTACCGTATCGGTCACCCAGACATTTTGATGGTGTTCTTCACCAGACGGAACTTCTTCGGCTAGTACAACACGAAGGTACTGTGCATTGAATCTCTTACTCGGTTGAAGGGACCGAGTCCACCTGTTTCATTATGTCATTGCTCGGTTCATCGCTTCGCTGTGCAGTGTGTAGACCTTGCCGTTAAGACGAAATTCGAAGAAGCTTCAATAGTGGCGCGCGCCCAACATGGCTGTGACTCGGTTAAACTGCAGTTGAGTTATAATGCTGCGCAGTGAGCTCATTTCAAATCTCATATACTAAACAGCCACTAAGCACACGAACAGTTTTCCTATGCATGGGGTGAGTTAAAACTGTCACTAGTGGCAAGGCGATGTCGCTAAACACTGAAGAGATACTCATGGTCGGAGATAGATAACCTCAAGATAGCCTAAGACGGTTGTGGTGCCCTTTGATGTACGTTTGCGCATCAAGGATGATGCGGCAACTAGAGAACAGGCATGAACCCGCAACTTTCAGCCGCAGATAGCGTCACGATGGTGAAATTTTTAATCCTTGGACTGGAGAGATGCAGGCGAGACGCGTCAAGGTGCATCGATTGGATATGCCTGCATCGTTCCCGTATTGGTTGTCAAAAGCGACGTATCTTGCAGCGAAGCGCTCTATCTTGTGAATGCGACGATGAGAGGTACAAGGTATAGCGCCAATAGAAACAACGCAGGTGAACTTGCTAGCGGGGGTGTTGTGGGGGGAGGATTCGACTCCATAAATCTATAGCTGCTTTAGGCTTTAGGCTGTGGTTGACAGATCGCTTATCACTAAAATCTGTGTTCTATTATTCGATCGCGGATCCTGCAATGACAGGGCACATGAACCGGCAGGCCCCAGAAGACACGCTCTACCGATCCACGGGCCCAATGACAGAGCAAGCGCTGGGTTACTTTTCAAGTAATTGATGCTGCCTGTACACAGAAGTGGGATGAACCCAGCCACAACCTAGAGCGTTTATACATACTGGGAAGGGGACCTGCGCAGGGATTTATTCTTGTCTAGTACTTGTTATATTTATTCTGTGCATGCCTTCTGAGAGACAACTGTGGATCATGGCTCACACTTGTTGATCTACAAGGTGTATACGATATTGATCGGCATTATCAGATCCCCAAGCCTGCTTCAAGATTACATCTAAGTTAACGGTGACTATGTTGGATCGTCGTGCCCAAAGGAAAACTGTGACAGGGATCCGAAGACGCATGAAGAAGCATAACCGGCTGCCGACGACTTCAGTTACCGAAGAAACGCATGGAACTACACAACGTCTAGGCAGTGTAGAATTGAAATTTGGTTGCTCAGGAGCTTCACTGAGGACTTCACAGAGTGCTACTACACCCTTAAAAAATAATCCAACAGCCTTGCTGGAACATCACTGAGTAAGAGTCAAAAAAAACACAGTAAACCTCACACCTCAAAAGAAGTTCCTGGGTCCAGAGTCTCGGATGCCCGTCGCGATTTCGGAGTCGCGCTGACCCCACTGCAAATTTCCAGAACTCTATACTCTCGCGGCAACTAGGGTCATCCAGCTAACTTCTATGTTACTGGTGCCCGACCCGAATGAACCTCCGCTAATGCAGACCAGCTACAACCTATGCACCGGTCCTTACTAGCGCCGAGACGTTAAGATCGACGACGCGTCCTTCGCTTGCCACGAGCTCATCTAAACTTACCTTTACAATCTTTCCAGCTCAACGCACACCAGACGCCAGTGAAGTGCATTCCATATGCATAGTACACTCTCGGAGTGCATCTCTTCTTGGCTTGGTAGGCAATAACTGTGGGATGGTCTTATAGTTCGGCTTGAAATCAGATGCAAAACAATGGATAGGAGAAGGGAAGGTATTTGGTGCGTTGTTAGAATCGCTAACATTAGAAGTTGATTAAGTGTTTTAGTGGTGGCGAAAAGGGTCTGTTGAGAAAGAGTTATCCAACCTCGTGTCATTTTGGTGTTTAGTGAGACCTTTTGACTTGTGGTGCCACAGGAATTTCTCAAGATGTGGGTGCATAATGCATGCACCCTTGAAGTACTGCAAACCCCCAAGAGTGCACTGCATCTGGAGTACAACATCTTTTCACCTTCTGTTGCACCAACTTGCATCTCAGGCATACATACCCTTTAAACTCTCTCCATTCTGGCTGCAATGAGATCTCTAAGCCAGCCAAGAACGTGCATTTCCAATTATGTACCAATCCCTGATGCTACAGCTGTGTGATCTTGCCTTTGCCTTCAATCCTTTGGCCTCGCAACTTCTCCTGATACATAAACCATCCCATCCCCGTTCTTGCCATCGATGCTGGTTATGTCCCAGCCTCTTCCTTTCTTTTCTTTTCTTCATCCACACTTCTGTTGATAGTCCACCCAAGGATTGTTTCAGCTTCGACATCAGCTACTGCCGTCGTCTCTCGCTTATACATTCATCGGGCTCTATTGACTGATCATGAGGTTCTCTAATCTCTTCAAGACCCTCGCACTGGGTGCTCTCCAGTTGCAGAGTGTCTTCGCCCAGGATACCTCAACAGCTCCAATCTCCGCTGGATCTGTCGTTACTGTAACCACAGATTTGGCTGTTGCTACCACCATTTCGAGTCTTTGTGGCTATGGCTCCTCTGTCGGAGCCTTGGAAGATAAGCTCTACTCCTACGCTTATGATGTTTCCGGTACCTCGGTTCAATCCGGTTCTATTATCAAAATCACTTACAGAAAGTTCACTGTCACTTGGTACTTTGACTTCGTTGATGCTCCAGATGCTACCGACTTCTCTATTGATTATTCAGGTCTCTACATCGACGATGTCAGTGCTGTTGTTAACCTTCAGAAGGGTCAGATGATTGCCAAGTACCATGTCACCATGCCATATCTTACCTTAATTCCCTCTGTCCTGACATTCTGTGTCAATGAGTGGGTTTCCTTCGCTTGGACTATCCCAAACCCTACTACCGGTGAGGATGCCTTTTACGTCTTCTACACTGGTAACCTTGGTTCAGTTGTCACAGAGATCATTTCACGGGCTGTGTGTGGTATTATTTCGCTTGGTGACTGTCAAGTCTACTCGACTGGTTTGGATTACAGCTGCAGCGACTTTGGTTCTTTCGGTACTTGTACCTCTTCTGTTGCGCTGACTCATTCAGCCTCGTCTACGTCCAGCAGCTCGTCCAGTTCTTCTGTGATCTCCTCCTCTTCTTCCTCCATCGTATCGTCGTCCTCTTCGTCTCAGGCTCCTTCCGTCTCAGGTTGCTTCCTCCTCTTCCTCTGAGGCTCCTGCCGGTTCCTCTTCCTCTGAGGCTCCTGCCGGTTCCTCTTCTTCTGAGGCCCCTGCTGCTTCTCTGAGGCTCCTGCTGCTTCTTCTGAGGCTCCTGCTGGTCTCCTCTTCTCCTCCTGAGGCCTCTGCTTGTTCTTCCTCTTGAGGAGGCTCCTGCTGGTTCCTCTTCCTCTGAGGCTCCTGCCGGTTCCTCTTCCTCTGAGGCCCTGCTGGTTCCTCCTCCTTCTTCCTCCATCGTATCGTCGTCCTCTCTGTCTCAGGCTCCTTCCTCTTCCTCTTCGTCTCAGGTTGTCTCCTCCTCTTCCTCTGAGGCTCCTGCCGGTTCCTCTTCTTCTGAGGCCCCTGCCGGTTCCTCTTCCTCTGAGGCTCCTGCCGCTTCTTCTGAGGCTCCTGCTGGTTCTCTCTCCTCTGAGGCTCCTGCCGCTTCTTCTGAGGCTCCTGCAGCTTCTTCTGAGGCTCCTGCCGGTTCCTCTTCCTCTGAGGCTCCTGCCGGTTCCTCTTCCTCTGAGGCTCCTGCCGGTTCCTCTTCCTCTGAGGCTCCTGCCGGTCCTCTTCCTCTGAGGCTCCTGCCGGTTCCTCTTCCTCTGAGGCTCCTGCCGCTTCTTCTTGAGGCTCCTGCTGGTTCCTCTTCCTCTGAGGCTCCTGCTGCCTTTTTCTCTGAGGCTTCTGCCGCTTCCTCTGAGGGTCCTGCTGCTTCCTCTGAGGCCTCTGCTGCTTCTTCCTGAAGCTCCTGCCGGTTCCTCTTCCTCTGTGGCTCCTGTCTGCTTCTTCCTCTTCTTCCTCTTCTTCTTCTTTCTTCTTCTAAGATTGCTTCATCTGCGACTACTCCAACAGCTCCAGTCTCCAGTGGCTCTGTTGTTACGGTCACCACAGATTTGGCCGTTGCTACCACCATTTCGAGTCTTTGTGGCTATGGCTCCTCTGTCGGAGCCTTGGAAGATAAGCTCTACTCCTACGCTTATGATGTTTCCGGTACCACGGTCACATCTGGTTCTATTATCAAAATCACTTACCGACAGTTCACTGTCACGTGGTACTTTGACTTCGTTGATGCTCCAGATGCTACCGACTTCTCTATTGATTATTCAGGTCTCTACATCGACGATGTCAGTGCTGTTGTTAACCTTCAGAAGGGTCAGATGATTGCCAAGTACCATGTCACCATGCCATATCTTACCTTAATTCCCTCTGTCCTGACATTCTGTGTCAATGAGTGGGTTTCTTTCTCTTGGACTATCCCAAGCCGTACTACCGGTGAGGATGCCTTTTACGTCTTCTATACCGGTAACCTTGGTTCAGCTGTTACCGAGATTATTACGCAGGCTGTGTGTGGTATTATTTCGCTTGGTGACTGTCAAGTCTACTCGACTGGTTTGGATTACAGCTGCAGCGACTTTGGTTCTTTTGGTACTTGTACCTCTTCTGTTACTCTCACTCATTCGGCCACTTCCTCTTCTGAGTCTGCTTCTTCTGAGGCTGCTTCCTCTTCTGAGGCTGCTTCCTCTGAGGCTTCCTCCTCTGAGGCTTCTTCTTCTGAGGCTGGTTCTTCTTCTGAAGCTGTTTCCTCCGAGTCTGCTTCCTTCTGAGGCTTCCTCCTCTGAGGCTGCTTCTTCCTTCTGAGGCTGGTTCTTCTTCTGAAGCTGCTTCTTTCTGAGTCTGCCGCTTCTTCTGAAGCTGCTTCCTCTTCTGAGTCTGCTTCCTCTGAGGCTTCCTCCTCTGAGGCTTCTTCTTCTGAGGCTGGTTCTTCTTCAAGCTGTTTCTCCGAGTCTGCTTCCTCTCTGAGGCTTCTTCTTCTGAGTCTGCTTCCTCTTCTGAGTCTGCTTCCTCTGAGGCTGCTTCCTCTTCTGAGTCTGCTTCTCTGAGTCTGCTTCCTCCGAGTCTGCTTCGTCTGAGGCTGCTTCCTCTTCTGAGGCTTCTTCTTCTGAGGCTGGTTCTTCTTCTGAAGCTGTTTCCTCCGAGTCTGCTTCCTCTGAGGCTTCCTCCTCTGAGGCTGCTTCCTCTTCTGAGGCTGGTTCTTCTTCTGAAGCTGCTTCCTCTTCTGAGTCTGCCGCTTCTTCTGAAGCTGCTTCCTCTTCTGAGTCTGCTTCCTCTGAGGCTTCCTCCTCTGAGGCTTCTTCTTCTGAGGCTGGTTCTTCTTCTGAAG
The DNA here is from genome assembly GCA_022641835.1 of Petasospora fabianii. Lineage (NCBI taxonomy): Eukaryota > Fungi > Ascomycota > Saccharomycetes > Phaffomycetales > Wickerhamomycetaceae > Petasospora > Petasospora fabianii. The sequence goes on along the minus strand of CP048716.1, from coordinate 123,533 downwards.
CTGTTTCCTCCGAGTCTGCTTCCTCTGAGGCTTCCTCTTCTGAGTCTGCTTCCTCTTCTGAGTCTGCTTCCTCTGAGGCTGCTTCCTCTGAGGCTGCTTCCTCTTCTGAGTCTGCTTCCTCTGAGGCTGCTTCCTCTTCTGAGTCTGCTTCCTCCGAGTCTGCTTCCTCTTCTGAGTCTGCTTCCTCCGAGTCTGCTTCCTCTGAGGCTGCTTCCTCTTCTGAGTCTGCTTCCTCCGAGTCTGCTTCCTCTGAGGCTGCTTCCTCTTCTGAGTCTGCTTCCTCGAGCTCTGCTTCTCCTTCTGAGTCTGCTTCCTCTGAGGCTGCTTCCTCTTCTGAGTCTGTCTTCCTCCGAGTCTCGTTTCCTCTGAGGCTGCTTCCTCTTCTGAGTCTGCTTCCTCTTCTGAGTCTGCTTCCTCTGAGGCTGCTTCCTCTTCTGAGTCTGCTTCCTCTGAGGCTTCCTCCTCTGAGGCTTCTTCTTCTGAGGCTGGTTCTTCTTCTGAAGCTGTTTCCTCCGAGTCTGCTTCCTCCGAGTCTGCTTCCTCTGAGTCTGCTTCCTCCGAGTCTGCTTCCTCTGAGGCTGCTTCCTCTTCTGAGTCTGCTTCCTCTGAGGCTGTTTCCTCTTCTGAGTCTGCTTCGTCTGAGGCTGCTTCCTCTTCTGAGTCTGCTTCCTCTTCAGATGCTGCTTCCTCTGAGGCTTCCTCTTCTGAGGGTCCATCTTCTCAGGGTCCATCTTCTGAGTCTTCTGCCGAGGCTTCCTCTTCAGATGCTGCTTCCTCTGAGGCTTCCTCTTCTGAGGGTCCATCCTCTGAGGCTTCCTCTGAGGCTTCCTTCTCTGAGGCTGCTTCCTCTGAGTCTGCCGCTTCTTCTGAAGCTGCTTCCTCTTCTGAGTCTGCCGCTTCTTCTGAAGCTGCTTCCTCTTCTGAGTCTGCCGCTTCTTTTGCTTCCTCTTCTGAGTCTGCTTCCTCTGAGGCTTCCTCCTCTGAGGCTTCCTCCTCTGAGGCTTCCTCCTCTGAGGCTTCCTCTTCTGAGGCTGGTTCTTCTTCTGAAGCTGCTTCCTCTTCTGAGTCTTCTGAAGCTGCTTCCTCTTCTGAGTCTGCCGCTTCTTCTGAAGCTGCTTCCTCGGAGTCTGCTTCCTCGGAGTCTGTTTCCTCTGAGGGTGCTTCCTCTGAGACTTCTACCAGCGAGTCTTCTTCATCCGAAATTTCCTCTGAGGCTTCCTCCGAGGCTTCATCATCCTCCGAATCATCTGCTGCTTCCAGCGCTGCTGCCTCGCCTTACATCACTGGCTATTACAAGGATGGTCAGCCACACTGGGACATTTACATTCCAGGTACGCTTGGTCCATGGACATCTGTCACAGTGGATGCTGTCAATCCGGACACTGCCTATGACTTTGTCCCAGGATCTGGTGTATGGCATGTTGATGATGTCGCCAAGGGATCAGATGGTATCACTGTCGGCACAGATGATTACAGTGGAACGTATGATGAGGCTATTGACACGGACTCTTGGTTGAAGCTTGAGATTGATGCTACCGCTACAGGTCCAGCACCATATACGGACAACGCCCAGGTTACCGTCACCACAGCAGACGGAAAGAAGATGATGTTCTTCGTCAAGAGAGCCACTACCTCTTTCGACTTGACCAGTACGCTAGAGGAGGATGCAGAGGGTTTCAGTAGCTCTTCTTCATCTTCCTCTTCTTCTTCCTCTTCTTCTTCTGCTGCCCTTTCTTCCCCATATACCACGACCTTCACAAACCCAGATGGGTCTACTGAGACTGGCGTTGTCTCTTACTACACTACGACAGACTCCAATGGTAGTGTTGTGACTGCCACTACCACTTCTGACTTCAGTGTTGGCCCGGCTTACACCACCACCTTCACTGATGCCAACGGTAACACCGAGACCGCTGTTGTCCGAGTACTCTGACCACTGACTCCAATGGTAGTGTTGTGACTGCCACTACCACTTCTGACTTCAGTGTTGGCCCGGCTTACACCACCACCTTCACTGATGCCAACGGTAACACCGAGACCGCTGTTGTGTCCGAGTACTTGACCACCGACTCCAATGGTAGTGTTGTGACTGCCACTACCACTTCTGACTTCAGTGTTGGCCCGGCTTACACCACCACCTTCACTGATGCCAACGGTAACACCGAGACCGCTGTTGTTTCCGAGTACTTGACCACCGACTCCAATGGTAGTGTTGTCAGACTGCCACTACCACTCTGACTTCAGTGTTGGCCCGGCTTACACCACCACCCTTCACTGATGCCACCTGAACACTGAGACTGCTGTTGTTTCCGAGTACTTGACCACCGACTCCAATGGTAGTGTTGTGACTGCCACTACCACTTCTGACTTCAGTGTTGGCCCGGCTTACACCACCACCTTCACTGATGCCAACGGTAACACCGAGACCGCTGTTGTGTCCGAGTACTTGACCACCGACTCCAATGGTAGTGTTGTGACTGCCACTACCACTTCCGACTTTGAAGTCGATCCAGGGTACACCACTACCTTCACTGATGCTAATGGAAATGTTGGAACTGGTGTTGTTTCTGAGTACTTGACTACCAACTCTGATGGTCAATATGTCACTGCTACTACGACGTCCGTATTCAACCTTCCAGGTGAATACACTACTGTTTTCACTGACTCTGACGGCGATGTCGTTACAGGCGTCGTTTCTTACTACCCAACCACTGATTCTGATGGTGACTTGACTTACGCTCCAACCACCATTGCGGAGACTGTCCCAGCTGCTTACACTACCACCTTCGTCTCTGATGGTGAGACTGTTACTGGTGTTGTGTCTTACTACCCAACCACGGACTCCAACGGAAACTTGGCCACTGGAACCACTACTGCTGTTGAATCAATCCCACCAGCCTACACGACTACCTATGTATCAGATGGTGAAACCATCACTGGTGTGGTCTCGTTCTATCCAACCACTAATTCGGAAGGCGACTTCGCTACTGGTGTTACTACATCAGGTTTGACTGTTCCTTCTGAGTATGCAACAACGTTCACCGACTCTGATGGCGGTGTTGAGACCGGTGTTGTTACATTCTACCCAACTACTAACTCTGATGGTCAGCTGACCTATGGTTCCTCCACTGTCGTTGTTTCTCCTGGATACACCACAACTTTCACTGATTCTAATGGCAATGTTGAGACCGGTATTGTCACATTCTACCCAACAACAGGTACTGATGGAGGTGTTTACATCACTTCATCAACTGTTACTTACCCAGACGGAGGCGACTACTTGACTACCTACACTGACGCTTCTGGTGCTACTCAGACAGGATACGTCTCGGAATACCTCACCACAAACTCTGATGGCCAGATTGTCACCTCTGCCACTACCTACCCAGAGTCTGTCTCTCCACCATACCTGACTACCTACACTGATGCTGCTGGTTCTACACAGACTGGATTGGTTTCTCAGTACTTGACCACCAACTCCAACGGTGATGTTGTCACCTCTGCCACTACCTACCCAGAGTCTGTCTCTCCACCATACCTGACTACCTACACTGATGCTGCTGGTTCTACACAGACTGGATTGGTTTCTCAGTACTTGACCACCAACTCCAACGGTGATGTTGTCACCTCTGCCACTACCTACCCAGAGTCTGTCTCTCCACCATACCTGACTACCTACACTGATGCTGCTGGTTCTACACAGACTGGATTGGTTTCTCAGTACTTGACCACCAACTCCAACGGTGATGTTGCCACCTCTGCCACTACCTACCCAGAGTCTGTCTCTCCACCATACCTGACTACCTACACTGATGCTGCTGGTTCTACACAGACTGGATTGGTTTCGCAGTATTTGACAACCAACTCTCAGGGAAGTGTTTATACAGCTGCCACAACTCTTGAGGCATCTGTGACGACCGAGACTGCCGAGTCCACAACTCTGGTCACCATTACATCTTGCTCTGATGATAAGTGTTCTGAGACTGTTGTTCCAACCGGTGTCACAGTTGTTACCACTACCTCTTCAGGTGTTGTCACAGAGTACACTACCTATTGCCCATTAACCACCACTTACTCAGTCTCGTCTACCAATGCTCCTGAGTCTACTATTGTTGAGTCTGCCGAGAGCACAACTGTTGTTACCGTCACTTCTTGTGCTGACAACAAGTGCTCTGCTGTTCCAGTCACTACTGGTGTCACCACTGTCACGTCTACTGCCGAGGGCGGTGAGACCACTGTCTACACCACATACTGTCCATTGTCATCGACTGTGACTAAGAGCGGTGAATATACTGCCTCCACTATTACCACAAAGTACACAGTCACCGACTCTTCAGCTTCAGAGGGTGAGCTGCTCACAACAACTGGCATTGAGGGCTCCGTTGTTACCGGTACTGTGACATACATTACCTCCACCAACTCGGAGGGATCTACCGTTGTTGAGACAGGTGTCGTATATGCCACATCCGCTGCTGCTGGATCCACTGAGGGCGATCTTACTTCTGTCTCCACTTTGACGAACCATATTATTGTAAGCGGTGCCACTGAAGGTGAAGAGGTTACCGTCACAAATGCCGAGGGTTCTGTTGTCACCGGCAGTGTTACTTATTTGACCTCTACCAATCATGAGGGTTCCGCTGCCACTGAGACTGCTGTTGCCTACACCACAACCCTTGTTGTTAGCGGTACATCCACTGGTGCTATTGGTGCTGGTGCTTCTACTACTGGCGCTACTGGTGCTGGTGCTCCTACTACTGGCGCTACTGGTGCTGGTGCTCCTACTATTGGCGCTACTGGTGCTGGTGCTACTGATGCTACTGGTGTCGACACTGCTGTCACTGGTACTACTCTTGCCACAAGCGCTGCTACCACCGGTACCGCATCCATTACCACTACTGGATACGAGGCTGCTGCTCCTAAGTTGAGTGTTAGGGGTTGGATGGCTTCTCTTGCTTCTATTATACTGGTTCTTTTCATCTGAGATGATCTGAGGTGACCTTTTGTTACTATTTTTTTCTTTTGTTCTTATTACTCTCCGTCTTCGTTGTTGCTAATCTTTTCACTTCTCGGCTACTTGCACTTCTTTTGGTTGAATGGACTTCCTACGTTTTCGTATCGGGCCTTATGATTCACCACACTTTGAACACAATGTTGACATCTTTCTTTCGAGCTTGTCCACATGTAAATTAATAATTTCAATGAGATTTTATCGTTATGAAAACTTGCCTATTGTAGCTAGCATGAGTAGTCTAGACACCACCTTTGTGACTGTTTCCATTTCCAGGCGGACTCGCCTTATCGACGCCACAGCATGAGTGCCCTTACCACACTTTCGCGAAATTTCCACCATCTGTACTGCGCGCCACTTCGACCGACGTCGACCTTGCACTTGAGAGAGAGAGTCGTGCAGTGCTCTCATCTTAGTTACTTCATTGTTCCAACAACAAGCCGGTAAAGCCCAATGTCTGACAACTCTACGAGCATTCTTTCTGGCCTTGCCCAGATGATTAACTCCTTGTATGTTTCAATGGGCCATGCAGCGTGATATCGTCCACACCGCTGCGCTCTCCTCCTCTATGAGGTATTAAATGATCTCTTTTAGCAGATTTGACTAACATTGGCTGAACAGGCAGAAGGAGTATTACTCCAAGTCCGTCGAGGAGCTCACCGATCTTGGAATCGTGGGTCGTCTCAGACTCTATGACTGGAAGTTGGAGTTTGTTGGTCTCATCATTATCGCTCTTATTGTATTCTTCTTCAATGCTGGTGCTTATCGCAACAAGGCTATTGTTGAAAGCTGGCTGAAGGCTATTCAACCAGTATTGGACGAAAACTTTGCGCAGGTTGGTGTTAAGAAGGATCAGTTGTACGTTAAGGACTCTGCTCAGCTTTACACCTCTTATGCTACTGGTAGAATCAACATCAGAGGTTTGACATCTAGATTCGAGTTGATCAACAGACCAAACTACTTCTACTACTTGACTGAGTTGTTCATGTCTTATTTCTTTGAGTCTGTTCCAGTCCCGCAGGACACTGCTGAGATTGAGGTCAAATTGTTTGATACTCAGAAGCTCGGTAAGTACATCTTTGCCATTGTCAACAAAGAAGGTATGAATAATGCCAGACAGGAGAACTACTACTTGTCTCTCACCAAGACCACCGAGTCTTCTAAGCTGCCGTTGCAGTTCGTTTTCATGTCTGAATCTGCTGATTTGAACGAGGGTCTTGCTACCGAGGAATTGAGAGAGGCTTTGAAGAAGGCTGGCCCTGTCTTGAAGTACTTGGCTGTTACTGACCTTCCATCAACCCATCCAAATTCTGAGGAGGAGTTCGTTTCCTCTCCAAAGATCGTGGCCAAGTTGAACTTGAAGTCAGACTCCCAGTCTCTTGTTGCTATTAGGGAATTGGTTGCTGAGATCATTGCCCTTGCTGACAGAGTTTCCAAGTTCCAGTTGAAGAGTGAACAACAGAAGAAGATTAACAACGTAAGAACCTCTGAGTTGAACAAGATCAAGAAAGCTCTCCAGGAGATTGCCGCGGAGGAGCTTAGAGAGAAAAAGCTCGAGGCCGAGAGAGAGGCAAGAAGAGCTTCCCAGCTTTCCCCAGAGGAACAGGACAAACTTGACCAGAAGATGAGAGAGAAGAGAGAGAGAAGGGCTAGAAACAGACAGAAACAGAGAATGTAAAGGTCCACTTTGTTTTTATTGGTTTCCTTCTTTTACGAAAAAAAGCATCAAAATTCAATTCAACGTTGTTCATTTTTACGTTGTGTATCCTTATCAAAATGTCATTAAATTCATAGCAGTTGAGTTATAAAACCTTGTAAGCGTTACCGTCAAATGTTTCAAAGGCCTCTATCACACCTTCACCAATCAGATAGTGCAAGGCCCATAGCAAGGATAGACCTTTAAAGTCCTTGAACCTGGCTTTGTTTTTGTCCCATTTTTCGACAAGCTCCTTATGCGGCATCTCTTTCCATTTTGTAGCGTTGAGTGTTCTAGTGATGAATGTCTTTGCCTTTAGATAGAGAGTGACGATGAAGCCAAACCTAGGCATTATAACGAAGAGTCTGTCCGAATCACTTGTCACAAGCGATAGGAATTCAAGCTCTGTGAGTTTTTTAATTTCCTCAATAGTGAAACGTTTTATCAGCTCTCCTCGAAGAACAGCATTGGAAAGATCTGTTTCCTTATCAAGTACAAAACTCTTAAATTTACCCAAGAGTGCCTTGTTATGCTGTGTCGTCTTTTCAGCAGCTATTTGGCCATTCAAGAACTCAACGTACTCATCCATTGTCATGATCAAATCATTTTTAACCTGTGCATTCTGTGTTACAATCTTTATTATCTCCTTCTTACTAACCATTTCCGCCACTAGCTTATCAACTAGACTTTGCTGTTGTGAAAATAACGAATACAACTGGGACCTTGAAACAAGACTTGGAAGAAAGTTTCTAAACTTAACGATGTGCTCTTTGAAGTCCGAGTTTAGTTGATCAGGGATACCTGCCCATTGATACCTTAGGATCCGCCGTACTCCAGATACGATATCAACCTCATTAGCATCATTATCATGATCATCCCAGTCCTCGATATTGACCCCTGAGCGTAGAGCCTCTAGTCGTTGTCGGTCCTTCGGGACCCTTTTGGCCCTCGGCTTGGCCACTTTGAAAGCAGATATACCAGCAGCCATCGGTCACTGCAAAATGTTGGGAAAACAATGGTATCTTTGCGGGGATCACCGATCTGGGTAGTTTTTGGAGTATTTTTCCGAAAGGGTAACCCCCTGCTCTTTCCAACTTTTGTAAATATTAGTGCTGTTAAATTGTAACTGACCTGCCATTTGTTCCCGGGTATCTTGTCTCCTGCCTCGGTAAGTCGCGCTTTCTCCGCAGTTTGGTGCCAGACCGAGGAGGGAGTGTGGGGTATATTTAAAGAAAGGACAGTTTCCACTCTTGGTTTTTCATTCACACTGTCTTACCATTGTGGGGTACAGACAAAGAAGATCACACTTGGATAGACACAATGGAAGGACAGGACATTTTGTACGAGGTCAAGGACAAGGTTGCCATCATCACCTTGAACGTCCCAAGGGAATTGAACGCACTCAACCAACCACAGTACTTGCTGCTCGGATATCTTGTTGAAAAAGCTGAGAAGGATCCAAATACCATCATCACATTCATTAGATCCACTGGTCGCTACTTCTCAGCTGGTGCAAATGTCAAAGGTGAAAGTGGCCTACACGGAATTCAAGCCACCGGCATCAAGGCTACAGAGCACTGGTTGAACAACTTTGTTTCTAGAAACGCCTACTTGACATCAGTCTTCTATGATCACACCAAACTGTTGGTTTGTGCATTGAACGGTCCAGTTGTTGGACTATCTTCTGCCCTTGTGGCTCTGTGCGACTTTGTTTATGCTATCAATGACAATGTCTTCATGTTGACCCCATTCGCTAACCTTGGCTTGGTCAGTGAAGGTGCCGCTGCTGCTACGCTCGTTAAGAGACTCGGCTGGTCCGTTGCAAACGAGGCGTTACTTCTCTCTAGACCAATAAAGGCCAAGAGACTCTATGAACTTGGTATGGTGAACAAGATTTACAACATGAATGACACCGACAAGTTCAACGATGCAGTGCTGGAGGAATTCTGGACTATGGCTAAGGATTTGGATCACACCAGTATCATTGACATCAAGAAGTTGCTTAAGGCTAACTTCCTCCAAGACTTGCAGTCTACCAATGCTAACGAGATCATTGGTGGATTGAACAAATGGTTGCAGCAGAAGCCACAAAAGAGATTCGCCAAGATCTCTCAGAAGCAAATGAAGCATAAGTTGTGATGTGAGAGGTGCAAGAGTTGAGGGAGTTGTTTTCTCTTTTGTAGAACCATTCGGTTTTTAGTAAACCGTTTCTCAACGATTTACATTCGATTCAGCACGATTTTATCTATTATGTAGGTGCGTGCCGCTCTGCTGACTTTATCCTAGTGTACCATATATATAGTTGGGCCGGTACATGTGCAGACAGTGGCCGTTACGCATGCGAAATAAAAACGTCGAGTTAATGAAAGGGGTTAGGAAAACTGATCAAGATACTGAAGTGAAATCAAAAGTCACACAAAAGACTAAGAACAGAAAATGCAATTGATTGATCATTCAAAAAGAGTGATTCAATATATGAAAGGAGTAGAGAGGCGTTAAAGAGGTCATAACAAGAAATCATGTAAGATAGAAGGAGAGGCCCAAATACGGCCACGACAAGATTCATAACAAAAAAGAAAGAGAAGGGTATATTCAAAAGTGAAAAGTAAAGAGAGATAAAGTGAAATGGAATGGACAACGTCAGCAAGAGCAAGGCTCGATGATATATCCATCAAATGCAAATGTGGGGGAAAAATAAGATGACAAATGACAAACCAAGGCGCTAAGCACTTGGAAAAAAGTGAAGAGGGAGATAGAAAGAGAAGGGGAGAGAGAGAGAGAGAGAGAGAGAAGCATAAAAGTCGGTGATCACAAGTTCAACTGGCGTCTCTGCTGCTGTCTGGCCCACTGAATGACCATCTGTGTGTCATCAGAGAAGTAGGCGTTGGCTCTGCTCTTCTTCAAGAACGATGTGACCCAGTCCTGTGCATAGGCCTGCTTGATCTGACCATCGACAAAGATCTCAGCCAAATCACCAAGCATACCAGCAGCAGACTTGGTGACAGATTCGGACATTGTCAACGAAGTTTCGGTTGTGATGATGTTCAAGAGTTCAAAGATCTGAGACGCGTATGGGAAGATTTCATTAGCAGAGTGCACACCACCAACAATACCAACGTAGCAGTCCAACACAGACTCACGGACACTCAGCAAGTAGTCGGTAGCCTCGATAGAGTTGTTCTCAGCCTCCATGTTCTGAGCTTCTTTACACACAGTGAAAACAACTTGCATGTATGGCTTGAAAGCACTTCCAATGGCGGCGGCAATATCACCGAAGGCGGACAAGACAGCTGGCTTCAACTCCTTTCTGACACCAGGGTTCTGCAACAAACCACCCAAAATGTTCATCAAACCATCAGAATACTGTCTGAAATGCTCACCAAGGGAATGGGAGATATCAGCAACCAAACCAACAGCAGTGTTAGCGACAGGAGCGGAGACTTGGTTCAAAGCATTGGTCAAGAAAGGCAAGAAGGCGTTCATGTAGTTGTTGAAATTGACACCAATGGAGCTTGCCAAAGAAGAGATACAGATGAAGACGTCCTCCTCAATGACGGAGTTTTGCTGTTGAGTCTGGAGCAACTTCAACAAAAGCTCCATCAAGCTGTCGGAGACAGCAGAAACCTCGTTTCCAACTCTTCTAATCACGTTGGTCAACAAGGACAAGATGTTGGACTGCAACTCCTCCAAGTTAGCCTTGTCATCAGCAGAGGAAACCTGCGACTGCAGCTGAACAGTAGCACTGATTCTCTCAAGGACCTCAGAGGCAACAGCGTTGACATATTGCATACAGTCATTGGCACTGTAAAGAACGAGCGTCGACAGGGCCTCATAAGCCGCAGCTCTGGAAGCGTGCTCGTTATCACCTCTTCCAGACACCTTCAACAGAAGTGGAACAAGTGTGTTGTAGTATGGAGAAAGCTGAGATGTAGCACTGTCACGGGCACTCTCATTGAGCTGCTCAACGATGTTGATCAACGTCCAGCAACAGTTAGTCGAGACCTTACCGTGGTCGTCAAGACCTCTGAAGATAGTCTGCATGACAAGTGGCAAGTGTGTCTGGTCGTCAATAGCATCGATGATAAGGTCAGCAATTCTACCGATACACCAAGCAACAGTCTCTTTAACCTGCAAGTTCTCGTCTTCAATCAAACGAAGAATTGGACCTAGAGCCTGCTGAACCAGCAGAGTCAGTTGATCCTTATCTGGGCCATCCAAGATGGAGCCGAAGGCCATAACGGCGGCCTCACGGTCTCTCCACTGGGAAGAGTTGATGTTTTGTTCGACAAACTGCAAAGTTGGCTGGACAACGTAGTTACCAGTATCCTGCGCGAACAACTGCAAACAAGCACCGGCGGCCATGGCAACGTTCCATGTGTCATCTTCTGGATCATCGCTCTGCTTCTTCAATAACTGGAAAAGTGTTGGAATGATATCATTGATAGCAACAAGGGCGAAGTTGTACAGCTGTGCTGTAGACTCTGGGTACTCCTCCTTCTCAATGGCAATGTCAATTTCATTCTCACAGACAGTGGACCAGAATTCGACTGCCATACAGGCAACTCTCTCATCATCAGACTGCATACCAGAAACAGTAAGACCGTACAAAGCCTTCTCCATGTAAACACTCATGTGAGAGTAGTACAAGGCCATGATACGAGCCAAAGCACCAAATGCGGCAGCCTTCAACTCGTTGTCCTCTGCCTGTGTAGCCTCACAGACAACCTGCATGATGTAGTGTCTCTCACCTTCACGCTCAAAGTTGTACTTGATGAATTCCAAAGAGTCGACGAGGGCGTTCAAAGCGGTCAATCTAACAACCTTGGATGGTTCAGAGGCCTGCGCACCCTGAACAATGGAGATCAAGATACCGTTGGATTGTGCCACAATATTGGCATCGTTTGGATCAGCAGACTCACAAATGTAACCAATAGTCAATAAAGAAGCACGCTTCACATGCTCTGGGTTCTCTGGCTTGGTGTTCTGCATGATGATGCCAATCAAGTCGTTCCACTCCTTTCTTGGGAGTTCAATATCAGCAATGGCAGCAACGAGCTGGGCTGCTGAGTTGGCGACTCTGTCATTTTCTGTCAGCAGAGACTGCAAAGCAATTCTCTTGATTTCGGACTTTGGCGCCTGTTCCATCTCGATCCAGCGCTGGGCTTGCTCGGCCTTCTTCTTGGTATCCTTGGAGGTGAGCTCGTTTTTTACAGAGATACCAGCCAAGATTCTGACTTCTGGTTTCAGCGACTCATCCGCAAGAACTTGTGTAAGCAAACCGACGTACATCATAAAGTTGTCCTTGGAAAGACCCTGTAACTGGGCCTCAGCCTGCGAACGCTTGGCTGGATCTGGGTTCAAGATCGCATTCTCCAAAACCTGGGCGAGTTCAGCGCTCATTGTGACTAGGTGATGTGATGGGAGCCTAAAGAGATATTTGTTAGTAACTCTGATAGTTTATCGTGTTGATATCGCCAACCAGTTGTCAGATCAGATGGGAATCGTCAACGTCAAGCAGCAGAGCAGGGATCAACTATGGAAGCGAAGTACAAGATATGCAGTGGGTAGGAGTGTGTAAATAGGTCAATTGAGCCCGTCTTTGAAAATAAAATAGATTCTGTCTCACATAGAAGGATCTAGGGAATCAGTTCTTATGAATGTGATTGGGCATTGGACAGTACCAGAGATGTGGCGATGGGTTGCGTGCGGGTGACAGGACCTGGTAAACTGGACTGAATGACCACTGTCATTTGGCGGTTCCCTCTGACAAAAACTGGAAGGGTTAGCTTCAACAGATACAGAAGAGAGAAACTTACAGAGGTGAGCTTGATTGTTGGAACGTCAAATAAGCGTTGATCTAGAGTCTGGAGAAGAGGAAAAAAATCCCACCAAAACAAACGGCGCCGCCGATGAAACAAATTCCGGGGATGGGCGACCGGAAATCAACTTTGTTTTGGAATTACCGTTTTCAGACAGTCCGACCTCACCCTCGGAAGTTATACTTACTCTCTTAGATAGGGCTCAATTATCTCAACTATAAAGTTACCAGTAGTATTGTAATAGAATAGTCCACGGCTAGCTCACCCCTGAAACTGACAGTCTCAAATGACTGGGCGTCGCGTTGATGGCTTCTGGCTATAGAAAAATATGGCGGCAATCTTTTCACACCCTTCACCTTCTACAGAACTAAATTGATAAAATTCGTAACTATCATGCATTTGTAATCTCTGGAGAAAGATTTAGAATCTCTTTCTAGCCTCCTTAACCTTTTTGTAATGAGCCTTCTTACCAGATGTCTTCTTTGCCTGAATCTGATCGTACTTCCTCTTGAAGTATTTCTGAGTGTCATCATCATGCATAACACTTTCCAATATCGTAGTATGACGGTCCTTGTTTTTGAGTCTTGCAGAGTAAAATTCAGTATTACCTTCCACAATAGTACCAATTTGGAAAAATTCTGGAGCTTTCCATTTGTCCTTCTTATAATGTCTCTTTGGATCAAGGGCAGCTCTCTGTTCAATGATCTTCAAGTCTCTCTTCACACTATCTGTAAGTTCTGCCTTCGGCATATCAAACCACTTACCACCTGCTGATGTCGGTTCCTCCTTGGAGTTCTTTTTCACAGCCGTCACTGGATCTTGAATGTTTACAATGCCACTCTTCTTTGTACTGTCATTCTTCGCACTCTTGAGATAGAGGGGTGTATTCTTCAACTTTTGTGGGATGCCTGTAAGCGAGTCTCCATTTTCTGCGATCTTCGGCAGCTTATGAATAGAAGCTCTGATCTTCGAAAGTTCATCATCAGCGTTCAATGAGGCGCTCGTAGTTGGATTGTGGGCCTTCTTCAGTTCACTAAAGAGCTCATCAAGTTCAAAGTCATCATATGGAGTTGTCTCCGTGTCGATCAGACTTGCTGTTGTTGAGCTCTCATTGATAGGAGAGAGTGAATGTTCAGCTGTCATTTGGTGAGAAGATATAGGACGTCCAGCTGGGTGTGCGAGAGAACGTATCCGATATGTGGAGAGAGATTGAAGCAAGGATGTGATGACCCGCAGAATTTTTTTTGAAGCGCGATCTTGACTAAGCGAGGTACACTGGCTTATTTAAGCAGGGTACTACTATCTACAAAGCTTTTTGAATAAACTAATCATTCTTCGAAGCTGCATATCATCAATCATTTTGGAAGATACATATCCTGCTCATCTGGCAAGTCATGAGCAATGGTAGCATCCAACAGCAACTCTTTCTTGTTCCAGAGCCTCTGTTTCTCTTCATCCAATTTTTTCAACTTGGAGTTTAAGAGTTCCGAGAGTTCCAAGGACCACACAAGCTTTCTCTCCAGCTGTTCATGCATTTCCTTCAATGGAGCATCATCTAGTTCATCTATCTCAATATGGGTTGGTACTGTGCTCCCTACATCATTCTTCTCAAAGCTTTTCATAACAGCGTCCTTAATGTGGTCCTTAAACGGACCATTAGAGTCACGGTATTCCGCTCTTAGATCAGCGTTTATCTCGGCATTAGCTGTTCTTCCCTTCTTTTTTAGTGGCTCAGTGACAATATCACCCAGTTTGACGTTTTGGATCCTGAGAAAGTCAACCCTTGGAGCGTCGAGTGTTCTTGTGACTTCTCTCTCTGTCATTCGTGACACTCTCTTGATGGATCTAGACTCTTTTCTAGGTATTGGATGCAAATTATCAATCTTCATCTGATCAATGTTCGACAGCCATTCAAAGTTATCGAGTCGACTTTCGTTGTGAACACTGACGAGATGTGTGGAAAGCTCGTTGGTATCAGGGAATGAATCTGCACAACTTGGCACAAAGCAGAAAAATGGTTTATCATTGGTGTGTTTTCTGACATGACATAGCATGTTGTATCTCAGTGTTGACTCGAAGTGACAATCGGTCCAACGGCAGCGATAAACCTTCTTTGGTGGTGCCGGGGTCGTGTTGTCATCGATGTGCACTTTCAATATATGCTCAGTTAGAGCGCTCGGTTTGTTGGAAGTATGTGAACAGTCCTTCCATTCACACTTTTGGTCTTGGTTGACGGACTCGTCCTCAGATACGTCGGATATCTCAATTTCTGTGTCCTCACCAGCGTCGCCTTCAGATACTGTGCCATCTGTGTCATTTTGAGTAGACTCCATGAGGGTGTCGTTCGCCTCACGATCCTCTTCGGGCGTTCCAGCGACAGTCTCTTCATCTTCGGTTATATCTGTGACTTCATTTTGGTCCACAGCGTTGTCCTGGGCTGGGACCGGGGCCAGTACTGGGGTGGATGGAGTGGCACCGTTCGGAGTATCTGTGATAGAGCTGATATCCATTATGTTGAATAGTAAGTTGTGTATATGTCAGTAGATAGCCTCAGTAACGTCTGTTATGAACGCACTAGCTGGTATTCAATAGACTACTGAGTCCGTTCCAATGAATGTGGCAATCTTTGCTTTCTCGTAGTTTCGCCCAACATTGAGTACTCCACCAGTGCGCGCTCTTTTACCGGCCACTTCTCTTCACTGTCGTGCCCGCGCCAGAAAATGTTGAACTTTGGCTCTAGGATGTCGAAGTGAAAAAAGCGCTGAATCATCTGAGCAGTGTTCACTCATCGCAGGCCCACACCGCACACACATTACCGATGTCCGACCTTCAGCTCACCATTCTCAAGAAGCTTGATCAGGGCACTATCGCCGACTCAGGTGCTGCCTTCCCAGGCGTCGATTCCCAGGCCGTCCATGCTGCCCTCGCCTCGCTCTCGTCCCGTAACATGGTCACTTTCAAGTCCATCGAAAACGAACACTGGAACCTCACCGATGAGGCCAAGGATATCGTTAAGAACGGATCCCACGAATACAGACTTCTTGAGACCATTGTCAAGCTCGAGCAGCTCAAGATTGCTGACGTTGGCAAAGAGCTTGGTGATGCCGGTAAGATGGGCCAGGCAAGAGCCTTCAAGAACGGCTGGATCTCTAAGGACGGCGACACGTTGGTGCTCAACGCCAAGATCAACAAGGATGTCCTTCCTGCTGATGAGACATGTGCTGACTTGAAGGAGATTGAGCAGTCCGGAACTCTCAAAGATAAGAAGAAGCTCACTGAGCTTAAGAAGCGTAAGCTCGTCACAATGACCAAGTTATTGACATACACAATTGAGAAAGGCCCAGAGTTCGCCTTGACAATCGAAAAGCTCGAAACTGAGATTACCAGTGATATGATCCTTTCCGGCTCCTGGGAGAATGCAAAGTTCAAACCATACAATTTCAACTCTGAGGGTCTTGCCCCAGAATCTGGTGCCCTTCACCCACTCAATAAGGTGCGTGAGGAGTTCAGACAGATCTTTTTCTCTCTTGGTTTCACCGAGATGCCATCTAACCAGTACGTTGACACTGGCTTCTGGAACTTTGACACATTGTTCGTCCCACAGCAGCATCCCGCTAGAGACCTGCAGGATACTTTCTACTTGAAGGATCCATTGGTTGGTGGATTGCCAGAGGACAAGGAGTTCTTCGACAATATCAAGAAGGTTCATGAGGAGGGTGCTTACGGCTCTATTGGTTACAGATATCCATGGAAGCCAGAAGAGACTCAGAAGCTTGTCTTGAGAACACACACCACTGCAATTTCCTCCGCCATGTTGAAGAAGCTCGCTGAGGATCCAAAGCCATCCAGATTGTTCTCCATTGACAGAGTCTTCAGAAACGAGGCTGTCGATGCCACTCACTTGGCTGAGTTCCACCAGGTTGAAGGTGTTCTTGCAGACTACGACATCACCTTGGGTAACTTGATTGGCTTCATGGAGTCTTTCTTCGAGAAGATGGGTGTCCGTGATTTGAGATTCAAGCCAACATACAACCCGTACACTGAGCCATCTATGGAGATCTACTCCTGGCACAGTGGTCTGAAGAAGTGGGTTGAGATTGGTAACTCTGGTATGTTCAGACCAGAGATGCTTGAGCCAATGGGTCTTCCAAAGAACATGAGAGTTCTTGGTTGGGGTCTTTCCTTGGAGCGTCCTACTATGATTAAGTACGGTGTTAGTAACATTAGAGAGCTTTTGGGTCACAAGGTGAGTCTTGACTTCATCGAGACCAACCCAGCTGCTCGTTTGGATGAGGATTTGGTTTGATTTGTTTATAGAGATTCCCATACTCGATGTGTGCATTAAAATTGAAGTACTGTAGTGTATATAGATTATACCCCTCAATCTCTAACAGGTGCTGACTTATCAGCTCGCAGCTTCAACGTTCCTAAAAACAACGTGCTCACTGTTAGCATGACCCCATTGTATATGATGGCATTCTGGTATCCTTTCGGAAGGGAAGCGTTGGTAATCAAAAGAGCAGCAATTGGGGATCCAAGTAAGTTACCTACACCCCTGAAGAAGTACATCATGCCACTAATGCTTTTGTAGTTCTTGACACCGAAGATCTCAGAAAGACATGTAGGCAGCAGTGAGATAATAGCACCAGAAAACACACCATACAATACCACGAAAGCAAGGAAGGTTGACTTCAACCCCACAAGCCATAGTGAGAAAACGGCTGCTGCGCTCATGAAGTTGCACAAGATGATGGTGTTCAGTCTTCCCAGATACTGATCAGCAAAAAATCCAATGACAACTTTGAAGATCGCGTTGATACCATTACTTAAAGCAATGAAATTAGCACCTTGCTGTGCGCTGAAGCCAAGCGATCTAGCGTACGTCGACATGAAGTTCAAGCTGATCAAATATCCTGCAGCTTGGAAGAGTCCAGCACCAAGCTGGGATATGAGACTCCACCCATCAATGTTACTAGATCTGAGATTAAACTGGGTGAATAAACTTCTTAGTGGCTTTGGATCATGACCTTGAACCGATGGGTGTTGGTTGACGAGCAAGCTAATCGGTGCCAAAACTCCAAAGCTGATAAGACCGAGAATTCTCAGTGTCCACCTCCATCCGACATGAGAAAGTAGATATCGTGTAAGTGGAGCAAATGTGACTGCCCCAAAGCCAGTTCCAGCGAAAACAATACCAATTGCGAGCCCACGATTACGTGTGAAGAATGGTGGTGCACAGACGACTGGAGGCATGTAGGCAAATGAGGAACCAATGCCGAATAGAAGACCTTGGCTCAAAATAAATTGATATGCCATCTGCTCCTGACAAAAGCTAGCACATGTCATGGCAACTGCCATTATAATTGCACCCATTAACATAACAAGCTTCGGAGTCTTGAGATAATCCGTTACAGCATTGTTGAAGATTGCAAACGAATACGTCGAAGCAGATGCGACGGACCCGATCATGGACACCGTAGTTTGTGACGAATGGCTCAGGGGGCCCATTCTGGAGGAGTAGTACTCTTGGAAAACACCGAAAGTGAATGCCACGCCAAAAGCGACAAAGTTGGCCAAGAAACCTACTAGAACAATAAATGCGGCATGGTAACGTCCAACCACGGAAGTGGAAGCAGTATTCGTTGAGACCCTGGATGTTCTTGATTCGCCATCCATTTCAGTAGGCGGAAGTGGAAGCCATAGAGTGTCAGTGATAAGAAGGTAACTGTAGTTAATCAGAGGCGAGATGTGGGGTTTCGAGACGATAATCCCGAGTTCTCAGGTACACCCGGGCAGTTGAGTCATCACCCCCTCACGAATCAACAAGTCAGTCATTCAAAGAGACCATCGTATAGAGGACTAATGGTCTCATCTGGGAATATCAACGTCAGAACAAACACTAGTGAGGTTTTTGTCTACTACTTCATCACATTTACGTATGCAGGCACTGAGAGCCTGGGGTGAGAGGAGCTTCCTTTGCGTTCTTTAAGCAAGCAGTACTGGCGCCGGGTAAACTCATAAATCCTGGATGTCCTATTGAAGTGAGCCGTACTGATAATCAACGTCAAATAGGTGTTAACTACACTTAAAAATGATAATATCTCGCTTCAAAGCTTTGGTCACGTGATCTAACCGCTACTCGATCTAGTAAATTGTGAAAACCAATTCTTTCAAGATGAAGCGGTGGCTCAATGGTAGAGCTTTCGACTCCAGTTGTCTACAGTGCAATCGAAGGGTTGCAGGTTCAATTCCTGTCCGTTTCATTCTTACTTATTTTTTTCGACAAACAAAAAAATTTGCTTACATAATATATTACATAGACTTCGCGAATTTTTGATGGGAACTCCACTGCCAACTGTCCAGTCGATGTCAAGGTCAACGCAACGACGTGCTTGAAAGCCGACTTCTCATCCTTGATAGGCATCATACAACAACGACCGCAATTTTAAGGATGAGTGCCCAAGACGTTGCCTCTGAAGTTGAAGAGAAGAAGGTGGACGAAATATCGGAAGGTGTCTCAGGGCTCGTGCTGGAATCCTTCTCTTTCACAACAGCAGCTGCTATCATTGGATACGTCGACAGTAAGTCATTACACAGAGATGAGATGGATCAGGAATATCTAGGCGACTAACATGATGCTCTTCAGGAAAGGTGTGTGCCACTCTGACAGATGGCCGTCATTTGTTTGGTGTATTAAGAACGTTTGACCAATACGGTATGTGATATAATCAGGGTGCGTCGGCAGTAAGATGTTGGGACTAACAAGATGAACAGGAAGTGTTGTCATGCAAGACACAGTAGAGAGAATATATCTTCCAGAGAACCGCTATGCTGAGGACTACATTGGTGATCTTCTTATCCGCGGTGAGAATTTATTGCTCATCGGTGACGTTGATATTGACAAAGAGGATGAACCATTGGAGAAGCTTGAGCGTGTTCCTTTCCCAGAGGCCAAAAAGACACAGAGGGCTGACAAAATTGTTGCTGTGGACCAGCACAAAAAGAAGACTAAATCCTTGCACAAGTATGGACTGGTTAATGACACTTTTGTTACGTATTAAAATGGAGATTTCTCGGTGTTTCCCGATACTCCTCTCTCACGATGACTGATTGTTTGTTCTTGAGATTATGCTACGCTTTCTTGTTAATGATATCTGCTCATTGTTGTTGTAGATGTATACATAATGCGCTACTTCATTCACAGCTTGCTAACTCTAGCCCTGTTGTCTTCGATGGACTTGTATAACGCATTAATTTCACCAGCACGCTTACACTCGGCCCTACCGAGCTGGTCCAAATGAGCTTCATCAGGACCGTCAGCTATGCGACACATTCTGGCATAAATCCACAATCTTGTCAATGGAGTGTCTTGGGAAACACCTTCACCACCATAGACCTGAACTGCCCAATCGACTATTTCCAACACAACACGAGGTGTGTCAATCTTAGCCATTGAGATCTCACGCTTTGCTGCCTTTGGCCCCGCCTGATCAATCCTCAAAGCGGCTTGTAAAACAAGAAGTTTGACACGCTCAAGAGCAATTCTTCTTTCAGCGACATCTTTGATGAAGCTCTCACGGGTGATGAAAAGCTTACCAAAGATTTTACGATAAGATGCTCGCTTAATGGCTTGCATGATCGCCTCCTCACCCATACCGATCAATCTCATACAGTGGTGGATTCTGCCTGGGCCAAGTCTGCTCTGAATCAGTTTGAAGCCTTCACCTTCAGCATCAAGGACATCATAAGGGACAACAGCACCATCAAACTGAATTTCACAGTGACCATGAGGAGCATCGTCGAATCCAAACACATGGAGCGGTCTGATAACCTTGGCCTTGCCTGTTGCCAATGCCTGCTTGGTATCAATCACAAGGACAGAGTGGCGCTTATATGGGTCCTTAGCTTCTGGATTTGTCAAAGCCATTGTCAACCAGAGGGAGCAACGTGGGTCACCGGCACCTGAGGCAAACCACTTGGTTCCATGAAGCTCAACTTGACCATTTCCCACTTTCTTAGCACTGAGAGAAATGTTCAGGGCATTTGAAGAAGAGACACCCTTCTCAGTCATAAGGAAGGCTGATCTAATTTGACCATGAAGTAAAGGCTCAAGCCACTTCTTTCTCTGTTGTGGGTTGGCATAACGAACTAACAGTTCCATGTTACCCGTGTCTGGAGCAGCTGTGTTGGTGGCCTCCGGAGCAACGTGTGATCTTCCAAGGAATTGTGCCATGAGACCATACTCCAAGTTACTGTAGCCTGGGCCATCATTATAGTTGCAAAGGAAGAGATTCCAGAGCCCAAGCTTCTTTGCCTTAGCTTTGAGTGGCTCAATCACGGAGGGGACACTGGCCCAACGAGTGGATGGTTCTTTGGAGATTTGTTCAAAGTAGATTTCATCTGCTGGGAGACAATCCTCCTCGACAAACTTCTTGACCAGCTCGAGTGCACGACGTCCCTTTGGTGAGACTTTATCACGGACGAGTTCAGGGATGTAGAAGTCCAGTGCAATGGAAGACATATTGCTAGTGTATTGGGCAGAGGAGTGTGTGCGGGGTGCGGGAAAGCGATAGGGACCGGATAGCTCTTCTTTATGGCAAGTCTTCGATTTAAGAGGGATTCCCTTGTTTGATTTCAGCAGATTACCTTTTTTATAATCGGAGCGATATTTCTATCTACTGTCCCGAGTGGAGAGACAATGACGGCCCAACAAAGAAGAGCCTCGGCATGAGGCCATGGAGAAGATGTGTGGGGAAATACGCGCAAGAGCAAATCGAGCGTGTTCGCGCATAAATCGATCTCGAAAAGTTTTTAGGCGATGAGCTGTAGTTGTGTGTACTTATCTCTGTGTTAGAGATACGTTATCGAACTCCACACAGATGCCTTTTGTCGGATACAAGGAAACCATTGAGGAGGGAGACTTTGTGCTCGCTTTCCTTGGCAGAGAGGCCATCAAGCCGATAAAGATTACACGCGGACAGGCCCTCAACACGCGATTTGGAATGTTCCCACACGAGCAGATGATTGGGAAGAAGTATGGGTCTCAAGTTGCCGGTAGTAAGGGCTATGGATTCATTCATCTTCTTCAACCAACAGCAGAGCTTTGGACGTTATCTCTTCCTCACCGTACACAGATCGTCTACACACCCGACTCGAGTTATATCACACAACGATTGGGCATCACCGCAGGATCCCGTGTCATTGAAGCCGGTACAGGATCTGCATCGTTCTCACATTCTCTTGCTAGAACAGTATCGTCTGATGGACACCTTTTCACATACGAGTTCCATGAACCAAGATACCAGGAGGCGAAGCGTGAGTTTGAGGAACACGGACTCCTTGAAGGCCCTGTTACCATCAACCACCGTGATGTGTGTAAAGACGGATTCGAGATCACAAATTATGATGGCCCTCTCGATGCCACTGCTGTCTTCCTTGATCTGCCTTCACCACATGAAGCTATTCCACATTTACCAAAAGTGATCGCTAAGGACCAGAAGGTTGGTCTTTGCTGTTTCTCTCCGTGCATCGAACAGGTGCAGAAAACACTCGAGGCCCTTGCAGAGCACGGTTGGACCTCGGTACAGATGGTTGAGATTCAGGGAAGAAGATGGGAGGCCCGTCAGATGATGATTAGACAGGTGGACGATGCCGTTGATAGACTCAGGGATGTCAAGAGAAGAAAGCTGGAGGGACAAGAGAGAAAGCGTCAGTTCTATGCCAAACATGGCGAGCCAACCGACGAGATTTCTGAGAGTGAGAAAGACACTAGAAAAGAGGCTGAGAAGGAGAAGACAAGGGTCGAGAAGACAGAGTACAATCCATTTGGTAGGGGATTGCGAATCAAGGATGGTGATGAGAATTACAACTGGTTCAAGGTGTCTAAGAATGAAGCCGAGATCAAGTCACACACGTCATACCTCACTTTTGCATTCAAGCAGGCTCTATCAGAAAAGAAAGAGTCCAAGATCAAGATCAATGTGGAGGTGAAGGAAGAGGGTGAAGTCAAGAACGGAGCTGAGGAAGAGAGCACATCATAGTTTTATTTTTCCCTAATTGTAACGCATTACCAACGTCTAAAACATGTTTTGAAGTATTGAAGCTATATCTTAGTCACCGTAGTCATTACCAGTTGCACTATCAGCCGACCACCCGGATATGTCACTGATCTTAACAGAAGAAAATGAGAGGTAGAGTTTATGCCACCCGCGAAGTAGCGGGGGAAAAGCAAGACACATGCTCATACTTTCGTTCTTTCCACAACCACCTGTCAGGACAAGAACAGACCAAGCAGTCTACCTCAATTGCCCAACAATAACGATGTTACGACTCATGGTGCGGCCTGTTGCACTCAGGGCCACAGTGAGGGCCTCTTTATCCACAACTCTCCCGCTCATCTCATCTCTCGCACTCCGCAACGCCACTCCGTTCTCTTCGTCACACCGCCATATCTCCACAGCACCCCCAACACCATCCCCGTTCCGATCACAACCACCTCGTTTTGGTGCCCCTTCTGGTCCATTCTCGAATATCTGGGCCACTGTCCCCGATGGCCTCAAGACAGGTCTCTTACTTATCGGAGGATGTGCAACACTCATGGTTGTGGGCCCATTGTTCTTCTTCCTCGCACCACCGCTGTTCCTTGGTGGGTTCTTCCTCGTGACGCGAAGATTGAGAAGAAGGGAGAAGGACATGACCCAAAGATGGGAACTGCTCAAGAATACAACGCTCGTGTACAATGGAAGCGAGCTTGACCAGGTTAAGCTTCAGAGATTTGTCCAAAATCGTCTAATGGAGGCGGTTGAGCTTGATGAAGGTGGCATCACCAAGGCATTGAGTATTGAGAAGAGTACCAGGCTAGGACTTACAGAACTTGAAACGATTGATGAGGATATAAGAGTCGCTAGGGGCCTTGCTGGGACCGGTGAGTTCCAAGGTCTGACCGTTATCTCTTTCGGTCTGGTTGATAAGACAAACGTTACAAATCTGAAAAGAGTTGCAACTGTGCTTGTGACATTGAAACCAAGAGCCTATACGACCCTTTTGCAAAATCACAACTCATCTGAACAAGATTGTGTGATCGAGGTCCTTCCGTTGATGCCCTTCAAGAAATCTGTGGTAATTGATACAGGAACTGCAGGCTCAGATACATTTAGTGGGCGCACCATTGACATCAAGGCCAAGCGCACCTCCAGCAGATAATTGGTGTCATTCTTGCCCAAGATATCCGCATAACGTGTAAATAGTACCAATAGGATAGTGGATACACCAATTGAGCACGTAGAGCCCAATCAAGCTACTAGTTGTAATCTTTGCTCGTCCGCTGACTCAGCCAGCTCACCAAATCGCGATCGCGAGGCCGAGCCGAAATAAGAAAGGAGGTGAACAAGTACACTCCACACACACAGCCGACAAATGCATCATCAGCTAGTTATCCACAGCAATGAGTGACCAGCCAATTGTCTTAGACCAAGGTACCGGTTTCGTCAAGCTCGGCCATGCCGGCACGAACTTCCCAGATCACACCTTCCCATCCATTGTTGGACGTCCTATCTTGCGTGCCGAGGAGAGAACTGGCGACGTGGAGATCAAAGATATCATGTGTGGTGACGAGGCCAGTGCTGTTCGTTCCGCTCTTCAGATCTCGTACCCAATGGAAAACGGAATTATTAAGAATTGGGAGGATATGACGCATCTATGGGACTATGCATTCTACGAACGTCTTCAAGAAGACACAACAGGAAAGAAGGTCCTTCTTACAGAGCCACCAATGAACCCAGTCAAAAACAGAGAACGCATGTGTGAGGTCATGTTCGAGAGATATAACTTTGGTGGTGTTTATGTCGCTATCCAGGCTGTACTAGCATTGTATGCCCAGGGTCTCTCGTCTGGTGTCGTTGTTGATTCGGGTGACGGTGTCACACATATTATCCCAGTCTACGAGTCTGTCGTTCTCAACCATCTCACAAGAAGGCTTGATGTCGCTGGTAGAGACGTTACAAGACATCTCATTGACTTGCTCTCCAGAAGAGGGTACGCCTTCAACAGAACCGCTGACTTCGAAACAGTCCGCCAAATCAAGGAGAAGTTGTGTTATGTTTCATACGATCTTGACTTGGATGCTAAACTCTCTCGTGACACAACTACACTGGTTGAGTCTTACGAATTACCAGATGGTCGTGTAATTAGAGTTGGATCCGAAAGATTTGAGGCACCGGAGTGTCTCTTCCAGCCAAATCTCGTTGATTGTGAACAGCCAGGTGTGGGCGAACTCCTCTTTAACACCATTCAAGCGGCCGATGTTGACGTCAGATCGTCATTGTACAAAGCCATTGTCCTGTCTGGTGGTTCCTCCATGTACCCAGGTCTCCCATCCAGACTAGAGAAGGAGCTCAAGCAACTATGGCTCACAAGGGTTCTTCATGGCGACGCTACAAGACTTGATAAATTCAAGGTTAGAATTGAGGATCCTCCAAGAAGACGACACATGGTGTTCATTGGTGGTGCCGTCTTGGCTAACATTATGGCTGATAAAGACCACATGTGGCTCACAAAGCAGGAATGGGAGGAGTATGGCTCTCAGGCCCTCAGCAAATTTGGTCCAAGATAAGCTCGTAAACAGCTGCATACGGGCACACCTAATGTATTTTTATGTCTCATTAAGGCTCACAAGAGCGTTTCTTCTCACAAGATAGCACAGTAAATGACAAGTTATTATGATACAAAGAGATCCTATGTATTTGCATATATAATCATCACTGATCGAAGCCTTCGATTGTTATTCTTCTGGAATGGTTTTCATATGGTGTGTATGAGATTTCAACAATCTCATTTCTTGGGAACTGCAAAGATGGAATCTCGTAGCAGGAGCAGGCCATCAAATAGCCATACAACACTCTGAGGGAAGATTCGTGGGCAATGATGAGGATGTCACCACTCATCCTTTCCATCTCCAGCAAAAGTGGTTCCATTCTAACAGCTAAGTCGTGGTAGGATTCTGCTCTTGGGTACCTGTGATGATATGGGTCCTTCAGGTCTTGGGAAAACTCTTCTGCGAATTCAGTCTTAATCTGCTCTTCATCCATGTCAGCAATAATTCCTGGGTTTAACTGGTTTAGTTGGTATCTCTCTCTAACGGTAATACCCCTTTTTCTAAATGGATTGGCAGTGGCGGATGTCCTCTTTCTCGTAGCGGTCCACACAACAAACGAGTCATCTGCACTTCCATCAGCGGTCGGCGGTTGTCTGAAGCCATGCTTGCTTGGATTATTCAAAGTATCAGAGCTGGAGTTAGCTGGAGTCGTGGAAGGTGAGTCCAGTAACCGTTGCTTCTTCCTCTCTGCGATGGTGTCGAGCAACGTCTTGGCCAATGTCTCAGAAAAGGCCAACCCTTCGTCATTCAAGACCTCGTCATCGACATACTTATCCAAGTCTGATTTACCACATCTTGCAAAATAAACACACCCTGTCTTCACTCTGGAGTTCATCAAGAAGAACACGATCCTGTTAATGAGGTAACCGTACTGACTGTTGTTGGTCACCAATCGCTCTCCAAAATTGATGAACTTAATATAACGAAGATGAGCTTCTGTACCATCAGTGTTCATCTGCTCATATATCGGAGCGTTGGCATTAATTCTTTTCAAGTAGTCCGCCTTGGCAAGTTTTGGATCCCAGCCCTCGTAATCAGGAGAAGCAGCAGCATTGCTGACGTTTTTATGGATCAACATATCGTCATCAACAATAGACTCAATGAATAGCACTTTAATGTTCTTTGAACTGAAGAGGTCATGAATATCAGATCTGTCTTTCTTTGTGATGTTCAAGGCGTCGTAGATGGCAACCTGGCCCCTATCTTTCTCGAAGAAGCTCGCAATGTCGTGCAAACACTTATTCAACACCTTCTGACGAACTTTGATACCTTCGGCACTTGATGGTGCAGCACTGAAGTAATCTTCAGGCACATCCTCTTCAAAGTTAGTGTATACTTTTCTTCTGTAATCACTAACATGGAAGGGGTGGGTTTTCACACCAAGCCATCTCAAATAACGTGTCAAACTGACACTCAATCTCGTCTTGCCCCTGGCTGGCAACCCCACAAGACAGATGAGCACCTTACCGGCATGGAAAAGACGCCCGGACTCTGTGGAGTATAATTGGGCGGGAAATATGTGGTTAGGAGACAAGTAGGCATGAACACCGTCCATGTCAGTGGATGAACCGGCACTATCTCTGCGGGAGGAGGAGGACCAACGCTTCTGAGTTCTAGCAGAATAGTTGCCAGGAAGTTTCGGCGGTTGGATAAGTTCAGCACCGGAGAGGACAGTTGTCAAATCACCATCATCATCTGATTCCAGGATTGCACTCATCGTAGTTACACGAGCTGTGGTGTGTTTCGTTTTCTAGGGTGTTGACGTAGGCAAGTGACTCCCCATGATTATCGCCGGACCTGGGGAATCCTGAATCGGCAACTAGAGGGGTGTTCGGATGTGCCCCCGCAAACGGTTTTTGGGTATTTCGTGCTCCAGATATAGGATGAATACATCTCATACTCTAAGTTGATTACTCCACCAGGCTCTCTAAGGGCCCTAGGGAAGAGTTCTGCTCAGTATAAAAGTCACTGGTCTTACCCAGCCTAGCCGCGGACTTAACATAGCCGTACCGATGACTTGCAGCTTATAGCCACTAGCCAGTAGTCCTTACTGAAGCTACAACACAAGGCTCCGACGAAGCAATGCGCCTATCACTACGCCTGTCACTACGCCTATCACTTCAATCTCAACGGCTTGACTACGACAACAATTGTTAACTTTTAGAAATACATTTGCAGCTAGACGTCATGAGAAACCATCGAGTATATATATAAACCTTATCCAAGGACAACCTTTTTTTCAAATCATTAATGCCCTGCCAGAGAATCAGTTTGGATAATTTACTCGGCGTTACCACCCTTTCTAGCAATCAAAGCCTTTCTGTCCTTGTCCAAGTAAAGCTTGGTGATGACAAGCTTGGATGGGTGGACGTTGATTGGGATGGAAGCACCGTTGGACTTCTCCTTGGTCAACTTGTCAACCTGGACGGCGAATTTCAATCTGTAAACAGAAGAGACCTTACCCTCCTGGCCCTTCTTGGAACCACGGACAACAAGAACCTGGTCCTCCTTTCTGATTGGAAGAGCCTTGATCTTGTACTGCTCCTGGAGCTCCTTAGAGAGTGGAGCAGAAAGGAGTTTTCTTCTGATTGAAGATGGGGCGGTGAAGTAAGCCTTTCTGGCCTTAGATCTGGAGGAGGAAACGTCTATGTGACATGTTAGTAAGTGGTTCAAAACCAGTTGTTATGGATGATTGGATGGATGTGAGCCAGTCATATGGTTTAATACGTATAGATCATCCGGGATCGTAGGCGTATTCTGAGTAGTGCAATCATTGACCAGCCCATGGGGCAGCAGCACGACCATTCATGATGCACATGCAGACTGTTCAGGTTGTGAACAGTATGGTAGTTGTGGTGAATGCGCTTGCGACTAAGTTGAACTTGAAGGTATGGCGATGCTCATGATTGAGGTGAACTGTGGGGACTCGTGGTGGCTTCAAACGACGGATTTATTCATGGCTCACTCCATCCAACATAGCTCCATGTTCTCATTTTGACGTACCAAGGGACTGCTTAGCCATTTTGTCTGTGGTTGTTCGAAACACCTCTCTGTACTCGCTGTTGATAAATACGTCTGAATTAAATTTCAATTTTTTTGGACAGGCTCGCAGCGCGCCGCAGCCAGAGTGGTGAAAAAATCGCGCTGGTGTCGGGGTTATTTACTACCCTCATAAGAAGCACGTGACTGATGAAGGGCACTCACGCGAATAGACAGTGCGGTTGCGGAGAAACGACTGACCCCAAGTCTATATAATTAAAGCTGCCTAACTCAACAGTCAGGAATGCTGCGGGTGAGAAAAAGAGAGCCAGTTTATACTACAACTACGGTCTATAACTTTACTGCTTAAACCGTGGCAAAAAAGAAAAATAACAATACTGAAACTAGGGGCCAAAATAAAATGTTGGGTAGATCAGCCCCTCCCGAGGATCGAACTCGGATCAGATTCTCCGGAAAAACCTATGCTAACCATTGCACTAGAGGGGCAAATCTTGGTCGAAAATACCTGACCCGTAGTACTGGTCTGATCTGATTAATGACGGGGAACTTCGAGACTATACTTGATTATTTCAACCAGCTGATACGTTAAGTGATAAAACAGTCTCCAAGTTTATCTCCATTGGAGTGTAAGGCTTGGTATAAATTAAATTCTGGCCTTTATATTAGCTGGAATCTACGTTCCGGGCTGAAAACGATCACTTAAGGCACACTGGCCATGGGCATAGTTATCCGAGTCATATTACAAATTCATTCTGCACGATATAATTGAAGGAATCGGGATGGGACTAAGATAAGTAGCAAGTAATTCATTAACCATGGGCATATAAACAT
This sequence comes from Petasospora fabianii, assembly GCA_022641835.1. Taxonomy (NCBI): domain Eukaryota; kingdom Fungi; phylum Ascomycota; class Saccharomycetes; order Phaffomycetales; family Wickerhamomycetaceae; genus Petasospora; species Petasospora fabianii. The sequence goes on along the minus strand of CP048716.1, from coordinate 94,527 downwards.
CGTCATATGATCATAGGGCAAACCCTCTAACCTCCTCTTCAACATATCTTCTCGCCAGTTCTTCGAAGTCATCTCTTGCAGCTTCTGAACTTTGTAGGCAAGCATCATAGAGAATACGGCTAACCTTCATGTTGATCTGGGTGTACTGATCTTCATTTATCTTTCCGTCTGTATATACCGGTCTGAGTTGGGAGCGGACAATCTGCTGAAGTGTTGTTTTCTGCTCGAAGGTTAATTGTGACTTTGGAGGTAGGTAAAGCGATGACGGTGACTCTGGAGATGTTGACAAAGATGTTACTGACTGTGTCGGGGAGGATGATTGTGAGGACATTGAACCTGCTCGAGTTGATGATGGATGTTGGTATGGGTGTGGTGGATATGGATATATGGATGGTTGTGGTACTGGAGGGCGTTGTGACATTTGACCCAGAAGGCTATTAATCAGTGAGGAGCCAGATGACTGTGGTTGTATTTGTTGTGGTCTGTCTGTTGAAAGCGTAGTATGCCCATCTGGTGCCTTCATATGTGCTCTTCTACGTCTTGATGGAAGCTTCTGCTTGCGTTGAGCATCTGGTGATTGTGGAGGTGCCGGTTGTGGTTGTGGGGTATTGTTGCGCATGTCAGAGCTGGATGATCCAGCCTGCTCAGACTCCTTTCTTGCAAGCTCGAAAGCATCCCAGGCAACTTTCTCTTCGGGAGACATTTGTGGCCTCTCAACAACATGCTCTGTCATTGCTGGTCCGCTCATCAGTGGTGTTCTTGAACTGGGTTGAGACATCAAGGAATTGTAGACTCTATTCGTACGCTCACTGAACCTTGACCTTCTGAAAAGACTCGGTGGTTGATAAGTGCCCTGCTCTGCTCCACACATGGGGCATAGCCACTGAGCAATCCGTTCTTGACCAAGGCCAAGACATCCACCGTGGAAAGTGGACGAACATGAGTTACATGATAGCACCTGCCCCCTTGAAGAGTCGCACAAAGCACATCGGTTGGAACGAGCCACCTGTCTCTCAATCCTGAGCTCCAGAAGGGCATACTGGTCCCGTGGCAAGATCATGTTCTCATCACCTGTCGGAGCCTGAAAGATCTCCTCCTGTAGTGGTTCAACCTCAACACGATCAGCAACTTCGCTAGCGATGACCTGCCCTTGTTGCGTAAGGGCCTCCATGAATACATAGTCTCGGCGGCAAGTTGGACATTGGTTTGAACGTTCTCTCCAGAGAGAAATGCACTCTGGGTGATAGTAGTGGGAGCATGGCTGAAGCCGTGTCACGTTGGGCTGCGCCAAGGTGAACAGGGCCTCAAGACATATGGTGCACGGTTCGGGCTCCATGGTGGGATTGAGCCAAATGATACAGGAGAGATGCGTGTGTTAACTATGGAGTTCTGATGTCTTGTTTTCAGATTTTCTGTCGATTCTTGTGGTACTGTCAGTCGTGTCACCACAGTCTGTGCACTGAGATGTCGTATTAAAGTGTTTCGTGCCTCTGAGAGCACAAGGTGAAGTCTCCTAAGAGTGAACGGGCCTATTGCCTAGCTGTGGTTTCGCGGGTGGCGGCATAGTACAGTAAAGACATCCGGTTCATCCCGGACTTAACCTTCTCGAGCCACCAGAACTGAAGGAAACAGAACCAGAGCAGACAGAATTAACAGCATGTCCCGTCACCAGTTTGATCTTGTACTCTGTCTGAAGCAGCCCGGCACCCACATCGGCAAACTCTGTGACAAGTGCGAAGGCCGTTGTCCGATATGCGACTCATTTGTCAGACCGACCACCAAGGTACGCATCTGTGAGGAGTGTGCGTTCGGCAAGAACGGTGACAAGTGTGTTGTCTGTGGTGGAAATGGTGTCAGTGATGCATACTACTGCTACGAATGCGTGCTTCTGGAGAATGACAGGAACGGGTGCCCGAAGATCATAAACATGGGATCAAGCAGGATGGATGTGTTTTACGAGAAGAAGAGACAGAAGCAGTTACAGGGCTAAACTCAGCACTGGTCCTTTGGAATGGGTGAAAATGGTACAACTCTCAGAAGAGCGATCAATTGTGTGCATCTACTGCTCATTAGTTGCCTCAATATCGTGTTGCTGGTGGATGCATATGTCTGATCCCTTGTCCGATGAGATTTAAATTCCAACAAAGTTCTGATCCAACCAGCTCGACATCAGATTGGCTAGCTATTTCAAAAATATATTTAATGAATAATGACCTTTGTTTTTCGATCCTGCAGTATAGACTATCATAGGCTTCTACATCACACTAAAAATCCCCACACTAGCCGCCCGGTACCTCTTCGCGCTAAACTTCCAACGTAGTCAGAGCCACTGATCACAACATCTCTCACAGCCTTTGCAGTTCCTCACCAGCCCCACGCCTCAGCCCCACACGATGGTCTACGAACTTGGGTACAACCCGATCCCATTCGATGACACGTACGTCCTGTATGACCCATCTTCGCGTCTGTCGTTCGCATGTGCGGGCCTCTCCCTCCTCCCCATCGGAATCCTGGTCTTTTACCTCTCCTGGTTCATCGTCACGCGTGAAGTTGAGCCATGTATTATGGCCGCTGGACAAGTTGTTAATGATGTACTGAACAACCTTGTTAAAAACTACGTGAAACAACCGAGACCCGTGCAGTTTGTAGGATTCCAAGAGAATGGACTCAGATCGGGATACGGTATGCCATCGGCACATTCTCAGTTCATGGGGTTCTTTGCCACATACCTTCTTCTCAGGCTCTGGTTGCAATGGAGAGGAGTTTGTGCTCTTAAAAAGTCCATTGCATCACTGATCATCTTGGTTGTCTCGATCAGCGTTGTGTTTGCTAGAGTGTACCTCAATTATCACAACGTGGAACAGGTGTTGGTTGGTTCATCTATTGGATGCTCTCTTGGCGCCACATTCTTTTTCCTCGGTACATTGGCTAGAGTGATGGGTGTTGTGGACTGGGCACTGGAGCTCTACCCTGCTAAGGTGCTCCATATGAAGGACTCTTGCTTCTTCGAGCCGCTGTCCCTGCAGGATGAACGCCGTCTTTGGGAACAAAGAAGGCTCAAATCGAAAACGGAGTAATGACTAGTCTTTGTCTAAATTACATTTGCATTATCTAGATATATCTGAGCATTGTAGTATTCATTAAATGGGTATCTCCTTGATGTGTTGATCCGGAAACCCACCCTCTTTGTTCACTCCTTTCATTTTCTCCGGCCTGGTCTCGTTGGTCTGCTAAACTTCAAATTGCTTTGGATGTTTGAGGCCAATTTATCAGCTTCATCCTCCTTCTCAAACTCAGAAAGCTCCAACTCAACAGCATCACCAACCTCTAACGACTTGTCAATTGGGGTGGTCTTCTTGAAATGGTTCAAAACTCCGAGCTTGTTTGAGGCATATACCATACGCTCCTTAACCTTGGAACCGGAAGGACACGAGTAGATGAAAACAGTTTTCCCATTGATCTTGATCAAGTTATACTGTGGGTAAGCTGGGGAGATGTCATTGACAATCTCCTTTGGATCTTTTATAGCCTTGGTGTCAGACAAGAACACCTCTTCAGTTTCGAGGTCGATGTTGAACGAATAGAGAGTGTTCTCTTCAAATTCGAAGTCAGTGTTATCATTAAACTTGAAACTGAAGTCACTGGAATGGGAAACGAGCTTCTTCTTGGATCCTTGACTGAGGGCAGTATCGAACTCCTGCTGCTTAATATCCTCCAACTCTTGCTCCTTGCTTGAAAGCAAGTCTTTGGTGGATCCTTCGGAGACAATATCCTTCCAGTTGGTATAAGATATCTCATCTTGACTGTTGAGGAACAGCGTATTAGCGAATAACTCGGATCCCAATTGTCTTATCAGTGTGTTCTTCGAGGAGGCATACAACATCTTGTCCTTGACTGCGGCATAGTCTGGAACATATGAAATGAAGGTGTACAGATCATCATTGTTTTCATGCTTAATAATGATGTACTTTGGTTCGGAGTCGGAGAGCTTAGAGCTAAGTGTAGAGAAGTCGGACTGGAGAGAGCTGCCGCCGTTGATGATCTCTGAAAGTTCGATCACCTCCTGAGTTATTTCTGCAATAAGAATGGGCTCATTCCTGGACACAAAGGTCTTGAAGGAGTTGATAAGGTCCTCGCTTGGTGTTATGCCAGACTGGGTGGACATTGTGGAAGGAGTGAGAGGTCTAAGGGAAGCAATTGGTGACAAGTGAGGTTTACATAGAGGGTGAGCTGTCTTGTGTCGTTTCCCGAATTTTGACCCGGGGTCGCGAGCTCTGGGGAAGATGGCGACCGCCACTTTGATCAGCCCGTAGTTGTAACTGCTTCGAGTGTCCCAAGCTATTAGCTTCAGTCGACTTACGACATTTTATGATGTAGTGCTTGTGAAACAACTAAAGACCGTTCATTTGATCCACTAAAGGTAGGTTGATTGCTCGCACAATCACTGCCAGGTCACCTTGAGCATGGCTGTCGCATACCAATCAGGCGCATGTAACTCAACATTAAATGCACCAATTCCCCTTACAGCTGCTCGTTTCAACTCATTGGTGCCCTTGGATGTCAGAACAGCAAAAACAAAAGACAAAAAAATGATAGATCAAACCTGGATGAATCACAGGAAGGAAAAAAAATTAACTGCGCTGGCCCGGAGTCGAACCGGGGGCTCAAAGATGGCAACTTTGAATTTTACCGCTAAACCACCAGCGCATTTTCTTATTTGGTGCTAAAAAGCTGTTTGCCCGGTCTTGAGAGTGCTGTCTAAGCTCTTGGTATCCTCCCAAAATTGGAGTTTGAATCATAGTGCCACAGACATTGGGAGTCATAAAACTAAGCGCTAGATGATGATAGACCTACTGCAGTAGAGAGATGGCACATCGTGTAGCCTTTCCCCCTGTCACTCGTTTCGTAAGGGACTAAATTCATGACCCCACGGGCGTGGCTGGCAGACGCGAGCAGACGCATGGTAACAATAGCCAGCCACACCGATCTAGATTATAATGCCCTTCGATGGATAAGAATTACCGTTTTAGAACAACGAGCTCGCCCCAGGCGGGGTGAACCAAGATTTGGATCACTAGAAATCCCTAAAAGGGCCAGACAGCTGATCTGAGTTCCTCCTTTATAAAGTTTTGGGCATCCCCCAGATTCCATTCCTCACCGATCCCGCATTACGTATAGTTTTGCGACACCACCAAACACCTACCACAACACAGTGATGCCTGTCAAGCAGCACAAGAGAGCCGACACTTATGAAGGTCCACAGATGACCTTCAAGTTTCCTTCAGCGGAGGATCTGCAGAAGTCAAAAATTCTCGAGCAGGCTGAGATCAAACTTGAAGGTCCACCAGTGACACCTTACTATCAGTACGAGCAAGCCAAGTCTCCTACCATCCCAAGAGCTCCCCTCCAGAGACAGATTCGCTCAAGAGAGACAAACCACTTCAATCACCCAAACAGTGTGTCAACTGCCTTTTCCATATCAAGCTCCAAGAACTATGCCTCCTCTGGTAATGCTTATACATCTTCAGAAGCCTCCATCCCTACACAAAGTAACGCCACAACACGGATAACATGCAGCTCTGAGTCACTTTACACACCTTCACCACGATTTCACAACTCCCCAACCCTGGAACGCCGCCGTTCTCAGATATCTGCCATGTCGAGAGCATCCAGCATACACCGTACAACATCCGTCGCCCAGAGACGTCAGTTGGCCAATACAGCACTTAGAAGTGGCTCTCTCAAAAGATCGTCGTCAAAGTCAACTCAGATACCAAGAAACATAAGTGAGGATCAATCACTTTATGAGAAGGGTAGCGTAAAGAGATCCAAGGCTGTGAGATACACAGTGGGGTGGCTCACACGGCTCAAACAGATGGGTTCCAAGATGTCCAAGAGGTTGAAAAAATGGAGACTTGTGTCACTCAGAAAGGTCTTCAAGTTCAATAGAGTCAGCACGATCAAGGTGAAGAAGAATAAGATTTCCATGCCACTTGAAAGAGGTAGAGCTCAGAGTATTTCAGAACTCAGAATGGCCATTGACGACTGGAACGAGCCCCATGATGCTGCTGTTTTCTCCAAAATCCCACCGGCACCAAAGCAGAAATATGCCACACTATCCGCATCATCTGCATCCGTTGTTGATAGTGTCTCTCGTGGAGTGCCAATGATGGGTCCTCCGATTCCACCACCACATAGAATTGCTTCCAACAAGTCTATGCAAAGACTCATCGAAAGGGAGCAGAGAAGAGCTTCAGGAAGAACACTATCTTCCAGCTCTCAACCAGCACTCAGGGCTCCAATGGATCAGAACTACGAGCGCTACACCCAAAGCTACATCCAAACGGTTGAGCCTTACCCATCGCAGCCACCAACTGTCTACGACGATGAAGACACAACTGTCAACATGGCTGTATGTGAGCTTGAAGAGGATCTCAGTGATGATGACGATGGGACAATCTTTGAGCAATACGATGATGAGCAGGAGGCCATGTTGAGAGAATACTGGAAGCACTACCTCAGATCGATCGTTGCTAGTCGAATTGAGACAAAACTCGAGATTCACAGACTGTCTCAGATTCCTGAGCCTGAGAAACAGGAGGAGTATGCCCATGAAGTGTTTGGAAGTTTGTCTGATCTGGATGACACTTCTTCCCAATTCTCTAATGCTGACAACGACTCATTGACTTCTGCCTCTTCAACGGAGATTAGCGAGGGTTCCAGCCTGGGTTCTGAGCACTCTACTAACTACTTCTCTGCTTACGATGGCCCAGTTGCTACGCCTCTCGATGTGATGAAATACCAGTTAGCTTACATGGCCCGCTACCGTGACGTTTGCGGTGTTCAGAGAGCGTCCACGTTGCCTTTGAAGGGTGATAAGGAGACGAGACATAGCACGTTTGAGTCCAAGGGCGCACGCCACATGCGCTTCCTCTCCGTGGCCAACTGACCAGAAGATCAAGATCACTTGCATTAGAGACGACCCATTTATAGCATTTAACGTACCAGCATCGACGTCTCTTTAAGACTGAGCGTAGATTATAGATAAAACTCGAGAACTGCATAACGGCTACATACTATGACGTCGTCCCGCGGCCTGCCCCCATGGCCGGCCACTATTCGCGAAGTTGATGAAAATGAATCATGGGAGTTAAAAGGAGGCAAATCTGACAGTAAACAGCACCAACATACTACAGACATCAGCCACACCGCTAACCTCCAGCGCCATGTTCAGACTCTCCTATCGCCAGGTGCTGCTACGAGCAGCTACACGTGTCGCTACTCGCGCACAGTCCACGAAAACAACCACCTCCAACTCTTCCAAGGCGGTCAAGTCCGCTGTGGCTGCTAAAGTGTCGCAGAAGGGCGAGTACAACACCTTCAGTAGCAACCAAAACATCAATCAACAGGAAAAGCGTGACTCTGCCTCCACCTCAGGCTCTGCATCTCCATCATCGCAAAAACCTACGCCCGAGAGGAAGGTGAAGAAGGATTACTCCGCACTTCCAAAAGTGCCGAGCACGAGCCATCTCAACCCTCAGAAGATCATCATCGATAGTTTCTACGCGGGGTACAGGCCACTCGCCATGCAGGGACTCAAGCAAAATCTCCTGCCTTCCAAGAAGAAGACCCTCTTTGACCTGGGTTTGGAGGACGAGCCCGTCTGGGCATATTCCGCTTCGGGACTTGACGTATTCCCTGAATGGGACCATGTGCCTATGAAACAACTCAAGAACTTGACGCCTTTCAAACCACCAATGACGGAGGAGCAGAAGGCTAAGAAGGCGGCTGAGGAGATGAAAATGAACCTGAAGGAAGCCAGTCAGGAGCAAGGAAAGAAAGAGATACAGAGTGTGACATCGGGGCCAAAGGTTAGAAAAGGTAGAGTGAAACCGGTGGGGCACAAGTTCTTGTTAAAGAAGAAGAAGTACGTCATCTAATTAGACAGGTTTCATTCCGTTTTTTTTTTTTTTTCATCCTGTTTGTCCACAAATGTTAAAGATGAACACACTTTGTACATATCACATCTTACGACGGTCATTGTTGCATGCTTTGGTTTTATTGCTTTTACACACAGGACGACATTCGTACGTCCTTTTAATGACATCTCATATAACTACAACATTGTATCCCATGTAAGCAGCTCATACAGTCATCATATTAAAGTTGAGTCATCTCGTTATCAGTATCTCATCTGTCTGTAGTTTTCAGGGTCAAATGGAATACCCGGATGTGTATCTGGGGTCGCCTCTGGATCCTCTCTCCAGATTTTGATACTCTTGTCAGTCTCACCGGTGATCAGTCTCATACCAGTCTTGTCAAATGAGCTTGTTTGGATACCTGCCTCACTGTCTAGGGAACCAGGGAGTCGTGTTGTCATCATTTCCTGGAATTTGTGACCAGACTTCCAGTCATAGAAACCCATCTTGCCATCATCTCCACCACTGAACAAAACATTATCCTGACTAACTGAAAGGGAGTTGATGATCCCGGCATGAGGAGGAACCATATTCTGCATGAATGAACCTTCTGGGAACTTCCATTGTTTGATACTGCCTGGACTAGCTGTGGCAAAAGTCCACTCCTCTGGATGGAGGGCCAGGGCCCTAATACTCTTGGTGTGATGCGTCAAAACGGTTTGGGTCTTACCAGCAGCCAAATCCCACAATCGTATCGTCTTATCTTCAGATGTACTTATAATTTGTGGGTCCATTCCCTGACATTTGACATTTGAAATAGGATTCTTATGACCTGTCAAAGTGAAGATCTCTGTGGCAGACCTCATATCCCATACTCTGACCGTGGAATCTCTACTACCAGTAACAACAACATTAAGTGTTGGGTGAACATCGACAGTGTATACACCACTCAAATGTCCATAATAGTCCCTCACAACAGAATTTTTCTCTAAGTCCCAGCACAACACTTTTTTATCCTCACCACACGAAAACATGTATGGATGTCTCTCCGATATGGCCAAACCTCTCACCGCCATACTGTGATTAGTCAATGTGAGTTTCAAAGCACCAGAAGCCAAATCCCACACCTTGATAGTATTGTCAGCTGACCCGGTAGCAAACCATTTGTTCTCAGGATCAACAGCCATACATCTGACCCAACCTTGATGGCCTGCAATAACTCGCATGAGCTTCCACGGAGCGTGCCATTCAGGCTTATCCGGGATATATTGTGACTGCTGTGATCGAATAAGCGAGCGTGATGTGTAATGATCAGTATTTGATGGATCATATATGGCAATTTGAGACGTGGAAGTCGAAGATGCGTCGTTAGAGTGAGTAGGTAATCGTAGTGTGACTGGACCTTCTGTTGTGGTATCTTCGTCCTCGAGTGCGACTGTGGACTTCTTCTGTGCCTTATCAAGCTTTGCTTGTAGATAAGGGGGAAGAACTTTCGTTGATTCGTACTCCCGTGATAGTTTTAGAGCAAGGTACTCATTTGGTTGTTCGGTATCTGGGAAGAGAGGTGATGGTTCTGTTCTCTGAAACAACTGCTCTGTTCTTTGTCTTATGATATCGACTGCCGACTGGGTATTGTTAGTGAATATATCCCTTTTGATCAAATGTTTCGGCACATAACTTACCTTCGGATCTTCTGTGAACGACATCACTGCTTTAATATCTTAGTATTGTGCACTCCCCATGAGACGTCCTAGTCCTCATCTCTTCTTCATCCTTAATCAAAAGTTCGCGAAACCTCAAAAGAAACCCGAACACCAGAAAAGTTTGCGAGAGAGCGCAGCTCATCTCATCTCTCGAGTCTCAATAATATCTTCGAAGCTCCTGGCATTCTACTTGTTAGACTTCACTTGCGACTGATGTCAGAAATAAAAAGAGAGGCTGAATCACCTGCTAGGGCTCCACGCCCAATGAAGAAGCCAAAATTCTCTGCGTCAGGAAAGGGAATCAAGGAGACAGATGTCGGTATCACTACATATCTGTCCAAAGACCTCGGTGGATTTACTGGAGCTTTGAAGCAGAGATATACCGATTTCCTCGTCAATGAGATTGGATTAGATGGTGATGTACTGCATTTGTCAGACGATGGTATTCTGGATGCCAAGGAGCGTCGTCTCCTGTTGAGAAAGCAGGAAAGAGAAGAGAAAGAGAGATTGGAGAAAGAGACCAAGGCTGCTGAAAAGGATGCTGAGCCAGTTGAAGACACAAAAGCTGGCACGGAAGTGATTCCTGAGCTAAAATCTACTGGAACTTCTGCTGCTGCGACAGAAGTCACACCAGCGCCAGAGGTCATCGAGAACAAGGCGGAGGCTGAAGAATCCAAACCAGGATCCACATCACAGCCAACTGAGATTGCACTCCCATTCGAGATCAGCCAAAATCATAAGATTAAGATCATTGAAGCATTCAGTGAAGAAGACTACAAAAATATTGAGAATCTTCTGCGAACCCCACCAAAGACTAAAGCGGAGTATCACTCCACCAAACCATTCAATGACAGAAAGGAGAGAGGCGCCCTCCATCAACTTATCAGAGAGGCATTCCAGAGTAAAATCGAAACGAAGACAACGCCAAAGAACACTTTCCAATTCATCCTCGTTCTTGGTAAAGGTCCCTCGAGACCACAGAAATTCCAAGGGGAGGTCATCGATACCAAGGACGAAAACGGTGTGGAGAACTGGGGTCTCGGTCCAGTTAAGGAGTTCCTCCATTTTAATTTGTACAAGGAGAACAAGGACACTATGGAAGCCACTAATGTCATTGGTAGACTTTTGAGAGTCCAGCCAAGATTTATCAGGTTTGCTGGTACGAAAGATCGTCGTGCTTGTACCGTTCAGAGACTCTGCCTCACACGTTTCAAAGTGGAGCGTGTGAATGCTCTTAACAAGACATTGAGAGGAATGAAGCTGGGTTGTTTTGCTTATGAAGATAAGTCTTTGAGCTTGGGTGACTTGAAGGGTAATGAGTTTATCATCACTTTGAGAGACGTTCAGGGTCTTTCTGATGATAAGCCGATCGAGGAGACTGTCGAGACTGCGTTGAGCTCTCTGAGAGACACTGGGTTCATTAATTACTATGGTATGCAAAGATTTGGTACCTTCTCCATCTCAACTCATACTATTGGTAAGGAAATAATGAAGAGTAATTGGAAAAAGGTTGTCAGTTTGATCCTTTCCGTTCAGGAGCTCGTGTTGCCTGATTCTATCAAGGGAAGACAAATCTGGGAAGAAACTAAGGATGCTAAGAAGGCATTGGATAACATGCCAAAGAAGTGTGTTGCCGAATGGGCCATTTTGAACCACTTTACCACCTGCAAGAAAGGTGAAGATGGTGATTACTCTGAGAATGACTACTTCCACGCCATCATGAAGATCCCAAGAAACTTGAGAATCATGTATGGTCATGCCTATCAAAGTTATATCTGGAACTGTGTCGCCAGTCGTCGTGTTGAGATGTTTGGTATGAGCGTTGTCGCTGGTGACTTGGTCATTGATGATGAGGCCTCCTCTGACTCAACTCCTGTTGTTGATCAGGAGTCTGATGATTTTGAGGAAGATGTTAGAACTGATAAGTATAAGAGAGCCAGAGCTGTCACGCAAGAAGAAGTTGATTGTGGAAAGTTTACTATCTATGATGTTGTTCTTCCACTTCCAGGTTTCGATGTCAACTATCCATCAAATGAGGAGCTCTTCAACATTTATAACGATGAGATGGCTAAGGATGGTATGGACCCATTGGACATGACCAGAAAGACTAAGGACTTTTCATTTGCCGGAAGTTACCGTGTTGTTGTTGCTAAGCCAAAGAAGCTCGAGTACTTCATCAGACACTACAGATCGCCAACTCAGCAGCTGGTGTACACTGATCTGGAACTGTTGGAGAAGAAGAAGCATGGACATCCAGACATTGCTCAGATCATCAAGGATAAAGGTGGTGATCGTGTTGCTGTAATCATTAAGTTGCAATTAGACTCCTCTGCTTATGCCACTATGGCCCTGAGAGAGGTTATGAAGGCTGATACTAGCCGTCATGGTGAGATGTGTGACGTTAAGATTCAGGAGGAAGCTACCGAGGAGGGCGTCAAAACTGATGCCGAGAATGTTCAGGAATAATGAATGATGTTTCACAGTACTGGGTAATGAAATGATATTCATGTCTAACAAAGAAAGAGATATATTTGCGTCAAGGATTTCAGTAGAAGACAAATAGAGAAGTGAATAGAACTACCAGGGAGAGGATTGGACTCATTGATGATCCAACATTGCCTGATCCGTCGGTGGAAGAGGCGCTAGAGGATGGATCGCTTGTCGAAACTGCGGTGCTGCTTGGCTCATGATTAGACCCCAAGTCACTGAGGGATGAACTTGAACTTGATAACCCTTCAAGAGTAGACTCGCTGGAATCAGAAGATAAAGATGTTGAGGTCTCAATGTAGTATGAAGATCCGCTCATAAATGACCCTGAGTTAGTGTCACTAGAATTACTGGCTTCGCCAAGACTTGAGCTTGATCTGAAGATAGGTTCTTCAGAATACGATGTATTGTAACGTGTACCCTCAAAAGTTGACGACTCTTCAATAGGGCCGACCGCTCCTCCGTCGACTGTCAGCTTACAGTACGAGTATGGATAATCTCTGGTGCTGATAGTGGTGGTTTTGATCTCACCATATGAAGATGGCATACTCCACAACTGGGTGATGGTTGGACTGTATGATCCATACATTGAGCAGTAATCATACTCATCCCTACAGATCATTGTTATTGTGTCCTGTCCGAGATAGTACCATTCTTGGTGGTGAGTAGTGCAGTTACCTCTAAGGAAGGTGCGAGTGACGATGAAGGAGGTGAAGACGTGATAATCGGTCATGAGACTCAGTTTAGTGAATTCTGTGTTTGTCTTGGAATATGTCAGTGTGCGTATGACACTGGAAAGAGAGCGCTCACCAAAAGTCAGGTGTGCGATCCAATCGCCATTGTAGTCATAGTACGATGTTGTGATTATTCCGTAGATCTCTGTGAGCGACGCGTATGTGCTATCAGGTGGGAATGATGTGGAGAGAACGTAAGGCTCTGAGGTGATGGTAGAGAGTGGCTGTGTCAAAGCAGACGAACTGACTGGGTCTGGTTGAGAGACCCATGAATCCTGAGCCAGGGTCTTGGCTGTGAAGAGAGCGATTGCCGATAAGATAAGTCTCATGTTGGGTCGGTCGAGAGAGTTTTGACAGAATATCGCCGGGAAGACAAGAACCAGGGGAAGGGAAGCAGAGGCACTTATACAAAGATAATGCGGGGCTATGAGCTGCCACTGAACGCTGGCTTATAGGGTAGAGTGCGTAAGTTTATTTGAATGTTACATGCTCAGCGTCTAAGTACCCTCATAATAATAATACATGCCCTTACCTCATGTGGGGAATTCTTGTCAGTCACGCTTTGTTCTTCCACCCCTTTTCTACGAGAGCACTTCGGCTCGGCTTTAGTCGAATTCGGTACTGTTTCAATGTTATTGACGGAAACTAAACCGTTGGTATCTCACAAATCGTAAAATTCGTTATTGGCGTACATGTCTTGGTTCGCGTATATTTTCGCTTAGAACAAAAGGGCCATAGGTACAGCGACGGCAATGACACCAGCGGCTAGCGATTGACCATTGTTAGAGGGCATCGTGGTACCTGCTTCTGGGGCAAGAGTTGAAGACGTGTTGTATCCCCAGTCCTGGTCTGTCCCCGTAAGCAGCGAGCTTGTCAATGTGATCGATCCAGAGATCTCTGCAGGGTTAACAACTGTGCCGTCATGGCTGATAGTGAACTGGCCATTGCCAGCAGCTGCCTGCGTAGTGCCTCCTCCACTTTGAGATAGGGCAATGCCAACTTCAGAGCTTGTAGTCTCAGTAGACTCTGATTCATCAGACGAGGCGGAGACTGACGCAGCTAGAGCTTCTGTAGTGGAAGCGATGGCGGATGACGGATCGGTGGTGGCGGCAGCATTAGAGTCGGCTGCAGTAGCAGTTTCTGTATCTGATGGCGATTCTCCAACTGTGGTTGTCGGCACTGGGACACCGTTGGCGGTTGTAGCGGCGGCATCTGGAGCGGCAGCGGCAGCGGTCGCCGTGTTAGCTGTGCTTGCAGTAGTAGTAGTAGCAGCACCATCTACTGCGGCTGCCGTTGCAGCAGTGGCAGTGGCGGTAGCAGCAGCAGCAGGGTTTGTAGCAGTGTTGACAGCAGTGTTGACAGCGGTGTTGACAGCGGTGTTTACAGCAGTGTTGGCGGCAGCATCAGTAGCACCAGCGGCGACGGCTGTTGTACCTTCCGCAGTGGCCTGAGCCAACGCGTGTGCAGCGAAAAGCTGGGCAGCGTATAAAATTCCCTTCATGATGTATAACGAAAGTGTATAGCGAGAGTGTATATGTTTGGCGATAGCAAAATGGACTGTGGATAGCCTCTATAAGGTCACGATGCGATGCTTCTGGTCTACTTGTGTCAGTGGATTTGGAGGTATAAATCCTTGCGGGTGGTGAAGGTGTGAAACTTTTGCAGTGCCTCGTTCGAGAAACAAGCGCGCGCGACGGGAACATGGGGGATCGAAACGTCAAACTCCTGTCTCCGTACAGTTTATGCGTGTCGGGGATATAATGTGTGTCCTTTACTTGCTAAATTATGCCGATGAAGACGCTCTCTCTGTGAGTAGTGGGGTGCAACATTGCCTTACTAGTACTCTCTTCCTGACATGCTGGTCAATTATTGGACCGGCCGGCCAGGTCTCCCTAGGTCTCCCTGACTAGCCGCGCTGTATATATAGCCTTTGGGTCGTGTCAAAAGCGCGTTAATTCGGTTGTATTCTTTATTTGATGAATGATTACAACTACCAGTTGACATAAAAGTTAGTACTTATATGAATATACTGCAAGGGCAGCCGAAACTAGCAAAGTAAACCCCCTGCAACGAGGACAGTTTGACACTTTGTAGATCATCTTCAGTGTGTTGAAATCTGCACGATCTGGTCTCCCCGCACATTTAGTTCGCGAAAGGTCCAAGCCAGGGCTTCTGACATCGTAGGCCCACGCAGCTGATAGCTCTGGAATCGGCTCTTTTCCATGCTCGTTTAATCACCGGTGTGTCCCATTGATACTAGATATTCTTCCCCCATTAAACCACTAGAATAGTTACAAAACGTCTCCCTATTTTCGGCACAGCGCTTCCTGAAACACTTCTCAAGCACCACCATCTCGCCGGTTATCCTCCCGAAGAGCGCGCGACGGGCCCTCGAACTCTGTAGAAAGACACTCCATCATAAGCCCTTACCGGTCATCTTCTCGTCTCTATTTCTTCACGCACGCCAGAACGAGCCCATACTAACGGGCGCTACAACTGGCAAACCCTCTGTAGACGCTATGGCCACCGATGCCTCAGTGGATCAGCTGAGTTCCAAGCTTGGACGCCTTCGCTCACGCTTGGAAAGGGGTATCAGGCAACCCAGCATGGACCAACTACGGCGTCCCGCAACGCTTTTCCGCTCAGATCACAGGCGCAAAGACTCCATTGATCAAATAACAAAGGACCTTCCAGAGGCTCAAATAAACCATTCTTCGACGAGATCACGATCCAGCACGGCGGGAAGCATCAACTTGACGCCAGACATTGAGCGCGTCTCCAACACCAGCTCTCCAGCCAGATCCGTCATTTCCACAGACTCCATCAAATTAACACGCTCACGTGGACATTCACCTACAAAGACCAAATTGCACTCTCAATCCTCAGATTCTCCGTCTGTCTCATTCGTATCTTCACAAGTACCTCGCATCTCCATTACATCTGGCGATGATGATAACGACAACTACATCAATGACAAAAACTCCGATGAGTCCACCACGGAGCATTCAAAACTCGCCCGTCTTCGAAACCGAACCATATCGCTCTTCTTCGATCAACTACCGTCTTCGTCATCGACTCAGCGCACAAAGAGCATGTCACCCGTCCGTAAACGCTCCCTTTCAATTGGCGAAAAGTCTCCACTACGTCCTGTCCTCCCGAGAGCCCACTCAGATGGGAAGCATGAGACATGCAATACCATAACGAGTCCTACTGAACCACATTCGAATAAATCTCAAAGAGACATTGTGCGGAACAGATCAAGAACTATGGGCTCTGTCGATAATGATCTGTATCACAAACGAAATGGCTCCATGGCCAAGACATTGGGCAGTATGGTGATGTTGAAACCGAGGGCCAATACAGATGTATCACACTCACCATCTTCGAGTTCAACATCGGATCTGATATCGCGGACATCGTCACTACCAGAGGTTGAACTGGAAGATACACCGGAGACATATTTGGAAAAGCTCGCGCTGGAAGGGTATGAGTACGAAGTATCGAGCATTCTTGCGAATGATGACTCTGAGTTCTTCAAAACGTGTCTACAAACGTACATCAGACAGACATTTGACTTTACTGCTGATCCATTGGATTTTGCTTTAAGAAAATTCTTACTCTCCTGCGAGTTGCCGAAGGAGGCACAACAGATTGATAGAGTTTTGGAGTGTTTCAGTCAACGATACTATGATTGCAACGGTGACTGTTGGGATAACAAGGATCAGATTTACTTCTTGACTTTCTCGCTGGTCATGTTACATACAGATCACTTCAACTCCAACAATAAGAAGAAGATGACGAAGGAGGAGTTTGTGAAGAACACAAGGGTTGATGACCCAAATGATAAGGTCAACAATGCATTCATGTCTAGGGAGCTCTTTGAGTATCTCTTCGACAACATTACGGTGGCAAGATTCATTCAAAAGAATCAAGTATCACACTCCACGACAGTACCACCACTCTACCTCCTTCCAAAGCGCATCTTTAGTTCTTCCTCTTCTACTAATCTTGAGAGCATGACCGCATCTCCACGTCACTCTACACAGCGCTCCCAATCAATCTCCTCCACAACATCACAGTTCTTCAACACGACCAACATCGCTGATCCATACTTTTACCTTATCACGAACCAAGTCCCATTACTTCGTCTCTCAACTGATCCACTTCGCGTCACGAGTCCATTCCAAAGCTTGCTCAGCGATTCTTTCACGGAATCTCACATTGTCAACGTCCGTGACGCCCTCACAGATCCTAATGGAACATTCCTCAAATTCAGCAAGGAGTGTAACTGGCTCCCCGGTCGTACGGAAATTGCATTTAAAGGTGTTCAGGATATAAATCACAGCCCATTTTCCCTCTTGCGGATCGTGAGAGTTGCCGAGTTGTACCGTGAGGAGACTGTCACCAACAAGTTCTTCGCTATTGGTGGTTCCAGCAGAGTCATATGGAAAAAGTGTTATGGTGTCCTTACCCTTTGTGGATTCTTTATCTTCGACAATCTTAACTTTATCCCGCTGGCACATCGTGAGGATTTCCTCTCAGTGACGTCGACCTCGAACAAACGCACCTCCCCACTCATCATCGACGTTGTAAACGAATCATCACTCCGTTCCTGCAAGAAACTCAACCTCAACGGTCTATTTGCCTGTCAGACAGGTCTTGATGACACATCATTCACATTTAACCTCTTCAGCACCAACAGGAAGGACATTTTGTCCTGCCCAACGCGTCAATCCGTGTCCCTCTGGGTCGTTGCCATCAACTTCATCGCAGCATTGGACTGTTGTCATATCGAATATCCAGCTCATGTCAACCATGAGGTGATCCCTATCAGAAGCACAAGCATTGGGGATAAGGCCAACAAGCTCATATCCAACATCCCAACATCTAAGAAGAAGATTGATGATGTGCTGAAAGTGGAGAGACACTTGGGTATAGTAGCCCCATTAGCAAACCGCACCAGAGACTATTTGATGCAGCATTACCATGCCCTCAAGGTTAGAATCGACTGGTTATGGTACGAAGTTGAGAGAAATCAGGTATATTTGAGTATTCTTAGAAACGAATTGTTGAGAATCGAGAATGATGATTCATACTCTGTGAGCGCTGTTGATCAGGAGACATTTTTAGAGGATTCCTTCATCAATGACGATGTCACCGGTGATGCTGATCGTTCCACACATGGTAAGAGTAAGCTGGACATTGTGACAGCTGCTAGTGATGAGGCAATTGAGATCAATGATGGTTGTGTATTGGTGAATGGTGACTGCTCGACTGAAGATATTGACGCTCCAGGAACCAAGAAAAATCTGGAAATTGACTCGGAGAGGGGTGTTGATGCTTTATCAGAAGATACTGACAACCCAACTGAAACCTCTGATGCTGTTCCAGGTGAAATTGGGGTAAAGGAAGAGACCACAAGTGGGGCCTCTGACGATGATGATGAGGATGGAGATACCTACGTAGACGCTGAGACTGGTATCCAATAACGAAACAATTTAACGATTCTGATGACGCATACTACATCTGCTGCTTCGCAGATTTTACAGTCTGTTTCAAACTCGCTTGTAGTCATAAAATCGTCATTAGTGGTTATTAACGTACACATATATGCAAAATGTCATTCATAGGCTCAGCTGTGACACTCGTTTCCACACGTCATCAGCTAAAGACCTGATCTCCTCTGAATCAACCGAACTCTTACCAACACCGTAAGTGATAGCATTCTTCACCAAAT
The DNA here is from genome assembly GCA_022641835.1 of Petasospora fabianii. Taxonomy (NCBI): domain Eukaryota; kingdom Fungi; phylum Ascomycota; class Saccharomycetes; order Phaffomycetales; family Wickerhamomycetaceae; genus Petasospora; species Petasospora fabianii. The sequence goes on along the minus strand of CP048716.1, from coordinate 75,947 downwards.
CATTAACAAACTGTTCAGAAACTACTCTCGGTCTCAAGAATGGTCCCTCCAAGATCTCACTAGCGGTCCAACGTTCTCCTGGGTCTCTTCTCAAACAGGCTTGAATCGTCTCAATGGCGGTGCCTGGAACCTTCACCCCTCCGAGACCCTTATCAGGGTATGCAATCTTCACATCTGGATTCATGATGGCCAACAACCTCTGTGATCCTTGATACCCACCATATGGAGGACGGCCATAAATCATTTGGTAGATGATACAGCCACATGACCAGATGTCAGATGGTTTACCAACCTTCCATTGACTCTTGTGGTGAGATGAGTCTGCAAGCTGCTGATTGTTGTCTATTAAAGCTTCTGGTGCCATGTAGTTTGGTGTACCAATCTGAGACTCTCTGTAGATGTTCACTGTATGGTCTGGCACAGCATTCGCAATACCAAAATCAATGATCTTGACCATACCCTTAACAAAGAGAAAGTTAGCGGGCTTCAAATCCGAGTGAACGATGCCTGCATCGTGCACTGCTTTGACACACTTCAAGACCTCATTAGCATGGAACCTCACAAACTCAACATCCATTGGTATATCCAGTCTTTTAGCCAAAACGTGAGATAGGTCGATATCGCCACACTCCATCACCAAAGACAACGATCCTTGTCCCAAAGCGTAGTCCACTAATCTCACAACACGGTCCTGATCACGGAGCTTCAGCAACAAGTCAATCTCACCCTTAAATCCTGAAATACTGGAATCATCAAACTCGTCGAAGACAATCTTTTTGATCGCATAGACCTTATTGTTGAGTGATTTGGCCTTGAAAACTTTAGATGAACCACCCTTACCCAACAATTCAAGCTTCTCATACTGTTTGCCGTTTATGGTCAACAATCTGGAAGATTTTCTCGACTCACCTGGAGCTTTCAATGGTTCTGTTTGTTGGTAATGGCGGACCTTGTACTCACCCTGTCTCAGCTCTTGCTGATGTGACAGTGTCTTCGGTGGATCCAGTGAAGGTGGCTGAAGATGTTGTCTTGAGTCAATGATTGGTGCCAGTGGACGTCTTGAGGACTTCGCTCTCTCAATTGAGCTTGTTACCTTCTTAAGTGGTTCTCTTGTGTTCTCCTTGTCGTGTGTGAATACTTGGATCGGCGGGGCCTCTTGTTGTGTGGTCTTCTCGGTTTTGAACAGCTCCCTTTGAGCTTCTGGAATGTACTTCTTCTCTGGGTGTAATTGCTCCACAATTTGGTTCTGGATGGCCTCTTTGAGTCGCACTGGACTGCTGTAATTCAATGCTTCTTTCGTAGCGGACTTCTGCTGTTCAAAGTACAGCTTGACAAGATTAGGAAGCTCAGTTGATGGAATACCATGTTTCCGAGAGTACTGATACGGATTCAACCCCTCAAAGTCTATGGGTTTTCTGTTAGGGTTGGCACCGTTGGATTCATGATCCAGTTCTATCGTCTTAACCGGTGTGCGGTATCCCAGATGTGATTCTGGCTGTGGGAGATTGGTACTTGGAGAGTTGCTAGTATCGACCATCGGAAGGTCTTGTATGCTGTTGTCGTTGTCCACTGTCTCGGTCCTTTCGAGACTTAGTGATGTTCTTTTCGGAGGACCAAGGCCACTGAATCCACGAGTACGTCTATTTGATGCTCTCAACCTCGTATTACTGCCATTTGATGATCCGACTTCTGACCCGGATGATCTGTTCAATGGAGTCTTCTGTGACTTTTCCTGGAGAGCTGTTGATGTGGTTCCGTACGAATCGTAGTCCCCTGATTTGGTAAATATTGTTTCGTAGCCGGAGTTGAGGGTGTTCATAGTGGGATGGTCGGCATGATGCAGTTTCGTACTGCCTCTGTTCTCGGGCGAGCTTCGGAAGTTAACACGCTTTGATGTCTGTCGCTGCGCTGTCAAATCCTCTTTTATGATGCGTGTTGCATCCTTTTCACGCCGAAGGAGCTCTAATGCGTAATTGCTGAGAGCTGGTGGTTTGAAACTGTTCTCATCATCATCTGAGTCTGGTTGACTCAGAAAGGTGGGTTGTTGTGTGGGCAGTGGCTGTGACTTCGACGATTGTTGATCCGTATGTGGAGCGATCATTATGAGTGAGTGAGTGAGTGAGTGAGCAGATGTTAGTGCTTGTACAATCCCATCAAGCAAAACTCCGTGAAGTGTGTTGTATGTCGTAGGATCTCTCAGAAAGTTTCCAACTGAGAGACGGTGTGTAAACAAGGAAACACGCGTTTAGCGCAAAGGTAGATGCGTGAAGCCGTAGAGTACCAGATCAGGTAGTCCCTGGGAGAGGAAACGTGTGATACGGCACTTGATGCAGATGGGAGAAGGCACGGACAAGCCTTTGATGAATGCGTTGTTGATCGAAGGTTGAGATGTAGTCTCGTTTTGCAGCATAGTTTGTACTGTTTACGTTTTAACAATCAAACACCCAAACACCATTTGTGTAACCAGAGCAACACTTCCCGCCCACTAGCAAAAAAAGTGAAACTGCTTCGCGGCAGGTTCGAACTGTCGACCTTCAGATTATGAGACTGACGCTCTACCGACTGAGCTAGCGAAGCCAGATTTCCTGAGCGGATTTTCAAACCAGGAACTGTGTCATCACTACTTAAACATTCAAACAGAACACTATTCTAAGCTAGCTTCATTTACCGATTCTATGAAGGTTAAGATGCCAATTTGATATCATCCTTAATGGGATTGAAGACTTAGTTAAGGGAAGAAAAACTGTGCTGTTAGTAACTAAATCGTCAAAAGACTAGCTAGCTAGACGCTGAAGTCTTCGACCTCATATCGCTAGTTGTGCTTTCATCTCACAAAGCCTATGGTCGCTAATTTTGAGTCACTGATAACCACAGAGGTATTATCTATTCCTTTACGCGGTCTACATTTTATGGGCGCTTATCATGGAGAGGCGGACCGAAACGCTACTGACCCCATGATGAGAGAAGCGCCCGCCCCTCGTTATCGCGCATCTAATCCCATTGGCCTACATCACGTAAGAGCTTATCCCTAAGAAGATCTAATCAATCCAATAGTGGCTGATTGTTATCAGTCAGCATGGCATTGTGTTTAATAAGCGTGTTGCTGTAATCTCCGCCTCATCTGAAGGGGTTACGCTTTGGGCCATGTTGTGCGGTATGCCAATCGATAACCCAATGGCATGCCATCAATACGATCGATAGAGCGAGGGAGTGAAAGACTCAGTTTGTTACTGCTTCTTCTGTATTAACTTCTCTTGGTTGTTGGGTTGTTTTGGGTTGTTTGAGGGAGCCGTACAACGAACGTTTCGTCAAATTCGCCGATTGAAATCATGGAGTAACCTGCGGACTGTAAAAACACTGGAAAACCTGTGGCGTGATCACCGCCAGTCAACACCGCCGTGTCCAAATCTAGTGGCAACCTAGAGTGATTAGGCTTTCCTCAATCGGTCTTATGTGAAATTTTACAGCTGCCTCCCCGGAATATAATCACCTGGCGCGACAAATGTCCCGTCTCTACTCCAGATAAGATGTCCCATCCCGCGAACTGCCCCTGAGTCTTTTTCCCCCGCCATCTCTGTTGGACACATGCACAAATACTACAGGTAGAGTCGAGTAGAACGGAGAAGAGTGGACGGTGACTTCCCAATTGGGGACATTCCCGCTGGGTGTGGGTATTTCTGGGGATGATGGAGAATTACAAAAAGAATAGAAGCTACTCACCCCACAAGTTCGTCCTCGGGCCTGTGCTCATCCACCACACAGCAACCACAAGCACAATATGTCCATCACACCAGAGCTCCTCTCCGGCTCAGCCGACATTAACTCAAAGTATGAGACCAAGCTAGGAATCGTCTGTGATATGGGCGAAGGCTACGGTAAGTGGAAGATGGGTCCAGATGAGGACATTATGCCATTGATCGATGTTGCCAACATTGCCTGTGGTTTCCACGCCGGTGATTTCAACATCATGGCGAAGACCGTCAAGCTCGCCAAGGAGCATGGTGTCAAAGTTGGCTCCCACCCAGGATTGCCTGATCTGCTCGGATTTGGAAGAAGAAAGTGGGACATCCCAGCCGATGAGGTTTTCAATCTCATCATGTATCAGACTGGTGCTCTCAAGGCTTTCTTGGATGCCGAAGGAATGCCATTGAACCATATCAAGGCCCATGGTGAGTTGTTCTTCTATGTTGCTAGAGACGAAGGTGTCATGAGAGCATTGATGAAGGCAGCAAAGATTTTCGATGTTCCGGTAATTGTTGCCAAAAACAAGAGAATTCAGGAGGTTGCTGAGGAGATGGGTGTCGATCTGATCCAAGAGCTCTACGTTGATGTCGATTACAGCAATGAGGGGCATCTTGTTCCTGTTCAGCAGTCGAGACCGAAGAATGGTGAGATTATTTACAATTTGGTCAAGACAGCTGCTCTTGAAGACACCATCACAAGTGTTGATAACACTGTGCTCAACCTCAACTTCGGTGAAAACCCATTCTTGCTGTGTCTCCATTCAGATATGCCAACTGCTTTAGACAATGTCAAGGCTTCTAGAAGGGCCATTGATGAGGTCAACGCTATCAAGTACACCAAGTGAGCATCGATGATTATATAGTTTAAATTATATACCAGTCACCGCTAATAGTCATACTCGTTGCAACGTATCTCAAGTGCGACTTAAACTTAACTAGCTGTCGGGAGGCTACTTCATCACGTCTTTAACGCTGAAAGTCCACTATATTATATATCATCTAATAAACTAATTTGGACAGGTCTATCAATCAGACTCAGAACCGACACCGAACTTTGTAGCCACCTTAGGTTCCAAGACTCCATCAATGGTAGGATCTTCAAAGACCTTGACAAGTCCAGATCTACCACCATTCCTGATATTCTTGAAGAACTGGAGTATATTTGGAATACTCTCAGCTATTGGGTATACCGTCACAACCCCAACAGAGAAGAAAACCCAAAGGAAAGTGACAATGACATAGCCTCTGAAGAAAGTCTTGGTGAAAATGTAGTCAGAGGCATACAACGGGATAGGGAAAAGCACCAAGAAGAACAAAACAAACACGGTAACAATGACAAACCCAATCTTCTCCTTGCGCAACATTTTGGCATCCTCATTTCTTTCCCTTTCTAACACCATATCAGTTGCATCCTGGCCACTCAAGACAGAGGTGAGACCATGTTCCTTATCAAACTCAGTATCGTCGACCTGGTGAATATCAGTTTTCCATTTCTCCCAATCGAAGTTTGCAGGCTTAATCAGGACAAAGATTGGAACCAAAACCAAAGGAACACCGACAGCAAGTGTGTTACCAGCAGCCAAAGCCGAGTAAGTACTTAAAGAAGCGAGAGACACCTCTCCAGCTTGTGAGTATGCGTATCCAATCCAGCAGGATACGGAAATACAAGAACCAAGCACCGTGGAGCACACCATGGCAAAACCAGACATCTTTCTCCAGAAGAGTGTACATCCCATTGGAATTACATTGACGTTGACAAAGATACCAACGACTGTTGTAATGAAGGACACATCGAAATTGGCACGGCCGAGACCAATTGCGAGTGCAATCACACAGCAAGAGAATACCACAACACCAGAATGGGTCATTAGGACGAGCCTCTTACCACCAGCGTCTGGATTGATGTATGCCTTGTAGATATCGTATGTCCAGAGGGAGGAAACAGCAACCACTTCAGAAGAGAATGCAGCAGTACAGGCCATAAATACCATCAACAAGATGGCGATGGCACCACCTTTACCCATAATGGTGTAGGCAGCGACTGGAAGGACAAGACCGTTGGAAATCTGTGCAGGGTTGAGTCTATCAGGATACAATGCGAATGCAGGTGTATCCTCAAGAGCCCTGCATGCGAGACCCATGGTGGTGGCAAGCCCGAATGGAAGGGTGAACCAGGCGAGGCCTCCAAGAGTATAACCGGCCAGTGCACCAGCGGGGTCTGCAGCAATGGCCTTCTGGAACAGTTGAGAATCAACAGCGGCAGCCCAGCCTGCACCGAACAAGATAAGACCAAAAAGGCCACCATTGACGGAGGTGAATGTCAAGAGGGACCCTTTCAAGTTACCATCGACTGGGTACGCATCACCAGCGGCGACAAGAAGATCGTACATCTTATCTGGAGATCCGACAACGTCAGATGTTGCATAAACCTTGAACAGGAACATTATCATGATGACGTAGATGATTACAACGTGAGTCCAATCTGTCAAGAAGGTAGCCTTGATACCACCAAGCATGGTGTAAATGATGACGAAGAATGGCAAGAGAATACATGCCGCTTCTCTGTTGACACCAGTGATACTCGAGAATACAGCAGAACCATTGATTAAAAGATTGGAGGTGTAGAACAACTGCTGGATGAAAGAGTAACAGCACATTGTTACATGGGCTGGCTTGCCGTATCTGACTCTCACAGCTTCTTGGAAGGTATGAGCATTTGGTGCCTTTCTCTTCAACTCAATGGCAGCGACTGCAAAGATAATGATCTGGACACAGGCACCAGCACCATACCACCAAGCGGCGGAAATACCAAGCTGGTAAGTTGTGGTACATGAAAGTAGCAGAGTGGAGCCGATGGTCCATGAAGACACGACGGCACTTGCAATAAGACCCGTTTTGATAGATCTCTTGGCGGTGGAGAGCATCTCAGAGTCTTGGACTTCGTTATTGTAGCGGGCTAACAACCATGAGAGGGTGGCCATACCTAAGGCGAAGAGTGCACCAACACCGATGATGATACCATATCCGGTTCCCTTATCGAAGATGATGAAGTCACCACTAGAGGCCGACATAATGATTGATGTTCAGTAATATTGATCAGGGATATGAAGTACCATGAAATATTGGCTACAGGTGATAGGATTCTAGTCATATTATAGCGTTCAGTGGAATAGAGAGAGAGAAAGCAAGTTGACTGGAGTTCGAGCGGTGTTAGCAGAGTCTCATGCAAGGCTCTTGATCGGGACGAACCCCGCCAGATGGATGTTTGTGGCCTGATAAGGGAAGCATGGGCGACTGGGAAGAATATGGGCAGCTTAAACGTGAAGAGCCCTATAATTGCACGGGTGTGCGGCTGGTCTACAGTTATCATGAGGTGCTAGTGATGGCCATCGGAGGCGACTTCCAGATATGGGCCTCCGGTATGTCCACTGGACATTTCGCGGAGATCATTTCTGGACAAATCGCATAAACTCTCCTCCGCAACCACTGGCGGGGTTGGTACGTAAAGGGCAAGGCCCCGATGCTGTTCTCCGATAAAAAGATACTTTGACTCCTCATTCTGCACCTCTCTCTATACTCACCATGACTTTTCACCACTTTACCTAACACCAATGGTCTTCTCCAAGATCAAGCGAGTCCTCATCGCCAATAGAGGTGAGATCGCATGCCGTGTTATCAGAACTTGTAAGGAGCACGGTCTCTTCTCCATTGCCGTCTACTCCAAGGAGGACCTTGATTCACTCCATGTCCAAGAGGCTGATACTGCAGTCCTTCTCCCTGGTGTTGGTGCTGCTGCCTACATCAACATTGAGCAAGTCGTCAAAGTTGCCAAGGACACCAATGCAGACGTTGTGGTTCCAGGTTACGGATTTCTCTCAGAGAACTCTGAATTTGCTGCTGCCCTTGCTGAAAATGGCATAATATTTGCCGGACCTTCATCTGAATCGGTTGAGAAATTTGGTCTGAAGCATCTTGCTAGAGAGATCTCTAAATCATGTGAAGTTCCAGTTGTCCCAGGCACTGACCTCATCAACGACAAGAGCGTTCTCATCGAGTCCTGTTCTGAGATTGGGTATCCTGTAATTCTCAAAGCCACCGCAGGTGGTGGTGGTATGGGTCTCAAAGTCTGCTATAGTGAAGCTGAAGCAATTGAAGGTTTCGACCAGGTTGTCTCCAGGGGCAACTCCCTCTTCTCCAACGCTGGTGTGTTTGTTGAGAAGTACATCCAGTCGGGCCGTCACATTGAGGTGCAACTCTTTGGTAATGGTCTCGGCGATGTTGTCACATTTGGCGAACGTGAATGTTCCATCCAGCGTCGTCATCAAAAAGTTATTGAGGAGGCACCATCCCCATTCGTTGTTGCCAACAATGGCTTGAGAAAGGAGCTTACAAGTTGCGCAAAGAGACTCGCTGAAAGCATCAGCTACAAGTCTGCTGGTACCATTGAGTTCCTTGTTGATGATGAAACAGGTAAGTTCTACTTCCTTGAGATGAATACCAGACTGCAGGTCGAGCATGGTATCACTGAACTCGTTTACAACGTTGACCTTGTCTATTTTATGCTGCTCCAGGCTGACTATGAACTCAATGGATCTGGCATCCCGGTTGAGATCCTGAATCAGTCTCTCAATTATGACTCTGAGGGGGTTGAAGTTCCACATGGCAGTGCCATTGAGGTGAGAGTGTATGCTGAGAATCCAGTCAAGGACTTTGCTCCATCTCCAGGCATTCTTCACAACGTTGAGTTCCCAATCATTGAAAATGTTCGTGTTGATCATTGGGTGTCCACTGGATGCAAAGTTTCTCCTTACTTTGATCCTCTCTTGGCAAAAGTAATGGCTTGGACACCGGAGCGCACTTCAGAAAAGATCATCGAGGTTCTCGAGAAGACTAAGATCCAAGGTCCCATTAACAACATTGAATACTGTATCTCGATCTTGAAGTCTGCTGAGTTTAGAAGAGGATACACTTTGACCAGCTTCCTTGGCTCCTTTGTCTTTGAGCCACATTTGATCGAGTTTGTAGAGTCTGGCTCCTACACCACTGTCCAGGACCTGAAAGGTAGACGCAAGGTGAGACACGGTGTCCCTCACTCTGGCCCTGTTGATGATTTATCCCTTCAGATTGCGAACATCATCGTTGGAAACGACAAGTTTACCGAAGGTTTGGAGTGTGTCATGAAGGGTCCAACTCTTAAATTCCATCAGTCAGCTGTGATAGCCCTCACGGGTGGTACCTTTGAGTTCTTCATTGATGGTGAGCCAGTTGAGATGTTCAGAGAGGTTCTTGTCCCACGGGGTGCCACTGTGGAGATTGGGGAGGCTACAGGAAGAGCTTCCAAATGCTATCTCGCCATCAAGGGTGGCCTTCCTGGTGTGTCTAATTACCTAGGCTCCAAAAGTTGTACACCGAGCTTGTCCCTTGGCGGTCATCAAGGTCGTACCTTCTTGCCAGGCGACTGCTTGGAGTTTGTAGGTTCTGATGAGTGTTCCAACTATGTCTTCCCTTCTGAACTGATTCCGGAATATAACCCAGACACGACCGTTGTAAGAATGATCAGTGGTCCTCATGACACGCCAGATATTGTGTCCAAGGAGGGTAACGAAAAGCTCTACTCGGACACTTATTCCGTCAACTTCAACTCCAACAGAGGTGCCATGAGACTCGATGGTCCTTCTCTCATATGCAGTAGAAGTCACGGTGGTGATGGTGGTGGTCATCCAACTAACATTTTGGAGTATCCATATCCATTGTGTGGCCTCAGTGCTGTCGGTTCTACCATGGTGCTGTTTGGTGTTGATGGTGCTACCTTGTCTGGATTCATCTGTGTCTCTGTTCCTACTGAGGTTGACTTCTGGAAGTTTGGCCAGGCTGCTATCAACAGCCCGATCAAGTTTGAACTGATTACCTATGATGATGCCTTATTGTTGAAGAAGAAAAGGGATGAGTTCATTGAATACATCTCCACCAAACCTGCTTCAGGTGATAGGAAGTTTGATGATCAGTTGTCCAAGTACGAAAAAGCCGTTGCTGGTGAGTTCCTTTTCCAGGAGGATGCCACAGATGACCATCCATATGTTGCTTTCAGACAGGGTGGTGAGCGCATGATTCTCATTGACTTCGGTACCACCGAGTTTAATCTCTTCCACAATGGTCGTCAGTACGTTCTCAAAGGTGAGATTGAGAAGAAGTTGTCCTCCAAAGTTGAAAATATCGAGCTCTCTAGTGGTGCCATGTGTGTCACATTTGATCCATTTGCTGTTGATCGTGCTTCTCTTCTGGATGAGCTTGTTGCTCTCGAACGTGGATTGCCTCCAATTGAGACTTTGAAGGTCCCATCACGTACATTCCGCCTCCCACTCTGCTTCGACCACAACGCTTTGGACCACTGCATCAAAAGGTACATGTCCTCCCAGAGATCTCATGCTCCGTACCTTCCAAGCAATATGGAGTACTTAATGAAGGCCAATTGTATTGAGACTGTTGACGACTTCAAGAAAAGTGTCATCAATCAACCACAGATTGTCGTTGCTGTATCTTTCCTGTGTGCTAATCCATTATTGGTGTTAAGGGATCCAAGATGCAGAATGAAAACTTCCAAGTACAATCCGGCTAGAACCACCACACCATCTGGCGCTGTTGGGTCAGGTTCGGTCTCTCAGTCTGTCTATCCACTTGAATCACCAGGTGGTTACATGATTTGGGGTATGACACTTCCTAACTGGTACTGGGATACCTTTAGCAGATGTCATGATCAACCTTGGCCATTAACTGAGTTTGACCAGGTGATCTACTATGAGGTTGATGAGGCAGAGCTGGAACGCTTGAACTCTCTCCATTTGACTAAGAAGTTGAAATTCGAGCCAGAGGTGAGCGAGTTTGATTTCGTCTCCTACAAGAAGTTTGTTGATGAGATTGACGTTGAATACAAGGAGTTGCTTTCCAGAAAGGAGAAGGCATTTGCTGAGCTGTTGCAGGCCGAGGAGGATGATATTGCCCTTTGGGAAGAGGAGAAGGCCGCTGCGAAGGCTAGCAAGCTCGATGGAGCCGACTTGTTGTCAGATCCTGACGCTTTGGCTGTTGTCTCTACTATGCCTTCTAATGTGTTCAAGATCAACGTCGCCAAGGGTGAAATCATAAGCAAGACGCAGGTATTGGTGATCCTTGAGGCCATGAAGATGGAGATCCCAATGAGAGTCACTGACAAAAAGTCTGCTGACGACGCCAAGTTTGAGGTGATGGAGATTATCGTTGAAGAGGGTGATGTTGTCAATCCTGGTGACACTCTTCTCATTGTCAAGAGGCAATGAGCCGTATATATCAGCGTGTAATGCTTGATAAAGTTGTGCCTTATACGCAGCTTCATTGTACTGGTAGGCCCGAATCCTGAGATATGGTCAAGTCTTCCCCCCTTATCGTTACCGGGGTGACGCGTCAGGAGTACACAGATTGTGTCCACAAGGTGCTCTTAACAGATCAGTGGTCCTAGAATAATTTTTGAAAAATATGATTAGCTAAATCACTTCTTCCCATAATTTGCTATAGAAACTCTCAATGATCCTTCCTTGTAGCTTTATGGGCCCTACTCCCCAGCTTGTCGTCGACGCGTCTCGCTTCGAAGCGTCTTGTTGTTTCCGAGCGCGGAAGGTACGCTTGTTTTGTTTTGGGCGAGACGCGTCCCTCCGACCAGCAGATTCAGTGTGTATGTTGTGTTTTTTTTTCCATCAAAACTGCAGTTCGAGTCCGTGCTGAACAAGGCCTTGTGAAATCTGTTCATTCGTCATCCACAACTCCTGTCCTCAGACGCCACTCCACAGACATTCATCCTTGCCCATCACATAGACGCACTGCACATTCTTCGGAACATATCACCAACCACACACATTCCACACAATCGTCTCGGTCATAGGCACCGAACTGAGATATAATCAGGAGTAATACCAACACAGACAGCTACATTGGCCTCATCACACACTCCGCAACAACTCGGATTCAACCACAACAACGCCAGGCACACAGTCGCGTCCACATACCACTCTCCGACCAGGTCCTCATAGACACCGGTCCACGCTCGCTTCCCAGGCCTAAAGTACCGCCCCTCCCCACAAGTTATGACCGACCTTCTCGACTACAAGGTTGACTCCTTGAACTGCAACGTGTTCGATGCTGCTGATCCAACGAGATGGAGCACAATGAATGCTGTAACACCGAGCACAAACAAGGACAAAGAGGGCAACTACCTTGACATTATATCCCTGATATCCAATCTCACAACGCCCACGGAGATCGACTATCAGTTTACCGCCGACTTCTTCCTCGTATATCGCTCGTTCATCTCACAGAGGACACTTCTGAGGCTGCTACTGCTGAGGATCCGATGGTGTCTCAAAGGTATCGATGATGAGGCTCATGAACAAAGGCAGAACACGGGCAAGTTGACACTCGTGAGAACCTTTGTTGTGATAAGACATTGGCTCATGAACTACTTCACTGAGGATTACCTTTCATCTGAGGAATTGAGAGATTTGTTTGTGCAGGAGATCAATGGTCTCAGGCACGAGGAACTTTTCGTCCAACGTGTCGTTGGCAGCTTGAAGAAAACATGGACTGAATGCTGCAACAAATCCTGGAATGAGAAGGTTGAATCAGCAGATTATTACCATTTAGATCTCAAGATTGGTCCACAAAGCACACGAAACAAGAGACTTTCGGTAATGGCTCTCTCACAACAAAATGACCCAGTAACAAGAAACTCCATGATGCTATCCACATACGACATGAACGTTGTCCACAAACTGCCCATCCCACTGCCGTCCCTCGCTCAGACACGCAAGCCAAATATCTTTCTCAACCCAAAAAACTCCAACCTGAGACTGAGTATCATCGCACAGAGGTCTTTAGAATCACCCTCAATCACTGCACCACCGTTCCCATCATCATCACGCTCACCTACATCACCTGTCTCACCAAGATCGCCATCAGACCCGTTGTACATTCCACTTCTCTCCGTGCTTCACCCAAAGACCAGAAACATTATCAAGGATGACCGTCGATTCCCTAAAAACTCGACACTAACGAAAGTTCTCCCACCAACACCGGTGAAGAAGATGGAACTCGTCGTGCCGCTTCCTCCCCCAACCAAGCCACAACCGAAGGGTCTCAAGCCTTTGATTGAGCACTGGATGAAGACGTTCCACCTCCACACTAATAATAAGGCCAAACTCCAAACCACTCCATACGTTGAAAAGTTCATGCAATCCGTGGTATCGGTTGCCAAACCAACCTCCGAGGAGCTCGAGAAGCTTGCTCTGGGTAAGTTTGATATACTCTGTGCCAGAACCATTGATGAGGTTGAATATCTGGTGAGGTTCCATAATGAGATCATCAGTCGACACAGCTCTATTGCTGGTCACGAGGATATCAGGAACACGTTTGATTTCACCCTTCCAGGATCTAAAGAGGTGCTCAAAGCAGGTTCCAACATTGATAACATGAACATCTGTGAGACCATCTCCAATATTTCCAAGAGTGTCATCTCTCTTCAACAACTCATGGAATCTGAGACAAGATCATGCAAGAGCTACATCTCATACGACTCCATGTACTCCACCCAGAATCGTGCCCGTAATCTCCATTTAAGTAATGCTGAGGCTGCTTTGAAGAAGAGAGGCGGTAAGGACAATCTCAGAGACTTCAACTTTGAGAATTCTGAGGCGACACCGTCTCCAGACTACAACATTTCCCAAGATGCCGATAATGAAAGGTTTGAATTCGAGAGTAATGAAGGACAGGATGATAGGACATTGGATACGTTCCCAACTTCTATCCTTTCGGAAAGCACACCAGATCATCATGATCAAAGTAGTGCTACAGATGGTGCTGTTCACACGACAGTACCTGATGAAGAGCAAGTGCATGATGTTAAGAACATCCTTGGTGATGAAAATGTGGTCCCGCAGCATGTTGATCAGGATTTTCTGACACCGGAGGCCCAAGAGGTTCCTGCTGAGAAGACCGCAATCGCCATTGAGTCTGCTTCTACAGTTGTCCCTGAATCTACCTCGGAGGCTGAAATAGATACCGCTATAGTTGCCTCTCCAGAGACCCAAGAAGCTAGTCAAAACGACTCAATCGCCCAAGGGAGATCAGCTGAGAATGCTGCTCAAGACACTCATATGGTTGTTGCTGGTTCGCCTTACTCTTCAGCTAACCCAAGTGTTGATAGCTTCCATGACTCTCAGGAAGAGCAGAGTATGTTATCTCCAAGCCAGAGTGTCCACTCCCAGGTTTCAGACTATGACGACATTGACTCCTTTGTCTCAACATACGAAGAGCCGGACGATGATGAGACCAATGTGCCAGAGATTGACACCAGCGGTCCCAACCATAGTGACGCAATTGTTGCTGAAAATGAGCCAAGCACGCCAACACATGATGAAGGTCTCATCTCCTCTACTCCACAGATTTCTCCAATTAAGGCAATTAATGAAGACCACCACCAGATGGTGTACCAGAAGCTTGAGTCACATGGCTCTTTCCCACCAGCTGTTCCATCTACTGGCTCCCTCAATTTGAACCGCGTCCCATCTTTCAAACGCATCTCCAACACCTCCATCTCCACTGCATCTCACTCTCCAATTGGCCATGAAGACAAGCGTCTCTCCCATTTGTACCAACGTTCCGTGAAAGTACACAGGGTCTCTAGCTCCGATGATTCCATTTTCAGTGACAAGAGAAGCAACAGTCTCGTGAAAGTAAATGACGGACATGAGCAAGACGTTTCTGAGAAGTCTGATGATGATGGACTCGTCACAGGAATCACTGGTATGATCACTCCTCGCCAATCTAGTGCTTCTAACGCCACCGATACACCTGAGTATACTGTTCAAACTATCGACTCTGAGGACTTCCAAGTGCCATACCCTGGTGTTGATAGTGATGCCATTGCTGAACTTGCTGCCATCTCCGACGAGTCCTATCAGGCTGATCCCATTAATGCTGCCCTCCAGAAGCTTGAGGGCCAGTACAAAAAGAGTAAGAGAAAAGGTGAGACTACTCAGAGAACGAGCACACCTGCTTCAGGGTCTTCGGTTGATACCGCTGAGTTGAGCAAGCAGGTTGAAAACTTGAGTATTCGTACTCCTATAAAGGGCAAGAGGGAGAGCGCTGTGATTCACCAGAGGCGCAAGACCAAGTTGTTTGCCCTGACTCCAGTGCAACAGAAGGAGATCAAGTTTGATGAGAGTGGTTCAAGAATCTTGTTGGAATTGTTGTTGAGCCATAAGATTACAAGTGAGATCTTGCAGGTGTCGAACAGTGAGCATCATGTTTCATTTATTTTGAATTTTGACTCCAAGACTCTTGCCGAGCAGTTGACTTTAATTGAGAAGGATGCTCTGCTAGAAATTGATTGGAAAGAGCTCGTTGAGTTGAAGTGGGAATCTGAGAAGCTTGTTCCTATCAACAGCTGGCTTGAACTTCTTGTTCAGAACCAGGATATCCAAGGTGTTGACTTGTGTGTTTCCAGGTTCAATCTCACTGTTAACTGGATCATTTCGGAAGTCTTATTGACCAAGGACATCCAGTTGAGAAAATTGACTATCCAGAGATTTATTCATGTTGCCCAGCACTGTAAAACTTTACAGAACTTCTCTACGTTGATGCAAATCTTGCTCGCTCTGGGCTCTGATAAGGTGATGAAGTTGAAGGAGACATGGAGAATTGTTGAGCCGGGTGACATTTTGATCTTCAAGAACCTAGAATCGATCTCATCGCCATTGAAGAACTTTATGAATTTGAGAATTGAGCTGAACAAGATCAAGCCATCATTGGGATGTGTTCCATTCCTTGGTCTCTACTTGTCCGACTTGATCTTCAACAAGGAGAAGCGCAGTGTCCAGGGTGAATTGATCAACTTTGGTAAATTCAAGCACACATCCAAGATTGTGAGATCCTTGATCCAATGTATTCAGTGGTCCACTTTATACAGAATGGAGTACAACGATGAGGTGTTGAGTAAGTGTCTTTACATTAAGGCATTGACAGAGGAAGAGATGAACACTTGTTTGAGCCAGATTTCATAAGCGGTACTGGTAAGGGAGATAGAGAGTTACAAGAAGAAGATAATGATGATGGCCAACTGAACTCCAGAGACATTAATAGTTAACGCATGATGGGGTTCTCTTCTAATAGTCTAATTACGAATATGTTGATGGTTTGTTTTACCTCCTAATCACAAAGTGTATCTGTAAAACAGCAATGACAGGGTACCCATGCCTCTATAACAGTGCCCGATCGACCGGTGATCTTCAGCTATAAAATAAAGTTGCGGAAAAGTAGACGCCAGTTAGTGGTGGTCACCTTCAGAACCGCTGGCCAGAAGCGACTCATGCAAACTCACCAGGATCCTGCATCATATCAGAAGGGTAATCTCTTGAGCTGGCCAGCTTAAGTTGTGTTTTTATACTTTAATTTAATGACTAAAGGATCACGCAAATGAACCCTGTCATATCACAACGACAATAATGATCAAATCAGGCTAACGAACCACATCCCAGAAACGGCTACAGCGTTACCATAGTAATATTGGTTGTCCGCGAAAGGCGGAGGATCATGGGGTTGGAGGGCCGATCTCTGAAAAGTAGCCCCAATCCTCTGTCGATCTTACTATCTTGCCATTTTTGCCTCAAGGTCTGGTTCAGTTGTTGATGTTGAGCCCCCTAAAATCTCACATTTTCTTAAGATATATACACACACTAAGAATTGCCTTTGCTTTACGTTTAGTTAATGAGACCGCATGAACCCATATCGATCCAATCAGGTTCTCTTGGAGTTGTGCAAAAGGGCCGGAGCCTTCGATATATGTTAAGGTCTGATAGATAACAATCAACGAAATAGATCATACCACACACAGGGGTGTTATAGTCCTCGCAGGTGGTCCTTTATTCTCTTTCTGTATACCCTATTACTCATGCTAGCGGCGTGTCGTGGACCCAATTGTCCAAAACGCGGGGAGAAAATAACCCCTGTGCATAACTCTCTCAAGATTCGAAACGTGGTCAACTCCAGATAGGGCTTCCAGAAGAAAACGTCTTTTCCCTCCTCCTGCACACCATACCATAGAGTATGCGGACTCTTCGAATCTCGAATGCACACTACGCGGCTCAACTCTAGAGTTTTGCAAGCACCACACCATATCCCATGCAGGACTTCCCACCACCTC
This sequence comes from Petasospora fabianii, assembly GCA_022641835.1. NCBI lineage: Eukaryota > Fungi > Ascomycota > Saccharomycetes > Phaffomycetales > Wickerhamomycetaceae > Petasospora > Petasospora fabianii. The sequence continues at coordinate 58,982 of CP048716.1, read as the reverse complement.
TCGCCTGTTTTTTCTATGAGCACTAAACCCCGGCCAACGCACAACCTTCCGAGAAAAAAAAAGTTTTAGTGCTGTCCGAAGCTGCCCAACTTGAATAACACGCATTTTTTTCGCCGCACCACACTTCCCTAGTATCCTCGCTAACCAGGACTCAATCTTTTTAACACACCGCGAAAAGTTGACGAAAGCGCACGGAAGCGCCCTGTGCGATCTTCGGCCAGTACCACGTCACCAAGGCGGCAGAGGGGTAAGAATAGAGCGCTGCAAAAGAAGGGTAAATCATTCTGCGGCCGTAACGCACGCCATAGACGAGCTTTAAAGGGCAAAGTGTGCCTGTTAATTTCTTTTGTCGGTGCGGCAAAACGCGTGTCTTTGAGGCGAGGCGTGCAGGCGAACAGGAGGCTGATAGACGAGGAGATGTGGGCAGCTCGAGGTGGGAGGTCAAGGTAACGGCTCGCGGTTCACGAAGGAAAGATACAGCTTGTGGCATGTTCACCAAAAGAACCCACGGCTTTAGGCTTTCTAAAATATATATAATAGGTGTGCCTATAGACCATGATACTAACAGTGTCTTTCTAAAGTTAAGCTTAAGCGGTAGCACCGCCTTATATAACTGACATGTTTCATCGTGACAATAGCCCAGTGATGGACACCATCTGGCCCCTTATGCCAGTTATTTGCCCCCAGCCCCTGTGAGAATATTGAGTACATTTTCCCACAGCACCTGTGTGTTGATCATGATCTCAAGGCGCGCGGGCCAGGCCCTCAAGGCTCGGTCGCAGCAACACACCCTTAGCTCACCTCTACGCACGGAGATTCGTGAGCACCCAAACACTAATGTGCGAACACTGGTAGAGGCTAAGATTACAATAGCTACAATGGAAATGAATTAACAGAGGAGGAGGAACAAATCTATCAATTGATCATAACTGTAATAAATAAAACCGGATGTCAAACCGTGACATCATAACTGTAACCATACCAAGCCATACAAACAGAAAACCCAGAATAAAGAAGTCATAAAAATAGTAAGCGTACAGTGTTCGAATCAAGAACATGAGAAAATATGCAGAGTTGTGGCGAGCATCCAGACTCAACCTTTGGGAGGGGTGATCAGAGAGAGACGTACTGGGTCTCGAGAACGATCTGAGTGGAAGTCTCCGTCACATACTGGATATAGTCGACAGTGTGGTACCGAGTGACATAGATCTCGATTGGGCCAGCAGCAACGGCGAGAGTGGCGGTGGTGACGAGGGCCAGAAGAGTAGAGAAGTTCATTGTGATAAAGTTGATGTGAATGAAGTGCTTGTGAATGCGAAGCGAGCAGAAAAGGAACCTGTTTGTGTGATGATAATAGTTAAACATAGATTTGAGATAGAGTACCGGGGGCATCGTGTAATTATATACCTCACGAAGGAGTATTGTTTCACCTCGAGAGCTAATCTGGAGAGCCACCTTCTCTATGCTAGACGCGTCTGCATGTGTCTCCGTTTGTGACCGTTAGGCCTTCCTTTTTTTGCCTCTTGTTCGAAACTGATCCGCATGCGCCTTCGCGTCGAGCTCTGCAGATCAGGCGCATGTAGGGCCTCGTCTTTCAAAGTTCGAGAGGTGGGTAGTGTTCGCTACGAGGCAGGCAAATTGCTACAATTGTTTCGTAATTGTATTTAGAGTGAGTTATATATTGCTTTTTGTTCATAGCTATTTAAGTGACGCTGTTCTTGACATCACGAAAAAATATCAATAACAGCGAATCACACCCTAATCACTCCTGTGCTAAAGTGCCTTCCCTCCACAACCCGCCTCCGCTCGCTTATGCCACATGCTAAAGATGTAGACCTGTGGGGATGCAAGATCCTGCACCCTATTCAACGGATCTATGTGATCTCGGGCGTATCGCGAAAAGTTCTCCGAGGCTGCTGTACACAATTTTCAGGCTTTGCAATTGGTGAAAACGCCTCAGGCGGAAAACGTCTTTGTTGACTGAGACATCACAAGCAAACAGCTCCTGCGGCTCATGTAACACATCTGGATCATCGTATAACACCCCCTTTTGCTAAAGGCTGGGCAGGGCGGTTCTCACGCCCACCTCTTGGGCTGATAAAAACAATCTTATCTTTTGACCCAATTGGGCAAGTGGGTGTACGCGGGCTGCCAGATTGGAACTCGCACGCTATCAGTCCATATAACGATGTCCTTGAGGGGCAAATGCCAGTGCTAAAGAGAAAGGAGCCAATCAAGGGCAAGAGCTAGGCTTAAAGTTGGGGAGACACAGTATTATTCCCTTTTGTGTTTAGAGTTTTCTTGTACTCTTAGAAGCTAGTGGTGTGATCAATAACAGTTTACAGTCACCAACATGTCCAAGATCCAATGACGCGTCCTGTTTGACTTCCTGAATAGGAAGGCAGGTTTCAGTGTGTATCGTGCCTGTTACCTTTTCTTCCAAGAAGCTTCAAAAACGCCTGAGAGCCTCTGAACTCTCGAGGCTCACAAAAAGGCGGATTGCACTGGAAGGGATGCATGTCGAGGCGTAACGCAGAGTAGTATTCGAGGTGGGCACCGTAGAAGACGCCATGGACGACAGCCAGTGTTTAAAGGGGTATTACGAATGAGTGACTTTGTGCTTTCTGTGACTCGGAGAGGGTGTTTGGGCCCTTCTGGCCAGCCCGACGCTGTGTTCTACATAATAAAGATAGAGGATATGATCTGTTAGCCAGCAAAGATGAAAAGAATGTAGCAATGGGCACCCCTGGACGCATGACTAAGGACCAAGAAACCTCAAAAAAAAAAAGAATAGCAGACACGGTGGTAGGCGCCGATGGCAGTTTTGTGGGCAGTACACAATTGTTCTCATTACTTACAGTCCCGGGGCCTGCCTGTACTGCGTTTAGGTAAATGCTTTTGGTGCATTGATCCGATCTGATCCTCTTAGTGGTGCACACGGCGCGCCAGCGCACCTATGTGCAGCTCATATATGGACTTCATAGGCTATTTTCGCCTCATCCGGTCTCCCTCTCTGGCAAAGGCGAACCTTCGGTGCGTCCTTCTGGAAGAAGGCACGCGAGAAGTCTAGCACTCTAGCAGTCTATAGAGTCGCAAACCGAGGATGAACAGGGTGTCAGAAACCACGTAAGAGCCCAGGGTATCAAAGCCTACCGCCGTTCTTAGGGTCAACGGCATGCCCTCAGAATCCGAAACACCGAGAGCCCTCAGCATCGATTAGGCATTCTGTGTCCTCAGGCCCGCCAGCGCCGGAGTAAACGCGCGCCATTTAATAGTGAAGTAGCTTATGATGCTTTAACCAAACGCACCGAGCGGTAACTCAGCAGCCCGACTGTTTCCGATGAGGCCACATCGGCACAACGCCTTTTCTCTTATTTTTTAGTTTTGGTTTTTTGGCTGCCCCCAGAGTATTTGCTCGATGCAAAGCAAAGCCCTAGCAGGGCGGCCTCGCACGCGCTGAGTAATTTCTTTTCTCGCTACATCGCCTTTCCGCTTTAATTTTTTTTTTTTTTTTGACTCCCACCTCTAGCGTTTGAAGGGTCGCCTGAGAAACCACCGACTGGTCTAACTCACCAGTGGTAAGAAAAATGCCACAGAATCAAAGCGGGTAAGCGTGTGCTGCACGTCTGCATTTCCGACGGACATTTTGCCTTATGGAAATCGGCAATGGATGCCAGCTGACACTGACGGATATGAGCGAAGGGATATGTGTGGTAAGGTACTCTATCGGGGGGTGAAACAGAGAGTTCGAGTGGGAAAAAAGCCGTATAGAGCCATAGCTGTAACTAACTCCACACCGACGCTCTGTCAACTTTTAACTTTTCTATATTTTGATCTGGCAAGCTGTTGAGGCGCCACATGAGTACCTATTACCGAAAATTGCCATCCTGAAACATCTGAAGGCTCATCAGGTTTTCACGCCGGTCAACCTTGACCGCTTTCAAGTTATCGTAGGTCGGATTTGGCCGGCACGACTACATAAATATACACACTCATCGGCACTAACCTTTCAGATGGTTAACCAAAGTCCACTTTACAAGATATATCGATTTCAGTTCTTGAAGCATGTCCTGCATTTAAATTAGGTGATCATCTGTCGGGGCTTGTCCAACATGACATACAACGAAGGAAGAACCTGCTGCAAATAGCTGTAGGTGTTTGCTCCCAAAAACAGTGTGATGTATCATTTCCCAAACGAGCTATAAAATGCCTTGGTCAAGAACTGTCGTGTTTAGTTCCACTTTCGGATCAAATCGCAGCTCACGTCATAACTTAGAGTTTTGTGTCCTACCTTCCACAATTTCGGACAAAAATATAACCATGAAAAACCCCTCTTAACCAGTGTCTTTCTCCACTATTTGCTCTTCACTCTTAGGCTCTTCAACCCCATTCTAGTTCACGCATCCGCCCTCTCTATCCTTTTCCGTAACTCAGAAGCTCATCATGATCGAAATCCTTCATGCGGGTCTCCTCCTCACCGCGCTTCTCCCTGCATACACCTCAGCCGCAAACCTCCAAGCCCCAGGCGTGTATGAGCATGCTGTCACGTACAAAGTCCACCCAGACTTTGAATCACGCTCCAATGATATACAAGAAGCCATAAAAGTAGAGAAGATACTCCCAGGGTATCTTGATCATTTCAACCCTCCCGGTGAGTTGTTTGTCAAGTATCCCTATGGTGATGGCTATTCGGTTCTGTATGGGAACTACATCTCACCAATGTATGCCATTGAGGCACCCTCGGTGACTTTTCAGTCTTTCTTCCCATACTTTGACTCCTTTTCACAGGATTTGTATCTGCTTGCCATTACTGACATTGGGCGTGATGAGCAACAGAATGCTCGAGCGGTATGGATTAACTTGGCTCTCGATCAAGATAGGATTGTGAATAAAACAGGGCCTAACAAGAAGGCACCGGCTATAAAGAACGACTACTTCACAGTTGCACTTGACTTGAAGGATGATAAGGCCTTGGTTCAATACCTTGGGCCACAACCAATATCGGGTACCGGAAAGCATGAGTTTGTTTTTATCTTGTTCAGACAGCCGTTAGGAAGACTTCCATATCATCACTTGAAGCAGAGGTTAAACTGGGGGACTAACATCTCAGGACATGGTATTCAGGACTGGGCCGATTACTATGGTTTACAGCCCATTGGAGTCAACTTCTTTGAATCATCTGATGATGGTCTCTACTGAACTTTGTCTATATAACTTCTTTGGAATTACATACGGCTCAAGCACCATATCCCATGCGCTCTATGCTCAAGCACGCTCTTCATCTCTAGATATTAATGAGTCGTTACACCTTTACAATGGAACACATCCAACCTGGAGAACGGTCACCTCTCATCAGCTGCAGAGTTCAACGTGCGCGGCGCATGATATGTGGCGCATACGTCCCACTTCCCGGCAACATCCCTCTATCTCCATAACCAGCGCTTTTTTAGATCTCAAAAAGAGAATAGAACAAAGTAATCTCAATTTTGAGTACAATAAGCTACTAAAAAAATGAGATTTTCAACTTCTGACGTTGTGAGAAGCAAAAAATGATTTCGCCCAGGATCGAACTGGGGACGTTCTGCGTGTTAAGCAGATGCCATAACCAACTAGACCACGAAACCGGTTGAAAACTAAATCATTAGGAGCTTGATATGCTGTGTGGCGAGTGATTTAGGGTGAAAAAATTGTAGATGTAAGAAACTACCGTTCGTAATTCTATTCTCACATTTATTGAGAAGAAATTGTCCATATTGATAGATCTAATACAATATTTCGGGATTATAAAATCGACTGGCGAAGCCTTAATGTACCTTTTACCATCCGTAACAGCACAACCTCATACTAAAACCTTCCCAACACTATGCTAACATTATTGATCTGCTGCTTCTTTTCCGGTACGAGCACGACTATGGTAAGAGCACTACTTTTTTCGATTAGGGCACATTACTGAAAATTTGGAGAGGGTAGCGATTGAGAAGGGAAGGATGCATAAGGTGTCTCTCTTCTATCGTTGAGATTCAGATTGAATAAGAGATAAAGAGAACCATTATGAGTATCGTTCCAAAGACTGAGAAGACTACAAATTCAGGGCCAGCTAGACGCAGAAGAAAAAAGAGAAGAACTGAGGATTTCTCGGATAGTTCAGACTCATCATCGTCGAGTGATTCTGGTTCTGGTGATGAAGAGAATCAAAAAAATGATGACGTTACAAAACAAAACGAGGGTATCGGGGCCGACGTTGATGTTGATGTTGATGGAGATGTTGTTCTTGATGACACGGAAATCCAAATCGAGAATGAAAACTTTGACATAACTAAGGAGAAACTAAAGATTGTCACATTGACAAAGACAGCGATGAATGAGCGTACGAAGAACTTCAACACAACAGAAGTTGAAAACACGTTGACGAGGAACAGAAAGGATCTGGAAAACGAGTACCTTGGATTGATGCTTGAAAATTATGGTGAAGACATGAACAAGTTGAGAACGGCACCTGATTTCAACGAGAGAAGTTTGGGTATCCTAGCTAATGCCTTGAAAAATGGTAGCAATATCTTTGACGAAGACACGCTTAAGGCTGTTGTTAAGAAGTGATATTTTACGATGAATGTGCTAGTTGGTTTGATTTAGATTAAAGCAACGTAATAAATAAAACGAGACGACGTAAGAGATGTGATAGTGTACATGAACCCTGGGTTCTCAATCCAAGCATGGGGTTCCCCTTTTTCTTTGAAGGGTTCTTTCTAACTAATGAAAACCAAAACCGAAACAGCAAATAAATAACAAATGAAAATGCAGAGATGGTATGAATATTGGTGTACCAGAAAATGTGTCGGTACATGTGTGATGATGTGTGACAAATGAGTTGGATGGAAAGGCTGATCGTCAGAGATGATGGGATGTGATGGAGTAGAGCGTGGAAGCACAAATAGATGAATGGCAAGGGGCACCAATTGAGGTAGATATGGATGTATAAGGGGGTATTAGTGTAGAAATGATAATGGTGCCTCTTGGATGTTGATGAATGACTAAGAAACTTTGGTCTCGATCGTGAGACTTGAGCACCTAGGTTTCAACCAATCATTCTAACAAGGAACCAAGCGGAACCAGCAGCGATACCACCAACAGCAACCATCTGCACAGCTTCGCTAACCTTCTTCATTTGAGAGCACTGGTCACCAAGAGAAATGACGGCTTTGAAGTAACCAAAAACGAAAAGCGTCAGGGCCATCACCATAATGGAGATAATCAGACCCGTATCGACGTGCTCGACAAAGAAGTATGGAATCAATGGGATGAAACCACCAAAGAAGTAGGCAGAACCAATGGTGGCAGCACTGATAAGTTCTCTGTTTTCAGCTGGCTCCTCAAGACCCTTACCGTATCTGATGACAAAATCAATCATTGTAGATGGATTCTTCTTCATGTCCTTGATGAATGAAACTATCGTCTCGTCTGAAAAGTCTGGATTGATATCCAAGAGGATGTCTTCAAGTTGATGGTTGACCTCAGTCACGTTGCTGTAGAATTTCTGCTTCTCAGAACTGCACTCTGAACGGTAATAATCAGCTTCAGATCTGGCAGCCAAGTAACCACCAAGACCCATAGAAATGGCACCAGAAATCAACTCTGCGAAACCACCAGTAATGACTAACTTGGCGTCACCAAGAGACGAAAGACCAGCAGTGAGGGCGAATGGCACGGTCAATCCATCAGAGAGACCAATCACGATGTCGGACATGACTCTTGGGTCAATCTTCCCCAGAATTCCTGGTGCATTCGAGCTACTGGAGGATAAACTCTTGGAGTCCACATTGTCTGAGGTAAGGAGTCGTTCTTCGTCACCCATAGTGTTGTATGTTGTAGTGTTGTTTGGGTTGAGGACAGCCTGGTCGTTCTTGTTGCCAGTGAGAGCTGAAACCGCCTGCTTGATGGCGATGATTGACATGGTGGAAATACAAATAAGAAGCAGAAGTTGGTTGTTTTCTCTGCGAGCTTATCTGTGTTTGGTTGCGTGCGTTGCGTGAAAGCGGGACGGCGGTTTTACAGACCTCGAAATGGGCGAAAACGTGGGTGTTGCTGTAACGGGCCGGTAATGTGGTCTCTTTGGTCTCTGAACGGATACCAGCTATTAGGTGAACGCAGCAAGTTCCGTAGCTGTGTTGTGAGTGTTATTAGGCTTGTTTGGCTTCCTTCACAACCTTTGGGTGGCACGTTGGTGTTGCTGTGGGTCTTTCGCTTATATTTATAAGAGAAGCTTTGAAGACCCTGCTGAGATTACATCAGCTTTCCACAGCGGCTTATGTCATCGTTTAACTTGTAAAGTGTCAGCATATTTCCCCGACCGCTGATTGGCTCCATGGTTCGCGAAGGGCTCGGCGGAAGAAGGAGTTTCTCGGTGATGAGCCGCTTAAGGGCCTAGGCCAAAATGGAACCTAACGCGTCTGACAAAACTACTTGGGATCTAAAAGGGCTTCATAGCTCATGAGCCTTGACCTTAATAAAGGGCACTCAATAGCGACTCGACTTCAAGGCATCTGCTGCCTGTTTTATGTCTTCCCTCTGACTTGTATTGCCAATACGACAAATTCTTTAGCAATAACATGCGTGTCTGGCTTTTGTCTAAACTTAACGGTGAAGTGAGAGAGTGTCCCCCTGTCCGAGTAAGTACTTGTTAGCTTCCCCACAGGCGCGTGGTCCGCGAAGCGATCTTTGACTCTTGATCGGTAATTGTCACTGGGACAACGCTCGAAAAGATCAGGGCGTTGGAAAAAACCAAGTCACCGATAGAGACAACAGGAACACTTTACAGCGCCATACTTCAGATATCGGCCTGATAAACAAACTTCTCTTAGCCTCTCTCCCGAGCCTCCACTACGGGAAACACCGTCACCTGCGCACCCGAAAAAAATCACCACATCCACATCAACATCTCACAATGAAGCCCAAGACAAACCTTGACGTGGCACATAAGGTGGACATCGAAAAGAATCTCGAGGTTGACATACAAGCCCGATCCAAGTCAACAATTCTGCTCATCACGTTCTTTGAACTCGCATGTATCATCTTCCTCATGCACCACAGAGAATACATTGACAGCTTACATCAAATGCTCAACTCGATCCTAATGGGCATGTTCACCGCAGGTTTTGCACAATCCGTCATTCAACTATACAGATACGTAAATTACCACAGGCTGGCGAAGTTCTACGTATGGGGTGCTGTCAATGGTGTTATCTCATCCCTATGGATTGACTATCTGGTCTACAACTTTCCAGCTGTGTCCATGAGAGTCGCCGTGGATCAATGCATCGGTTCACCTTTCTTCCAAGCCATCTTCATCATCTACAACTGCATCTGGGAAAATTTGGACATTCTTCCAGCCTTCAAAACGGTATGTCGATCAAGCCACGTTTCCTCGTTGTTATAACAATACTAACATATCCTGCAGACATTTATGAGAATGCTTCTAAGCTGCTACATGATCTGGCCCATCTGTTCGATAGTCTCCTTCAACTTTCTTCCGACGTTTTACATCTTCCCCTTCAACTGCTTCGTCAACGTCATCTGGACAGTAGTTGTTGGAATCTTGATCTGAATTTACGCATGTTTAACTCGCCTTGTTAATAGATTACTTCACGACGTTATGTTTCACATTACCAAGATTAATTTTGTAGCAGCCGTAATCTGTAGGGCTTATTAAGTAGCTGGGTGATTTCCATAACACCCGGACACCTCGATCCAATAATTACGGACATATATTGATACAGAATTACCTTCCGCTATACTTACTTATTCATAAAAATTCACAGTAATCGAGAAGATCTGATTTTATCCATAAGTGTGTTTTAAATCGGGAATTGAAGGATTATATTCAAAAAAAAAAAAATCCAATTTTTTAGTGTTAACTGGAAGAACTTATTTCATATTTTGAATCATTTAAAAAGTTTAGAACATAAGATAAGTGCATCGCAAGTAGGCACCTGAAACTCTCTTGAAAAGCTCTCAAACTAACTCTACACTTCTATTATCCATCATTATTGCACATTGCACTGAAATCTTTCTTAACTCATCATTGGTCTATTAATTGCTATTGATAGGCTATCTCTGATAGTCATCCGGACACCAGTTTGAAGGTGAGAAAATAAAAAAAAAAAGAAAATGATCCCTAGCAGGATCGAACTGCTGATCTTGGCGTTATTAGCACCACGCCTTAACCAACTGGGCCAAGGGATCTTTCTGTTTAGCTGACGTGCTTTTACTAGACTGGTCATTCCAACTCCGAGCTTAGGCTCTGTTTTCAACGATAATTGTATTACTCCGAGCTTAGGCTCTGTTTTCAACGATAATTGTATTCATCATCATTGATACACTGAACATCCCCAAAAGGTCTTCATCTAGAATTGGTTGAGAAGTCTAGAGCTGAGTATCAATTTGTCATCTTTCATGCAGATAGACCCAACGTTTTCTCCTCGAATACACTAGCAATTAATCTGTAGTTGTCAGTTTATAGTAGAATGCTAAAGTAATCAATAGCGGCTATATCCAGCCTCTATACATTAGTTGCAGAAAAAGCAGGCATATGCTTTCCACTTTACCAACAGTCACATCGCTTCACATTTGCACTAGAACTGGTTCGTTGTATGGTTAAAAGCAGTCATAAATTCATTAATTCCCACGAGTACACTCATTTTATACCAGGTGATAAGCCTCACCATCAATCTCGAACATCTTTGGGTGACTCTTTGCACAGGAAGGAGCACTCTCAGCACCATAGACTTCTCTCTTTAGACACCAAGCCATATCGGCATGCTGTTCAAATTTCTCTGTAGGTACAACACCAATACAACTGCGAATAATATGTTCTGTGGTTATATCAGAAATGGATCTGCCCATAGTGTTGAGAGCTGTGACCAGCATGGCAACAACAGAGTTATAACACTTCATTTCTATGCCCGGGAGTACCACCTTCTGTTGATGAGCGCTTTGCCTCACAGCATTGACCAGAATTGGACTCTTCTGGAGATTGACCCACATATCCAGGAAGCGTTTCATGACAAAGTTCCCACTGTAAAGTATCATTTTCTCCAGGACTTCAGAGGCAGGAAGGACGATCTTTGGATCTGGCGAAGTGACCATGGAGGCGACGACAGCCCAGATGGAGGCCACGATTGGAAGCAAGTTGTCAGGTGCAGTAGCAAGTATTGGTATGATCTTGTTGTACGTTCTCAGAATTTGTAATCTGAGCTTGATAGAAGGATGCGTCAAGAGTCTTTCACCGTAGTAAGTGATTTGTTGGAGAAGCTTGTATGCATCTTGGGGAACAAGTGAGGTCCACTCCTTGTGAACATCGGGGATCTCCCCGGACACATCGTCCTCATCATCACTGTCTGGCTTGTTGATCTCGTCTTCAACGTCACCTTCAAGTGGAGTGGCAGCAAGCTCACTTATATCTCTGTTCCGCTTATCAAGTAAAGCCACAAGCTGCCTGATGTTTTTCAGACCCCATGGAGCATAGGTAGAGCTGCTTTCAAAAGACTCAATCTTCTCCATACCATAATCACTCATATACTGCTTTCTGATCTCATCTGAGATGATTTCGAACAACAAAAAGAAGCCGATACAGATATCTTCATACCCATGGTAGTTATCAATCAAACTGAACAAGATCTCCATTAGGTCTTTGAAAGTGTCAATGATCTCAAAGCCGGCAATCTTTGTACAGACAGCCAATATAGCAGTAGACCGCGTTGTCATGGCGTTACTCAACCTAACAGAAATAGCATCGATCAGGTAGTCAGCGTTTTCCATGATCATACTTTCCAACGATCCTCCATACAGTTCATCAGCGATGACCAAACTCGTGTTAAGAGCATGCTGTCTCACTGTCTCAGAAGGGGATGCCAGTGAGTCAACAACTGGATAGAGGTAGTCGATTAGCTCAGGCCGGAACTCCTCTTTCAACAACTGTTGCACCACAGCGATGGTGTCAAGGGCAATGCTGTTAGCCTGAACAACAGCTTCTGTTGGATCCATCTCAGACAGCTCATCAAGGAGCGACTTGGAGTAGTCCAGGATAGAGTAGACAAATTCTGGCTTCTGCAGAAGCACAAGCTCATCGTCGTCGTCATCATCATCAAACGTGAGAAAGTCAGCAGAGAGAATATGTGGTGCCACTTTCGAGACGTATCCTTGCATAAAATTGTTGACAATCCACAAGATAATCGAGCGCTCGTTCAAAGATTGGCCCTCCATTGAAAGAAGCTCATTAATAACTTGTGTCGGGTCTTTGATCTGTGCGAGAGATTGAAAAAGGTCTGAGAGGGCAAGTTGGACTTGTGGAGTCATCACGGTATCAAATACCGCGAGCTTGTGGTTATCAACCTGAAGTTTAGAAGAATCCTCAGCAATAAGAATAAGTTCCGTCATATCATTGGATGTGGAAATGACCTTTGGCTTCTTCTGAGACCGGCGGAGTGAGTCCGAGAGTTCAATTACACAGGATTTTGTAAGCTTATCGAGCAAAAAGCTGTTTGGGGAGCGAGCAGCAGCGAATTTGATAGCACTGATTGAGGAAAGAATCTTTTTTTCATTTGGCGACTGGATTACGGAGTTGAAAGTGTTGACGTATGTGTCGAGTTCTGTTGTGATAATCTTATCGAGAATCTCTTTTTGTTGTGGAACCTTTGGTTCAAAGATCTCACGTGGGACGATTACAGAACCATCATTGGAGAGGTGGGCTAGGATGTCCACAGCAACAGACACAGAACTGTTTAATGACAGAACACAATGCGAGACAATCATTGACGCCAAGTTGGCAAGCTCCTGTCTCACCTCAAACTTTGAATGGCTGTAGATCTTCTTGATGTTAGCGAGCGCAAGTTTCACTTGGGACGATGTAGCTTTTAGCCAAGCATTAGTTCTGTGCACCTTCTTGAAACCTTCTTCAGTGATTGTGATCTGTGTCAGCTCTGGGTCTTCAATAATCTCCTCAATTGCTTCAACCTCCTTGATGTTGACTTCAAGTTCTTCATCATTGTATACGATCTTTAGAATCGTTCTCAAAAGACTCAAAGCTTTCACAATGACTGTGTAATGTGTCTTGGATCCAGTAATGGAAATTACCTTGGTTAACACGGACACATTACCTGGAAGGATGTAGGATATAATTTCACCATCATGAATCACATCGACGTATAGCGTTCTCAAAGCCTCCAGGGCTTGAAGTTGCAGCTCAATAGATTTTCCATTTAAAGCAAACTCCAAGAGGATCGTAACACCATGTCCTAGAGCAGGAAGGTTCTCAACATTACTGAAGAAGTCGTACAATTTCGCCGACTTTTGAACTGAAAGGGATGAGAAGATGGCTTCTAAAGCAGCAGATCCAGCCTGCTTTAACTCTTCAGACTTGGCATTGATCTCAGTGTTATCCTTTGGGTTAGGTGCACCTCCTGTGAGGAATGTGAGTAGTGGAAAGAGCTGCTTAGCCATGACATAGGGCATTGTGTTTGGTTCGGACCAACAATGACGGATGAGTAGAGTCAAGATGCGGAGAAGATATGTGGTCTGTGTGTCCCCGAGTTTTGGATGTTTAAGAAGGTGTGAAAGAGGCAGGAAGATATAGTCTGCAATGTTGGTGGAGAGAACAGTCGTCGGTGTTATCGAACTTTCAAAGTGGGTATATACATCTTGAAGGGCAGCCGATACCTCTGGACCATTAGGATTGAATACCCCTGGTGGGGCAAGTGCTAGCTTGGAGAGTGCCACACAATATGGCCTTATCTTGAGTGTGTGTTAGTCAATCGAGCGCAATCAAATTACCAATCTAGTCCATCATACCTCTGAGAAGACTCTTCGGTCACCATCTGGTGCCATTTTTAGTCCGTTGTGCTTTTGGAGCCATCACTGGAGAGACATTGGCCCTAGATGGCGCATCCTGATGGTTTAGAGGGAACGCGATGATCTTAAGGCCACAATTTACGCGCACAATGCGTAATATTTATCACCACAGATTACGCGCTTCGAGGAAACTGAAAAATTTTCAACATTTCTTCACTGAGAAGAACAAAAGGACTCCTTCAGAAGACCCCGCCTCATCATAAGCTCCTAAAAACCATACACAGTATGTACCCCGACTGTTATTGAGCTTCAGGTTTTCTCTCGCACCGAATGTCTCGCTGCCTTCACAGGAAGGGGACATTCGACGGGATTACTTTTCTTTGAGGAATGGACCAAATCTGAAGTGGGAATCAAGTGTATCTGCAAGTTTGACGAGTAAGACTTTTTCGGTTCCTATCTGTTGATGGGCCAGTTTTACGTTGACTTGGGACTTGACACCCCCCTTCAGCAAGCTTTTATGGCCTTTGCCTAAAAGCTTTTGCTCATGACTCCCAACTTTGTTTGAGGACACTCATGTTGCTCTTTAATTTGCCAAGTCTCTCATAGGCATACTAACACCTATTTCCAGATGACTAGAACCTCTGTTTTGGCTGACGCCTTGAACGTTATCAACAACGCTGAGAAGACCGGTAAGAGACAGGTCATCATCAGACCATCCTCCAAGGTCATTGTCAAGTTCTTGCAGGTTATCCAGAAGCACGGTATGTTTTTTTGTTCCTTTTACAATTTCTCATCTTCACATGAAACCCTTTCTCATTCCCTGCTTTTTTGTTTATTTCCTTCACCGGGCTTATAACTGGATGGATTGTTGTTGCAATCGCTCTCTGTCTTTTAAGTGTCCGGAAGAACAATCTGGAAATGCTTCTTACACGTCTGCGAGGGAACATTTTGTTCTTTCGTCCTCGCTGTCGTTTACTTTTCCTTGACATCTTTTGAGCTTGGGTTTCTAGTGTTTGAGAAGCAAAAGATTTTGTTCTCTTTATGGAGTACTAACTTTTTTCTTTTAGGTTACATCGATGAGTTCGAGTACATTGACGACCACAGATCAGGTAAGATTGTTGTTCAGCTTAACGGCCGTCTCAACAAGGTTGGTGTTATCTCTCCAAGATTCAACGTCAGAATTGGTGACATTGAGAAGTGGACTGACAACTTGCTCCCAGCTAGACAGTTTGGTTACGTTATCTTGACCACCTCTGCTGGTATCATGGACCACGAGGAGGCTAGACGTAAGCACGTCTCTGGTAAGATCTTGGGTTACGTCTACTAAGCTTGTACCCTGAAAAGTTTATTTGATTTAGTTTGTATTTCTTTGTTAACACACGGTTTTGGGTTTTCGGAAAAGAAAGATGTAGATACTTTGGAAAGTTAGAGCTCGTAATTGTGACGGCTGGTGCTGTGCGCCGTACACGAAAGCGGAGACGAAAGGGAAAATGCGGTCTTTTTTCCATCTGCGGCCAATACAAAATTTAGATATTCGAATAGTCTATTGCACAGTTGAGAGGCGCTTCTATAACCAGAAACTGTTCATTTGCCGCTTCTCATTTGTCTAATACTTCAACCACTGCTGTGATGTTCAGCATCTTCAAGAAGAGCCGTTTCAGAAGCTCTTCAAAGACCGCCGATGACCTCCGCCTGTCACAACAGCATCAGCAGCAGAATGAGCAGCATCAGCAGCTCCTGACCAACGATACAGACGCTGCAGTAGACCAGAGAATGACTCTTCTTGGCCTGCCCAATGAGGTGCTCTCTCGTATCATTGCCAATCTTACCATCCATGACTTTCTGGCTCTCGTCCTTGTATGTCGCCAGATGAACGACTTCGTGAATCGATTCTTCCTTTATCGCAAGGTTAAGATACACAACAAGGAGGCACTCTCCCGCTTTCGTAAGACTTTATCCAAGGATAAGAAACGGAACATGCTACAGCTCTATGTTCAAAGTATCGATTTTATCAAACCTGAGAAAGATTTGTCTCATGAGTCCACTTCCATCGTGGGTTTCAACTTCAAGCCCAATGCACCATCGGACAACTACATAACACTATTGCTAGAAGTTGTATCGCTTCTCCCCAACCTCTCGGAAATCTCTCTTCGTCAAATATCACCAGGTTTTCAGTTCCCAGAATGGACATCTACACTCAAGACATATGCCCTTGAACACAACTATTACCCCACACTACGTCGTCTCCGCATGTCTTCAGAATTTGGATGGAGCATCCCACTTCGCCCTAATCTCCTCTGGCCTTTTGGTCTTATAGATGAACTAATTCTCTATGACATGGTAATCGATTCCCACTCCCTCACAAAACCAGCTCTTCTCACACTATCAAACGAGAATGGTCCCTTAGTGTCCAAGGATGCCGCCATACTCGAATCAAACAATCGCTGGTCTCCAATTCAGTCACTTACCTTATCATCCTGCTCAATTGCCTCAAGCGGTTCAAGGCTGCTCGCTGGATATTTCCGAGAAGTTCGCTCGCTTCGTCTCGTGTCCCTCAAATCTCACTATGACCTCCTCCTTGCCCATTGTTTCCCACACCTTGAGACTCTTTACATCGATCTTAACTCCAAGTGTTTCAGTTTGTACAATTCATCGGAGGCCCTGGTAATCAACACACAGAATAATAACTCCAATTATGCATACTTCAACTCAAAGTTCGTGCCAAAGTTCTACCTGAATTACGGCCATTTCGTTGAGGTTATGGAGAAGTTACCACGAGTGAACAAAGTGTCTTTTGTCAATTGCTCGTTTACGAACATTACTCCAGTCGACCCAGAAGACTTGGAGAATCCAGAATGTAATCTGGTCAATACCAACGGCTTCAAGTTCTTCGCTATGCTCCAAAACTTTGACAGAGTGGAATTTATAATGTTAAAGAACTACAAGCTCCACCAAAGGAGAACAAGAGATGAGTGGACCAAACTCTTACAGCCGTGCTTCACCTCAACGAATAGTGTGAGAATATTGGATAAGGATGGGTCAGTGCTCTTCACAAGAAACGAGAGACCATGATAATACTACTAATGATAATGATGATGTATGATAATGCTTATAACATATAATTCTACGAGACAATAACTTAGCTTAGAGCTCAAATAATAGGAAGCCATAAGAAGAGTGATACCAAAAGCGTTTTGAGGACGGCCATGTGTGATATCTTTATACCTTTTAATGTTAGTTAATAGCTGCAATCATCATCACTGCTGCCCCCGTCTTCCTCGAACTCTGAAAAGAGGTTAAAATCATTGCTGTTGGAGAGGCGGGTGAATCTTCAAGGATACTTACTATCGTTTGACAATTGTTTGAGTCTGATGGCTTCGCACTCCGTAATTTCATCTAACAGGTGCGTGACACGGACGTACTTTCTATCAAAAGATGTTCCGTCTGTGTTGTAAATTTGATATGTGGTGTAAAGATCGTTATCATCAATAGTGACAAACCTTCCTCTTTTGGCATCAACCCCGTTCTTCAAAAGTTTTGAGCTGATAGAGTCATCGACCATCAGTGTGATTTCTAAGTTGTCATACTCCTCCTCACACTCTGGCAACGCCTGTGCACCTAACTTCAAGCCCTTACCACCGCGATTATACAACTCAGCGATACGTTCTCCTGTTGGGATTTCAGTGGAAGTGTACTGAACCTTCAAGTAATCAAAGTCCTTCATCAACCTCACTGCACCCTTATCGTCAATTTCTACCAATCCATAGTTGTTAGGTTCTTGAGAATACTCATAGACCAAGCCTCCACTGAAGACACCAATCATCTCATCACCAAAAATGGAGGAAACCTCTTCAAAAACACGTGGAGAAATGGCATTGCATCCAAACTCAGAGAAGAAAACAGGACGGACATAGTCCTCGTAGTCCAGTGTCAAGGCATCGTAACCACTGGTGTAGAAGGTCTGCTCTCCGCACCACTGGTATGTGTTCACACCATAGAAGTCAACAGAGTCAACAAATGAGCCATCAGTACACTCTAAGTATTTTGACAAGGAGACTCGAAAGTTCAAGTCATCGGCAGCCGAATAACCAACAGGAATGGATCTCGGACTGTGGGCATCTATGTATAACTTCATGTCCTTGATCAAGTTCTTTATAAACGGAGGAGAATTGCGTGCCGACTTCTTATCATTCACAATCTCGTTACCAGCAAAGAATCCCAATGTATTGTTGTAGCCAGAGAACTGCTCAATAGCCTTAAAGACATGCTCGAGGTAATCCTCATTATAGGACGTCCATGGCTCGTATCTGTTCATGTGCTGCCCTTGGAGTGGTGAGTTAACGTCCAAGACAAGGTAGATGCCAGCGGAGGCCAACATACTCATACAGACATCGTGGTCAAGATCTGGGTTGATGGAGTAGACTCTGATTGTGTTGATGTTCAACTCTTGGAACAAGATGATATCTCTAGCACAGGTGTTTGGGTCTGAGAGAGGGTCGATACTTTCGGTCACTGCAGAGGAACCACCTGGCTGGTAGTCAATTCCCTTAAGGAAAAACGGCTGTCTAGTAACGGTGTCGATGAAGTAGCGCCCATGGATGCCAATTGGGTGTGTAAAGGCAGCTGCTGGGGCGGCAAGGAGAAGAAGGGTCACGAATCTGGCAAGAAGGAATCGGAACAACATGGCGGCAAGGATACACAGATCGACTGAGGGGCATAAATGTAAACTGAAGCGCTCTGGCTTGTCATCAAGACCAACGTGGACATGTCTGTTGTCGATAGCATTGGCGGCTAGGCATGTGGTGTAGGGAACGGTACACAGAAGCGCTTTCCGAGCGCCGTCGTTTGGCCCGGTCTTAAGGTAAAGAGAAAACTGGAGTGGATCAACAGTAGATGCCTAGCAGCATCTTATGCCTCTTTTGTCAAATGAATTCATTGCTCATGGCCGGTAATATTGTGTATGATTACAATGAAGTCACTATAGATCTAATGTAACGCCAGCGATGATCGATAGTGTTAATAAGCGTGAATAACATGAAAAGAGAGCGCAATTTTTCAGACAACGTAGACCAAGTATGGAAATAGAAGTACTATTGATTTCAGGAGGAGCCTGATTCCAATAAACTTGAGAAATTAACTGAACTTAACCTTAATTTAGCACTTTACTATATTTCCTACTAAGATCACAAAGCATGGTCAACTGCAAATTCCAAAGCAGTATCCTTGGTTTCGTGGTCTAGTTGGTTATGGCATCTGCTTAACACGCAGAACGTCCCCAGTTCGATCCTGGGCGAAATCATTTTTTTGCATCTCGCATTCCATGGAGTAGAATGTCATTCATCGCCATTTTTTTCCCGTTGTATTTGTGTGTTCACCACTAAAGGTTCTATGACGGCCCCTTGGACTCATTTAAGCGGCTAAATGACTCCGAGATCAAAGCAGTACGCGTTGACGCGTTATTTCGCGACGGCCGGTTCGGCTTGCATTTTGCGGTGCATGGGAAAGCAGAAGTAGATAGCCTTGAAAATTTACAGACCGGTTCCAGTAACTCATGCTCAGCTCATGAACTGGTCACACCTCTCAAGTTGAGGTTTCTCGGAATACTATATGGCTACGAGATACACACGACTGCTGCGATTCACAGCGGTACTCGCTGTCGTGATTTACGTCTTCGTACATCGGTCCTTCTCCAAGGAGAGGCATCAGGCGATCTTGGAGTTGAAAGAACAGCTTCACAAGGAACAGCACGATCTACATTCAGAGTTGGTGAAACCTGCTACTGGTGATGACCAAGGTATCAAAGTGGAATACAGAGGAGAAGTGAATCAAAGTTATGAACGGGAGAATGCAGTGCTTTTCACACTCGCACGGAACAAGGAGGTCGCTGCTCTTGCAAGAACTGTTCAATCCTTTGAGGATAGGTTTAACAGAAAGTTCCACTATCCATGGGTATTTGCCAACAACGAACCGTTTTCAGATCAGTTCAAACGACAGATGACCGCATTGGTATCTGGTGAGGTTAAATTTGTGGAGATTCCTCATGAGTTCTGGGGGTATCCTGACTGGGTAGATCAAAAGAAAGCAATGATTGCCAGACGTGGTGCCAGGGGAGAGATGATGTATGGTGGATCGGAGAGTTATAGACTCATGTGTCGTTTCTTCTCAGGTTTCTTCTACAAATTGGAGGCAATGAAGCAATATGACTATAGTTGGAGAGTGGAACCAGGAACAGAGTTACTGTGTGATATCAACTATGATGTTTTCAAGTTTATGAGGAGCAACGATAAGCACTATGGCTTTGCTGTCAGCATTCATGAATTCCCAGACACGATTAAGACCCTATGGAAGGCAGTTTCGAATTTCATTGGATTGCATTCAAGGTTCATTGCACAAGACAATCTCCTCCCTTTCATCTCCTTTGACCAGGGAAAGTCTTACAACTTGTGTCACTTCTGGACCAACTTTGAGATTGCCGACCTTAACTTCTTCCGCTCCACAGCATATGAGACGTTCTTCCAATTCCTTGACAGTACTGGAGGCTTTTTCTACGAGCGCTGGGGAGACGCACCAGTACATTCCATTGCTGTTTCACTCTTCATGAGTAAGTCCGATGTCCATTTTTTCGATGATGTTGGATACTTCCACACTCCATCCACCAGTTGTCCAATCAATGATGAAGTGTGGGTTAAAAATAGATGCATTTGTGATCAGGCACATGACGTCACATTCAGGGAGTACTCATGTGTTAACGAGTTTTATGAAATCACCGGGAAAAAGAAGCCAGATGGATGGGAGTCGCACAGAGGAAATGGAGATTACTTTGACTAATGATGTTTACGACTGTACTTATACCTGTGAAATTAACTATTTACAATTAAAAACTGTAGAGGATAATCTTTCCTTCCTCTTTATTTCTTGGCTCCATCAGGCAAGATCTTTTGCTCCTCACCACCTTCAGCCTCCTTTACAACGTGATCTGGGGCATCCTTTGCATGATGACCGATTAACTTCTTCAAACTTTCAGGGATATCATCAAATGCAAGGTCGTCTGTGGTCTGCGACACGCTCTCACCTTTAGCACCAAGAATGTCTTCTATTGTGATCTTATTATCCGAGAAGATTTTCAAATGGTCAGCGATGAGATGTCTGTTCTTGCATCCCGGACAAGTGATGAGGACGGTTCCCTTAGTGTACGCCTGCTTAGACATTACATGACTCGAACGAGTGTCACATTTCTTACACGTGAATGCTATCATAAGCTGTGGTTTATCCACCTTGATTTGGGCAGTGTTTGGTGCTTGGGTGGATTGGAGACGGGTAGCGATGGGTTGCGATGGATTGCGGAGGAGTGTGGAGAGAGGCGCCAGAGCACCCTGTAGTGGACGTCTGCATGCGACGCGAGAAGCCAATGTGATGGCACTGCGTCTCGCGAGTCTTGGAACAAAGGACATAATGTAGAGACCTATGTGGTGGATGTGTGCGAGGTACAAGAAATGAGCCCGTGTGGCGATGTCAGGTCAAGACCGAGAAAGTGTCAAAATTTCTGGAAACCCCTCGAGATTCGTGCCCGCGCGATCGGTGGAGCTCCACCGGAGTTTCTCTGCCTACGCTCAGGCGCGACATTCCGCCTATAAGCTGTTGCGAGCGCTGCACGTTTCAGCAAAGAACGTCATTTCCTTTTCTACAAATGAAGGAGCAGACAACTTTTTGATTGATTTTTGTATAGTCTAACATTGAAAAATCAAAACTATACCTTGACAGATCAACCGGTGTGCTTCTCCCAACCAGCCGGTTTCTCGAAACCACGGACGTCAAAGTAACGTCTGGTACAACTGTAGTCATTCCAGGTGAAGTCGTTATTCGGATCACAGACACAGTTGTTCTCAATTCTCACTTTGTCGTTAATGGGACATGAGTTATATGGATTGTGGTAATATCCAATCTCTTCAAAGTAGTGGATTCTGTCCTTTGGCAAGAAGAGGGCTGCAGCAATAGAATGAACAGGAGCATCACCCCAACGTTCGTAGAAGAAGCCACCAGCCTTGTCGAGGAAATCAAAGTACTTGGAATAAGCCTCGCCACGCCAAAAGTCCATATTACCAATCTCAAAGTTGGACCAGAAGTGACAAAGGTTGTAGTTCTTACCATTGTCGTCAGAGATCCAAGCTAGAAGGTTATCTGGATGGACAGTCTCTGGGTTCTTTTCCATAAATGCCAATGTAGTATCCCATAGTGTCTCAATGGTGGAACGGAACTCGTGGATGGTGATGGTGAAACCATAGTCCTTCTTCTGCTCACGCATGAACTTGAATACATCATAACTGATATCACAATGGAACTTAATACTTGGTTCAACACGCCAGTAGTACTTATACTCCATCATCAGTGGATGTCTGTAAAAGAATCCAGATTCATAACGACACATATGACGGTACGATTCACTCGGACCGTAGATAATGTTCTTCATCTTCGTTCTCGTCTCTGCAGCTTTTTGCTGGTCAATAAAGTCAGGGTATGACCAATGCTCTTTTGGAATGACACCAAATTTGGCAGTACCAGACACCAAACGGGTCATTACGGTCTTGAATTCATCAGAGAATGGCTCATCGTTGAGGAAGACCCAATCATAATGGTAATTCAAGTTGAAACGGTCCTCAGCGGAACGAACAGCATTTGCCAACTCCCAAAGATCATCGTTACGGGCAAGCGAGACAAACGTGGCATTCTCACGTTGGTAGTCAGATGAAAATCCCTTTGAAATGGCAGTGGTAGCTGCGTTCGTGGAGTCAAAGTTGAGTTGTGGACCAGACGATCGAGATAGAACAGAGATGGTCCCCAATATGAATAATGCAAAGACTGAGATTTTTATGAACCTTTCGTTGACTCGCAGCATTGCTTGAGTGTATGTGTATGAGCAGACCAGGGGGAGCTGGAGAGAAGAAGCAAGTAGCTAGCAAGGATAACAAAAGGTTTGAAATATTGAGCTTCAGCCCAGTACGCGACTACGCTGTTCTCATCGCCGAGAATCAGGATGACTTCCTCTTTCGGTTTTTTTTCTCCTTTTTCTCTTCTGGCTTGCTTAAGCGCCGCAGCCGCCGCCCCTTTTTTTAGTTCGTCGCCATGGTTACATGTTCCACTTGTTAAATTCCTTCTCTCGAGCGATGTTCATAGTCACTTTGATTACAAGAGAAAAAGCTATGAAAAGATCAATGACACTATAGAAATGTCGTCGTTTGGAACCAGCTGCCAGAGCTAGTGCTTCGTTTGCAGTCGAGCTTCCCAGTTTCTGTACCTGCGGACTGGAGGCATGTACCCTTGATAATGACGTAAGACTTGTTGATCCCAGATCCTTTGTTCCGTAGCATCTGTTTAGTGGTTGTCATCATCTTAGAGTCATTTAGGAACACAACTTCACACTCTAAAATGATAAAGAATATGCTCGTAAATCATTGCTAATCTCTATTCTCATCATGCCAAGGCTTTTTGACAATTATTATCTCCTGCGCGACCCGACAATACGGTCCTGTCTGTTATCCAAAGGGTTAAACCTTCGATGTGCTCTCAAGACAGCGTTTAGCGATGTCTACGAATTTTTATTGAAGCCATAACCTCATAGGTGGATTCAAGGGTTTCTAGCAAGGCCTTTTGCCGCTTATCATTAAGGGGGTCATTAATAGCGTAAGACGACGTCGTCGTTTGTGAAGACAAAAGAAGTTTCGACGAGTTCAACATGGTCCACAATGAGAACAAGTGTAGGAAGAAGTGAAAGAAGAGGGGACATTAAAACCAATAAAATAATAGGATTAAATGGATGTATGATGGATGTATGATGTATGCGATGTATGATAGTGGAAGACGACGATGTATACACCTTAAATGAGTGTGGTGAGAACAGGTAGGGAGTAGTGGTATGTGTGTGTGTGTGTGTGTGTGTATGGAAAAAAACAGACTCAGATGTCGGTAAGAATATTGTTGTTGATCAAGATTTTCTTATCACCCAAATAGACGTTCTCCAAGTCCCAAATAAGCATTCTCATATCATTATAGAACCAAATGTTCTTATCAAATCTTCCCCTGATGAGATAGATTTTCATCTTGGCCTTGTAGCGTGGGTATGTGATGAACTTCTTGATGTAGTTGACGTCCAAGTCCTCATTCTTCAAGTCAGACAACACTTCAAACTTCACAAGCTTACCCTTATTATTTCTGATGATCTTGACAAATGACAAGTCATCAGTACCAAAAGTATCGCAAAGCTCTGGGACGATGTCTGGTACTTCATCATCGTCATCATTTTCCTTATCAAACTCAATCTGTTGCATCTGATACTGCGGAGTCTCTGGAACGCGGACACGCAACTGCATGCTGTTGGTTGTGAGGAATCCATCAACTTTGAATGAACCAAAGTCGGTGATGAGCGTAAGCATTTCAACTTTGCTTGTTAACAACTCGGAGATCATCTCATCAATGGTGTCGAAGTACAAGAAGCGAGCGTTCAGAGACTCGTTGAAAGGTCTTCCCTGTGGCTTCGCAAGAGACACAGATGAACTGGTTGAACTATCGGAGCTTCTGGAATTAGATCTGCTTGTCTTCTTGGTGACTTTGAACTGTGGTGGAGGGGATGAGCCTTGGGAGGATGATATATAGTGTTTCTTTTTGGCAAGCTGGAGGGGTTCAAAGTTTTTGATCTTGATGATGGTTGGTGGGTTGCCAAAATCTGAGATGTTCCCCTTGAGGGAGATAGAGTCACTTAAGATGTGGACGTGGGCAAGGATGTTCATAATGGAGAATATGTGAATGAAAAGAGACAGACAAGTATAGTGGACCCCGCTTTATGATCCTCGAGGGAGAAACAAGGAGGACAGGTGAATTAAAGCGTCCTCTTATATACTGGCCAGTAATGGCTGCCCCTTACTCTTGTTCTCCACCCTTCATCCTTCAACTTGGGTGTGCACACTCAGGCGTAGGTTTTACTAGTAGGGGTCTAAATCCGGTAATTAGACAGATCGCTATCGCCGCTTTTAAACTTCTATAGCAAACTCTAATTGCATGATTATCGCTGGGGCAACTGCAGACATGTGTAAGATAAACTTTGGTGACTTTCTCATCAAATGGTTGTTCACTCGCTGGAACATGCTAAGATTGCACCTTTGAAGCTTTTCCAAAAATATGGTAGGCAATAGAAGTGAACGGCATTATAGCCTGTTAGGCATGTGAGTTGCAGGGCCTTGATCAACTCGTCTGGTCTGGAAGAAGCGCCATGTCAATTACTTGTTCGAAAATTCTACTATAGATTACAGTACATCATTTAGTACAGCTTTCCTAAGCAAAGTTCTGTCCTGGAAATGTACAGATGGACTGTGCTGTGTGAAGTACTTGTATTGGCCCGTGAACCCCTCTTGGCCACTGACACGCCTTCCCGCGGTCGGGGTGATGCCCAAACAAGATGCGTCGGGGTCATTGCTTCCGACAGCTTGTAATTTGCCAGGTGTTCAATCAGCTGACATTAGATAGCAGAGCGCAATAAGGCTACTGTTATGATCTATAGCAGCCGTACTATTTTTATGTCTTGTTTCTGGCGTAGCTATAGCGTACAGTCCCCGTATATGGGCCATCTATCGGACTGCGCTTCCCTAAAGAGACATAAGTCCCACGGAAGTATTTGGCAAAAGCCACGGTCTCATATAGATATGAGTATGAGTGCTTAACTACCGACATTTACTAAACAACAGCTTGAACTGATGCATCCTAGATTCTAGACCAGACATCTTCCCATGATACGGTCCAAAATATTACTTTACTACATTCACAACAGTAAAATTCAAGGTCATAACATCGTAGCAATTAATAGCATGTGGTCAGTAGTCAACGTCTTTTTTA
Organism: Petasospora fabianii; assembly: GCA_022641835.1. Lineage (NCBI taxonomy): Eukaryota > Fungi > Ascomycota > Saccharomycetes > Phaffomycetales > Wickerhamomycetaceae > Petasospora > Petasospora fabianii. The sequence continues at coordinate 33,260 of CP048716.1, read as the reverse complement.
TCGTCACTCTCTTTCTGATCGCCCCGCTCCCTATCCTCTCTTTTCTTGTAGCTATCCCTGATGTCCTTCGGCCTCATCAGTGACTTTCTATACTCTTCACAACGCTTGTCAATCTCATCATCATCCAGTTTGCCTTCATCCTCAAGCTCATCTCTCATTTCACTCACTTTGAGCTCAATCTTTCTCTTATCATCGTGCTTCAGAAGCTCCTTATCACGCACCAACTGTGACGCAAGCTGATCTCTCTTGTTATTGGCCTCCTTGTTCTTCTGGCGACGTTTATATCCCGACCCAACGGATCGCGTGTAGTTCTTTTGGATGAATCCGTTCGTACCTGAACCTCTAGCAGTAGTTAAACCAACACCGTTGTATGACATTTCGTTGATATGCTTTGATTTGCTTATTTCTAAATCAGCGCCTGAGTATCTCTTGCTCCTCACACTTCATCACACTGTTGGTTACCAAATTCGCGCATAGAACGTGTTCGCGAGAAAAGTAAGCGGTAAGCGCAACACTTGGAGGAAGAAAAAGAAATTCCTTATCCATAGAGGCTATGCGGGGCTATGCTCGCATCGCCTCCTTCTCCCCCTTCTATTGTTCCCTCTCCTTTGTCTCTGGCCCTGCCGCACCATCCACTAAAGTATATAATCAGCGAGATCCCACCTTCTAAAGGAAGTCAAAAAAGTAGCGGAACTCGAAGTAGATACGTTCAGAAACACTTTTTCGAAGAGGATCAATTGCTCTAGCTCGTAGGGAACCTCCACCTAACACAGCCTGCCAGGCTGCACCGCCTTGATTTTCAAAAAATGGGCTTCAGGCGCTCGCTTGGGGTCGGAAGAAAAAAGACAATGAAGTCACACCGAAAACTTGAAGGATTCTGTTATACCAATTGATCTTTTCCGGGCCTTAAAGCTGGTTTGTGGGGATTATTGAGAGGTAATAGAATGTGGGCGGTGTAGATTGTGGCGGTGTGCGCGAACAGCCTGAGGCGCTGTCGATTTCGCGAACAGTTGAGGCAGCGCGCCAGTCTCTCTAGACAAAGCCACCACCAACCCTGAGTAGCGCTTATCATCGTGTGCAAACGTTCATAAAGTATCACCTTCTTGCGAAAATTTCACGCTCAATGTGAACTGCCTCGTATCATTAGTCTATGATGTCAAAAAATGCGGGATTCCGGCCGATTAGAGCTGCTCTGATACGGGTCAGATCCCGGTTTGTTTAGCTTCCACACCAATATTGTTCCCTTGCAGGCCCTGCTTCTCTTGTGTAGGCGATGTTATGGCAGAGCCCATTCCGTGCGCTAGCGTGCAGAAAAGTCGTGCCCGTATCAAACGGTGATCAGGGTCACTCTGGGGACTCTTTGGAAATATTACACGGGAAATAGGGCGCCTTACAGAGTTGAAGAGCTTTTTGAAGTAGCAATACATGCTATGAATAAGATGGAATGTATTGGAATTGTCTGGGTGATGAATCTAGACAGATCAATTGTGTAGTAAGCGGTTTTGCTTCTCGTGGAGGCAAAAACTCAACAGGGTTAGCTTTGATTCACCTGCCATTATGAGCCATTGGGAGAACTGGGTAAGACAAAAAGAAGCAGAAAATCATATTAGGATATATAGCAGTCAATTGTTAAAAGTTCACATGCTAACGGTATCTGATGTCATGCAAGATTCTCGTGAAGCGCTGAGCCTGGGACGCCAGTTAACGGTCACTCAAACCGGTGTTTTCCCTTCGGCATCTGTATTCCTGCCAGAGCCTGCCTCTATCTAGGTACAATGTCGTCATAATTCAATGGAAAGCCACAATTTAAAGCCGTTTGGGCGTCATGGCAGTGCCCACTAGGCGCCGTAATTGTGTCTTGCAACTGCGAACGCTCAAGCGAGGCAGAGCCCGTCATGCGGGTTGATGCATGGAACACCCGCCCACAAAGGCGCTGTTACCAGGCACAGCTGCAAGGAAGCTGTGCAAAAGAAACACTTTGCCTAGTTCCGATCTCTGGGGAAAAGATATAAGAACACACAACCCCCCAGTTTTTCTTGTCCTTACACCTCATTTCTATAGTAGATCATACCAGAACGGCCACTACTATATACCACCGTTCTGTACACACATTGCCTTCACACCACCTCGGCAAGGACAATAGCGGCACCAGCTGTCCACAGCAACAACCGCGCCCCCACACATCCAGACACCACTAGCACACCCAGCTTGCGCGCTCGACTTTTGCATGGAGACCCACTATAGTACCTATGATGATCAAGAAAACCAGGGCCAACAAGTCTCGATCTAGGAATGGGTGCCTCACCTGCCGCCAGCGTCACATCAAGTGTGACGAGGGACTGCCTGTATGCAAGAACTGTCGCAGGTCCAATAGGGATTGTGAGAGAGGATGTCGTTTCAACTTTTTGAAGTCACTCACCACGACGATTGAAAAGAACAAGGATGAGGATTACTCCAGAATCAGATACATTGATCAATCGCTCAGTATTCATAGGCTTTACCGCTGCAATGACTTTCACGACTATTCGGACTGGTTGAGATACCACAGCAAGCAGGAGTTAAGAGAGTCAGATGCCGATATCAGAGAAGGCGAGACCGCTAGTGATACACCCAGCAGGAGAAGAGCTGCACAGGTACAACAGAACCAAAGCCAAGAGAACTCGGACAGTGAGACAAGTAGGCAGAGTTCTGGAACACCTGTTCCTCTCAACACGGTGGAGTTTGTTGCCAAGGTTTTGGCATTGGGACCACCTTTGATGTATGGTGACACGACGATGTTCATTCAGAACAACCAGGAGCCATTGTTGAGATATTTGAGTGGGACGAACGTTCGACCCGCTGTTGATGATAAAGTTACATTGCTGGATTTTGCATCTTTCTTCGACAGATGGGAAGCGTTGGGTCATGTTGAGGCCGTCTTCATTGCTGAGTTTACAGTGTTTCTTAATTCTCTTTCCTTGTGTGTCAAGAGTGGTGTCATAGATCTCTTTAGTGAAACATTTGCAAGTTCAAGAGTGCTCACTGGTATTTACGATGTCAGTAATATTCATAACTGGTCGTTTTCCAGACAGGCCCTTTCCACCTATGAGAAGGCTCACAATCAAAACAATTTGATGAATCTATATGAGTTGATGCTTATGGATTTGAACGACTCCTTGAAGTACAACAAGCCGAACTCTTACAGAATGGATTTTGAAGGAAGCTCATACGTCTTGGAAAAGATTCTTGCTACCAATTTGGTTGACGATCTGAATTACTTCCTTGTGAGAATTACCACCATCTTGCTAAGACTCAACAACCTTCGCCACCATCAACACAAGTCATATCCAATCTTGATGCAGATAATCAGAGATTTGAAGGATTTTGAGAACAACCAGTTTCTTAGTGCGTTTTTCCCGGTGTCTCATGATGACAGTTCCTTCTCCAGTGCCTCTTCATCGAGCTCTACGGTGCACAGAACCTCCTTACACCCAAAGACCAGTCTCGGGTATAGCAGCTTAAAAGCGAGACGCATACACATCTATTACAACTTCACCTTGTTCTACATTCATCAACACTTTTCTTTGACACAGAATACCAAGAACATTATTTACGCTCCATCGTTGCTCAACACTTTTTGGAACCGCCAGGACTCGGACATTATTCAGCGTTTGATTCAGATGTCTCTCGACTATGATTTCTCTATGGATGTCTTTATGAGCTTTGTTAAGCGTTTATAATTACACACAACCAATGATGCACTCATTAATAATTCTGATCTTAATATTGGTGGTCTATTCATCACATCGACAAGTGCGGGCATTTGCTTCGAGTGATGGTTATATACGCCTTTGCTGTTTGCTGTTGTTGTTATTTTCTTTTGTCTCTTTTTTGTGTATATATATATATATAGCGATTCTACACTTTGACTAGATTAATTGTACGATAATCATGAGCAGTTAAGTTGTAGCATAAAAAACAATTTCATTCAAATAAGCGTCATTAACACAGAATCTCTTTTTTAAACAGCCAAGTATCCATTATCTGTGTAACCCACATAGATCTTTGCATCTTCTGTCAATTTTTGACAGTGCATATGGACATCTTCTTCAATCAATCCCAATTGTTGAGCAATGTGTGGGATAGGCACACCTTCAGGCATGGATGGGGTGAATTCATTGATACATTCAAAGATTCTGTCTTCGACACTATTGTTCTGTTCTGAAGCAGCTGGTTTGCTATCGAATAACGAATTACCACTAGTGGACGTAGCACCAGCTGCACCAGGAACGGCACCGATCTTACCCGTGACATTGTTGTAGTTATCAATGACTGAAAGGAAGTGATAGATGACCTGGTTGTAGTCTTCGATAATATGGAAGGTGGAGTTGTTAATGTTGGTCTTACCACCGAATCCCTTAACGGAACCCGTGACGTAGACGTAAACACCTGGTACCAGCCTAGAGTTGATATCATCGGTAGCCTTCTCGTCGACCCACTTACGGACATCAATCTGGCCTGTACCGTCCTCAATCTGGATCAACAAGTTCGAGGTGTTGTCCTGGATGTTACGCACAACACCAACAAATGAGACAAAGTTTAGTTCGATTCCATGGACGAAGAAACTACCGTCTTGCACTTCAGTCTGGGCCTCTTTGATCATTTTAAGCGTTACTGGAGTGATGGTCGATACTGTCTGTGTACGATTCTGGGAAGAAGTGGTGTTGCTATCGAAGCCACCACCGTTATTGTTAAAGCCACCGGCGTTGTAGCCATCGTATGGTTGATAGTCTGCGGGAGCGGGGTGTGTTAGTATTTTGTGATCAATGACAGCCCTGTAAAGGCATAAGGGTGGGTGAATACTAACTAGACATAGCGGATTAATCGATATACTTCTTCGTTGTGTCTAGCCGCCACCTAGATGTGTCTCTGTCTCTCTGTCTCACTCTAGTAAACGCGTGTTTTTATTTCGAGTGGCGTTTGGGCTTCTCTCTACGCGTTTTCGCGTCTGGCTTCCATAAACTCGCGTTCGCGTTCGTGTTTTGGGGAGCGGGCACGCTGGACAGGCAAGGGAAGGTTACGCCGCTACGTTCTTTGCCTGGTAGGGAAGGCGATGGAGGATGGGTAGTTGTTGATGGAACAGGAGCAGCAGAAGCAGCAGGGTCACTAAGAAGCTGGGAATTTTTGCCGGCTATAAAGTAGAAAGAACTCTGCTCTCGATGCTACAGAGCACCAGTATAGGCTTAACTTGACCGGCTCCCCCTCACCGCCTTCGTCCGCGACGCTCTCTATGACTTGTACTTAGGGGACTGTCCTCCTACGCTCTCTCTCTGACCTGCACTTAGGGGCGCAAAGGGAGCCTCTCTCTTCAAGCACCACCAGGGTCCGGGGATGGGGGACGCACGTTGATAACGACTCCACACAAGCGACAATAGTCAGTGCTTTATCACAAACACGAGCACCACCAGCACCACCGCCACCATTTCTGTTGCTGATCCCTAAAAAAAGCATTCGGCTTATGTCCCCTTGGGCTGTTCGATACCGGTGAAGAATTTTTCTCGCTGGCTGGTTGGCCCCGGTCCCGGAGGGTTGGGAGTTGTGGGCGTAAGTGACTCAGCTGATAAGTCCGACCTCGACGGGATCGAGCTCGACTTTTGGGGGCGCTAAATAACATTAGAGAAGCGGCGTTATTGTCTATATAAACTCTTATTTCAATCAATTGATACCTATAGAACTCAATTGAACCATAAAAACCATGCCCTAACATACAAACTTATAGTGTAAACAACACATTAATTCATTGCCGTACAAGTGACTCTTCCATCTCACATACAACCTGCCGCATCGTGAAAAAAAATCTCGACACCTCCTGGGATATAAAAACCCCATCATCGCCTCGAAAATCTCCATCTCGTCTTTCCTTTTCATCATAAACTCAGAACACAACACAACTCAAAACAACACAACACAATGTCTAAGGGAAAAGTCTGTCTCGCTTACTCCGGTGGTCTCGACACCTCCGTGATCCTCGCCTGGTTGCTTGAACAGGGCTATGAGGTTATTGCCTTTATGGCCAACATTGGTCAAGAGGAGGACTTTGAAGCTGCTAGAGCTAAGGCTCTCGCCATTGGTGCCACTAAGTACGTTCTCGTCGATGTCAGAAAGCAGTTTGTTGAGGATGTTTTGTACCCAGCCATTCAGACCAACGGTATCTATGAGAATGTCTACTTGCTTGGTACCTCTCTCGCTAGACCAGTTATTGCCCAGGCTCAGATTCAGGTTGCCGAAGAAGAAGGTTGTTTCGCTGTCTCTCACGGTTGTACCGGTAAGGGTAACGATCAGGTTAGATTCGAGTTGTCCTTCTATGCCTTGAAGCCAGACGTTGTCGTTATTGCCCCATGGAGAGACCCAACTTTCTTCGAGAGATTTGCTGGTAGAAAGGACTTGCTCGACTATGCTGCTGAGAAGAACATCCAGGTTACACAGACAAAGGCCAAGCCATGGTCCACCGATGAGAACATGGCCCACATCTCCTTCGAGGCTGGTATCCTCGAAGACCCAGACACAACTCCACCAAAGGATATGTGGAAGCTCACCGTTGATCCATTGGACGCTCCAGAGACCCCAGAGGACTTCACCGTCTTCTTTGACAAGGGTAAGCCATCCAAGCTTGTCTACCAGGAGGAAGGTAAGACTGTCGAGGTTACCGAGCCAGTTGAGCTCTTCCTTGCTGCTAACAAGATTGCCAGAAGAAACGGTGTTGGCAGAATCGATATCGTTGAGAACAGATTCATCGGTATCAAGTCCAGAGGTTGTTACGAGACTCCAGGTTTGACCATCTTGAGAACCACCCACATTGATTTGGAAGGTTTGACATTGGACAGAGAGGTTAGAGCCATCAGAGATACTTTTGTCACCCCAACACATTCCAAGATCCTTTACAACGGTCTTTACTTCACTCCAGAAGGTGAGTACGTCCGTTCCATGATCCAGCCTTCCCAGAACACCGTCAACGGTCAGGTTAGAGCTAGACTCTATAAGGGCTCTATTCAGATCCTAGGTAGATCTTCCGAGACTGAGAAGCTTTACGATGCCACCGAGTCCTCTATGGATGAGTTGACCGGTTTCCAGCCACAGGAGGCTTCTGGATTCATTGCTGTCCAGGCCATCAGAATCAAGAAGTACGGTGAGTCCAAGAGAGAGAAGAACGACCCAATCACTTTGTAAGTGCACTAATGATCGCTGTCTTCTTGTAATTATGTTCTCCCTCGCTTATTCTTCTTGTTCTCCTTCTTCTTTTTCTTCTTATTCTTTTTCTACTTGGTTTTGTATTTAATAGCATTCCCATGCACCACGTGGATAAAAAAAACTCACCCACACACCGATGATACAGGTATGATCTTTGTTACGTTAATTGTTTGCCCCATGGGGACTGTAGAGTAGAGAGATATGTGTATCAGATGAGTTACACTTTCGGGTTCCGTACCGCATTCGGCATGTTACTGTTTCCGGACATTTTTGACCACTCGGGCCAATTGCGCGCGCGCCCTTGAGAAAAAAACAGCCGCGAGCGGAGTCCAGTGAGCATTAACGCCATCGTCTCTAAAAGACTCCTTTGCTTTTGCCATCACACGGTGCAATCGTCTTGCTCATATTACAATTTAACTGATCCAGCAGCGAGCATAATCACTAAGCCTATCACCTACATACAGCAGGCGATATCCCCATTGCGTGAGAAGTACATCACAGCAATAACAGACAGCTCACCGTCCCTTTGAGAACATTAGAAACTCACTCTTACTCCACTGATAATTGGTTGTACGCCATAGACAACTGCTGGATTACCCGCTTCTCGCATTCATATCCATATTCAGACCTTAACCTTTGGAGATTTAAACGACTAGTTACGAACAGCATTCACATTTTCATCCCTGGACCTATTATCCACAACCCGCAGCATCTCTTAACCGGCAGCATCTCTCAAAAGCCCCGCTTCACTACACAACACCATCATAATGACAGAAAGAGGACCTGATCTCTGGCTTGAAACGGTCAAAAAGTGCCAACATCTCCCTGAGGCTGACATGAAGCAGCTATGTGAGATGGTGAAAGAGCTCCTCATGGAGGAATCCAACATTCAACCTGTGCAGAGCCCCGTCACCGTGTGTGGAGATATCCATGGTCAGTTCCACGATTTACTTGAACTGTTTAGAACAAGTGGTGGACTGCCAGACAATGTCAATTACATCTTCCTCGGTGATTATGTTGATAGAGGCTACTTCTCTCTGGAGACTTTTACCCTTCTCATGTGTTTGAAAGTGAAATACCCATCAAGACTTACACTTGTTAGAGGAAACCACGAGTCTAGACAAATTACACAGGTGTATGGTTTCTACGAGGAGTGTCTTACCAAGTACGGGTCTACTACTGTTTGGAAGTACTGTTGTCAAGTGTTTGACTTCCTCACACTCGCAGCCATTATCGATGGTAAGATTCTTTGTGTCCACGGTGGTCTCTCCCCTGAGATCCGTATGCTTGATCAAATCCGCGTCCTTTCTAGAGCCCAGGAGGTTCCACACGAAGGTGGATTTTGTGATCTGGTATGGAGTGATCCCGATGAAGTTGATACATGGCAGGTGAGTCCTCGTGGTGCCGGATGGCTCTTTGGAAGTCGGGTTGCCCGTGAATTTAACCATGTCAACAATTTGCAGTTGATTGCTCGTGCTCATCAGCTTGTTATGGAGGGGTTCAAGTATCATTTCAAGGAAAAGGATGTTGTTACCGTCTGGAGTGCCCCGAACTACTGTTACAGATGTGGTAATGTTGCAAGTGTCATGAAGATTGATGATGATTTAACACCAAAGTTCAAAATCTTTAGTGCTGTCCCTGATGATACTGAGAAAGCTGCTCCACAGAAGACTCAGAGAAGTGAATACTTCCTCTGATGTTTTAGTCTGATGTTGGCTTGACCGATGTATTCTCACTCATGATTGATGCAATGTTTTTGTTGACCTATTCTTGCTCTTTGTTTTACAACTATTTCTCTCTCCCCTCTTCTCCACTTAATGTGTTTCATGGAATTGTTCCGAATTTTTATGTCGATGTGTTAACAAGTTTGAGATTCTCTTTCATCTCGGCTCATGGCTTGAGCCTCCTTCATGGTGATGCCAACAACTTTCTCTGTTGAGATTCAAAGCTGGACCCATGATGCCAATGATACATACATGCATACGCTATAGTACGAGCGTTCTCATGCCTTATATAATGAACTGAACATTTGATTTGTCATGTTACATCTCTATGAATGCTGTAGTCGTACAATCGTCATGCATTGGATCGTTACAATATTGATGGAATTATCATTCGTCCATCCAGGATTCACCATTACCACCACCATAAATACGTTGATAAGTCGAAAACACGTCTGGGAATCCATCTGATCTGGACAACACAACCAACTGGTTCTTTGTGGCCAAGTTACCTTTCATGAGATAGTTTTCAATCAGAGAAGAGCACACATTTTCGACGAATGGGATATCCACGGATTCATCGAGAGTCTGATAGAGGAACTGATCGTTAAAGGCATGTTGCTGTTCCTGTGGGGACCTTATTGATTTTCGAAGAGCAGCTTGTAGCTCTATAAATGTAAGTCTGTTCGATGTTGGATGGGTGCGTTGGACGTTGAGGAAGAGATTACGGAAGATTAAAATTCTGGAACGTTGCGCAAGGAGGATCAAGATGTGTTTCTGTTTGAAGTATTCCTGGTTTTGCGAAAGGTGCTGCTCAAACGCAAAGAGGTTACCAGTCTTCATATGGATGATGAGGGGTGTGTAATGATGGTGTAGTTCGGGATACTGTGTGATCACTCTCTTACTTGGGATGCGGCCCGCAAGGAGAGAGACCGGGATAAGGTAACGAAGAATTTTGAGAATGTTCTTCTGTTCGGAGCGTGGCGCATGTGTAAAGGCCCAGTTAAGGTGTGTAAATGAGTTGATGATCTGGTTCTTGATGAGGTAGTAACGGCCCAAGATATATCGGTACTCCACTTGTTGTGCCTTTGGATATTGACTGAACTTGTGGTCGAGCAGGTTCATGTTCGCAAAGATATTCTGGCACAAGAGTGGGGAGTCAATGATGAAGTAGATCTTGTTGAGGTTGTTGGCAATGAACAGCGTTAAAACCTTTTTGCTTGAGCGGCCCTTCAAGGCCCTGACATGATTGAAGAGTTTGGATAAGACAGAGGAAACAAAGATTAGTCGTTTGAACTTCTTTCCTGGGACCGCGGCATTGAGAACAACATCAACACGTTTAACCAGTGGCATCATGTATCTTACTGTGTTGTACATCACTGTGGAGAGTTGATTGCCGTGCATCGTGTTCATGAAAGCCACAGCGAGGTCGTTGAAGAAGGTGAGGATGAGGTCGTGGGACTTGAGGATGGACCACGGGTCAAGGTCCCTGCAGTACTTGAGGTACGAGACAACAGTGCTTTCGAATGCTGGCCAGTCCCCATCGAACAGCTTCTGATCCTCGACGGTCTTCAGTAATTGAGCGTCTGTAGCCCCAGAAAGTGCACCTTGGAGAGCACCGACTTGAGCCGATGTAGAGCTTCTGCTGAGGTCAACACTGAGAAGCTCGGCGAGTTGGGACGAAACATCGTTGTTATTGGCAGCAGATGAGCTCACCTGTAAGATCTGCCCAAGAAACTGCTGGGATGCCATGATCTAACGAATTCTTAATCAGAACATGGGACCGATGACGTTGGTGTTTGTCTGTGTGTTGTTTTCCATGGCTCGCGAGTTCAAGTGTGTCGGGGAAAAAAACCACAGACTAAGGTAGGCAAGATCACTTACCACTCATTACGCACCATCCAAGCAGCTTCCTTTGATTACAATGGATATATCATCGAGAAGGCCCCCATTGGAGGGACCTAAGCTTCTGACCCGTGAGGATTTTGAGAAGCAACAGCAACAGCAACAGCAACAGAAGAAGAAGACCATATCTGCCAAGTCCATACCTAATGCATCGGAGAAGATGTCCAACGGTGAGGACAAACAGAAGCGTAAGCGCACGAGGAACAAGGCCAAAAAGAACAAAGGTGTGAAAGTTGTGGTGAGACTTCTGCCACCTAATCTGGAAGCAGATGATTTCTTCAAGACAACTGCCCCGCTGACGGGCCCACAAGCAGCGTTTGATTCGTATTACATCAAGGGCCACTATCCAACTAAGCCATTCAAAGAGCCAGAGTTTTCTAGAGTATATATCAGCTTCAAAACCCCACAACATGCTGAGAAGTTCTCCAAACAGTTCAAAGATCATGCATTCGAGGATGATAAGGAGTCTTTCGTGCCCAACATTACAGCATCGCTACTTGCAAAAATGCCGGACTCTCAAGAGAAGTTAATGGCACCAAAGACTAAGCTACAAGATCTTTCAGAGTTCAAAAAGTTCATGAAGTTCCATGCGGGTGAGATTGAGAAACCACCATCTTTCCTGACCAGCGAGAGTGAGGATAAGAAGAGGGCTGAGGCTCAGGTTTCCAAGAAGACTGACTCGAACAGTGGTCCTGAGGAAGACGATAAGAAGACAACAGACAAGAAAGCAGATAAGAAAGAGAAGAAAAAGAAGAAAAAGGAGAAAAAAGAGAAAACGAAGAAAAAGGAGAAAAAGAAGAAGGGAAAACCTTCTTTTGACCCCTCCTCAAAACCTGCCTCTGCTGCAACTGAAGCGGACAAGAAAGAGAGACAGCAGCAGCCACCGAATCAGAAGGAGAATCAGGTTGAAAGTCAGAAGGATAACCAAAAACAGAGTCGGAAGGGTAAGCAAAAGGCAAACCGCAAGGCGAAGGACGATAACCTCAAGGAGAGTGAGTCAAAGAAGAAGATATCGGAGAATGCAAACATTGTGCAGAACCAGAATCAACAGAGCCAGCCTAATAATGAAGCCAAGAAGCAGAAAAAGAAGAGAGTAAAACCTACAAAAGCAACAAGATCAGCTCAAACATCTCCATCTCCATCATACTTCCCAGTCCTTGGTGAATCGACAACTAACAGTGCACAACCAAAGGAGGCGCCGAAGAATAAGGAACAACAAGCCCCTGCCACGCAGATGACCAAGAATCAACAGGACAAAACAACACCTGTCAAGAAGAAGAAGATCCTGATGAAGAGATCATCCGAATAATGCATATTTTAATGACTATCTGAAAACCCTTCAATGTACGATCTCCTTGTTTCGGAGATGGCTCCCCGCTGAATGCTCCATCTGCCATTTGTGGATGCTTCACTTGTGAACAACGGCGTTTGACTGCTATACTTCATGATTTTGGAAGTATAGTAATTATCCTAGACTTCTAATACCATTAGTCTCTACCTCAAGGGCTATTTCAAACTTAGCGCTATGTTTACCCACAACATCGAGTCCAATCCCAAGTTCATGACTGCAGTAATGCACTGGATCTCTGCCTTCCCATCATCCACTATTGATGCCAATGAGCCATTAGACCATCTTCGCCATCCACAGATGATCACAACAATTCTACGTCTCCTCATGGACGAGCACTTCACCGTAGATGTGGATTTTGAGCAGTATAAGGGGCTCCAGGAAGGATTGTTGGTGGATGTCAGTGACGAGGAGGAGTACCTGGCCATATTCGATGCTGTAAGACAGTATTCCAAAGATAAGTTGTGGTCTAAGAAGAAGTTGTTCAAATACTTGGACATGCTCAAGCTCGATGAGTTAGCTCGGGGTGAATACTTTGCCCTCACCGTGCTATGCTTCGTCTTTACCGAGATTGGCTTGCACAGCTTCAAGAGCGGTATCGCCATCTCCACGATTTCCATGTTGGATGATGCTGATAGAGAGGAGTTGAAACAGTTTTTGTACGATGACCAGGACTTGAGTGGTCGTAACTTGGTATTAATGCAGAGGGTAAACTTGATAGAGTCTGAGAACGCTGAGTTGAAGAAGAGACTTGGCGTAAGCGAAGGTGAGCTCTTAAGATTGAAAAAAACGCCTGCATTTCTGGTTGAGGAAGAGTTGGAGAAGGTTATAAAAGAGAAGGATGATGAGATTGACAAGTTGACGCTGGAGCAGGTTGGGTTGCGACAACAGAACAAGGAGTTAAAGCGTGATTTGGCCCAGCTGAACGAGGATTGCTCTGCAATTGGATCGATTGAGAAGTCTCCACGGAAGCTGTCGCCAACAAAGAGAAATAACATCAGTATTAGCTCGACAATTTCGAGCGAGGCGCTGAAGGAGGTCGAGCTCTTGAAATGGGAACTCAACATGATGAGCGATTGGATCTTGAGCGTGTGCGCCGAGCGTGAGCGTTTAAGTGCTCGGCGTCAATAGTTTATGATGCATGGTAACGATTATTTATTAGTCAATGAGTAATAGTATCAAGTCTCTTTGTACTCGTATGGACCTGGCTTCTGTTCTACCTCTAGCTCTAGCTTACCCTCACTGATCTCCTTGCCATCAACACTCAAGCCAGCACTGATATGGTCACCCGGAACAACCTTTCCAACACCCTTTGGTGTACCAGTGAGGATAATATCACCTTTTTCCAAAGTCATAACACTGGACATCGTACTCAAGATTTTGTGGATCGGGAAGATCATCAAACTTGTCAAATCTCTCTGCTTCTCCTCACCGTTAATTTTTAAGTACAACTCCACATTGTACGGATCTGGGATCTTCTCCTTTGGAATGAAATACGACAGTGGACAGAATGTGTCGAAACCTTTACCAATGGTCCATGGCAAACCTTTCTTCTTGGCTTCATCCTGAACATTACGGGCTGTGAAGTCGATAGCCAGCGCATAACCTTCAACCGCATCAAGAGCATCCTTCTGAGTAAAAGTCTCCGGGTTGAGGTTTTTGAGCTCCTTATTGAGAATCACTGCAAGTTCAACTTCATGATGCACGACAACTCCCTTTGGGATTAGCACAGGACCTGTTGATGGCTCGAGGATCGAGGTTGATGGTTTAAGGAAGTAGAATGGCTGCTGTGGTTTGGCATTGTTCAGCTCAGCGATGTGAGCAGCGTAGTTACGGCCGATACAGAGAATTTTGCGGGCTGATCTAGCGAATTGAAAGGACATGTTTGCACTCAATATGTCAATGTTAATTCATTTGAAGAAGGTCATTGTGGCCGTGCGTTGGTGGGGGAGCCACTCTTTTATCTTTTCGCTATCGGAGAAGACGCGCGAGATTCCCGGTGCCGAGTATGGCACAGTTAACAATACTGCTAATGCTTAACTGCCATTTGATACAAATTTACGAACGCTTATATATATAAAAAAGAGAATCTATTGAAACAAAACAACGTTCATAGCTGCGTTTCATGCACCTTGACCCCAATCCATCATCACCTTCCCATTACCATTAACAACAGGCACCATTGGCTGTCCATTCGGAGCGATCATTTGAGCACCATCAGGGACTGCACCATTGACCACTGGAACAGCACCTGGAATGTTTTGAACAGGTTGTGGTGGTATTGGCATCTGCGGTAAGGTAGTCCCGACACGTTGTTGATTTTGCTGTACCAACGTTGGATTGATCGGCTGCACAGTTGGGATTATGTTTGAAGGGTTATCACCACGAAGTCGAGACATGTAGTTTGTCTGATTGATCGTCCCGAGGATGTTGTCAATCGATCCAATGATTTCTGGGTTATTGGCCTTGGCAACAAGATGAGAACGGAGAGCACTGGACTGCTCCTTTAGCGAATCAAGTGCAGCAGTGAGGTTGTTATACTCGTTCAAGTAGAAATTGAGGTCAGTCTCCATCTTTTGAATCTGTTGCTTCTTTCTTTGCCTACACTTGGATGCTGCAACTCTGTTTCTCTCCAAGAAACTGCGACGTTTCTCCTCCTCGGTCATATTTTCCTCATTTAACTCCTCTGGGGATGAATCCTTCGTCTCTGGTTTCGGCTTCTTGCGAGTAGCCTCTTCTTCCTTTTTGGATGCGGTGGATTTTCTCTTGGACTTCTTGGTCTGTTGAGGGCTTTTAGCCTTAGACTCACTAGAGGCCTGTGATGGTGGCGCCGCAGTAGTAGCAGTCGTAGCCCTTGTTGAACCCTCACCATTCGACATCGCTGATCGTGGCTGCGATGGCTGGGACGGTGGAGCCTGTTGGTGAGACTGGTGTTGTGCTTGTTGAGCACGAGCTGTAGCGTCTCGTACACCAGCGTCTGAAGGTGGTGGACCATTAGCAATAACAGGTGGAGCCTGTGTCTGTGCCTGTTGGTCAAACTCCTTGGTGTTGGTACCAAGTAATGAGCTTAAACCTGGTGTAAAACCCGTGAATCCAGCAAGAGCACCGGGGGTATTTAAGCCTGATACAAGATTATTAAGAGAGTGTGGGAAGTTTGCTCCTCCTGGTGTGAGGCCAGTTCTTAGGGATGATTCATTTGGCGTAAGCCCCGTTCTTGGGAACTGAGTCGATCCCCAACTCGAAGGAGCATTTGGAGAGAGAACCAGAGGGGGAAGCTTACGTCCTCCCGGAGTTAGAATCTGGGGAGATGTAGCGTTTCCGATGTTTGGTGGCTTCTGGTCCTTGTTAGCAAAACTTTGCTCAAAGGGGTTTGGCTCAAGGTCAAACGAAGTCTTGGAGCTTGCGTTCGAATATTGCTGTCTGTCTTCGTTGGCAGTGGCCATGGTGAAAGAAGGATGTATCTTGATGTGGGCTAGATGAAATTAGAAACGCTAGTACACGTCTTGTAACGAGGGGCGATCGTGTTGTCTGTGCGGAGATGCTAGCTGTGCAAGCTCCAATATGACGGAACCTTGCGTTGTGGGTTAATCGGTCTCCAAAAGAGTGTGTTGGAGTGTTGAAGTGTAGATGGCCTCGACGATAATGTATAAGGCCACGATGTGTTCAAAAACAGGATCTGTTTTAGACTTCTGGCGGGGCAGTGTTCAACGTTTTAGAGATCTGACGGATCTTTTGGGCCGGTGTACCTGCGTTGGGCGAGAATCTTTAGTTGTGAAGGCTACCGGCGAGCTGTGGCGTCCTTGATGCGTGTTTAGGGTGCTGCTGTTCGATGTGGAGCTGTTTTGGTGTATCAGCTTCACAATACAAGACGTGGGTCTTCTTGTTCCTGCGTCTGCTCTTTGTGGTGGACAACGGACGCGTAAGTTGATCCTGAAGCAAGGTGACATAGATGTTTTGTTTGCTGTGTACGATGACGAAGCCGCCAACGGCTGGCTCCCAAAAACGCGGAAAGAACGGAAAATGGCCGAATGCGGAAAGTGTGGTCCGAGAGAGGCAAATACTCTACAATTTAGGGTCATCATTTCAAACATGCATTTTCAGAACCCAGAACATAGCTATGTGGGTATCTTGTCTATAATACAGAGTCAGGAGGTTTGGCACTTCAGGCGTTTCCAAAATTAAAAAAAAGGAATGCCAGGATACGACAGCGACGAGTATAATTACAATGATAAAGTCGTCGGTACCCTTGAAATCAGCCACCTGATCCACCCTGACTTGATAAATCACCTTAAAAATCTTCCTTCTTTGATCATTGATATGACCAGTACCTTCATCTTTCTTTCACCTTTCAAGCCCATCATATTTCTGACCTCATCACCTCGATTTGAAATCAATCATCTTCAACAACTTATCTGGCCTCAAACTGCACCATTCTTCTGGTTCTAGCCTTGTATAGCACTCTGTGACCGCAAGCATTACATCTGATAGCATCATTTCTACCGAGAGAGACAGGAGTGGCACAGTTTGTGCAGATGTACTTGACGGTGTTGTTCTTTGAAGATGCGAAACCAGCGTTGGCAGAACTCAAGTTCTGTGGCGGGACAAAACCTTCCTTAGACATTGTTGTATGTGTATGTTGTGCTTTGTTGAGGTGTGTGTGGTCCAGTAAACAGCAGAATAAAGGTGCACAGGATTGGACAGAGCTTAAGATTGTTTCAATAGAGTCAAGCTTTTGCACTTCGTCTTGTCTGCTAAATTTTTGACAGTGAAAAAACTCGCGGGATTACATAAGCCGGTAAGCGCAACATCATTCTATTAAAAGGAAGCGATAACTAATCATCTGTATCTCATCTTTGGTTTATCACCTCTCTTTTCCATCTTTTGTTGTCTCTTACTCTTCTGTGATTCTTCTGGAGCAGCGTTCTGAGCAGCAGGCTTCTTCCCCATGCCAAACATCTCCTTACCAGCGGAGATGAGCCCGTAAACCTTGTAACCAGCAAAAGCTGGAATAGCAAGGTAAAGCCACCACATTTTGTTCGATCCCGTGGCAAAGGCCAAGAATTGACAGATGATAGTGTAGTAAATCACATCAAAGAGGTACTCTGTGAGGCCCTCCGCGCTGAGGTCTTGACCCTGACGGATGATCTTACCAGAGTCATCGACACGAGGACGACCGGTCTTCTCAAGCACAAAGAGAGATGCCAGAGAAGGTAAGGAGAAGAAAATAAATGGCTTTGATGATGCCGGTCTGTTGAAGTAGAGGGTGAATAATCCAAAGAAGACAAGTGTCGTCCATGTGACGAGGTGTATCTCTTTGAGAATCTTGGTGTTGGATGCGACCTGCTTCTTTGCACTTTGGCCTGCCATGATGTCTGTTTGGATATGGAGATTCCAGTAGTGTCTAACTTCTCAGAGGGCCCGCTGATACGATAGGAGCAGTTGATGGCTAAATTCGTGACTCGACTGATCAAGTGCTGTTTGTTGATACAATGCGGTGGCTGGCTTTTTCGCGCGATGGATGCAATGAAACCTACCCAGGACTCACCATGAACGCATGATTACTTCAAGACGGAGAGCAGACTGACATTGAGCCATATCACTTTTATATGCTACAAACAATACGATGTTTCTTGTGCTATTACCCTTTGACCCGTTTAACCGCTCCAAAGATTGTTCCCATAGTATTTGGACACTAACACCCCATATTATCGTAGCTATCCGTAGGACCCTACTTAAAGATTAAAAATCACTACAACGCCACCAGTCTAACACAAAATGCATTAATTCATCAACCATCAACAAAAATAAAGAAGCCGGGGAGTACCAGAAGAGTTTGTAAGAAAAACAGTAGAAGCTCGGGACCGTTGGTCCCAGGGGGGACAGTTACGTATTAAGAAGATAGGGGGTGGGCGGGTAAATCAAAAGCCAGATGGAAAACAGCCAGAATGTGTGTAGAGCCCACTTCAGGTAATCTTTGTGGTGTGGTGTGGTGTGTTTGATGGACTTCTGTCATCCTGTTGCACTTTTCTCCCAAAGTATAGTGTATGTGTGTGTACGTATGTAGCAGAACAAGGGGGCATTAACAACAGTTGCTGGACTGGCCACCGCCAATGGACTGACCCTTCAAGTTGACACCGGCCTTGCTGTTTCCAGCGGCACCAGCAGCGGCATTGTTCGACACATTGGCCTTAATCTGTCTGGCCATGGTGAAGAAAGCCTGCTCAACGTTGGTGGAGTTGAGGGCGGAGGTCTCCAAGAATGGGATATCGAGGGCATCGGCAAACTCCTTGGCAACGTTGTAGTCAACAGTCTTCTTATCAGTCAAATCAGATTTGTTACCAACAAGCAACTTCATCACACCACCAGTGGCGTAGCGGTCAATTTCCTGCAACCATTGCTTCACATTGTTGAAGGACTCCTGGTCGGTCACGTCGTAGACAATGATGATACCATGGGCGCCTCTGTAGTAGGAGGAGGTGATTGTTCTGAAACGCTCCTGGCCAGCAGTATCCCAGATCTGCAACTTGATAGTCTTTCCATCAAGCTCGATGGTTCTAATCTTGAAGTCCACACCAATGGTGGAGACGTAGTCGGTAGTGTACGTGTCGTCGGCAAATCTCAGCAACAAACACGACTTACCAACACCGGAGTCTCCAATCAAAAGCAGCTTGAACAAGTAATCGTATTCAGTGTTCATTTTCGAATGTCTAAAGTGTGAGGGCTCAAGGGTGTCTGCGTGTGTGAGAAAGCACGGCCTTGAAGATAGGTGTGTAGGGAGATGTGTTCCGTGGCGCTGTTGCGCGCTGCTGGTGCTACATTTTTGAAAGAGCGATAAAGGCGAGCGCGAGCTTGAAACAGTAGGGTAACACCTGGATGGCCCATGCGGATAACATGAACTCCAACTTTCTTTAAGCACCTACTTGTGAAACATGTGATCTGTGGCTATACAATATCTAAATATAAGTCTGTTCTAATCCATAGTAAAGCCTCAGATCATGACACCATCTTTTGGGGACACGAATTGCCTCAGAATGACACCGCCCTCCTTTAAAACACTCGAAGACAAGTCGTCCATGCTGTAGCTCTGTGAGTATACCACTTCTGTAATTCCGCTCTGAACGATCTTGACTGAGCAGGTGAGACAAGGGCATGTGTTGCAATATAACGTGGCGTTTGTCCCGATTCTGTCTCTTCCACTTTCGAGTAATGCATTCTCTTCAGCGTGAAGACATAGACAAGTAGATAGCCCTGCACCAGATCCATTACCAGTGTTACATCTAGGACAACCGCCTTCATTACAATTCGTCATATGTCTTGGAGTACCGTTGTATCCTGTGGCGATGACCCTCTTATCACGGGCAATCACTGCACCTACTCTTCTCTTCATACAATTTGACCTCAACGCAGCCAAGTCTGCAAGACGCATGAAATATGAATCCCAGCTTGGACGTAGACGTGTCTCGTCCAGGAGATTCAGCTCATCAAGTTGAGAATAAAGCTCGGTAATGTTGCTTGATGTGTTAATGATTTTGACATCGGCTTTCGATATCACCTCGGTTAACAGTGTGCCCTTGTCAAATCGTTGGAGTTCAGATGCCTCGGCAAATGACACAAAATCAAGGTCTGGATAATGTTTTTGGTATCTGTTCCATCTGATATTGAGTGGGGCATCCACAGAGATGTGCAGAAAAAATGGCCTCTTTGCAAGTAGGGAGATGTCGTGGATAGAATTTATGTCTGTCATGACGAAGAGTGTTCTCCACTTCATTGTCACATAATCAATGAGATCACCGAGTGATTCGAAGACCGTTTGGGGTGTCAACTCGTTAATGTCAAGTGTGGCTTCGTTCAAGTCAAGTCCATTAATGCGGTCGGTGATAGATGTGTCTCTCTTGTAGTCGATAAATTCAAACCCCTTTTGCGTCAAATAACGGGCTATTTCAGTTTTTCCTGACCCAAGGGTACCAGATATACCGATGATCATACTGGAAAGTGTGGAAACGCTTGCGTAACACTGATAACATGGACGCGTCAAGCGTACTTCTAGTCTGAGATCAGATATAGGAGATGAGGCCCCGAGCGTGGTGTCCGGGTTTAAGGATCTTACGCGTCGTCTTCGTGTGCCCCCCGCGGAATCGCGAAATTGATCGCGCTGCGATCTTCCCGCAGAGGCCGTTGGCGCGAACTCATAAACAAAAAAATTCCCACAAAGAAATCGTCAAGCGCTAGTCGAATACACACAGTTGTCTGTCTCTAATCACACATTACCCATCGGAATTGCTGCTATATGCATCCAGCAAGCTCCTGTTGTGATCATCTATCCTTGCCGCCCATCATTAACATTACCGCCGTGTCTCACACCCTCTGAAGGTGCCATTCCCAGGCTCGTGTGATCCTTCCGACCCTCCACACCCCCATCCACAATGCTATCACATGTCAAACACGTCGTAGGCGCAACTAACGCTGCTACCGCACACGCTACAGAGACACTTGCGAGAAAGGCCACTGCTGCACCATTGAAGAAGGGCTCTCGCTTCATTACCTCTTACCCATTCCCAAAGATCCCACGCTCCAAACGTAACGCACTCTACTACAACACCTTCTACTATGGTGACAAGTTGAAGAAGGGCATTAAGCATAGACTTCCGCCCATCCGCGGCTTCTCTAACACCTATGAAAGACTCAATGGAAGTTCCACCAATGAAATCAAGACCAAACATAACAACCAGTTGATCAAGTACTTTATCATCTTGTCCATTGGTGTCATCTTTTATGGTGTCTCGTCTCGCTACTACTATCAGGCTCGTGGTAAATCGCTGGATGACGATGATGACGAGGATGAAAATGGCGAGAAGCGAGTTAAGCCAACGCATTCTTGGTCATTCTTCTGTTACAGCACATTACCATTGAATGCCATCTCGAGATTGTGGGGTCGCGTGAACAGCATGGACCTTCCAGAGTGGATGAGAGAGCCAGGTTACAAGTTTTATGCTTACTGTTTCGGTGCTAATCTCGACGAGATGAAAGTAAAGGATTTGAAGTCATACAAAAACTTGAGTGAGTTCTTCTACAGAGAATTGGAGGATGGTGCAAGACCAGTCGACAATGAATCTGATCTTGTTTGTCCAAGTGATGGTCTTGTCTTGCATTATGGTGTCATTGACGACGGTAAGATTGAGCAGGTCAAGGGCCTCACTTATACTCTTGATGCTTTCCTTGGTGATGCTACCAACCATAAACTTGCAGCTCCTTCCCATAACGTTGCCTTCGACCACGAGAACCCGGATGATGTTCAAAAGAGACATGAAGAGTTTGCCCAGATAAACGGAATTTCCTATACTTTGGACGACATTATCGGTGGTGAGGGTAAGAATGTGACCCACTTGAAGAAAATTATTTATAAGGAAGAAGGTGACAGATCACACACTAAGGCTGGTACTGAGAAGGTGGTTCAGGTTGCCAATGACTTGGCAGCCTCCAAGGTAATGGGATCTGCTCATGAGAAGGAGCTTTTCTTCGCGGTGATTTACCTTGCCCCAGGTGACTACCACAGATACCACTCACCGACTAACTGGGTTGTCACTTTGAGACGTCATTTCATTGGTGAGTTGTACAGTGTTGCGCCATACTTCCAGAAGACGTTGCAAAACTTGTTCGTTTTGAATGAGAGAGTTTCTCTTTTGGGTTACTGGAAACATGGCTTCTTTAGTATGACTCCAGTGGGTGCTACCAACGTTGGAAGTATCAAAGTCAACTTTGATAAAGATTTGGCCACTAACACCAAGTACGAGAGTCCACACTATAAAGAAACTGGCGGCCAGCCAGTGAAGGTTAAAAAGAACACATGCTACGAAGCCACTTATGAGGGCGCCTCAAAGATCTTGGGAGGATACCCGGTCACCAAGGGCCAGGAGGTTGGTGGTTTCATGTTGGGATCTACTGTTGTTCTGGTCTTCGAAGCGCCAAAGGACTTCAAGTTTGATATCAAACAAGGCCAGAAGGTCAAGATGGGCCAGCCATTGGGTTCCGTTGCATCGGAGTGATCATGAATCTCATGATTGACTCCTCTAAAAAAGTTCTCACTCATGTTCACGATTTTTACGTCTGATTGTTTTTAGTACCGGTTTTAGAATACATTTGCTTTACGTCAATTCACACTATCACACAATTACTTATTTATAGTACTATTACAAAAGACAGTGCATAATATAGTACCATCAGAGGTAAGATAGAAGGGTAATTAAAAAGCGACCGAGACGTCGACAGGATATCAAAGTACCAGAGCTACTCAGAACATAAATCCTTCAAGTCTTGGTGAATTGTTTAAGGGACCCAACAATTGAAGACAACCGGTGCGGTCCATGGAACCAAAGTGCAAGCATTGTGAGTTGCTTACAAAAGGTTGACGATGGTGATGGCCTGCTGTTTGATCTTGTTGTAGTAGGCAGAGATAGCTGGTGGAAGAATACCGGAGTTGATCTTAGCTTCAATTTGGTAGATGGTACCATCAATCATCAGTTTGGTGTGCTTGGAGTGGGAATATCTGACTTTCATGAAGTGAATGTACTGAGCGAGTACCAACACATTCACGACAGCGAGCCAGAAGTTGGTAATGAGATAGTACAGCGTCAGTGGGAAGCCCACAAGGAGGGAAAAAAGGATGTATATCTCACAATTGGTGGCAAAAACGAGAGACTGCTCGTTGTACCTTGTAATGAGAGTGTTAATGATACGAGACGCTTGATCTTTGGTTGTGGCTGGCACGGATGGAAGTATTGGTAAGATATAATTCTTGAAATAGTTGGCAGCGTGGAACACGGAGAAGATGATGAATGGGGTAAGCCCTCCTCCAATCACTTTGATGTTGGAAACAAGATACCAGACAACAGCGAGTGAGAGGTACTGGAAATTGTCATTTGTTGAAAGATTTTTGATTGAAAAGAAGCTGGTTTTGGAGGCCTTGAACACCTGGAATAAGACAATGAAGTATGTGGTCACAATGGAGAGAAGTGCAAAATTGTAGTATCTTAAGGACAATCTGCGGCCAAAGATGGAAAAGAAAGTGTAGAGGGTGATATTGAAGACAGTGGAAACATGCCCGAGGAACCAGAAGAACTGTGGTGTCTTGAACTTGGGCTTGAGCTGCTCCAAGAAGGAGCTAAACGTTGTCGTGGCGGCAACCTGTTGATTCTGCTTTGGAGGCATTGGATGTTTGGTTCGGTTCACTCACAGCGGACTGTGTAATTGGAGTAGCTCTATGGCAGTACACACTGCGGAAGTGTTTGATTTAAGCCTGGAGGATCGTTTTCCGATAGCCTCTATATTCGAGAAGCCGTTCGAACAAGGCGCCGATAGCGCGCTCCGATTTCCGAAGCCGCCAGCAATACGTGATACGGTGATATCAAACATGTTCGCGATCGTAGTTGCAAAACGAAAAAGTTGGGTCACGTGCACAGATGAAGATCCCCACCTTTCACGGGGACGATCTGCTCAACAATTTTGGACCCCACATAGGTTGTGTTTCTTATGACCAGTAGTTTTATGTTCTAGTAATTCCACCCGACCCGGGATAGAACCATCTCAATATCAGTGTACTCCTTTGAGCTTAGAGAGAAAATGGGCTTCGAAGACGACTACATAGACCTCCTCCGAGACCCACTCAAGGCACCAACGATTAGGCTGCCACCCATTGTTGCTCCCTGGAGGTCTAATTCTGATGTCTCCGAGAAAAGCTTATCGACTTTACGCTCGCTCATTACCTCACTTTTGGGTGTGGATTGGTTTGACGTGTACCGCATACCCAAGAGTAAAGAGCAGTTCACTGAGGCTACATTCAATAAGGCATTTGATGATGCGTTTGACAGGGACGAACGTGTTCAAGATCAGATCTCACAGATTGTGACACTTGAGATCCAGTCTGGAATCCTCAAACCAGAATACGTACGTGAAAGACGGCAGCAGCTACGAGATTGGCTACGAGGGTTCTACTACAATCAGCTTGAACGGTATTCGAACACCTCTACTTCAACCCGCAACAATCATGCTTTGCATCTACGAATCGCTTATGTCGTATTTGCCCATATTCTTCCCTGCATTTTCAAAGATGGGATCTGGATCCACAAACGCACGTTCTATAGCTTTCTCGAGCGTGTCAAGTCACACCCTTCTGCCACTGTCCTTCTCCTACCAAATCACAAGTCTCACATTGACTACATAATCATACATTTCATGTATGCCCGCTTTCAACTCGAGACCCCTCTCGTCATTGCCGGTGAGAACCTCAACGTCCCAGTCTTTGGACCGTACCTGAAACGACTTGGCGCTGTCTTCATCAAGCGTAAGTTCAGCAGTGATGACTTCTGGTATATCAATAACATGAAGAACCTTATGGGTTGGAAAACTGCTAAACCAGGCGAGCAAATTGAACTGTTTATCGAAGGAACAAGATCAAGAAACGGTAAGCTCATGCTTGCCAAGACCGGCTTTATGCAACTGTTGAAGGAAAGTATGCGGGGAATAGATGCATTCGTCCAACCTATCAGTATGATCTATGAGAAGCCTTACGAATTTAATGAGTATTTAGTGGAGCTTAATGGTATGGACAAGGTACAGGAATCATTCACGAGTATCTTCTCTGCTGGGGCAAAGCTTTTGCTTGGCAAAAGTGATAACTATGGTAAGCTGATCATCAAATTCGACGACGGGTTCTTAAGGTTCCATGATTATCCGGATATGAAAGACCTGGGCAACGAAGTATTACGGAAGATCCATGATATCAGTTATATTACAGAAATTTCAGTTCTTGGCTTGGCTATGAGCATATTGTTCTACAAGGAGGTCCATATGAAAAGACTCAAGAAGTCTGCTGTGGCCGTACTATTTAAGGAGCTATGTGTGATGTTGGCAGAAAGAGGTGCAGATACAGAACACTTGGTAAGATGCGTCTCGATGACCGATGATGAAATTGTCATTATGTGCGATTCCTTGGTCAAGAATTTCCTCTTTGAGCATGTGACTACTGAGGATGACGAGTTCATGATTATGGAAGAAACTGCCTTGGTTTACTATAAGAACTCCCTTCTGAATAACTTTATCTCTGAGATGTTCTTGATTAAGACGAACAAATCACCAGTGACTATGACAGTGCTGAAAAAGCTCTTTGACTTTGAGTTCTTGACTTCAAGAATTGATGATACAACCGAACTTACACAGCGCGACTATCTATTATTTGGTGATCTCCTGAATCCCTTTATTGAGTCCTATGAACTGGTGCTGAACAACTTGCGTGGTGTCATCAAGATTACACTAAAGCGTTGGCTCCATCTTCTCTACATTTCTTCCCCGAATGTTTCCTACAAAGAAAGTCTAAACAAATCGAACATACTATACGCTATCTACACACTTCAGTCACTGAAACTCATCAGATTGAACAAAGCCATTGAGATTGAGGTAATAGATGATGACAAGATGCTACAGTTGCGTCAGTATTTGCACTGTCTTCGAACTAACCGTCCACTACAGTATGAGCATGAAGTTTTTCAACAAGTCAACACTTCATTGAGCGAGCTCAAGCTTTGATTACCACTGCTTTCTCACAATGACCTTCTCATCGGATCCAGGACCATTTAATAGTCTCTCTCTGAGCTCATTGTCCCATATAAACAAGTATAACCCCTTCACACCTCTTGTAAGCAGCACGTTGAGCGAGTTGAGAATAATTTTTTCCTTCACGGTATCCACATTTTTGATGTTCTTCTTCCTTGTGAATCCAGCGTGGTCATCATACAACTCTGGTTTGATCTCTATCGTGTCTGTTTCCTTATTATAGCCGATGGATCTCCCTAAGATGACACCGGCGTAATTCAAGTCAAAGCCTTGGATAGTGTAGACTGATCCTACTTCGTCGATGGTGTCGTCCCTCTCACTCCATGGAGTAGTAATTTGTGGAAGGTAACGATCCCATCTCAGCTTGAAGTCGTCACTCTGAGAGTAGACAAAGTAGTCCTTACCGTCAAGTCTGTAAGGGAAGTCATATGTGGCAAGAAGTCTGGACTGACCATGCAGCGTGTTCTGCAGCTTTATCTGATTATACATCTCCTGACAACTCTCGAAAATCTTGAAGTCAAAAGTGTTGTCAATGGCATCACGGATCGGGAGTGGAAGGATACTCTTCTTGGTTGAAAGAACAGTGATCCATTTGATAAGGTCATCTTGGGCAACAACACGGAACTGCTTGGTGAGGTTGTACTGCTCATAGTGATTGACATGATCAGAAGAGAGGTATTCGGAGAGGGAAGCACCATCCTCGCCGTTAAAGTTCCAGAATGAGCCCATACGTAGTGACTGCTTATCGTCAAACACGATGATAACAACCTTGGACAACTTGAGCAGCTCCTCAAGGTGATTGTCTTGCTGAAATCGTTTGAAAGCATCCTTTGAGGTTGCCAAAAGATGAGCTTCATCAATGATGAGAACATCAACCTCCTGTGATACGGCCTTGTGATTCTTATGAACGTAACGGTTGATCAAGGACGTTGGTCTTTCCAAATCAGATTTGTTGATGTATGGGAACTGTTTAGAGATTTGATGGTAAAGTTTCAGCATCTCTGGGTGATTGACAACAAGAAAGTTTGAAGTGCCAGACAAAGTGTTGCCAGTTGTGGTTCTGGAGATTTTTTGAATCTCATTGAAAATAGCATTGATGATAGCACTCTTTCCAGTACCTGCATCACCGTTGATCACGAAAACTGATGGCTTCCCCGAGTTGTTTGTTTCAAGGTTGTCGTTGATGAAGTTCAAAATTTTCCCTTTGAGCATCGTTTGTTCATCAGAGAGATTAATATTAGAGATTTTGTTCACAGCAGCACTCGGTTTGTATGGATCAAAATTAGTGTTGTTTGGCCTCTTGTGTGCTTGAGGTCCCTTTGGACGAGTAGATGCTCTTTTCTTAACTGCTGACGACGACATTCTGAGACCTCTATGGATTAACGATGCTCTATGTAACCTTGGACAAAGGAACATTGGCTCAGGAAACAACAAAAGATCAAATTGGAAAGAGAGATACGTGAGCTTAAGTCCGCTAAAGGTGATGCGATGTGCCCGCACCAGGGCCTCCGCCGGACTACGATTACACACGTGATAGACCACGTGACTAGCCACACCACTGCCAAGGATCTCCGGGGCAGTTTCAAAAAAAGTCACGACGAGGCAATAGCAGTGCCTCCCTGCGGCCTTATATCCCATTGTGCACCCCCTGTCTGTCGGATCAACCCCATTTATACGCAATTCATTTGAATCCTCGTTCACTCAGGCCTACAAATATCTTTTCTACTTGCTTTGCATCCCGAGACTGCTCCCTCATAGCCTGCCCAAACAAAGCACCTCACGGATTCTCATCCACTACGACACATTTTCGACTGTGATTCACCATGTCTGCTGAGAAATACTACAACGTGAGTACGAAATATAGAACAATGGGTTCCCAATGTATCAGCTCTATCATTCCCCGTTGTGATTTGCCATGACATTGCAGCAGTAAACTAACATCATACACAGAACAGTAACCAGGACTACGCCGCTCCATCCGGTCCACCACCATCCCAGCAGTACTCTGCTCCAAATGGTCCACCACCATCCGATGGTGACAGAGGATTTGGTGGCTTTGGTCAACAGCAGTACGGTGGCCAACAGGGCTATTACCAGCAAGGTCCTCCACCGCAAGGCTACTATCAGCAGGGTCCTCCACAACAGGGCTACTACCAGCAGCAGCAGCCAGTATACGTCCAACAGCAGCCACAGAAATCATCTGGTAGCTCAGACTGTTGCATGGCCTGTCTTGGTGCCCTTTGTATCTGCTGTACTCTCGATGCCTTGTTCTAAACTGGTATCATAGGACTGTACTTCCAGGGTTTTTGAAGATTCGCCCGTTGATTTCTTGCTTTTTCGTTACATGTCTTTTACTAGTATTTTCTCACTTTATATTCGACTCATTGGTGCTGTCATATGAGACCCATATAAACGTCATTCTGTATCATTAAATCTGGACGCTGTACATTGTGTTATTCCAACAATAAGTGTAAGGCATGACAGACACTGAGTGGTTACTATCAGCCGTACATTCTTCTGCTCCCATACTACAAGGGTCGTAGGTCTCGAACGGTCAGCGCATAGGAAGTCTAGCTTTCTGTTGTAGCACTATCACTAATCCAAGATCATCAAATATGAAACGTACGCTTTGGCAGAGACGACGTCGGGCTCAGAGAACAACTTAAGCTGACGATGCATGTGAGAGATAAAAAAAGGCGACTAAGCCACATGAAGACTAGGCTACAGAAAACACGTAGGGACCTAAAAGAGAAACGAAGTACCACAAGATTATCGCTGTCACAGCGAAGCAGTTGTTGAGAAAACAACATAACGAATGATGGAAGCGGGATGAAAGAACGGAGAAACCCAAGTACACTGCCCTCCGCCGTTGGCCCCGCCCCGTTGTAGACAGACGCGTTTTAACGTCCTCCACACGGTAGAGACGGGTCGCGTGTAGCCAGCCTCCAGACATCTACAAACAGTCCATCAACTACATTAATAGCAAATTTCAATAACCGAATTGGGAACCTAAACAGCAACAATCTCATTTGAGAGATCAAAAAGAGTAAGAAAGAAAGAGGGGAAGAAAAGATATAGCCGAACCACCTTCGAGACGGTCCAATAACGCCAAAGAGAGAGAGGTGGAAAAAGGATGATAAGATCCACAAGTGCATGATAAAATTAAGGTTGATGATGATGATGATGATGAAAAACGGTGGTGGTTGTGGTGGTGGTGGGTATCGTGATCATAGTGATGTGAAGGAGTTTGCTCAAAGAGTTTACTCAAGAACCTCATCAAGAGACTGCTCCTCACCGTATTCAATATCCTCGTCGTCCTCAATTGTAGCATCCTGGTACTGCTGGTACTCAGAAACCAAATCATTCATGTTGGACTCAGCCTCAGTGAATTCCATCTCATCCATACCCTCAGAAGTGTACCAGTGCAAGAAAGCCTTCTTTCTGAACATAGCACTGAACTGGTCACCGACTCTCTTGAACAACTCCTGGATAGATGTGGAGTTACCGATGAAAGTAGCGGACATGTCCAAGTCCTTTGGAGCAACGGAACAAACGGCAGTCTGAACGTTATTTGGAATCCATTCAACAAAGTAGGAAGAGTTCTTAGCCTGAACCTTGTACATCTCATCCTCAACCTCTTTGACAGAGACCTTACCTCTGAAGAAGGCAGCAACAGTCAAATATCTACCGTTTCTTGGGTCAGAAGCGGCCATCATGTTCTTAGCGTCGAACATTTGCTGAGTCAATTCTGGGACACTGAGGGATCTAAACTCCTTAGAACCCAAGGAGGTCAACGGAGCGTAACCAACCATGAAGAAGTGCAATCTTGGGAATGGAACCAAGTTAACAGCCAACTTTCTCAAATCGGAGTTCAACTGGCCAGGGTAACGCAAGGAGGTGGTGACACCTGACATAACAGAGGAAACTAAATGGTTCAAGTCACCGTAAGAAGTCTGACTCAACTTCAAGGTCTTGATACAGATATCGTAAAGAGCCTCGTTATCGATACAGAAAGTCTCATCGGAGTTCTCAACCAACTGGTGGACAGACAAAGTAGCATTGTATGGCTCTACAACGGTGTCAGAAGTTTTTGGGGATGGAACCACGGAGAAAGTGGCCATCATTCTATCTGGGAACTCCTCTCTAATCTTGGAGATCAACAAGGTACCCATACCAGAACCGGTACCACCACCAAGGGAGTGAGTGATTTGGAAACCCTGGAGGGAGTCACAGCCTTCAGCTTCTCTTCTGACAACGTCCATGACGGAGTCGACCAACTCGGCACCCTCGGTGTAGTGACCCTTAGCCCAAACATTGCCAGCGGAGGACTGACCATAAATGAAGTTGTCTGGTCTGAACAAGTTACCAATTCTGGAGGTCTTGACGGCATCGATGGTACCTGGCTCCAAGTCGACGTTGACAGAACGTGGGACGTACTTGCCAGATGAGGCCTCGTTGAAGTAGACGTTCAACTTCGATCTCTGGATCTCTTCTGTTCCATGATAGTTACCGTTGTTGTCCAAGCCGTGTTCACTACAGATGGTCTCCCAGAAAGCAGCACCCTATAAAACTTGTTAGTATACTGAGGATCAACATCATAGAAGTCGTGAAGGCGAGCGCCCAGGTGATTGTTCGGTTGTTCAATGAAATGTAAACAAGCCATCGCTGAGGTAAGGTTTCGCGTCTTGGGACTAGAGGGGTCAAAGTACTCACGATTTGGTTACCACACTGACCAGCAGACAAATGGATCTTGAGAGAAGTTAGTATGAGACATTAGAAGGGAGAAAAGAGCGCTGACCGCCACGTTGAGCCGCCCTCAGCTGCGTTCTCCTTGAGCGTGATACCCCCGTGACGACGGGAATGTTACGCGTCAGATCTGAGATATCTGGCGCGTTCAGAGCGTTCAAAGGACGTGCAAAGTTGGCTCAAGCGGCAGAGAATCGTTCTTGGGAGATGAAAGGAGACGTACAATTTCTCTCATTGTGTTTGTTTGAGTTTGTGCTGAGTTGCGTGGAGCTTCACGTATCCGTGTGGCGGTTTGTTGTGCTATTTTTCTGAACAGCTCTCTTTTTTGTTTGGTCGGTTTTTGTTTACACGAGCTGCGGTAAATCGCCCAATGCGGAAAATATTCCTCTTCAAGTTGACGGGGCGTTCCCTAGGCAACGCGAAACTCTAACTAGTGCGTGATCTAAAAGGATTTGGAGTTGGTACGCGTCAGTGTTTATGATCAGGACAACAAAACCAGTCACGTTGAAGTAATGTCGGCCAAAACCAAGAATTAAAATAACCAAATAGATTCTAATTGCGAGCGGGAAGTGCAGGGTCCGCGCAAGATACCATACCACCACGTTGCGCGGGGAGTATTACGTCCAAAGAGCTGCTTCTTTTGATAGTCCAGCACCTTCAATCAGGGTATTTTTCATGCCTCAAACATCACAGAGAGGCAAGCTGGAAGACTTAGAGGGGCGAACACATCTCCGTTTGTGTGGCCAACAGAGTCGAGTATAAATAAACTTTGAGAACGCGTCTTTGTTTACATTCACGTCCTGATCTCAGGACTGGCGCGGCTCAACGACTGAGTGTTTTGATGGCTACTACACGTTTGGGCATCACAATTCTAACAAGAGCAGGAAACATGTCCCTGGCGAAATATGTACAAAACTCCAGATGTTCTAATGTACAATGCAAAGTGTGTAAAGTGAGCGTGGTGTCAGGGAACCTGACAGAAACGTTGTCGTTTCTCGAAAAGAACTCCAAAAACAAACAGCAAAAAAGCGTGGGTAATATGTACTTGTGATAAAAAGTATTTGAGTTGTCGTTAAAATGAAATGTAAAATGTCAAATTGTGTGTAACCAGTGTGGGTTGTAGAGACAAGTATTATTGGGTGGGACACACGAAGAAAAGAAAAAATGAAGAAAATAAGAGGAGGAAATCATGGCATCATGAGCTTCTTTTTGATCCTTTAATAGAACAAAGCAATATGGTTTTGGTAGGATGGATTGTCTCTAGACCTCAGTCTTGATTGGAGGGTTCATCTCGTAAGACTCCAAGTTGGAGTTCTTTCTGTTTCTCTTAACATGGGTCTTTCTGACGTGCTTGTTCCACCATCTCTTAATGAAAGTGTTCTTGTAAGAACCGTTGACCAACCAGAGGTAGAGTCTGTACTCACCATACAAGAGGACGGCAGCCAAGAGGAATCCGGCAACGACAGCAACAGCAATGTGATTGCCCATGCTCTTGATGAACTGGGCGTCACCCAAGTGCCAGGAAGAACCCTCGAGGACAGAGAAAAACGACTTTGTGTGCTTCTTGTAATCTTCTGGGAACATGATTCTGACAACACCAGACACTGGGACCTGAACCCAACGTCTATAACGTTTCCAGATGACACTTAGGAACAATGGGCCAGTGGAGTACATGATAGTCAAGTACGGCACAAGGTAGTTCATGTCATACTTCTGTAAACTGTCGACAACCTTGAGGAAGAATGGATGTCTTGGAACTGAACCCATGACATCGTTGGAGATACCTGTTGGCAAAGTCTTTCTCACAAAGGCTGGAACAGTGAGAAGTGGGTCGAGTCTGCGCTCACAGGCAACGTCCAAGTCAATGTAGATACCACCGTAGTGGATCAATGCAAAGTATCTGATGACATCAGCACGTTCAATGTTGTATTTGTAGCCATCAAATGTCTCAAGGAACCAAGGGTACTGTTCTGAAATAAAATCTCTAGCCATTTCATCGGTCCAGAGAATGTATTGGTAGTCAGGGTGGAGGTCAATGCACTTTTGCTGAGCTCCACGCCATTTTGCTGGAACATTTGTGTCCTTATATGTTTGATGAAGGATCTTTGGGATGAGCTGTGGCTGTTCTGGTGATCCTGGTGGTGGGTTAAGGTCAAGGTCTGTCAGCTGATCAGCGAACGAGTCGTCATACA
Source organism: Petasospora fabianii (assembly GCA_022641835.1). NCBI lineage: Eukaryota > Fungi > Ascomycota > Saccharomycetes > Phaffomycetales > Wickerhamomycetaceae > Petasospora > Petasospora fabianii. Next base: position 516 of record CP048716.1, on the reverse strand, counting down.
ACAGCGTCATGAGGTCGAAAACATTGTAGAGGAGCACAACGACAATGAAAACGTGAGCCCATATCAAGAATTGTAATTCTCTCTTCATGGTGGAAGTGTTTGGGAGTTATATTTTAGTGTGGGAGGCCCAAAATGAACTTCAAAAGTTGTTGAAGATGGTGAAGTGGGATAGGTATACCGGGGGTTTGTATGTGTGGACACAGGATATAACGACTCGTGAGAAAGCTGTGTGGTGTGTGCTAAGGGAAGGGCGATGGAAAGTCGAGTGTTATGTGGTGGGAGGGTATGTCTAGGTAAGGGGGGAGGTGAAATGGATAAGGAGGGTGGTGGTAGGATGAAATACGTCGGCAAACAGATACCAGCGCGTGTGTGGAGAGCGGAAAGTTAAATAGGGGTCGTTATGCTTTTTTCTCTGGGGGCTGTTGTGATGCCCACTGCCTCCTTTTTCGCGCTCGTAGCCCCGGTTACCAGTCACTGCGACAACGTTGCCAAAAACAAAAAAAAAATGCAAAAAAA